>JALIGW010000029.1:3752500-4352500 GCA_023053685.1 Diadophis punctatus similis
CTTCAGATGCACCCTGCAACAGACTAACAGCAACAATCCCCAGCACCTTTTGAAACCCATCCAGGTTCTTCAATTGTTAGATGCAGACCAATCTGCAGACCGCGGGGGAGAGCCTTCTCTGTGGGAGCTCCCTCTCTTTGGAACCAACTACCACCAGAGATCCGAACTATCCCCATCCTGCTGGCCTTCCGGAAAGCCATGAAAACATGGCTTTTCAAGCAGGCGGGTTAAGACCAAGGGGAATATCTGTGGTCTTCCCATGTATGAATGTTGATACTGTTTTTTAATTTTCATAATTGCTTTTAATTAGTTTTATTATGTTCTTTGTTATTAATTGTTCTTCTTACATGTTGTACACCGCCCTGAGTCCCTCGGGAGTTGGGCGGCTTATAAGAATGAGCAAAATAAACAAATAAAATAAAATCTAATGGTTCCAGCTTCCCTACAATGAAGCATTTGGTGGATACTAGAGAATCCATGGAAGTCAGAGCATCATCTGGCCAGGACAAAGGGAGATACCAAGTGCTCTCCCAGTTTCAAATCACATAATTTAGGCTTTGACATTTTAGGCTCTGCAGTGTGATCACTACCCTGTGTCTGGTTCTGGATGACCTGGGATAGGCCCATGGTCCTTAGGGTGGCCATGAACTCCTGGACCACCTCATATCCCATTCCTGGAGAAGGCAGATTGAAGTCCCCCAGAACCATTAATTCTGGGGAACTCCACTGTCAGTCCAGAAGTGGAGTCAAGGAACTCAGACGGGGAAGTTGTTATGCTGCAGGGAGGCTAGTATGCAGTGTTGGTCTGACCATGTGCACTTTTTGATGAAGACTACACAAAATTAAACAGGGGTCTCAGCCCACAAAAGATTCTTGACATTTTCTCCAGCCCTCCAGGCAGAGGCAAGTGGCTCATCCTGTCACCGCCTCCTTTTCTGCTCTTAAATTGTGAATTAGAAGCAAAGCAAAAAGGGAAAAAATGGTTTTGATTCCCTCTGTTTAAAAAAATGCATAAGAGAATAAGCCATGTTACATACTCCAGGGAACATATCGGCAAATGAGAATTTAAATTGTTTATGATAAATTGAGAATAACTCTCACTAGAGGTGAAAATAGATCTTTGCCCCGAATTCTGACATTAGAAAAGAAACCGCAGTTTAAAGTTCTAAGTAAAAATAGATAAAAAAACAATAAATCCTCATTAGTCTACATCTCTGATATAAGAAGGCACGTCTTGCTTCGATAGAAGCTAGGAACAGAAGGAATGAACGGAGAAAGGAATGTACACTAGGAACATATCAATCACGTGCTCAGGAATAAACCATTATATTAGATAGGGATGCTTCTCCCTGCATATACATATAACAGGCAATATAAAATCACTGCCTGACAGTTTATGACCACAAACAAAAAGCATTTGCACTAAACAGTATGTGCTGTTTATTAAACAGCATATACATCATGATAGGTAGTTAGATGTCTGGCCCCAATAACAAAGAAAGATAAGTACACGCTACTTCTAAGCAGATTCCTTTATTGTTCCTTGCCCATTGTCAGAAATATTGCCAAGCTAAAGCAACTATTGGCTTCATTGAGATGAATCTGAGAATCTCCAGGGAGGAGCTGGCTTAACTCTCTTTGTCCCAACCAAAGTATCTAAACTTCATTGCCTTTTGGTTCTCTGGAATGCAGCCCCTCCTTCATGGGAATTCAGACTACATTCCATCATATTAGGACTTTTTTTTTTTTTAAAAAAAAGAGAGACTTTGAATCAGAGACATAGTGAGAAGATGAATAAATAAAGCAGAAAAATTGGTGCAATGTGATGAACAACAGGTACATAGTCAAACATTTTAAAATGTTTAATTTTAAATTATGTTTAAAATTAATTTAATTTTTACTCTTATGTTTACTGATTGGAATTAAAATTGGACCCTGAAATGTCAGTGTCACTGTCATGTATCGCTAACGATAGAAAAAACATGTGCTGTTAAGTCTTTTTATATGACATGTCACATGATTATGAATTCAGCACTTTCTGAAGCTTTAATGACTGCTTAGAATTGTCATTTTAGATGCTGTAGTTTAAAGGTAAAGTTTCTGCTTCTTCCACAGACTTTTTGCTAGATTTTTTTTAAAAAAACACGGACTTAGTTCTCCTTTATGTTTACAGAAGAGGATTAGCGCTGTCTTGAGAGGTTCTTGCACAGAAGTTCAAGAGAGCCAGGAAAATTGCTGATTTTTTCTCTAACTAGTGCATTAAACCTTTCATGCTGCTTCTGATGACAAGGACTTTTGCCTTACTGTGCTCTTTGCTATTTTTATGACCCTGGTGGGCACCATTTTGTCTACTCCATGGATGGAGTGCTGGAGGTGACAGCTCCTTGCTGATAGTCCAGCCATTCCCTTGCAGCATTGTGTTGATTTTTTTTTTTTAAAAAAATACATACATGAAAAGAGTCTTTCAGCATAAATCATCATATGATGGTGGACAGAAATAGTGTTTATTGCTGAAGTACAGAATTATTAAAAGTTCAGCTGGCAAGCAAAAGTATTTTATTGTTCAAAATTACCATACATCCAATCAACATCTAATGAAAATAAAGACCAATAGAAGATTTTTATTAAGATGCTGAATAACAGAGTTGGAAGGGATCTTGGAGGTCTTCTAGTCCAATCCCCTGCTCAAGCAGGACACCCTATACCATTTCAGACAAATGGTTGTCCAATCTCTTCTTTAAAGTCTCCAGTGTTGGAGCACCTACAAATTCTGGATGCAAGTCATTCCACTGATTAATTGTTCTAACTGTCAAGAAAATTCTCCTTAGTTCTAGGTTGCTTCTCTCCTTGATTACTTTCCATCCATTGCTTCTTGTCCTGCCTTCAGATGCTTTGGAGAATAGCTTGACCCCCACTTCTTTGTGGCAGCCTCTGAGATATTGGAACACTGCTATCATATCACCTCTTTTCATTAAACTAGACATACCTGCAACCCTGCAACCGTTCTTCATATGTTTTAACCTTCAGTTCCCTCATCATCTTTGTTGCTCTTCTTTGCAGAAGGTGTTTTTTCTTTCCTCCAGTATGCAATTTTATAAGATTAATTTCCAGGCTAAGTATCAGATCCAGTGCATGTATACTTCCGTGTATGCTTGTGAAGTTGTTTGAGAGAGAAAGAATGGGATTATTTATTAGGCTCTTGGCAGAGAAAGAAAGTGTTAAACATAAATCATATGATCAACACTAACTTTTGCTCTAAAGACTGCATTGAAATGTTGATAATACCTGTCTCTTTTCTCGCTGTTCTCTATTAAACCTTTTCCAATATATGCTATTGTCTTGCCTCTGAGCCACCTCAGACATTAAGATGCCCCCCTCCCCATTAAATCAAATCAAAATCACTTCTTCTGTTTAGAGTCTCTGAGGACAAAATGAACTCCTTAGCAGTTTTTGAATGGATAATTTAACGTCCTTATTTCTCAAGGTATAAATCAAAGGGTTCAGCAGAGGGGTCATAAAGACAAAAACTGTTGAGATCCATGTGTCTTGACCCAGTGAGGAAGCTGCCTTAGGTCTCAAATACACAAAACAAGCACAACTGAAGTGGGTGATCACCACAGTGAGATGGGAAGCACAGGTGGAGAACATTTTTTTTCTTCCCAAACTGGAGGAGATCCTTAGGATAGCAGAAATAATATAGGTGTATGAAACAGAGATCAATAGGACTGTGCCCAGCAAAACAACAGCACATAAAAGGACCACCACCAGATGAGTCAGGTAAGTATCAGTACAAGTCAGGCTCAGCACAGGTGAAATGTCACAGAAAAAATGTTGGATTTCTTTTGGCCCACAAAAAGGCAACCTGAATATAAGGATGCAAATAACTAGAGATATATAGCATCCTGCTAGACTTGATGCAGCTACTAGTTTGACACAAACCTTTTTCTCCATCAGTACCTGGTACTGAAGTGGGTAGCAAATTGCTGCATACCGATCATAAGACATAGCAACTAACAGGAAACAGTTGTTGGCTCCCAAACTAAAAAAGCAAAACATCTGCATGGCACATCCAACAAAGGAAATGGACTGTCTGCCAGTCAACAGAATGAAAAGAAGTTTGGGGACAGTGACAAAGGTAGTACAGGTTTCTGAGACAGATAATGCAAAAAGTAAAAAGTACATTGGACAATGTAGAGTCCGGTCGAGCAATATGACTGACATGATAGTGATGTTGAAGGTCAGGATGGTGCCATAGGTGAGGGAGAAAATCACAAACAGTAAAGTTGGTTTCTTTCCAAGGATGGAAAAGCCCAGCAAGAGAAAATCATTCACGTAGCTGTCGTTACTATTTTTCATACTAGATGTAAAATTGTTCAGATTGTCAAGAAAAAGGTGGGGAAGATATTTACAAGTCATAAGATGATCCTCCAATCATCTCAAGTGAAACTACATTTGATCTTTGCTTCAGTTTAGGGTTTTCATAGAAAAGGCAAGCATGCACGGAACAGGCAATCCACTATATGTCATCAGGGACATCAGGTAAAATAGCTTTCCTTGCCTATAATGTGGACAAATAATAATGTAAGGTAAAATAATATAACACTCTGAGCAACATTCAGAGGATAGCTAATGCCATTTCACCCACATTCGTAATATTTCCTCTTGATGTAGCTACTAGTCCTAAGTATCCATGTATAACGTTCCTGCTTCAGTTAATTATGCAAAAAATAATAATGCAACCATAGACACAATCTTTCCCCCATTTGTTTTCTGAAGTTTAGTGGCATTCTAAAAAAAAAATTGATGAGAATGAGCCCAACTTATACTAATTTCTTTCTTTTCAGGCTTTTAAAATATAAATCTGGTGACAGAATGATGCTTCATACTGATTGCCACCAGTGCCACAAACCTCTATTCTGAAAAGATCCCTGGTTCTCCACTGTTTCTCTATCAGGTTTTATGAAAGAATTCTTCTCAATTCATTAATGACATTTTTTACTCGATCACACAAACGGGGATAAAGGTGACAGATCCAGCCACTAGAGCATATTAGAGACTGATGCAGATACATCCAAGCGATCCTCAAAGCTTCATTTACAACAAATCTGTATTCAGTTTTATTACGATTCACAGAGGTACTGATTTACTCTTCGGGAATACGTTCCCCTGATAACATAAGTGAGTTCACATTAGGAAAAAGTAATTTATCTTTAGAAGGGTGAAGACTTTTTCTTTGTTGGGCAAACCACTATAGTGTATTCCCTTGGTTTCTCCTTGTTAAATGAGTAAAAGAGTCGAGCCTCCTCCCAGTATAGCAAATAAGCCTTTTTAGGAAGCAGAATTATAGATGCTATAAACTAAAGTAACCAGAACCAATGATTTGTTTATTGAAAAGATGGATTCAATCCCAAGGCTTTGACAACAAACATAGGACAAGCAAATAACAAACCAAATAAAATATCAGTGATACAATGAAACATTAAAATTAACCATCTATATCAAACCAAGATCGCTCTTTCTCAAAAATAGGCTCCAGTTTAGCTTCATTGTGACTGGAAACAGAATGCTTTGTTTGGAGCATTGCAGAACACGAATGCACCACTTTTCTGCAATCCTCAAAGCTGCTGCATCTTTTCCTGAGACCACACGGCAGGTGCAGAGAGTAGCCATGCAACCTAGGAAAACCCTCTAGCAACAACTTCTAAGATATTGCAGAAAAGTGCTGCATTCTATGCCTTTGTGTGCTCTAAGCCATTTTTTCAGAATGTCTCCGAAGTATTGCACAGCTCCTGGATGTGAGGATTAAAGCAAGCACTGAAAATTCTGAACAGCTAGGCCTTTGGCAAGGGAGAGTGAGACTTCTTGCTTCATTGCCATCTTTTAACTTTAATGTTTTATTCTTATTTCTTTCTTGTGAGATACTTAGAATATTTTTGAGAGTCTGATGGCATACTAATTTAATAAATAATAATAATAATTCTGTGATGATAACTTTAATACCATCAAACAGCAACATCTGCCTATCCCAGGTTGTTGGGAAAGACTTGAGAGGTGGATAAAATGTCAAATCCAGGTTAAACATCTGGTTATGTGTGTGTGATCGGGAAAAAAAATCAACTGCAGATCCTTGTAGGTCACATGAAGCACATACAGCATATACATATCAAGTGTACAGGATTGTAATTCTGTATGGCTACTATGCTCATTTAAATATCTGTATTTAAAGTAGCAATCAAAAATATTTTTAAAAGACAGCTTAATAACTTTCCATTTTACTTGCTTCAAAACTGCTCGAAATAGACTTTTGCTTGCTATGTTCATTATATTTAAAATTCTCAAAAAACAGCGAAACAAAACAAGCCCCAGAAAGTCGGGCTATGAATGATCTAGGGCGGGGGTTGGCAATGTGCGACTCTAGAGCTGCATGTGGCTCTTTGGGCCCTCTCCTGTGGCTCCCTGTCAGATGATCCCACCACTGGGTGGCCCCTCCCCTCCCTCCTCGCCTGCCCTGAGAAGAGAAGGGTGACTGCGGCGGATGGAGACTTGCTCCATATTCCAGAGCAGGAGCGAAGTGCACCTCTACTTGCCTCTTTTTCCGGCACTTGTTGGTGCTGTGCACACCTCGGCCGCTGGGGAGATGCGCAAATTTTCTCCACGCAAGACACTGGCTGGGCTACACAGCTGCAGCCGATGCTCTGCATCGTAATGGGCTCCAGGAGAAGGAGGAGGGGATGCCATCTCCTCCATTGTGCAGTGTGCTAAGTTTAGCTCTTGAAAGAGCAGCAAGCAGCCATGGAGGCAGCGAGAGGAATATGGGGAGATGCACGACTTTCTCCGCCCCGAGACACCAGCTGGGGCGCTTCTCCCCATATTCCTCTCACCGCCTCCATGGCTGCTTGCTGCTCTTGCACTTAAACTTAGCACGCTGCACAATGGGGGAGACGGTGTCCCCTCCTCCTCCTCCTGGAGCCCATTACGATGCAGAGCATCAGCTGCAGCTGGGTGGCCCAGCCAATGTCTCGGCATGGAGAAAAGTCGCACGTCTCCCAACAAGGGCCGGAAAAAAGGCAAATTGAGGGGCACTTCGCTTCCACCCTGGAATACCGAGCATCTGCTGCCATCACCCTTCTCTTCTCAGGGCAGGTGAGGAGGGAGGGTGAGGGGAGGGCGAGGGGCGGTGGGGGGGAGCCAGCTGACAGGGAGCCACAGCAGGGGGCTTCATTTATCTGGGAACCTGAAATGACTCTTGATTTAAATCATATGGTAAAAAGCACCCAAAGAAGAAGAAAGAACATCAGCCAAAACAAAAACAACCCCCCCCCCAACCTTCACCTGTTTTTGGAAATGGTTCAAGAGGAAACACGCACATGGTGAGAGAGAGAGAGAGAGAGAGAGAGAGAGAGAGAGAGAGAGAGAGAGAGAGAGAGAGAGAGAGAGAGAGAGAGAGAGAGAGAGAGAGCGAGAGAGCTGTTTCCCATAGAAAAGAAAACACCAAGAGCCACAAAACCTGAGTAGGGGTGGCTGGGGGGGTCATGTGACTCTGGAATGACATCAAGTTGGCCATGCCCACCCAGGTTTTGTGGCTCCCGGTGTTTTGTTTTCTGTGAGAAACTGGTCCAAATGGCTCTTTGAGTTTTAAAGGTTGCAGATCTAGGGTTATCTATAATCAATAGTGACAAAATTGGGGTTAGGGTTACTCCATTAGTTTTGTTAATCATCAAAAGTGGAGTTAGTAAATAGGCTTTCTGAAATCATAGCATTATCATTTTGGGAGAGGGTTCATGACCAGCTAAAGATCTGCACTGGGTGGACCAATAAATCATCAAAACTATTGAGTCTCAAGTCATATAGAATTCCTGCTGTCCAGACCTTCGGGGAAATGCTGGCATATTACCCTGCATGGTTTTTCCTGTTCTCAAAATGCTACAATATTGTATACATTTATGTGGGCATAAGCTGCAATGAAATAAAAATGGCTTCAAGACTGCGCTGTAAGTAATGGCTTGTGAGACCTGACAAGCAACATTACTTGATGTTAATTTCCTCTGAATCTCTACTGATTCAAAACTTGTATTTTTGCCTAGGAAATTCTGTAATGGTCAATTTCCCCAAGTATTTTAAATCATTAACATAGACATATGTGATCTGTTAGGCAACAGTTCTATATTCTTTTAGAAGGACCGGCTACTTACTACTACAAGCATGACTGGAGTTTGTCTTTGGCTGCCATGACTTCTTTCCTGTTTCTTATTGTAAGTTTTTTGTTTGGTTTTATCCCCATGCGTGACATCACAACTATGAGATGGGTGAGCTGTATAAATCGATTAAACAAATAACCAGAAACAGATTTGTGTGTTCACTTTGCTTATGTGAAGAATGAGATTCAAGTGTTTCATTTTGACTGCTTTCTTATCTCCATTGTTTCAGAGGATGGGTGGGGAATGAAAGAATCAGTTGCTGGAGAAAACTCATAGGAATAAATGTGTAGTTTTAATTATTTTAAAATCATTTATTTTTTTTCTATTTTGACAGATGGGAGACATCATTATAAATTATAAATGGTGGATAAAGAAAAGGGGGTGGAAATCACAGGAAGAGGCAACCTTCCTTCCTTCCTTCCTTCCTTGTTATATGTAAACATTGTGTATGCCTAGGCAGAATCTGCTAGCATAAGCAAAAGATTTGTAATTGGAATTTTCCACACCGATTGATTTTCAATTTGTTTTTTTAATTAGAAGAATCATATCTGTAGATTGAATAAACTAACAGTTTCCCTCCAATTTTGCAACGAGAGTCTCCATAGGATTACAAAATTATTCTAAACCACCCCGGGCAGCAAAAACTTTATTCTTTTTGACAATTAATCATTTTTCTCAAGGCATCTTTTACCTCTTTGTTCCTCAAACTGTAGATCACTGGATTCAGCATTGGAACTATCAGAGTGTAGAACACAGCCGAGATCTTCTCTTGTTGCTGAATGTACACAGAGCTGAGTTGCAAATGGCTTAAACTAACTGGCCCATAGAACATGGTGACTGCTGTTAGGTGGGAAGCACAGGTGGAAAAAGCTTTATATCTATTCCCAGAAGAATGCATCTTTATGATACTAGTCAAGATACATAGGTAGGAGATTATAATTATCAGGAGAGTAGAAAGAGCAATTATTCCAGAGAAGGTGACCAATAAAAGTTGATTAATATGGGTATCACTGCATGAAACTTTCAACATAGCTGGCGTGTCACAGAAGAAGTGGTTAATTACACCTGGGGCACAGAATGACACCAGAAGCAAGCCAGAAGTGTGGGTGAGGGAATTCACTATTCCCCCTAGGTATGAACCGACTACTAGCAGGACATAGACCCTTTTGGTCATCATAGTGGTATAGAACAATGGCTTACAAATGGCTACATAGCGGTCATATGCCATTACTGCAAGCAGAAAGCCCTCGGTACTCACAAAGACTACAAAAAAGCAATGTTGGGTGAGGCATCCAGCATATGAAATAGTTTTAAATTGTGCTAGATTCATCAAGAGCCTTGGTGCAAAGATGGAAGAGTAGCAGACATCAACTATAGACAGATTGCTGAGGAAGAAGTACATTGGGGTATGAAGCCGGGGACTGATTCTGATCAATACCACCATCCCCATGTTCCCAACCAGAGTCAGAAAATAGATCAGGAAAAATATCACGAAGAGGGGCACTTCAAATGCCAGCTTGTCTGTTAGCCCAAGAAGAATGAATTCAGTTACCATGGTGTAATTGTTCATGATCAGTTAGAGGTGACCACCTGGAACTGCACCTGCAAAAACTGCAAAAAGAAAGGCTGTAGAACATTACATTGGTCATACGCCATCACTGCAAGCAGAAAGCCCTCGGTACTCACACAGACTACAAAAAAGCAGTGTGGAGTGATCATGATGGCATCACTTAACTCAACTTTAAGCAGCCAGCTTGGAATTGGCATCCTAGCAGAAAATTTGATTTTTAAGTGAGATACAGAATTTTCAGAAGATCCTGTTTGTGTGTGAGAGGTATTTTTCAAACAAAAACACCTCTCATACAAACAGGTTGAATAGGAGTGAAAAATGCTTGGTGGGTGGAGAAGACTGCTTATGCAAAAGATTGTATTTTTCCCTTTCTCCTCCTGGAACTCCCATCCATCAAAAAGGCCTTTCTATATATTCAGATGAACCACATATTGTTGATGGTGTCTTACAAGATTGTAGTAGGAAACAGAAATTAACCAACAACTATGTAGAACAATTTTGCATTATTTCTTATACTGGCTGTATGCTTGTCCCCATTGCTCCCTTGAAAAACCACACAACTCACAAATGTTGAGATGGTCCTTCGGAATCATTTGAAGAGGTTTTTCAAGAAACATGGACAGCTGCAAGGAGAGGAGAAGAAGGGAAAAATGCAAGGCTTAAGTTGCCCTTTGTTCAAATAGCATAGGATACAATTTAGGCAGTTTCCCTAATGAAATTGGCAATTTTTCTAAAGGATTGTTCCCATCCCTGCATGGTTTTTGTGGAGAAACAATGAAAACCACCTGAAGATTTTAACTGCAGTTGCTTTTAGCATTGTAGCTACATCAAGTTAAGACACAGTACAAATGATTAATGATTACCTGGATCCTTTGAGTATTGACAGCTTCAGCTTCCTCAGCTTCTTTTGAAGATTTGTCCTTCATTGTAGACTTATCAGATGCATTGTCTGAAGTGTTTTTTTCTGATTAACATTAACATATTGTTACACATTAAGAAGATTAATTCAATGATATAAATCATTCCAGTCGTTCCAAGTGAATGACATCTCCCTCCCAATCTCAAATAAATCATGCCTGGAAATCCTAAATCACTACTCTGTTGCTGTGTGAGTCAAAGGGGATTCTGGGATTCAAGTGAAAATATATGAGCTAAGGAAGCAAGTTAAAATGCTCAGAGAGTTTGCTCCTCATTAAGTTTTCCTGAGGTTCCTGTACAGAAATGGAATTGCATAAACTATTCACGGAGCAGATGGACTCCTTTATGTAGGGCCTACACCTCTTAGATAGACTGTCAAATACTTGAATGTTAACTAAAAAACTAATTTTTAAGCACTCCCAGAAGAACCACATTGAGCAGAATAACTTTTAGAAAAGGCTCATTACTGAAGGCGACCAAACAAACAACCATAGAGTGAGGGTGCAAATTTGGAGAACAGAGATTGCACAAGAAGATGGATTTAGTGGATGCCTTATGGCTATCACAATCTTCTGCCTGAATTTGGTAAATGTAATTATAACCCATTGCACAAAGTGATCTAGACAATGTAGCATTTGTATTCCAAAGTGGTAGGGTCAAGAACAGTATTCTCTTTTCTTTCTAAATGTTCCTCTTCCTCCTTTCCAGAATAAATATATTATATTTCTACTTATTCTAGTCTCTCTCTTTTGTTTCTTTTTTTGCAAATTGGTCTCTTTAGTTCACGACAGAAAGAGGGATGCTTAAAAAGCATTTGCAGGATATACCAGATGCAGAACAGTTAAGAATCCTTTCTAATTTGGTTCTGAAAATTATTCCTTTTGCATAAAAAAAAATTAACTCTTAAAAATAAGAAAATAAATACCAACCTTTGTAAAGGTAGCCTTGGGCATTTGCAACAGCCAAAATGACGTTCATTTCAGCTTTTAGACGCGATTTGCTGCCGCACCAACAATATTTTTAATTGAAAAATCCCAGTAGCTTTGCTGGATTTTTCAATTTCTGCTCATAGGCATCTGATTCATCTTCATAGACTATTATGCTGAAAATATTCAATTACTTTTTCTCTATGTTCTTGTATTTCACAGCACTATAAGCAATGTAAAGGCAATCCAGAAATATTTTTTTAAATCACTAACACTATCCCGAATGAATGTAAGAAGCCAGTTGACCTTGTCCTTGTAGGGAATGCATCACTTTTCAGTATAGGTTTATACAGGAGAGGCGAGTTGGTCACAGACTTGATGATTTAGAATAGAAAGACATCTATTCCTTTAAATAAGCTGAACCAATAGCATCCCTGAAGTAACTTCATCTTCAGAGTCTTAAGGGAAACAATTTCAGGCTATCTTCCTGGGAGCTTTAATGTTGTACTACTTTTAAATTATTCATAATTGATGCTTATTTTTTGTTAAATAGAAAAACAAACCAACACAATTTCCTAATATCTAATTACTTTCATTTTTGCCCCATTCTGAGGACTCTCTGTGCCAGATCAATGAAGAAAAGTAACACCACTGTTCCAAAACCTGATACTGTACAGTAGTATGGTTTCTATAATATGGATTGCTAGTGTTTTTGTGTGTGAAAGACAATGGGTAATGTAAAGGAATAAATTTGTATGAAATTTGTGTGTGAAATACGACTGTAGTTCACTTCGATTTTGCACAATCTAGATAAAAGTTGGATTTATGCAGATCCTCAGAGATCCCCATATGGGTTCCATCTCCATCTGAAGCCATCATCAAATTGAAGGTCACACCCATCTGATATTGCAGTGACAAAACTAATGTTGTTTGGCATCACCAAATGTGCAAAAACACAAATCTAAGCTATGGATTCTCATATGTCCTCACTATTTTTACATGAAATTTAGCTAATGCTGCCATCAAAAACACATACCGCATTCATCTTCATGGAGTGATCCACACCCCAAAGAACTGAAATGGATTCAGAGTCGGAAAGGTGATCCAGAACCCTTGGATCACATACCACCACTTAAATAAAATTCATTGTTTTGCTCTGCGAGCACAGACACTTTTTCTTTATGGTGTTGCCCACAAAGGTGTTGTGAGTCTACACATTTCCTCTTCAGAATTTGGATTACTAAATCCTAATATCCAATAATGTTTTAAGGAATCCTCTAAAACCCTTCTAAGAATGCATTAAGCTCGGCTTGGATCTACCTTTTAAATTCTTCTGATGTTATCTTCTTTTGATTGTGATTGGGCTGCATGTCATAATATGATAAATGTCTAGTTGTCTTTAAAGAGTTCAAACGATCAATCAAAAAGTGCAAATAAACATTGATAACATTGGACATACTGCCAAAGTGTTGCCCCCCCCCCAAAGCACCCTGAGTTACATATTGGCAGTTTTCTTTTACTTGTTACATGCAAAACAATAATTCTGTTTAGAGTGGGAAACTGAATAATATTGAGCAATGGTCTCCAACCTTTCTGACTTGGCAGACTGGCAGAAGTGGCGGTGGCAGGGGAGGGGAGAGGGGGGATAGTTTCTCAAATGGTCACACACCACATCCACAGCCCAGTTTCGAACAGGCTGAGGTCTGGCACTGGGCTGCAGACCAGAGGTTGAAGACCCCTAATGTGGAGAACAGAGGGTGGCAATCCAATACAAATGCTCCTGGTAATATTTCTTTCTGCTTTAAGTCACTCTGATTTTTTTTACTTCTCTGGAACAGATTTGTAGAAGTTTAAAAGAAAAAAAAACAAGAACTCAGATTCTACTGAAATGTGGAGCCTCTCCTTAAATTTTTTGCTTTTTGGCATAAACCAGAAACATTTTCAGAGCTTGGTATCAGAGAGTTAACATGTGAAATGCAAAGCAACTCAATGAAGACAATAAGGTAAATAGGCCACCATGCTTCTCTAATCTCAGAACTGCAAATTGAATACAATCCTCTAATCCAATTTAGCAGAGAGTTTAGATCAGTGTTTCCCAACCGTGGCAACTTAAAGATGTCTGGACTTCAACTCCCAGAATTCCCCAGCCAGCAAATGCTGGCTGGGGTATTCTGGGAGTTGAAGTCCAGACATCTTCAAGTTGTCAAGGTTGGGAAACACTGGTCTAGATGATGTGAAGACTGCAGCACATGAGAGACCATGATAAGACCATGATAACACTGCTCAGGGGAAGAAGATGGTCAGCAATATTGAGGAACATTTTTTTTAGTAATTTCTCAGTTTATTTATATATTGGTTTATTCAACGAGTTACAAGCTGTCTATTATGAAAAGGCAATTGCATTGAATGTTCTTCATTACAGTGCAAACACTTGTTTTCAGAGGGAACCTTTTATTCCATGGAAAAGCATGTAGAGAGGAAAACAGCCTTCTCATACTGTCATTAGATCCGTATCTTCAAAATGCATTTCCAAGGGCTAGAGATCTCTACTAACAGATGCTTCTGTGTGGGTGGGAGAAATGAAGGTGGAATATTGGAAACTTTCAAAGGAGAGAATAACATTAGGCATTGTTCATGTGAGTGTGTGTATGATTGGGAGGAGGGCAGAAGGAAAACTAAGTGAGATTTAAAATGATTGAGTGGCTATAAAGAGGTTTCCTTTCTCCTTTAAGTTACTTTAAGCAAAATCAAGGACCAGGGAAAAGCGTTTACCAATCCTGCTGTTTGCCTTGCAAATTAGGTCCAAGAAATTCCTCTGGAAAAGATACTTTATCAAATTTACATCCCTTGTTGTGATTTTTATTTTAAGATATATTTAGCAGATGGAAGACATGGCAGGATTCTATTAATAATCTACATTAAGAAATTATTTGTTAAGACTTCATATCTCCCCCCCTGAAATGTGATAATTTTTGTTTGTTTACTCTGAAGATAAAGTAAAAGAGATATTTACTGGGAGCCCAGTTCTCTTCCAAACACTTTTTTCACGGCAAATTTTACATCCTTATTCCTCAGACTGTAGATCAATGGATTCAACAGGGGTATTATTACTGTGTAAAACACAGATGCTGTTTTGTCAGTGTCAAGGGAATAGCTAGAAGTGGGCCAGAAGTACATGAAGATAATAGTTCCATGATATATGGTCACTGCTGTAAGATGGGATGCACAGGTAGAAAATGCTTTATGCCTCCCTTCTGTGGAGCGAATCCTTAGAACTGCAGTAATAATGAATATATAAGAGGTAATAATGATCAGCAAGGTGCTCATTTCAAACAAACTGCCAAAAATGAATATCAGCATTTCATTCATAGAGACATCATTGCAAGCCAGTTTTAAAAGCGGGGTGACATCACAAAAAAAGTGATTGATGCTGCTGGAGCCACAAAAGGACAACCTTAACAAACCACAAGTGTGAATCATAGAATTTACTATTCCCCATAGATATGAGCCAGCTATCAGTCCTGTACAAAGCCTCTTAGTCATCACCGAAGTGTAGAGCAAAGGGTTGCAAATGGCCACATAGCGATCGTACGCCATTGCAGCCAATAGGAAGAACTCAGTTGTGGCAAATATTGCAAAGAAACAATACTGTGCAATGCAGGAAGCATAAGATATGGTTTTCTTTTCCACTAAAAGGGTCACCAGCATTATAGGTGTGATGGTGGTGGAATAACAGGCATCTAAAAAGGATAGGCTGCTAATAAAGAAGTACATGGGGGTATGCAATTGGGGAACAATCCAAATTAATAAAATCATCCCAAGATTCCCCAGCAGAGTGGCAATATAGACAATTAAAAATGTTGCAAAGAGCAATTGCCTCATTTCCAGGTGTTCTGTGAGTCCAAAAAGAATGAAGTTGTTCACCAAAGTTTGGAGATCTTATTTTTTTGAAGAGAAAATCTTTGAGAGAATATTTTCATTTTGACTCTGGCAACAACAGTCAAGAGGACAATACAATTATTTTAATCTGAGGATTATTTTGCCTGTAACATATACCCTAAATGTTTTTTTAAATTTATTTTTGATTTTCCAATAAATAGATTTGTGGAAGTATATTTTTACTGACAATGAGATTATATTTGAACTGCACTTTTTTGTTTCAGAAGTTAAAGTGATCACACAGTGATTTCTGCAGATATTATAAATACCGGTATAAGTGTTCATACAGCTGGCTTTACTAACAACTGAATGTGTGATATATTATACAGTGTTTTTGTTATTGGAGATAATTAAAAATTCTTTGGATTGCAAAAACAATGTCCACGAAGTTCCTTCAGTACATGCGATGAAGCCTATTATGCTCCATATGGACTTCATCAATTGCCTTCACACCTAACTCTGCAGAAGAACAACAGTTTCCTCAAACCTGTGGGGTGATCATCTCACTAAAACCATAGATAGAAATGCTCAAATTACATTATGGTATAGAAAGATGAACTGCTCTGAAACAGAAAAATGTTACGAGTGACATTTTCGAGATGAAAGTTTCTCTTTGGTGGTCTGACTGTCAGGGGTAAGTTTAGGCAGATGTTTCTAGCATTCTTAAGGTTTTGGTAAATCCATGTAGGAGGAGAGAAGAAACTAGCAACTAAAAGTTTGGCATTACCAAGGAAAGGAGTGGAGTAGAGGTTTGATTCTACTCCTTTGACATTTAGTTAAAATTCTTTTAATATCCTCTAGACTAGAGTTAGACTTTGTTAGTGTACATACTTAGGTATACACTTGATTCTCTCTCTCTCTCTCTCTCTCTCTCTCTCTCTCTCTCTCTCTCTCTCTCTCTCTCTCTCTCTCTCTCTCTCTCTCTCTCTCTCTCTCTCTCTCTTACAAATACACACAGACACATATGCCTAGAATTATTATATAGTAATAAACAGCTCTGTATTCACTTGTTAGTGGTATCTGTGTCTCTGGCTTTGTTCCTATCCCTACTCAACCTGTGACAGAAGAAATTTAAGCTTCTCTGGAAATATTATTATTATTATTACTACCAGTATTAATACCAAGTTAGTAAGTACGTAAGTAAGTTAGTAAGTCAAAGAAAGCTGCATACGCAGTAATGTATGGAAACTTTGCAGCTATAACGTTTATAATATCTTGTGTGAGTGGGGTTTTTTTGTATATGTGTGATGAGGGAATAATTAAATATAAAGATTTGACTAACATGCTATGTGTTAGCCGAGAGACATAATAAAATTATATTTATTTGAGAAAATATAAACATAGTTAAGAACAGAGAGATGAACTTGAAAACCCATATACATTTTCTTGTAATTTCCAAAAGCAATCAAATTTAAACTAGTTCCTGAAGGATATCATATCTGAGACATTTGCACCATTTGTGAGTTCTAAACAGAATCAGCTTGCTCATCTCCAATTATTTATTTTTGCATTATGTAATATCCCCTCGTTACTTTTGCAATCCAATATTTATTCATTTAGAAATTTGTATGGTGCATATGTTATATAAAATAATCCTAAGCAGCTCACGTTAATATTAAATAACAAAAGAATAAATAAAACAAAACCAACCCCATGACACCACATAATACAAGCACAACACCACATCACAGAGACTCCTCCTGGGCTACCTAGTCCAATACCTGGGTGCTGAGGCAGGTCTTTTCAGCCCTCTGAAAGGCTAATAGGGCTGGTGGTCCTTGGAATCCCAGGTTGAAAGCCTCAAGGCACAATTGTTCAGGCTCAAATTATCCTACTTTGGGCACATGATGTGAAGATCCAGCTCTCCGGAGAAGGCTGCAATGCTGGGAAAGGTGGAAGGAAAGAGAAAAAGAGGAGAATCAGCAGTAATGATGGTGGATGGATGCAGTTACAGGGGTGACGGATGCACCATTGGAAGACCTAAAGGAAGAAATTAGGGATATCCGGTATCATCATTAATAAAATCTATCTATGCAATTGCCAAAAATCAACAATGACCTGAAGTCATATTAACAATCATTATCAATACAAAAAAGTGTTTTTAATCTAAAATGAAGCTCTACATGGCATCTGGGCTCTCTTCCAAGCTAGGATGTCCTTCATTTGAAAACAACAGAATCAAATGTACCCATTCAATTTGTAGCAGGAGCATGAAAAAATGATGCCCCTCTAAATAAGAAGAGGACCTTGTCAGTATAATCTATGCAAGCTTCTTAAATAACAAGTCATATATGGCACGCTGTAGGTTTAATAGATCAGACACTGTAGCAGAAAAGTTATTTAGCAGGTCCTCACATATGACTAATGAACTTTGGATCTGAATAGTCATTTTATTCTGATGATTGCTTGTGAGAAATAGTCAAAACTGAATCAAACTAATAAAAGATGCATTGCCTACCTTTACGCAGGAATTAGCATTTTAAAACTCAAGCAATAAACTGAAGGCTGTGTTTTTCTGAAATATTTATATCAAAGCTTATAAGATGCTCAATAACATCCCTAAAGCATGGTAATTAAAGCTCCTCCCAGATGTACATATTTAGAGGATTGTAATTGATCTCAAAATGATCCTGATTGTTGTATTATATCCTTTTTAATTTTTTTCTTTTTTCTTTCTCACTTTTTAATGAAGAATGAATATCTTCATACATGTTCCTGTGAAGATTCTCAATATTAGATGATCATATCTGTAAAGAGACAGGCAGGTTTGCATGGAATGAGACTATCTGTAGGTATTTTTTGGGGCGGCAGGGATTGAAAAATAATAACAGGTGCCTGGAAATTAATTGATGGCATCTGGAAAGGAACTACAGTGCAGTTGTTATGCTATCATAGTCCATTTTCCTTTAAGTTACCAGAGCAGAAAAGTACAAATGTTACATTATTATTAGCCGCCCTGAGTCCCTCGGGAGTTGGGCGGCATATAAGAGAACCTAATAAATAAAATAGAACAATTAATCAGAGGAACAACTTGCCTCCAGAAGTTGTAAATGCTCCAACACTGGAAGTTTTTAAGAAAGATTGCATAACCATTTGTCTGAAGTGGTGTAGGGTATCCTGTCTAATCAGGGGGTTGGACTAGAAGACCTCCAAGGTCCCTTCCAACTCTGTTATTCTTATGTAAAGTACAAGCTTTCAAATTATTTCTACCCCATCTTCCTTTCTGAGGTGGGGATTCTGTTTTTATATAGTGTATATCCTATGTTGACCACCAGGAAGCAGTATGTGACCAGTTTTGTCCTAATTGGCATCCTTCAGCATGTTTGTCTTTAAATTGTGGTCTCCAAAGTTGAGAAGACAAAGGAGGAATCATCTGTATAGAATAGCTACAATACTTGGAGCTAAAACCTAAGAATAGTCAAAAGCTGATTTTATTCTTAGTGAACAAGAGAAAGTGGCAAGGAAATTAATGCAGAAAGAAAAATATATGGAGGTGCTTATCATTTTAATACCTCTTGCTCAGGATTTATAAGCTTTTAAAACTACTGAATTCATATATATATAAAAACTTCAGAGGATAAGATAGAACTGAACATTTTGGTGATAAAGCAGAAATCTGATTTTCTGGTGTGAACATGAAAGAGCTGTCGTAGTGAATGATCCACATGACAAAAATACTGATACCAGCCAGAAAATACTGCTAAACATGGGGAAACAGTGGTTTTACATGCTCCAATGGACTCTCTCTGTCTCCTACAAGCAATGGACAACTGTACTACATATGTGCAAAGCATCTGAATGATCTTCAAAACCAGTTCTTCGCAGAATGCTCTGCAGTTATGTACTCTGGAATTATGCTACAACATACAGTAATTATCCTGTTTAGAGCAATATATTGCATAGCCTCCTAGTTAGGGGAATATGGAGTAAAAACATACTGGATTGCAAGTTTCTAGGTCAGAGATCCATTACATAAAATAGCATGAGTACAATTGGGAAAAAGCAAAACAAAACTAGGCTTTGGCTATGCATGTGTCATGCTGGCCCAAATGTACCATGCTGGTGATAATATTCTTATCATAAGCAGAATTCAAAAACAGTCTGGCAGAATTTTTTAATTATTTTTCATTACCCAAATTTCTAGGCCAAGTCCCAGAATGACACTTGGTGGCTTCAGAAAATTAAAAACAGCAAAAAATAATGTCTGTGAGGGAACAAATCTCTCATTTCATTATCAATCTAAAGAGATCTGCCAACACACCCTAACTCGAGGCCTGAGTGAATCACCACATTTTAGAGCTCACTTGAAGGCGCATTAGGTGAACAAATCTGGATAGATGCTGTTTCTAAGGGCTGGCACTACATCAGGGAAGAGCTACTTCTACATATTTGATGGCATTGTTTAATTGACAGGACACAAGGTAAGCCAACTTTGTCTGGTTAGACAGGGTGGACAGATAAAACAGGAGACGGATGGTCCTTCAGATAGCTAGGTCATATTTTTGTATTTTTTTTTAATTCAAAAAGTTTTATTAGTACAAAGTACAAACATTTTTTATTTTTCTCCCCCCCAACCCACCCCCTTCCCTCTCCCCCTCCCCCCCCAGACTTCCCAGAGAGAATACAGGGCATAGTATCAATAAAATAAATCTAAATTAAGTTTAAAAAAAACTTATTAAATTTCCACATTATTTTTTAAAAACTTCAACTCCGAATTGTACACTGATGAATTACATCATTGAACCAAAAGTAAAATAAAAAATAAACAAAAGAAGAAAAAAAATTTCCTTCCTCCTCCTTTCGATCATCTACCCTACACAACATTTCCTCAAAATTAAATAAAACTTAAATGAATATTACATAAATAATGACTAAGTATTAAATACAGAAAGCTTGAACTTCATCATAATATTAATAGCATAATATTACTTTATATCAAATTGTTAACTTCAAAAAAGTTCTAAATCTTTAAAGAATATTAATAATAAGAATAATAAGAAGAAGAAATAAAGAGAAAAAACAATGAAAAAAGAAAAATACAGTCCATTCTATAAATTCAACACTAACTCCAAACTTTAAGTAATCCTTCCTCTCAAACAAATTTTTAAATCTAATTATGATCTTTTATAACTTAATAATTTTAATTAAAAATTCCAAATCTTCAAGAGATGTTAAAAAAAAGAAAGAAAATAAAGAAAGAAAAGTAAGGAAAGAAGGAAAAAGGAAAAATACAATCATATTAGTTTCCATCCGTCCAATAAATTTCAACACTGCATCTTTTTATATCTTGATAGTTGCTTCTTTTTGTAACTTGATAATTTTAAATTTGTCAGCTCGTCTCCCATCTGACCCCGATCCTCCATCTTCTTTTCCACATTCATCTGGCTCTGCCCATCACTTTGATTCTTTAAAGCTGTTTCAGTTTGGGCAGGTAAGGGTGGCGTTCCCTCCTCCTCCTCTTCCACTTTCACACGTCTTTCCTCTGGAATTTTGGATATATCAGCCTTCAAAACGTTGACATAAAATTCAGTAGCTTTCTTTATTGTATTAAGCCGGTATCTTTTCCCCAAAAATTTCACCGCTACTCCTGTTGGTGCTTCCCATTTATATTGTAAATTTAGTCTTTTAAATTCATCAATCAAAAAAGAATAATCCTTTCTGGCTTTAAGCATTTTAGAGGGAATTTCTTTCCATATCATTAATTCCTGGCCATTCACCTGAAGGTTGTTCTTAAACGTCGCCTGTGTAATTCTATTCCGTAAGGCTCTTGTAGTAAAATATATAACAATGTCCCTTGGTAGGTGTTTTTGTTTTGCATACCACAAATTGACTCTATATATCTTATCAATTTGCGTAACCAGTTCCTCTTTGGACATTCCAGACACCTGCTCCAGAGCCTCCACCATCCTTCCTTTCAAATCTTCATATAATCCCTCTTTCAATCCCCTCACCTTTATAGCAAATTCCATAGCTCTGAATTGCATCATTAACACCTCTGTTTCAAAGTTTGCAATATCTGTTAGGTCTCTGACCATAACTAATATTGGATAGAACAATATATGTTTAGCTTTTAACAGCTATGTCTGTTTAGCTTAGGTGTTGCAGACTGCCACAAGAGGGAGCTAGAGTTCACAGCTTATTTCTATGGGAGTCCCTCTCTGTTTGTCTTTGGTCTCTACTATTTAGTGTAGTCTCTGCTTCTTATTAGAGCAAGGCCTAGAGTATGTATGCTCTGCATTTCTCTCTGTGTTGTAGTTATGTATTATAGCTAAAATGTACTTGTACTTGATAATACTTGGATTGTCATTATGACTATTAAGTGTATGACTTTGGACTGTTTATAGGAACATGCTATTTCTTAAAGTAAACTTTTAACTCAAGTTTAGTGTATCTGTGTGTGGCTGAGTACTTATTCACAACTGATCTCAATCTAAAAGTTTCTGTATGCACAACCTTGGTAACACAAGGAATACTCTGCTAATACATTAACACTGGTTATGGGCCCAGAGAGATATTGAGAGTTAGTGTGAATATTCAGTTTCATACTCAGACAGCTAACTTGTGGTTTACTGTTAAATTAACAATGGCACAAGAACAGTCAACTAGCTTATCCCTGATAAACAGGTTAGATGGAACTAACTATGTTTCCTGTTCTATGAAGTGCAGCTTACTTTTGCGTAAAGAAGGATTATGGACTGTGGTTAATAATCCACCTGATATAACAGCTTGGGATCCAACAAATGATGAAGATAAGAAGAAAATAGCTGACTTTAACCGGGATAATGAAAAGGCTCTTAGTATTATTGGACTGACACTGAGTGATCGGCAACTGGTCCATATTCATGGTGAAGATTCTGCTGCCAAGTGTTGGAGTACCTTAAAGAGACTTTATGTTCGAGATAGTGTTGGTGCGCACATACACCTTACACGTAAACTGTTCAGAGCACGTTTGTTAAAAGGTGGTGACATGTTAGCTCATTTGGAGTTTATGAAGAGAACATTACAAGAGCTACATGAAAAAGAACTGATTTTCTCAGAGTTGCATCAAGTTTATATTATTCTTTCTTCTTTGGATGACTCTTATGATGATTATGTGTCTTCACTGGAAGTTTTGACCAGAGATGAACTGACATTGACTGGCATAATAGGAAGACTGTTAGAAGAGTCTAGAAGAAGGCAAGATAGAAAACAACTGAGAGACAAACCACCACAGGAAGAACAACGGTCTTCAACTGCCTATATTGTTAGGAAATGTTATTCTTGTGGGGCTAAAGGTCATATAGCCAGATTCTGTAAAAAGGGTAAAAAGCAGAATGCTAGTAATATGCAGAGAGCTTATAATGATGTTAGTGTAGCTATATCAAGTACAAATAAAACTGTAAGCCATGATATCTGGATAATAGACAGTGGGGCATCTCAGTGTATAACTAAAAGTAAAGAGAGATTTGTTAATATGACTAAAAGTAACCAGCATGTATCATTAGCAAATGGCTGGAAATTGAGAGTATCTGGAGAAGGTAATGCATATTGTTCATGTATTAATGAAAGTTTACCAATGTTATATGTACCTAACCTTAAAAATAACTTACTATCTGTGAGAGAATTGGTAAAAGCAGGGTTTGTGGTAACTTTTCAGGGAGATAAATGTTTAATTGAAAAACAAGGTAAAAGAGTTACTGCAAGATTGCATGATGGCTTATACATTATCCATGATAATCCATTAAATAAGGCCAATTCAGTTTATGAAAATAGAAAGCCTCATGACGAATGTATTCATTTGCTCCATAGACGTATGGGACATTTAAATTTCAAAATTTTAAAGAAAACTGTTGAGTTATCTAATGGTATAAAATTAAAACCTTGTGCAAGATATTTAAACTGTAATGCTTGCAATGAGGAAAAGAGCAAGGTAATTCCTGCAAACAGGTTAAATGGATTTAAGACCAAGGAACCATTAGAGGTTGTATTTGCTGATCTCATTGGCCCTAAGAAACCCAGTTTAGGTGGAGCCTGTTATATATTGAGCATAGTTGATCATTTTTCTAGATATGGTTTCTGTTATCTGATGAAAACAAAAACAGAAACATATCAGCATTTTGTAAACTGGTTAAGGTTTGTTGAACGAAAAATGAATAAGAAACTGGTTAGTTTAGTAACAGATAACGGCACTGAGTTTACCAATAAGAGATTTGAAGATATGCTAAAGAGAGCTGGTATTGAACATAAGCGTTCTGCTCCTTTTCAGCCACAACATAATGCGCATATTGAACGTAGAGGTCAGACATTACAGGCTATGTCTAGAACCATGATTTCAGATTCTGGTTTACCAGAGAGGCTCTGGGGTGAAGCTATAATGTGTGCTAACCATGTTTTGAACAATGTAGTTAATGCAACAACTGGTGAATTGCCATTTACCCGTTGGTATGGTAGGAAACCAAATCTTAGTTATTTGCATACATTTGGTGCACCAGCATGGGTGCATATTCCCACACAAGTAAGGCGAAAGGGACAACATAGAGCACGGAAATTATGTTTTGTAGGGTATGAATCTAATCATAGATCATTTAGATTCTGGGAGCCAGGTACTACTAGAGTATATTGTAGTGCAAGTGCTAAATTCCTTGAGCATGTTGGATGGAGTAAACTGGAACAGGAATACAAGGAACAAGATAGTATTGTTGTTGAGGATCCATTGTTTCATGATGATTCTGATAAGAATAGTACTGATGATAGGATAGTGAAAGAATCCTCAATAGAAAAACCATCTATGGATGATGTAGAAGATACTTCGATAGGGGAGGAAAAGGAAGAGGAAATTCCAACAACTTGTAATAAATTGCCTAGGAGGTCAACTAGGGAGAGACGTCCACCTGATAGATATCAGGCAAGTATTGTATGCCAGGTTAATGTGGAACCATCTAATTATAATGAACTTAAGCTGTATCCAACAAAGGAACAGGTAGCTTGGCAGGAAGCTATGAATAAGGAATTAAAATCTTTAAAGGATCTTGAGGTATATGAAGATGTAAAGTTACCACCAGGTGAACATGCAATAGGCTGCAGATGGGTGTATAAATTAAAGACTGGTGTGGATGGCACTGTTACCCATAAAGCAAGATTAGTTGCTCAGGGATTTGCTCAATCAGATAAGGATTATGATGAGGTATTTGCACCTAGTCTGAGAGCAAATACATTGAGAGGAGCATTAGTTTGGGCAGCTAAAAATAAATGCATAATTAATCATGTAGATGTCGAAACTGCATATCTACATGCATCTTTACAACATACCATTTATATGAAAAAGCCATTAGGTTTAAAAGAAGATAGAAAAAATGATTATTGGAAATTAAAGAAAAGTCTTTATGGTTTAAAGCAATCAGGTTATGAATGGAATAAATGCATTGTAAAAGAATTAGTTTCCATGGATTTTAAAGCTGGTATAGCTGATCCTTGTTTATTTAGGAGAGAGAAAGATGGTTTGATTTCTCTGTTGCTATTATTTACAGATGATATAGCGATTATAACAAAGACTGAACAAGAAGCAAATGATATTGTTTCCGAATTACAAAGAAAGTTCAAGATTAGAAATTTAGGAGAAATTAAACATTATTTGGGTCTTGATATAATGAAGACAAATAGAGGATTCAAAATTTCGCAAGCTAAGAAGATTAGCCAATTGTTAAAAAGATATAACCTGGAGAATTGTAAAACTGCTAAGACACCAATGGATCAGGGATTTACAAATAGTGATACTAAATGTTCTGTGTTTGATAAGGAGATATATCAGTCCCTAATTGGTAGTCTCTCATATTTGAGTAATTGGTCTAGACCAGATATATCTTACAGCGTAAATCAACTGGCTAGATATAATGCTGAACCAAATGAAAGGCATTGGCAAGCAGCTAAACGAATACTTAGATACCTAAAGCACACAATACATTATTCTTTATATTTAGAACCGAGAAATGAATTAGTGTTAACTGCATATGCTGATGCAAGTTTTGCTACTGATGCAATGACTCGCAAATCAACATCAGGTATAGTGGTAATGTTGGGTAATGCTTTAATAGGGTGGAAATCTATTAGGCAACAACATATTAGTTTATCCACTATGGAAGCAGAATTCTCGAGTTTATCATTAATGTGTACAGAATTGGTGTATTTTAAACAATTGTTAAAGGATATAGGAATTACTGTACAGGAGCCATTTATTGTGTATGAAGGCAATCAATCTGCCATTAGTATGGCTAATAGTTTAGCTGTGAAAACAAGGTCGAAACATGCTGATTTGAGATATCTGAATGTTAGACAATGTGTTCAAAATAAAATGGTTAAGTTGGAATACTGCATGACTGAACAGAATATTGCAGATCATTTCACTAAAGCGCAAGGTGCAATTAAACACAAAGAGTGTTGTGAAAACTATGGTTTAAAGATGTAAGGTATTATATATTGATCTACCCAAAGGGGAGAATGTTAGGTCTCTGACCATAACTAATATTGGATAGAACAATATATGTTTAGCTTTTAACAGCTATAAATCTGTTTAGTTTAGGTGTTGCAGACTGCCACAAGAGGGAGCTAGAGTTCACAGCTTATTTCTATGGGAGTCCCTCTCTATTTGTCTTTGGTCTCTACTACTTAGTGTAGTCTCTGCTTCTTATTAGAGCAAGGCCTAGAGTATGTATGCTCTGCATTTCTCTCTGTGTTGTAGTTATGTATTATAGCTAAAATGTACTTGTACTTGATAATACTTGGATTGTCATTATGACTATTAAGTGTATGACTTTGGACTGTTTATAGGAACATGCTATTTCTTAAAGTAAACTTTTAACTCAAGTTTAGTGTATCTGTGTGTGGCTGAGTACTTATTCACAACTGATCTCAATCTAAACGTTTCTGTATGCACAACCTTGGTAACACAAGGAATACTCTGCTAATACATTAACAATATCATTTTGAATTTTATCTATATATTCCACCGAAGTTGCCAAAGCTTGTTTATTTGTTTCAATACGATCCGCCAAAACTTCAATATTTGTTGCTAATCCTTTACAAACCTCTAACACATCCGTCCTAAGTTGTTGATCCATGTCCTTTAAGGCAGCCTGCATTTTTTTTATCTATTTCATTAATTTTTTGTTTAAATTCCATAATCAGTTCATTTTTCATGACCTTTAAAGTACTTACTAAATTCTCAGGTGTCAAAGACTGTGGAGGTGTTAACTCAGTAATAAGTTGCTGGAAATATGACCAGAGGAATAGTCAGTTCTTTTATTCAAAACAGTCTTTCCGGATTTTGAAGCCATTGTAGTATTTCCAGAGGAGTACAAGGAAAAAGCCAAAACTCTAATTAAAGTACTTTCCAATTCCAATGCCAGATAGTCTTTTATTTTTTAAAAATAGTCAGTTGTTATTTTAATCCAAAATCGGGAGACAGAGAGAGAAAAGCCAGTTTTCAAAATCAAAAGTTTCCATAAGAAGAAAAGCTGCTAGCAAAACGAAAGTCACTTTCACTTCTCCTCCCACTTTCTCCGATCGCCATATTGTTGCTTATTAGCTGTTACTTTGTATCTTTCCGAAGTGAAAGTCAGCAGTGGAGTTAAAGAAAAAAAAATTCAGTACTTGCCCATCTAAAATCCTGTTTCTCTCTGTCTGCTTCTTTAAACCATAAAATAGTTATAAATCCCATTCAGGAAGCAGCGGTGTTCGCGGCATCTTGCTCCGCAAAGGCAGAGGTTTCCAGATTCCCGGAGCAGGAGACAGGCTGCCTGGGGAGCCCTCACCCTTCGCGTCCCTGGATGACTCCGAGGGCACTAGGGGGGCTCTACCCCACCTGTCAGGCTCTCATCTCTCCCCTTTGCCCGGGGAAGAGATTTTCTGTTCTGACAGTTGTTCTGGCGGCTTTAACGAAGAATCGGAAAGGCGCTCAATGAGGAGCGTCTGCGATGTCGCGATCCAAACCGGAAGTTGTATTTTTTTTGGTATTTGTTTATTTTGTCAAGCATAAATGAATATAAGCAAAGTACAAACAGTAAAACATGATTGAATATATATATATATATAATATTACAAGCATGAATAAGAGTAGAAGAGGTATGAATATATGGGTACATTAGGACAGGAACGGTAGGCACGATTGTGCGCTTATGCACGCCCCTTACTGACCTCTTAGGAATGGGGTGAGGTCAATGGTAGATAATAAGAGGATGAAGTTTTTGGGGTTTGGGGAAGAAACTACTGAGTCAGGTAAAGTGTTCCAGGCGTTGACAACTCTGTTGTTGAAGTCGAATTTTTTGCAATCAAGTCTGGAGCGGTTTACATTAAGTTTGTATCTATTATGAGCTTGTGTATTATTGCGGTTGAAGCTGAAATAGTCGTTAACGGGTAGGACATTGAGGCGGATAATTTTATGAGCTACACTTAGGTCAGATCGAAGGCGGCGTAGTTCTAAATTTTGAAGTCCCAAAATTTCTAGTCTGGTTTCATAAGGAATTCTGTTGTGAACAGAGGAATGTAATACTCTTCTTGTGAAGTATCGCTGGACATTCTCAATAGTGTTAATGTCTGATATGAAGTGTGGGTTCCAGACTGATGAGCTGTATTCAAGGATCGGTCTAGCAAATGTTTTGTATGCTCTGGTTAAGAGTACAATGTTACCAGAGAAGAAGCTGCGCAAGATTAGGTTAACCACTCTTAATGCCTTCTTTGCTATGTAGTTGCAGTGGGCTCTGGCACTTAGATCGGTTGAGATGAATACTCCGAGGTCCTTTACTAAGTGAGGATCATCATCAAGGTCATGATCATTAAGTTTGTATTTGGTGTTTTGATTATTTTTGCCAATGTGTAAAACTGAGCATTTGTTGATAGAGATTGGTAGTTGCCACTTGTTAGACCATTCAGAAATATAGTCAAGGTCTTTTTGAAGGGTTGCAGTATTGTCTGTGGTGTTGAAAAGTTTTACGTCATCTGCGAAGAGGACGCAGTTACTTTGTATAATATCACAAATGTCATTTATGTAAAGAATGAAGAGAGTGGGTCCTAAAACGCTTCCTTGGGGAACACCGCTGTTAACAGGTACAGGGTTTGATAGAGATGATCCTATTTTAACCACTTGTTGTCTGTTTGACAGGAATGCAGTTATCCATTTATGTAGGGGGCCAGAGATGCCATAAGATTTTAGTTTTAGGAGTAGTTTGTCGTGTACTACGGAGTCAAAGGCTTTACAAAAGTCTATGTAGATTGCATCTATTGCTTTGCCCTGGTCGAGTTTTGTAGTCCATATGTTTTTACAATGTAGAAGTTGTAGGTTGCAGGATAACATTTTTCTGAAACCAAATTGTTTTTGAGAGAGTAGGTTGTTTGTCTCTAAGTGGAGGGAAATGGATTGGTTGATGATTGATTCCATGACTCTGCAGGTGGCGCAACATAAGGAGATTGGTCTATAATTTTCAACTAGGTTGGGGTCTCCTTTTTGAAGACAGGGATAACCGTGGCTAGTGACCATAGGTTGGGTAGGGTGCTGGTTCTGAGAGATATGTCAAAAATAATGCTTAGAGGTTCTGATAGGACGGTGGAAAGTTTTTTTAAGAAGTAAGCACAAAGACCATCTGGACCTATGGATAGGGATGGTTTTAGGTTGTGTAGAGCCTTTCTAACCTTGACTTCTGTAAAGTCGGTTTGTATTAGATCATTGTCATTGTTTGAGGTTCGACTAGGGAATATAGGACATGAGTTGTTGCTGTTTATAAAGACTGAGCCGAAGAATGTGTTGAAGAGGTTGGCTTTGTCGGATTCATCATTACAGTCTTTATTGTTGGGGCCTTTGAGGGGTGGGATAGATCTCGTTACTTTGAGTTTGTTGTTTACAAACTTGTAGAATGCTCGGTTGGAATTTGTGCGCAGGAGGTTTTCCTCTTGATTGATATGATAATTAGTGCATTCAGTCTTTATTTGTTTGCATAAGTTTTTGTATCGGGTTTTATAGTTGGTTATGTGGCCCGTTTTGTTTTTACGCCAGAGAGATTTTTTTTTTATTGGAGCTTCCTTATTGTTGTGGGTAGTTTGTTCTTCCTGTTATTGGGAATGAATAGTGGTACATATAGTTTTATGACTCTTAGGACTTGACATAGGAAAATGTAGTGGTCATCAGCAGTGTTGCAGTCCATGAATAGGGTTTGCCAATCAAGAGAAGAGAGGTCATTGTTTATGAGATCAAAGTTTGCTTTTTTGAAGTTGTAACTGGGGATCTTGTCATATTGTTGATTTCTGTAAGGGTGTATATTGAGATTGAAGTCAATCATACTGTGATCACTGTTGGAGAAGGGTTCTATTGTTTGTAATCCATATATTGAGTTAGAACTGTTGCAGAAGATGAGATCAAGGCAGTTATTGAGTCTAGTGTTGTTGGATACTAGTTGATCCAGCCCCAGATTGGTTACAGCATTGTACAGGGTTGAGTGTATAGGTTCTGTGGAACATTCATTGATAAGAGGTAGATTTAGGTCGCCAAGAAAGATGAGAGGGTGTGGGCTGGAGGCTGCCCATGTAAGGAGTGAAGATAACTTATTCGCATGTTCAATGTCGTAGTCTGGAGCTCTGTAGCATAGTAGAAATCGTAAAGTGGTGTTTAAAGATAGTTCACAGAAGATGGTCTCGGGAAGAGGAAGATCGTGTGTTACTTGGATGTTTTTGAGATTTAAGGACTTTTTGTAAAAAATGGCAACACCGCCTCCTCTACGGAGATCGCGATCAGATCGAAAAACATGATAGTTACTTTCTATAATAATTGAGTCAGGGAGGGATGAGTTTAGCCACGTTTTGCAGACAAATATGTTGAAATTAGTTGTATTTAATAGGAGGAGGAATTCAGGTATTTTATTTGCAAGACTTCTTGCATTAAGTAGCTTGCATTTAAGGTCATTATTAGTTGGAGAGGTGGAGGGAGTGGTAGGTAGTTGGGTAGTTAAGCTACCCAACTACCACATAGTTATATATATATATGCCATATAACACACACACACACACACACACACACACACACACACACACACACACACACACACACGTGTGTGTGGCTTGTCTATCACAACTCATGCCATTGCATTCTGGACCAGTTGTAGTTTTGGAGTGAACTTCAGGGCAGCCCTATGTATAGTGCATTGCAAGGTGAATAAGGCATGAATGCCCATTAAGAGGTACTCCCAATCTACAAACAGGCACAATTGGCATACAAACTGGATTTGTACAAAAGCATTTCTGGTCAGAACTGTCATCTGTTCCTCAAGCAGGAGCGGAGAGTCCAGGAAGTTCCTGAAATTGTGCATTAGTCCTAAATACGGTGTGTGTGTGTGTGTGTGTGTGTGTGTGTGTGTCTGTCTGTCTGTCTGTCTGTCTGTCTGTCTGTCTGTCTGTCTGTATGTATGTATGTATGTATGTATGTATGTATGTACGGTATGTGTGTGGGTGTGTGGGTGTGTCTGTGTGTGTCTGTGCACACATACTATTTATTCATAATGAAGGGACCCCCATAACAGGGAGGTCCATAAACCACCCAATTCACCTGAAGGATGATCTCAGGTAGATATTAAATAATAAAAACAGCTTAGCCATTCCAAGCATCTGATAAAGAAAGGGATATTTCATGAAAGTTAGATTTTTAATAAAATATATTAGTTTGAAAAGATATTACCAGATTTCTGTGGAATTTGGGTTGCTCTTGACTACTATGATATTCCTCTTACAATGTTTACCAAAAGTTGGGGATGCTACATTTTTATTTTATTTATTTTATTTATTTATTTTTGTCAAGTACGTGTTGGTAATATACATAGATATAAGATTGTTTATATACATAAGATGGGTACTGATAAGAGGGAACATTAGGACAGGGATGGTAGGCACGCTGGTGCACTTATGCACGCCCCTTACTGACCTCTTAAGAATCGGGTGAGGTCAACAGTGGACAGTCTAATGGTAAAGTTTTGGAGGTTTGGTGATGAAACCACAGAGTCAGGTAGTGAGTTCCAGGCATTAACCACTCTGTTGCTAAAGTCGTATTTCCTACAGTCAAGTTTGGAGCGGTACACTTTGAGTTTGTATCTGTTGTGTGTTCATGTATTGTTGTGGTTGATGCTGAAGTAGTCATTGACAGGAAGGATGTTGTAGCAGATAATTTTATGAGCTATGCTTAGGTCGTGCCGAAGGCGACATAGTTCTAAGCTTTCTAAGCCCAGGATTTCAAGTCTGGTTGAGTAAGGTATTCTGTTGCGAGTAGAGGAGTGGAGGACTACATGTGGCACAGTAGGTCAGGTAATCTAGTCTACATACTCACTAGAAAGCATAATATGAAATTCTCAATTGACCAAGCCATAATAGGCAATGGCAGTTGATATTTGTCCTGTGATTGACCACTTCTTTCAATTAACACCTGGAAGAAATGCTAGTTAGATAACCTAGTTTTATGTCCTTCCTGTTAATGATTACTTCAGCTTCAACCGCAGCAATACACGAGCACGTAATAGATTCAAATTTAATGTAAACCGCTCCAAACTCGACTGCAGAAAATACAACTTCAGCAATAGAGTGATCAATGCCTGGAATGCACTACCTGACTCTGTGGTTTCTTCCCCAAACCCCCAAAACTTTAACCTTAGACTGTCTACAGTTGACCTCTCCCCATTTCTAAGAGGTCTGTAAGGGGTGTGCATAAGTGCACCACTGTGCCTACCGTCCCTGTCCTACTGTCCTATTGTCCTCTTTTATCCTTACTTTTTTACTTATGTTTATACAAACTACTATCCTATACATGTTTGACAAATAAAATAAATAAATAAATAAATAAATAAATAAATAAATAAATAAATAAATAAATAAATAAATAAATAAATAAATAAATAAATAAATAAATAAATAAATAAATAAATAAAACAAATAAAACAAATAAAACAAATAAAACAAATAAAACAAACTTCCAGCTCTAACTCCAATCAGCAGCTCTGGCCCTCCCTAAATCTGATGGCTATACAAACAGTTATTGATGCTCTAACTCCAACCTAGCTTAATTACTGCACTGTGTTGTTCATGAGACTATGCTTGAAAACTGTCCAGAAACTGCAGTTGCTACAAAATGTAGTAGCTAAGCAACCGATAAGGGCAACATATGAGGACACATGCTTCCTGAACTGAAAGTTATGTACTGGTTATGAATTGCCTACCAGACAAAATTCAGAGTATTGATTTTGAGTTGTAAAGGCTCACAGTTTAAGGCTATTTGTGGGTTTACCTTAGTTATTGTGAATCTGGGTGAGTAGCTTGGCTACTCTGCTATCAGCAGTTCAACTGTTGGGTATAGAGGAAAAGATTTTCTCCTGTGTGGAATATCCCAAGAAAGATGGACATGACCTATTCCTGTGAGGGCGAACCTATGGCACGTGTGCCACAGGTGGCACGCGGAGCCATATCAGAGGGCATGCGAGGCGTTGCCCTATGTCAGCTCCAATGCGCATGCTGGCCAGCTGATTTTTGGCCATTTTTGCTCTCCCCAGGCTTCAGGGAAGCTGGTGGACGGTGAAAAACGGGCCAACGGGCCAACTGGAACTTTTGGTTTGCCCGTTGAGCCATTTTTCACCATCCCCTGGCTTCAGGAGGCTTCCCTGAAGCCTGGGGAGAGTGAAAATGGCCCAACGGGCCAACCGGAAATTCATTTCCGAACTTCCGGTTGGCCTGTTGGCCTGTTTTTTTGCCGTCCCCAGGCTTCAGGAGTCTGTTGTGAGGCCTATGCACATGTGTGGGGGCAGCAGGGGTGTGCGCATGCACGGGAGTGTGTGCGCATGCATGGGGGGAGGGCATGGGTGTGGGCACATGCGTGCGCTAACTTGGGCGTACACCCTTTTGGCACACAAACCAAAAAAGGTTCGCCATCACTGGCCTATTCTGTATAGGAAACTGACTTTCTGTTAAGAACAATTAAAGCAATGAATGTTTGATAGTTACAAATTTCCATCTGGAAGATGATAACCCAACCCAAATTTGCTCTTTCACCAAATGTACTTCCTACCCAGGCTAAGCACCTTGCTAGCAACAAAATTAAGGTGATTAGATTAAATTACAAATAGGGATACATTACTGTTCCTTATTGCTGGTATATAACTTCTTTGCATTTGGTGAAAAAAAAAGTACTTGGATTTTGAAATGGCTAATAAAAGTTTGAGAAAATATTAGAAACTTCATTCAGTTCTTCAGGACTACTTTTCTACATGTCATTAAGCTCCACCCCAGGAGACGCAAAGGGCATTTTAATTATCCTAACTATGCCTTTCTTCAAAGGAAAATCTTTGAAGTTTTTTTCCTTTTCCAAAGTGAGAATATGTTAGAAACTCTCAACATTCTCTTGTCCATCATCAGCAATGAAATTGGATAAGCATGCTTCTCATCTAAAAGGTATGACCATTATTCTATGACAAAGTAAAAGAGACAGGCCAGTGAAGCTTTGAAATAACTTGTAATCATGCAATGTAAGATTTTGCAATTACTTTTTTTTGCACTCTCTTTTGAAATTTATTATCAGAGTACTACTGTACTTTTATATTCCCTTTTGATGCTTGCCACAAGCAGCTCGGAAGTGTATTTCAGTAAGACTGCCTTGCTAGATTACTAACTCAGCTTTGGGAAAGAGAAGAGCCGAATTTAGTTGAACTAAAAGTTTATTTTTTTAGGTAAAATGTATTTCAATAATTCTTTAAAATGTTAAGGATAAAGGGATTAAATTATGATTTATCTTATAGTGAGCTGCTAGTTGTATTATATTAATTACATTTTTAAAAAAACAAGTGGGATAAAACTGAGTTAACAAATAAAGAAAAGCATTTACGAAAACTTAGGCAAATACGACTTCTTTTTCTTCTGTCATTGCTATGTATTTATTTATTAAACAGTCCACATCTGGAATGTTTTCTTTTTCATGAAAATGAAAGAAGGTCTGTTTTGAAGCGCTTATTATTCACACTACAGATCTTGTTATCTGCACAATACTTTTCACTCTTTGTCTAGTCATAGTATTCTAACAGTTCTTCCCAGTTTCAGTCTGAAAATCTGTCTTAGCTGAGACCTTAGCTGAGACCAAATGTGAGCCCCAGGCTCCCATGCCAAGTTGGCCTGTTGATGTTAGATTGACTTTTCTAAATTTTTGATGGTAAAAAGATTTCACCCCTTTTCAAATGCTTAGTGGTTCAGTAGGAATGTGAATTTGCCTCATTGACAGAGAATAGATGGTAGAGGATTTTTTTATTTTTGTCAAGCATGTACAGTATAGTAGTTGTTTGTATAAACATAACATAAGTAAAAAAGTACCGATAAAAGAGGACAATAGGAGAGAGGACAGGGATGTTAGGCACAGTGGTGCGCTTATGCACGCCCCTTACAGACCTCTTAGAAATGGGTAGAGGTCTACTGTAGACAGTCTAAGGTTAAAGTTTTGGGGGTTTGGGGAAGAAACCACAGAGTTGCATTCCAGGCATTGATCACTCTGTTGCTGAAGTAGTATTTTCTGCAGTCGAGTTTGGAGCGGTTTACATTAAGTTTGAATGTATTACGTGCTCGTGTATTGTTGCAGTTGAAGCTGAAGTAATCATTGACAGGAAGGACTTTTTGATAGTATGATTTTATGAACTACATTTAGATCAGATCGGAGGCGACGCAGTTGTAAATTGTCTAATCCCAATATTTCAAGTCTGGTGGAATAAGGTATTTTATTGTGAGGAGTGGAGGACTCTTCTTGTGAAATATTTCTGGACTCTCTCGATTATATTAATGTCTGATATGCAGTGCGGGTTCCAGACAGGTGAACTAAATTCCAGAATTGGTCTAACAAATGTTTTGTATGCTCTGGTAAGCAGTGTAATATTGCCAGAGAAGAAGCTACACAAGATTAGATTAAAAACTCTCAGAGCCTTTTTGGAAATGTTGTTACAGTGGGCTCTAGCACTTAGGTTGCTGGATATGAGTACTCCAAGGTCTCTGACAGAATGAGGGTCGTCTACAAGTTCATTTCCTCCAAGTTTGCATTTTGTATTCTGATTCTTTTTGCCAATGTGTAATGTCTTCACATTTGTGTTCTCCATGCAACAGTTGGCACTGGAAAGGATATGCTTGAAAAAAGGAATTGGAAAAAGAGTCCCTCATGTACCACAATCCACCTTATTGCCATTGTGTCCTTTTTACAAAAGTATATCAAATAGCTGACAATGTCATCAACCTGGAATGAATGAGCTAAACATTCAACCTGAAAAGTCAAAGTGTAGACCTCCTTGGTTAAACACTGAGGAGGTCTGAGAGATAAACACCTTTCAGAAACCCTAGGCTGCTTTCTAAATCTTATTCAGGGACTGAGGTAAATTGTACCTCTAATTTGATTACTGGACAGCCCTTTTGCTTGATTGATTATGTGCCATCAAGTTGCTGTTGACTCCCGGTGATCACATAGTTAGATCTTTTCCATGATGATCTACATCTAACCTAGTCCTCCAAGCACTTAATCACCACTGCAACTGAGTCCATCCATCTTGTTGCTTGTCACCTTCTTCTTCTTTTTCCTTCCATCTTTCTTAGCATCTGAGATTTTTCCAGAGAAACAGGTCTTCACATAATAGGTCCAAAGTAGGATAATTTGAGCCTGGTCATTCATGTCTTGAGTGAGAATTCTGGGTCGAAGACAGTCCTTTTAGAGGAATCTTACTTAGTAGCAGCAGGGACATGCTGAATATGAAAACGTATCACTCTCTACATCGTGTTTTTGATAGCCATGTCATAATAATGAATATTGTTCTTTATCACATTTGATTTGGTAGATGCTTTGGATTTTGTCATTATCATCATAATCTGAATTCTATATGTATGCAAAACAGGCAGCCTACTTTTTGTGTGCTTGTCCTCCCTTCCAATTAATTTAATGTTAATTACTTTAATTTTAAATACAAAATATTTTTGCACACATTTATTTTATTTATTTTATTTTAGCAATTCTTATATGCCGCCCTACTCCCGTATGTAGATATGCATACATAAATTCACCTCTTCTTTTTAGTAGCATTAGTTTAGTTTGGTGCTACCAAATGAAGTCAGGTGATTTCTTTTGGAAAACAGATTTACTCTCCACTTTTTATAGTTTAATTCTATGGTTCTTGAGCAAGTATTTCAGAAACCATATGATGTTTGAACCTCCATGTGTCAGAAGAAGAGATCTGACTTGCCTCTATGAGACTGCACTAAGGTTCGAATCTAATGAATCCCTGTATATGAATTTGATGCTGGAGAAGATACAAAAAACATGAATGTCTATGATTAGGGTGGCATTTACGTTTTGTGAAATATATAAACAGGGAGACAGAGAAGAACAGCTGCAGATCCTCAATACAAATTTCCCCACCTTCTGATATTCCTTCAGAATGTGAGGAAAATTTTGACAGTCTTGGATCTGAAATACCTTGATTCCCCCCCCCCCACTTTATTCTCTCCCATAAGCAAGTTCTGCTATTGTGTTTTTATGAATCAGAAATATGTCCAGATTGAATACATTCAGTTCATACCAGCCTTGCTTTAGCATTTTATAGTTACAGATTTCTAAGAAGATGTGATGGTTCCCACCTTCCCCAAGTGATGTATAATTCTCATATTCCTGGCTTTAATTTAAAGACAAAAGCAAGTATCCAGTCCTTATCATATTCCATATATGGTGCAAAATAGGCAACTTATAGGCAACTTATTTTAATTTAATTTAATTTAAAGTTCTTATAGGCCGCCCAATCCTGTAGGACTCAGGGCGGCGTACAATAGGACAATTTCCTGTTCCTCCTCCAATATTGGTAGCCTATCAACAAAGTCATACCAGTAATTGGCACACCTTCTACCTGGAGAAGGATCTGAAGGAAAGAGTTACTTCTCTTGTAATATGGCATTGGTCTAAACTTAGGAACCAATATGCTGTGGAATATCAATAGAATAAAGATAATGGAGAAACAATGGTTGGTTTAAATTTTCTCCTGAAGGGAAGGAAATATAGTAGAAGAGAAGGGCTTTTGGTTTATTAGGTCCGAAGCTTCACTTATTCACTCTGGTCACAAGGTTTCTTGTGCAATAGGATAGATGCTGAAGAGAAAGCTGAAGGGAAATTTTGATATAAGATTTTTCTATTCTCTAATCAGGTTGTCTTTAAACGCAAGGGAGAAATCCAAAGAATCCTCCACTGCTTTGATGTCATTCCTATTCTGCTTGTTCATATTCATCCTCATCCATATACTAGAGTGGAGGTTCAAGGTGGGGTAGAGATCAAGATATAATGAATAAACATGAATATGTATATGAAATCAGATTAATACATCAGTGAGTAGACTCTTCACAAGGACAGGGAAGGCTCAAGATTCAGAATCTAGTTCTAACATAAGTATAATTTAAGAACTAAGGGGTCCACAGATCATCTAGAGCAGTGGTCCCCAACCCCCGGTCCGCAGCCTGGTACCGGTCCGCAGAACAAATGGTACCGGGCCGCCCTGCTACTGTGTCTTCTGTGCAGCGGCGGCAGCGGGTCCTGCGACTTTTGCGAGTCCTGCGAGTCCCGATAATAAGCACAGGGACGGGACTCCTGCGTCTGCCGATGTGCCCCGGCCCAGCTGATCAGCGTGGGGGCGGGGCTTCTGCTCACATCCCCCTGCTTTTTTTATATTCCGTTACCTGGCTGCTCTCCTGCAGGCTCAGGTTGTGTGGCTAATAAAGAATCACGAGTGACATTCTCTGCTGGCTCCTCTGCACGGCGTCAGGGACGTCACTCATCATTCAATGCAGCCGCCGTGGGTGGCTGTTGAACTTCACCAAGCAGCTAGCGCTGTGGCCACTCTGACCAGTGGCGGCTTTAGTGAATGATGAGTGACGTCCCTGACGCTGTTCAGAGGAGCCAGCAGGGGATGGTGGGCAGGGGATGGTGAGCAGGGGATGGTGGGCAGGGGATGGTGGGCAGGGGATGGTGGGCAGGGGATGGTGAGCTAGGGATGATGAGCAGGGGATTGTGAGCAGGGGATGATGAGCAGGGGACGATGAGCAGGGGACGGTGAGCAGGGGACGATGGGCAGGGGACGATGGGCAGGGGATGATGGGCAGGGGAGTGTTGGGCAGGTGACATGTTTGAGCTGGCAAGTAGCTAGGTAATGGTAATTGGTATCAGTGAGTACTTGAATAGAAGTATCGGCACTCGTAGTTGGTCTTAAAAAAAATGTTATCGGGACATCCCTATTTATTATTAAATAATTAATATATTGTGTTTGCTAAAATTTAACCCACAAATTAGCAAAAATGAGTAAGAAACAGACGTCATTAGAAAGTTTATATTTGAGATTGTTTTGATTTAATTTAATTTAATTTGATTTAATAATCAACGCGACGCCGCACCCCCCCCCCCAGTGGGCCGCGGAAAAATTATCAAACATTGACCGGTCCACGGCAATAAAAAGGTTGGGGACCACTGATCTAGAGTACCAAGACCAGAAATTAGTAGTTAGAGACAGATGGTGGTTTAGTCATTAGCAACCCTGAATTTAAAGATTTTAAAGTTTCCAGATTTTAAAATACCAGCCAATGTCCAATTGTAGATGGTTTGCAGTGTCTCCGAAGGGGACAATTTGCAAAGAAAGGAATTTACTTCTTTCTTTCTTTCTTTCTTTCTTTCTTTCTTTCTTTCTTTCTTTCTTTCTTTCTTTCTTTCTTTCTTTCTTTCTTTCTTTCTTTCTTTCTTTCTCTCTCTCTCTCTCTCTCTCTCTCTCTTTCTTTCTTTCTTTCTTTCTTTCTTTCTTTCTTTCTTTCTTTCTTTCTTTCTTTCTTTCTTTCTTTCTTTCTTTCTATTATCTATCTATCTATCTATCTATCTATCTATCTATCTATCTATCTATCTATCTATCTATCTATCTATCTATCTATCTATCTACCAACCTACCTACCTACCTACCTACCTACCTACAGTACCTACCTATCTAATCAACTGCCTGTCTCCCTCACAGAGGGGCTCTGGGCGGAGTAGCTCTTGAATAAACCTTGTATTGGGTGGTGCATTACACAGGCATCTTCGGGAAGGCCAAGGGGGTAAATGATGAAATGTGTTGATGTCATGAGATAAAAATCCCACCCCTTGTATATCTGTATGATATGAATGGATGGAACATACATTGTGAAGTTATGACACATATAATATGGAATATTAGTGAGTCATTCACTGGCTCCAATTTCTGCCGTCGTCATCGGCTCTGTTAAGAGATAAGTCATCTTCAGCCCGCCATTGTTTTCCTGGAATTGATGGCTTTCTTTTAGCGGTAGTGCTCTCTAGGGATGAAAGGTGGTTTGGATCCTCTTGGTACTCAGATAGGGTTCCTCATATCCTAAAGATTCATCAGTGAAAAAAATCCTTTCAAGGACAGAAATATTTTTTATTTGGCCTCAAATTGGATGCTATGAATTTTAGTAAGTTTCCAAATCATCTTGAAAGAAAAATACGCCAGAGTGGAAAGAATAGTCCCAAGGATTAAACAATTTCAGACTTTTTTTAAAAAAAAGTATCTTTCTTTATAGGAACATGTTAAAATACGTGTTTTTTAGCATGTTAAACATATTTAACATGCTAAATATTAAATATTAAATAAAGCATGTTAATCATATTCAAAACCACAACATAGAAGTCCAAATTGTAATGTAAAATGCAATTAAACATCTTTTAACACCTCAAACAGTTGCAACAAACATCACCATTCATCACCAGTTATACCATTTTGTAACTCAGGACTTCTTCTTCCTCTTCCTCTTTTTAATTCTCTTTTATTTTGTAAATGTTCAGTAATATATCAGCCAATACGAATATAATCATTTATCACATTATTAATCCATTATCTTCTTCTCAATATAACTAATTAATATATTACACCTCGGACCATTAGTGCTATTATGGGAGCATTAGAGAAGATTCTTACATTGATAGATTGCAACAATTTAATTGAACGTTTAGAGCAGGTGATTAATTACAGTATTGATTATTTCTTTCAGAAAGTGCATGAAGTCTGAAGGAAACAAGTTTTTGCAGCAGCTGATCAGCTATCCCAGCCTCCACTAGTGGAAGCTTCAGAATAAATGAATAAAGAAACAGAAAAAATGGGCAAATGGAACCAAACAACAGTGACTGAGTTTGTTCTTCTTGGCTTCACCGATCATCAAAAGATCAAGGCTGTCTTCTTTGTTCTCTTCTTAGCCATCTATCTAGTCACTTTGGTGGGGAATATTGGTATCATCATATTAATCTGGATCAGCCCATGCCTCCGCAGTCCAATGTACTTTTTCCTCAGCAACTTGGCCTTCCTAGACTTCTGTTATTCTTCTGCCATTACACCCAAAATGCTTCTCAATTTCGTAACTGGAAAGAAGACGATCTCACTGGCAGGATGCATTACACAAATGTACCTGTTTGCTTCTTTTGCAGATGCCGAGTGCCTTCTTCTGGCTGCCATGGCATATGACCGTTACATAGCTATTTGTAACCCACTAATTTATCCCGCTCTTATGTCCCACAGAGTTAGTTTTGGATTGGTAGCTGGCTCTTATCTTATCGGTAGTGTGACTTCACTAATTCACACTTATTATACATTTCGCTTGCCATTTTGTGGATCCAACGTCATCAATCATTTCTTCTGTGACATCCCTCCACTGTTAGCTCTCTCCTGCTCCAACACTCACATTAATGAAATTCTTCTTTTTGCCTTGTGTGGTTTCATCCAAATGAGCACTTTTTTGTTGATTGTTATCTCTTATACCTATATCATTTGCACCATCTTGAGGATCCATTCAGCTGAAGGCCGCCAGAAGGCCTTTTCAACTTGTACCTCCCACTTGACGGCTGTGACTTTGTATTATGGAGCCCTTCTCTTTACTTATTTGCGGCCAAGCTCCAGCTATATCCTGAATACAGACAAAATAGTCTCTGTTTTTTATACTGTGGTTTTTCCCATGTTAAACCCCTTGATCTATACCTTGAGAAATGAAGAAGTAAAGGATACCTTCAATAAATTATTGCAAAGAAAACTGATTGCACTCAGAAGGATTAGGAGATTTTTTCAGTGTTTGCACTAGCAAAAATGCCACTTGTAAATGTTGACTTGAAGCTGGGAATGTACACATGCACAAACCCCTGTGATTACATTCCATTGACTTAATCTCAGCTATATTCATTTTACTTCATATAAAAGCTTTTGTTCAACTAGTGCTCTTCAAATATTTAATGGTTGTATGCAATAAAGTACTTTTATATGGGGATTCATAAATCACTTGATGGAGAACTTTTATTTTGAAATTTCAAATAGATGTATGAGTGAAAGAGTTATGGACCACAGCCATAAAGCTTCATCTTGGGTAGATAAATTCTACTTAGTAAAAAAAATACATCTCATAAACATATTTGTTGTGCTATAAACTATTGCTTAGCTACTGTGATTTTTTTTCATCAAAGACAAATTAACAAATTATCCTCAATGCAAGAAAGTAACCTTGAAATTTGTTCCTACATAAAAATGCCCCATAAAATGGAATGCAATCTTCACAAGTCTCTAGATGTTGAGGATCCCTAAATATGGTAGTTCTCTATCACTCTGTAGTCTGGGATAGGCAACCTCATCTGCATGGGCTCCCCTTGGAAACATAATCTATGCTTTAATTTGGAAGAAGGTCTTCTCCCTCCATGTATTTAGCCCTATATGGGAAAAGATTACTAGGGAAGCTTGCTCATTTGATGATCATTCATAGAAAATGAATGAGCATAGGTGGCACAGCGGTTAGAATGCAGTACTGCAGGCCACTTTAGCTGACTGTGATCCGCAGGTCAGCGGTTCAAATCTCACCGGCTCAAGGTTGACTCAGCCTTCCATCCTTCCGAGGTAGGTAAAATGAGGACCCAGATTGTTGGAGGCAATATAAATATACATTGCTTACTGGTGTAATCCGCTTAGAGAGTGCTTGCACTGTGAGGTGGTATATAAATCTCACTAATAAATAAATAAAAATGTTATGAGAGAATGAGGCAGAGGTGGGTTCCTACTGGTGGGGTGCAATTTGGGGATGGCAGGTCAGGCGGGGAGGGGTGGGGTGGGCCGTGAGATGTGCATCCTACATGGGACTTGTAGCTCCGTCGTGTTTCTTGGTGTTGTGTCCTCTGATCCTCCCCTGCCTCTGGCTCTCAAGCAAAGTGGGAGGGGGAAGAAACTCTCGTGGGCTGCCTGAGGAAGCTGAGCTGACAGCCAAACTTCTAGCCAGGCTCAGTGGCAGAAGCAGCCATGCATGCACTTCCTTGTCTCTTCCAAACACGCCCCTCTTTCTCTCGGTGGGGGGGGGAAGAGTGCATTTAAGACACAGCACCAGGAGAAGGAACCTTTTGGCTGCACTCTGAACGCAAGAAATCTTTCTCTCCTTTCGCTCCAAGAGGCTGCGCAGGCGCGATGAGTCTCACGAAGACACATTTCTGGTGGGGTTTGGAAAAGAGAAAGATTTCTTGCATGTAGCATGCAGACAAAAGGTTCCTGCCGAGAGAGAGGGGGGAGGGAAGGTAGGAGGAAAGGCAGGTGCTTTGCCTCAGGCAGCCCGCGAAAGTTTCTTCCCCCTCCCACTTCGCTCGCTCGCTGGAGGCGGGGGAGGGTCAGTGGACACAACACCAAGGAACGGGTGGCTGTTCCTGCAGGGGATTCCCACGCACTGCCCTCGCCTGCATCCCCCATCTGAAGGACACGGGGAGGGCAGGTGGAGGATGAGTGCCCCGAGCCGGCGAGCGAGTGAGGGAGGCAGTGGTGGGAGGCAGAGCCGAAGGGGCGGCGAGGCTGACCCATGGCCCGTTGCTCTCTAGCTGACTGCAGGGCTCTGCAACGTCAGTAGCCGCAGAGGTGTAAGCAGCGAGTGGCCGAGAGTCACGGCACACCTGCACCTCTGCCGCGGGGAACAGCGGCAGCAGCTCCAGGCCAGCACACGGATCCCCTGACAGGTTTCTGCGGTGTGCACTCTTTTGGGAGAGAGAGAGAGAGAGAGAGAGAGAGAGAGAGAGAGAGAGGGAGGGAGGGAGGGAGGGAGGGAGGGAGGGAGAGAGAGAGAGAGAGAGAGAGAGAGAGAGAGAGAGAGAGAGAGAGAGAGAGAGAGAGAGAGAGAGAGAGAGAGAGAGAGAGAGAGAGAGAGAGAGAGAGAGAGAGAGAGAGAGAGAGAGAGAGAGAGGCGGGTATATGCATACCCAGCGGGACTGGCTCGGCTCCTCTGGGCTGCCTCCGGCAGCATTTTGAAATGTGCTCCTGCCTGCAAGGAGGCGGCGAGGCAGGGATTGATGCTTTCCCCCTCTTCCTTGCAGGCAGGAGCTCATTTCAAATTGCCTTAGGCAGAGCCCAGAGGAGCCGAGCTAGTTCAGTGGGGTGTGGGGCACCCACCTCTTGCTTGCTCTTGCTCTTGTTCTCCCGGCCAAAAGAGTGCCTGCCGCAAAAAAGTGGCTCCCGTCATGTCCCCCCCTTTTCCTGGAAAGTAGTTGGAGGGCCTTATTTTTTGGGGAGGGCCTTATTTCAGCACATGCGCTGAAAAGCCTGATTGGCCTTATTATGGGGACATGTATTATTTTCGGGGAAACACGGTGTGTGTGTGTGTGTGTATGTGTGTATTATGGGAGGGAGCATACTGCTTCCTTTCGCCCTTCGTCATGCAGGCAGTCGCTTTCACGACAAATCATTTTTCTATATATAACATTTTTACTCATAAAGAAATAAAGGGAGACTAGTATAGATCTATTTCAAGCTATTTAGCTCTCATCAGCTAGCCATATCCTTCTGGGATTCGAATTTGGGCTGCTTGCCTTGTCAGGCAGTTGCTTTAACCTCTAAGTCACAAGTTGATACAGGGAAGAGAACTTGTGGCTTAGAGGTTAGAGCAACTGCCTGACAAGGCAAGCAGCCCAAATTCGAATCCCAGAAGGATATGGCTAGCTGATGAGAGCTAAATAGCTTGAAATAGATCTATACTAGTCTCCCTTTATTTCTTTATTAGTAAAAATGTGTATATATATATATATATATATATAGGCACATTGACATACCACCAGCATACCAGGCATTAAGACACCAGGAAGGACTTAAGGGGGATCGATCACTATGCTTGAATGGAGATATGGGGCAAATTACCCCCTTTAGGCATAGAGATTGCCCCAATGAAGGTGTAATAACCCCTAACTGCGCGCAAGGGAGCATGGTAGAGGAGCAGCAGAACGAGAGAGACAAGGGGGGGGGGTTGGTGAAGAACAACAACGCAGACCCATCACAAAATCATGGGCAAAACAGATGAATTTAGAGGAGGCAATGTGTGTGCCTAAAAGGGAGAGGAATAACAATGAGGGGGGAGGAAGCTAGGAGAAACACCTTCAAAGGAATGCCTGATAGCCCTGCTTTAACCCCCAGGGAGAGAAAGAGGCAATACACAATGGGGAAAGAGGCAATAGAAAGTGCATCCTCATCTGTCAGCATGACTTAGGCAGAAACAATTAAGTCAATTACAGGAGAGAAAAAAGGGTGTGGACCGGTTAGGCGTGCAAAGTCTAAATTGTTAGGCATTACATAAATTGATAGGCATTACATAAAAGCAAGCATCTCTTCCATGGGGATTTTACACTCTGACGAAGTCAACAGGGGTTGACGAAAACTAAGTAATTTTAATAGTAGTTTTAAATAAAATTTTAAACGTTCCGGAGATCGTGATGGCTATCTCTTCTTTATATATATACACATACATATATATACATATATATACATACATACATACATACACACACACACATATATATATACACATACATACACACACACACACACACACACACACACACACACACACACACACACACACACACACACACACACACACACACACACACACACACACACACACACACACACACACATATATATATATATATATATATATATATATATATATATATATATATATATATATATATATATATACATATATGAAGACAGTGTAAGCTATAAACAATTGATACGTTATCTGACCCAAAATAAACATCTTTAAATGTAGAGATTTCAATAATTAGTACATAGTGTTATATTGCATACATTTCTATTCCTCTTCTCATTACAAAAAAAGAGAACAGTGGAACAGGGCAAAGATTTAAAGGAGCATTGCACTTTTATGAAATTTCTTGTAAAACATCCTTTCAAGGCTGCTTTACAAAACAATACAAGTTTTGCAAAAACAGAAACAAAGTGAATGGATTGTTTCATTTTGTATCACTCCAAGGTCTTGTCCAGCCACTTCCAGCTGTAATGGTAGCACAGGTAGCACCTTGCTTACTAACTGCCCATGCATCATGCAATGACCATCCAAAGTTACAATGGTGCTGAAAAAAAAACAATTTTGTGATTAAGGTACACATTTACAATCATTGCAGTGTCCTGCAGTCATGTGATCACCATTACAATCAATATGCATGGCCCTGTGCCTGACACATTGTTTTTCTTTTTTTCTCACAGAGCACAGAGATTGGACAGTAAGGCATTATAGAGAGTAAGCAGGCACACAATAGGAAATACATATTGAAAGCAATGCTCTGACAAAGGCTGGGAATCATGAGCATGTTACACAAACATCCAATGTATTCTCCATTCTGTATCTCCTTACTCTCTTGCAATCCCTTCCTTTTCAAAGGATTACACTTTCTATCTTCTGAGGGGTAGGGAGAAAAAAATGGGTCAGATAAATAAGTTAAATAAAAGTTTAGTGATCAAATAGTATACCAGTAGACTATTTCAAACATAGATACAACCAAAGAAAATCCAGTACAGTAGGAAAATAGATAACTCAAGGAAAGAAAAATAATAACGGGAGGGATCTCTAGATGTTGAACTGGGGACATTTTGATTTTAAGACAAGCCTTATACCAGGGGTAGGGAACGTTGGCTCTTCTATGACTCGTGGACTTCAACTCCCAGAATTTCTGAGCCACTCATGCTAGCTTAGGAATTCTGGGAGTTGAAGTCCACGAGTCATAGAAGAGCCAACGTTCCCTACCCCTGCCTTATACTGTATTTTTCAGAATATAAGACGCACCTTTTTACCCTCAAAAAGAGGGTGAAAACCTGGGTGCGTCTTATACACCGAATGCAGCCCCACCCAGCCACCCCCACCCTTTGGCCTCTGCTTGCCAGCAATTTACCTCTTTGCAGCAAACAGGGCAAAGCACAAGAAGAGCACAAGAATAAACTGCCTCCCGACCTACAGCTGATGGAGGCTTGCAAGCCACGTGGTAAAATGAAACTAACTACGGTGGCTGTAATGTGACAAATTGCTGGGAGATAAACTGCTGGCAATATTAGACTGCTGAAATTGAAAGAAGACAAGCTATAGCTGCTATGGTTCAGAGCTAGAGCTCTTGCCTCACAATCAGGAGGTTGTGAGTTCTATCCTAGGTAGAGGCAGATTCTGTTAATATGTTATTTTGTTAAATGTTTGTAGAGTGTTCAAATTATTAGACTTATTTTTTAAAGACTGCTTTATTATTGTTCTAGACAACTTAACAAAATGAAGAAGCTTTTTAAAATAAATGCTTGCTCTGAAGAGGCCCAGTGCTATTGTATCTTCTTTTAAATAGCAGAGAATACTTCCAGAAAGCCACATCAATTTTAAAGATCTGTAAAAGTATAATCTGAAATGTCCTGTTTTAGTATTAAGTATTAGTATTAAGTATTAGTATTAAAAGAAGGCAGCTGAGAAACCCTGACTTAGTCATGTTTGGAGTAGATCTATTTAAATAATTGGGAGGAATTAGTGTGATTACATTTAAGAAAACTTTCTGGGATTAATATACTGCCATAAATGTACATTTCTCCAATTCTTTGCCATTTCTATGGGTCAGGCACACATGCACAGAAATACACAGCAAACAGTGTATATCATCTGTACTGTTTGCTGTTTGGCAAATTGCTGGGAGGCAGAGGCCTTTTTTCCTTGTTTTCCTTCCCCAAAACTGAGGTGCGTCTTATACTCCGGTGCGTCTTATACTCTGAAAAATACGGTAGTTATTGTGCTAGTAAAAAGACTATCTCTAAGAGAATCCGCCCAGATATTATTCAGGAAAAGTGTGTAAAGTGTGTAAAGTGTGCAATTCCTCCTTTTCTGAAGTAGACAGTCAAAGTTTGGAGACTGTTCTAGAAGAAAGCAAAATGCTGGGTAAGTCCTCAGCAATGTGAAAACCCTCAAACAGGCTAATTCTATCACTTCTTCTAAAATGGTATGCAAGAATGATCTTGGGAAACAGGAGGAAGAGCTCAGACAAGACAACTGCCATGCAAAAGGTATCTCAAGCCACCGAAAGAAAAGGGATATGGGAAGCATCTCAGATGGGACCCTCCCTAGTTTTCTGGAAAGTCAAAGTAAAGGGGCGGGAGAGGCTTTGTATCCAGTGATGGGTTTCACTTACCTTTGCTACCATTTAGGGAACGGACCGCGTGTGATGCTTCTGTGATGATGTCCGGGCAGGTGGGCGGAGCCTACTGCTGCCGCTGCTACCAGTTCGCCCGAACTGGGGTGAACCAATAGAAACCCACCACTGATTGTATCTCTTGATGGCTCTTCCATTGTCAAGGCCCATGACCAGGGACATATAAGGAAGAGACAGACTTGGTAGGAACCTGATATTTCATCATTCTTTTAAAAATGCCTTTGACACTAACAGCCAAGAAGAAAACCATTGTCACAGATAAAATGTAATTCTTTTACTTTAATTGAAAAGCACAAAAAAAAACTACTACTGTGCATAAAAACATCATAAGGAATGATTTTTTAAGCATAATCTGCTGAATTATGAATTTACATTTTGACTTGCCATATTAATGTTCAAATGTCCACTCTCCACTCTCCATTTTCTCTTTGCACACCATCATGAATGGCAGGAAACATTTCTTGCCAATGTTTTCTTCCAGGCATCCTTCACTTCTTTGTTCCTCAGGCTGTAGATCAAGGGGTTCATCATGGGAAACACCACAGTATAAAAAACAGAGATTATTTTATCAGTGTCTGGGGCATAACTGGAAGTAGGGCGAAGATAAGTGAAAAGGAGGGCCCCATAGAAAAGGGAAACAGCAATGAAATGGGAGCTGCAAGTTGAAAAAGCTTTCCGGCGGCCTGTGTTGGTAGGAATTTTCAAAACGGTGCAAAGGATAGAGGAATAGGAGATGAGGATGAACAAGAAAGTGCTCATCTGGATAAAACCACATAGACCAAAGAGGAGCATCTCGTTTATGTGGGTATTGGAACAGGAGAGGGCCAAGAGTGGGGGGATGTCACAGAAGAAGTGATTGATGGCATTGGATCCACAAAAGGAGATGTGAAAAGTAAAACAAGTGTGCACCAATGAGGTCATGCTACTAATCAGATAAGAACCTGTTATCAAAGAGATGCACACTTTGTGAGACATAAGCACAGGGTAGAGTAGCGGGTTGCAAATGGCCATGTAGCGGTCATAAGCCATGGCAGCCAGAAGAAGGCACTCAGCATCTGCAAAGGAAGCAAATAGATACATTTGAACAATGCATCCTGCAAATGAAATGGCCTTCTTTTCTCTTAAGAAATTGACCAGCATCTTGGGAGCAATGGTGGAAGAATAACTAGCATCTAGGAAAGCCAGATTGCTGAGGAAAAAGTACATTGGGCTGTGTAAACTGGGGCAGGTCCAGGTTAATAGGATAATACCAATGTTCCCCACCAGAGTGATCACATAGATGGCTAAGAAGAGGACAAAGAGGCCTGCATTGATTTCTTGACGATCGGTGAAGCCAAGAAGAAGGAACTCATGCACTGTTGTGTGGTTCCACTTGGCCATTTTGTTCAGTCTTTGGTGTCCTTGACTCAGGATCTGAAATCAAGGAGAGATACGAACTGTGGGGACAATGACAAACACATGGTTTACAAGAGGTGCTTCCTCTCTCCCCCTCAAACTAGAAGAAAAAAATATTTTCATTGGTCTTCTTTGATATTTATAAACAAAATGCTGAAAAATGATAAGCAGGGAAACCATGGAAACCTGACATCAGATTGCTTGGTTTGGCTGAGTTTGCATTCTCTTTGAGGGAATATATTCTCAATATACTTCATATCTATTCAAACATGTTTTTTTGCACATACAGTATGTTGGCTGGTGTGCATTCTCTAGAACAGGAATGGAGAACTATGGCTCCTTTATGACTTGTGGACTTCACCTCCCAGAATTCCTGAGCCAGCATGGGAGTTCTGGGAGTTGAAGGCCACAAGTTATAAAGGAGCCATAGTTCTCCATCTCTGCTCTAGAAGAGGGCCAATGAGGCCAACTTCACACAAATTTTGTTCCTAGCCAGGCTGATCTATGCATTGTTGGATTGATTTTCATATTTATTTATTGATAGGTTGATGGATTTATATATGTATAACTCCCATTTCTAAAACTGTCCAATTTCTCGACAGTTTGGGTTACCATACAAAAGGAAAACCAAAGAAAAAGAATACCATGACACAACAATAAAAGGAAACAAATTTGTTTCTTTTTCCCCCTGTATATTTTTATTATCAGTTTTATAGTCTTTTTTCTCATCAACAATTCCATTGAAATCTCCCAATAAACATATGTTTCCAATATATATTTCTGCTATTTTTTGATGTAGATTGGTGTAGAATTTTTTCTGTTCTTTATTTGGGGCATATATTACCACCAGTAGGATCTGTGTATAGTGTATCCTAATTGAAATCATTAAGGTTCTTCCTTTGTCATCTGCATATATCATTTTTGCTTCCAAATCCTTCTTAATATATATAGTTATACCTCTCTTTTTCTTTTTTGACAGTGCTGTAAATAATTTACCTAGTTTTTCTTGTTCTAAATCTTTTTCATTTTGTTCTGGGATGTGAATTTCCTGCAAGCATATTATATCAATTTTCTGTTTTTGTAATTTAGCAAAAGTTTTTTTCCCGTTTAATATGCAAATTTAAATCATTAATGTTTATTGAGAGTAAGCTTAGGGGTTCTTCCATTATTCGTTATTTGTGTGTCTGTCTTCTATTAGTTCTATTTTCCCTTTGTGCTCTTGTTCTTATTCCTTCTATTTCTTGTTGTTCTTTTTCTTTTATATCTAATTAGCAAGAAAGACCATACCTAGACAGTGACCATCTAATGGCTTTAAAAATCCAAATGATTTACAGTTTAAAAGAGAGAAAAGTATCATAGACCCGCTTTGAACCAAAACATGAGTGAGTATCAAGGGCAATTATGTTTGCAGTCTTCTTTGAAAATCTCTGGATTTGAACGGGATATAAATGTTAATAAAAAGAAATGAATTAAAAAATACAAGAGATAACCCAGAAAAAATATAGCATATAATTTCATGCCGGAGTACTGCTTATTAATATTATATAAGTAATTAGTATTATTGTTATTATTGTTTACCATTACTTGAAAGGATGGATATGACAGAAGAGGAATTTTCATCTATTCATAATTACTGTATCTGATTTAGAGAGACAGACCTTTCAGTGCCTGATTTTTTCAACCTTAAATTCATGTACCCCTGCCGTTGTATACTTTTGCAATTTTTAAAAAAGGTTTAAAAGATACACGTTTGTGTGGTCCCCCCCTCTAGTATATTTATTTTTGCATGTATGTCTTTTCTACTATATGTATTTTAAGTCACACATCACACTAAGAGCTGGTATGGTCTAGTGATTAAGACACCAGGCTAGAAAGCTGTAAACTGTGGATTCAAATCCTGCCTTACCTATGAAAGCCAGCCCAGTGAGTTTGGGCCAGGAACTCTCTCTCAGCCCAACTCACCTCACCTGATGTTGTTGTGCTGAAAATAGAAGGAGGGAGATCTGATAGATATCTTCACCACCTTGAGTTATTTGTAAAAATAATAATACCAATAGTACGTAGAGTTATATACTGCTTCACAGTGCTCTAAGTGGTTTACAAGGTCAGCATATTGCCCCCAACAATCTGGATGGGATATAAATAAATAGATAATAAAAGAAAGGATGGAGATCCTTAAGTTGAATTTATTAAGTTGAAAGTAGGATGGATGGATGGATGGATGGATGGATGGATGGGGAAAAAAACAGAAGGGGGAAGGAAGGAAGGAAGGAAGGAAGGAAGGAAGGAAGGAAGGAAGGAAGGAAGGAAGGAAGGAAGGAAGGAAGGAAGGAAATTCTTTCCATTCAAATGTGTCAGCAAATCTAAAACAGATCCATTTAAAGGCTTCCTTTAAAAAAATAGTATCCTAATATAATATTTTCTGGCACTTAATTTTTTTTTTTTACAAATGTATGCATTTCTATGCACTATGCTGTTTTCCCCTTCTATTTATGTTGCCCTTTGCTTGGAGAATGGTGCTGCAAAAGTAAAAAAAGGTGAAAATCTATTTTGAAATTCAATGGCATTTTAGTTCACAGTGTTTAAGTATGTGCATGTTAAATGTACTGTATGCCCCTCTTCTCCCAATTCCTAAACCTATTATTGCTTATCTTCCAGAATTGAAACAACACAGCATTAAAAAAGTAAATGAAATAACTATCTTAATATAAATATGTGTATCAACACTAGGATTACATGTGTGACCATTGTAACAAATATTATTAACATTATTATTGCTATTTGTATCAAAATGAATGATACCCAGATGCCACACTGTTCATATATTGATGTTGATGTATATTTTAAAAATAAAAAGAAAATACAGACAGTATTGTTCCATAATGATTGTTTTCCTTGCAGTGATAAATACTGTTTCTATTTTATTCCCCAAAGCTCAAAACATTTGCCTCTAAATTATTATCAATTTGTATCCTGTTTCCTTCCAGAGTATAAAGATAAAGGTTCCCCCGCATATGCGTGCTAGTTGTTTTTGGCTCTAGGGGGCAGTGCTCATATCCGTTTCTAAGCCGAACAGCCAGCGCTGTCCGAAGACGTCTCCGTGGTCATGTGGCCGGCATGACTAAACGCCGAAGGTGCACAGAGCACTGTTACCTTCCCACCAAAGTGGTCCCTATTTTTCTACTTGCATTTTTTATGTGCTTTCGAACTGCTAGGTTGGCAGAAGCTGGGACAAGTAACGGGAACTCACTCCATTACACAGTGCTAGGGATTCGAACCGCTGAACTGCCAACTTTCTGATCGACAAGCTCAGCATCTTAGCCACTGAGCCACCACATCCCTCCTTCCAGAGTATACAAGTCACCTAATCATAAAAATCCAGTCAAATGCCAGTCTGAGTCATCCACATCCTTTCTCAAGGAACATCATCACCAATTCCTGCTACATCACTGCCCATAATACATTCAGAGCACCGTCTTCAGATTCTGTTTCTGCTCTAATGGTTTTGACTTACCAGGGAGGCAGGGTGGAAATCTTGGATGCTTTGTTACAAAAACGGCTGCTTTTAAAGGTTTTGAATTCATCATTCTGACATCAGAGACCAGGATCCATGGAGTAGCTTAAAGTGGTTAAGCAAGGAAAGATTGTTAAATGTGCAGAACAATCAATTAAACTATGCTTTGTGGGCAAAACATATGGATTGTCTACTTTGTAAAAACTTTACAGTTTTATTTTTCCAGAGGCGGTGCGTGTACCTACATTCTCATAACAATGCAGAGCAGCATAAATTGTTGTTTGATTTTGGCTACTGTTAAAAACAATATTGTCAAAAAAACCATTCACAAATATATGCAGAGAATGTTGGCATATGCTCAGACACATCAGGCTGTAGGCAGGGGCGGGTTGCTCGCTTACCTTGCTGCCGGAGCTATGCGCGCGCATCTCCACACTTGGGGGTGTGTGCTTGCTATGCACGCACCCCCCTCGTGCGATTTTGCTTCTGCACATGCGCAGAAGCAAAATCGCGCCAAAATCTTGCGAGGGGACGCACGTGCGTGCGAGATTTTGGCGCGATTTTGCTTCCATGCATGTGCAGAGGCAAAATCTCACTGAAATCTTGCGCGCGCGCGCATGTCCCCTCGTGACATTTTGGCGCGATTTTGCTTCTGCGCATGCGCAGAAGCAAAATCGCCGAAAATCACTGAACAAAAATGGCGACGTGCCGGTTGGACCGGCAGAGAGGGCTCCGGAGCGGTTGCGAAATCCGCCACTCCCTACTGGAGCTGCGTACCGGGGAGCTCCGGTAGGAACCCACCTCTGGCTGTAGGCTTTGCAAAACTTCAGAAGGTTGATTCAGTCGGAAGAGGATTCACTTCTACACACCCTTGAATTAAATGATCAAATTCAATCTTTCAATTATTTTTAACTTTCAAGTTCAGCAACATCCCCAGGAGGCCAAGTGGGATAAAATTGTCACAAGCACTACTGCAATGATGTAATGCAGGCCTCACCCCCTTTCTCAAAGTTTCTGCAAGGGAGAGAGCTCTGCCTGCGGTGGCTCCCCATTGACAGAATGCCCTCCCCAGAGAGGCTTGCCTGTAGCCATAGTAGACTACAAAGACCCCTTCATTTTCCCAGCTGTTCAGTCATATTTGAATTGCATTTTAATTCATTTAGTTTCAAATTCCGATGGCTGTCTTGCTTCAGCCTAATTTCTATGGTTTCTTTGTTTTGCATTTTATTGATTGTATTGTATCAAATTTCATTTTTAGCAAAAAAAAAATTGTAAACTGGCTAGAGAACTCCAACTGTTGGAGAGCTATAAGAATTTAATAAATAAATGTGTTGAATGTTGGAAAACACACACATACACTTGCGGTACAAAGCTGCGAGATCGCTTGTGGATACTGCTCGTCAATTCTAATCAGATGCCTCCAAATCTCTTTTGAGAGATTTGTTCAAGGAAAAAATAATAATACTCTGAACATAGCTACAGGTGAAGGTAGTTTTATTTATATGGAACGAGATAAGATTAGTTGTATCTTTCTTAATTAAAATACCATATAATCCAAAGGTGATTTATGTATACAATATATCTCTGACAGACAGATGGAAGAGAATCACAGTAAAAAAAAAAAAAAACTACTAGAAAACAAAATGTGCCTGATAAGATTACAATGCTTCTGCCTTCAGCAATAAAGATGCTAATGAATTGTTGCTCTCAGGAAATTCTATTGAGTGATTATGCATCATCAAGTTTATGTCCACTGAACTCACTGTAGCCACTTAGATAGATTTTCTCCAGGATGATCTATCCCTAACCTGGTCCTTCAGATCTTCCAACAGTGCACCCATTACCACTGCAACTGACTCCATTTAATTTACTGCTGGTTATCATCTTCTGCTTTTTCACTTTTTCCGAAGAGCTAGTCCTTTGTATCAAGTACCCAAAGTAGAATAATCTGAGCTTGGTCATCTGTGCCTCAGCAAATGGGAAACACTGGGTTGATTTGAACATTGCAGAGGGTTGGCTAAGTGATCCATTATTATTAGCTTGCTGTGGCCTAGAGGTAGAGCTCTTGCCTCACAATCAGGAGGTTGTGAGTTTGATCCTAGGTAGAGGCAGATGTAGGGTCTCCTGCTTGGCCAGGGGGTTGGACTAGATGACCTGCAAGGTCCCTTCCAACTCTGTTAATCTGTTAAAATCTGTTAAATCCTTATGGACTCCTTCCAACTCTACAGTTCTATAATTCTAACAATTAAGTGTGGTTTAAAAATTATTTGTCAGCCATGATATCCAATATTTCCCTTCCTTCTTTTTCACTCCCAGGCTTTTGTGCAAGCAAACGGTTCACAATAGTAACAGACAAATTTAGGGCAGAGTTCTAATAAGGGATTTTTAAGTCAGGCAGACTGGACTGGAGTTGTTTGTCTAGTCCCCTCTGAACACAACGATCCCAACGTGTCTTCCCTTGCCTGAGTTTGGGAGTTTTGTAAACAAGAACCTGCAGATCAGTAAAAATCTGGACTCATTAAAGTTGCTTTTAAATTTATTGGGAGGCCCTGATGAGGAGTCATCAGGGGTTGGGGTTAATTTATGGTTCTGTGTTTGGAAATCAGCGTTGCCTCATCCTCACAGGATGAATTCCCAACACAATTACATTCCCTTGGCTTTGCAGTAATCACAATTCAACTTGTATTCAAAAAACTAATTCTTGAAATTAGCTATTTTGTTATTTGTGTTTACGTCTTTACATGATCACCATCATTGGCTACGCACGTCTGCCAAGATTGGACACCTAGTAGATCATCTAACAGAGGTCTGTGCCCAGTGCAGGAATCAAGTAGTATTGCATTACCAACAGATGATCATTCAGGATGCCTTTAAACATTTTTAAGGAGGGAGGTTCTACCATCTTCTGAGGTAGTCACTTCTATTACTGAAAAGACCTTAGGAATTTTTTCTTGATGTCCAACTGAAATCTGCTTCCTTACAAGCTAAACACATTGTTTCTTGTTCCATCTTCATGGACAGCTCTGAACAATTCTACGCCATTTTCTAGATGATAACCCTTGAAATGCTAGAAAATAGCACCTTTTCTTCATTGGGATATGCAAACACACTACCTTCAACCATTTTCCATCAAATTTTCCTTTCATGATACTTTCTATTGTAAAAGGCCATTAAATTTATTTACCTTTTTATTAATAAATTACAATATTTTAAAAGTATTTACAATATTTACATTATTTCACAGTTTCAAAGTATAATACAACTGTTACATAGTAAAATGCAAATTGAGGAACCTCTCTAGGTGGGCTGAAACCTTCTCGACTTAATAATTATTTCAAATGCAAAAATAGATTTCTATTGATTGCTCTCTTCAGTGAATCCTTCACCTCCTTGTTTCTCAGACTGTAGATTAAAGGGTTAAGCATTGGGATGATGAAGGCATAAAACAAAGAAGCAGTTTTATTCTGATCCTCTGAATAGTTTGAACTGGGTTGCAAGTATATATAGAGGCCTGGTCCATAAAATATGAATACAACAATCAAATGAGAAATACAAGTAGAAAAAGCTTTTTGACGGCCAACCACTGAATTCATCTTAAATATTGCAGAAAGAATATGTATATATGAGCTCAGTATTATCAGGAGAGAGCCCAGCATATTAATTCCAGCACAAACAAAAATAAATATTTCAGTTAAAAAGATTTTGGAACACGAGAGTTTGAGGAGTTGGGGGATCTCGCAGAAGAAATGGTTGACTTCATTAGAGTGGCAGAAAGATAAAGTGCCTACCAGAGTGGTATGAATAATGGAGTTCAGGAAGCCGGCTATGAAGGCTCCTCCTGCCATTTTGAAGCATTGGGCATGGGACATGAGGGAAGGATACAGCAAAGGATTGCAGATGGCCACGTAACGGTCATATGCCATCAACCCGAAAAGAATGATCTCCGTACTTGCGAGAGCAACAAAGAAATAAATCTGGATGATGCATCCTGTGAAGGAAATGGTTTTCTTCTCTGCCAGAAAATTTTCCAAGGCTTTGGGGATAATATTGGAGGAATAACAAAAATCTATGAAAGCCAAGATACTGAGGAAAAAGTACATGGGTGTATGAAGCTGAGTGTCCATTCTGATCAGCAAAATCATGCCCAAATTACTTACCACTGTGATAAAATAGATTAGTAAGAAAAATATAAAAATTGGAACTTTCAGTTTGGGGTTTTCTGCAAAACCCAGGAGGATGAATTCAGATACTGCAGTGTGATTTTCAATAGACATCTCTGTTTCTGAATGATTCTTGTGATGTTCATGGAGAATAGATATGGATCTTCGTATACCTTCCAAAGTTATAATTAAGCATTTTATTTTAATAATAATAACAACAACAACAACAACAACAATAATAATAATAATAATGAAAACCAAACAAGAACAACAAACACCTCCCAAAACACCATCCCAAATCCTACACCATCAACAGAGAAACTGATTCTTAAATATGATACTATTAAGGGGATTTTTTTTTTTGCCAATAGATCCTAATTTGTCACTTTACAGTATAGAGACAATAATGTTTATGAGTCTTTCTCAATCTGCAAATATAAAATCAATGTCATTGCAAAGTCAGGTGTATTTTAACAGTTCGCATATTTGTAAAATATTATTAAAGTTTAATAATCATGAACTTTAGGTACTTTTGTTTGTAATATGAAGCAAAATATTATTTTATGAATTTCTTTTTCAATTTTTATTCCAGGCAGTTTAAAATGCAGTTATTAATTGCACAGACAAACCAGTTTTAAGCAATATCTATTTCATAAGAAGTTTAGCACAATTCTCATCACATGCAATGAAAGATGGTACACGCATGATCACCATATCTCCTTCTGGTCAAGTGTCTGTATTGTATGATGTACTAGTAGAAATCATTTAAGCAGTCTTTCATGAAACAATGGCCTATCATATTCCCTTTTTTCCTTAGAAAAGATTATTAGCACATATATTCTAGAACTGTCAGAGCTAATTATCGCTGGTAAATATTTCCAGATGTGGACACATTTACCTTGATTTTGTAAAACTCATTTCATAAGTGTTCCAATACCACAGATGATATTTTAAACTGGTGGGAATAGGGAAAGTCTGTCCCTTGCTCATAGGCTTGGAAAAGATCCTAAATCGTAAAAGGGAAAGGTTCAATCCAGAAACTTCCTTCCATCTGCCTATTGCATTATATGTATCATATGGCAGTGTGGATACATCACTTATGCATCCATGAGAAGAGAATATACATACTATAGTTATGCACACCATTCTCTAATTGCTCCTGAATAAAGAAAAATAGTACATTTCTGCATTTTAGCATATATATGTTACTACAGTATATGTTTCCTTCTATGTGAATTTTGGATTAGTAGAAAGGTGCTTTTTCTCCTGGAAGTCATTTGCAAAACCTAATTGCACAGGATAGCTGCATTGGGTAGCATCAGGCGGTATTTATGCCACAAAAAGAATAGGAGCTTTTTTTTTATATGTATGAAATTCTCCATTAATTTCTGTATATGGAACAGTTTTGCAATGGGTAAAGAATCCTGAGAATATAGAACAGAATTGTAAAGATCTCCCTTTTGCATGATGACAAAAAGTTATGTTTTATATATATATACTGCATATATATGGATTTTCCAACATTGTTTATTTTGACTGTTACAGTGTGCACGTACGCAGCCAAACCCAAGTCATTACACAAATAGCCCAGTCAAACATTTTCCTTCTTCCTTATTTAGATATTGTCATCTGGTATACCATTTGCACACTGTGCATCCAGCATTCCTGCCTTAGTGCCTTAGCTACCTTCCATATTCTGAACATATGAATGAGCAAATGGAAAAAAACAGAAATTTATCTAACCTGAGTGACAATAACACTTCCCACCTTTAGGACCAGGAAGAAATTAACTGGACAATGGGTTACCTGTTAGACAGCACCAAATCCATTGCTTCAGTGATGTTATTATGATGCCTGGTTAATCCCTCTCGGTAATACCTAACACCCAGCGTTCCTAAAAGGTTTGGCTAAGCTTGAATATCTCTAGGTCCCATTTACTTTGTGAGAGCAATCTGAGAATCATTTCTCCCTGCTATTAACTAGAGCTTTAAATACTTTCAGTCAGAATTCTTATGGGAGCACATAATTTAAATTACTAATTTAACTTACTAATTCGAGAGATGTAATGTTTAAAAATAAAGCAAAAAAACTAGAAGTTTTGAAGTTTTCTTTTCTCTCTCCTTTCCTCCTCTTTCTCCCCCTCTTTTTAATGAGATACGACAGGTTGTGCTTCTAATTATCACCTTTCTAACTTATCCTGTCTAGTTTAAGCCATATAGTTTCATGACATTTGAAATATGTGCACTTTGACGTTTGCATTTTTAAATTATTATTACAATGATTAGGATATTTAATAAAAAATGTTTAAATGATTGAACATTTGAGAAGCAGCTGTTTACTTCATTGCTTCCTTGATGGTGAAGTTCCAGATTATAGATTACAAGCTGTATTTATACAGTATGTAGGTATTTCTTCAGTTCTGTAGGGAATACATTTAAGCCTCATACAAATTCTCTTTTACTTTGTCCTACTTCACTTCCTTGTTCCTCATGCTGTAAATTAGTGGGTTAAGCATGGGGATTGTAACTGAGTACAACACAGAAACCACCTTGTCCTGATCCAAGGAATAGTTTGAGCTTGGCCGTGAATACATGAAAAGGGAACTTCCATAGAACAATGTAACAGTGGTCAAGTGGGAAGCACAGGTGGAGAAGGCTTTGCACCTGCCTTCAGTAGAGTGGATAGTCAGCACAGTGGTGAGGACAGACAAATAGGATGCTAGAATGACTGCAGTGGTGATCAAGATGTTGAACCCAACCACAGCAAAAAGAAGTCTCTCATTGAAATGAGTGTCTGAGCAGGCTAGGCTTAGGAGTGGGGGCACATCGCAGAAAAAGTGATTGATCTTATGAGAATGACAGAATGGGAGACGAAATACAGAGGTGGTATGTATAGCTGAGCTCATCACACCTATGACATATGCCCCAGCCAGTAACCCCTCACAAACTTTCTGTGACATGACAACTGTGTAAAGCAGAGGCTTGCAAATTGCAACATAACGATCATAGGCCATGGCAGCCAGCAGGTAGCCCTCAGAGGTAGCACAAGCTGCAAAGAAGAATAACTGAGTGGTGCATCCAGAAAATGTAATGGTCTTTCTGCCTGCTAAGAAATTCACCAGAGTTTTAGGAACAATTGTAGAAGAATAGCACATGTCTAAAAAAGAAAGATGACTCAGGAAGAAGTACATAGGTGTATGGAGTCGTGAGTCAATCCTGATTAATAAAATCATGCCAAGATTTCCAACAATGGTAAAAATATAAACAGCTGAGAAAAACAAAAAAGACAACATTTGAAAAGTATACTGATCTGTAAAGCCCACAAGAATAAAATCACTTCCCATGGAGTCATTTCCTTCAGACATTTCTTTGATGAAAAGTTTGCATGCCAGTCTTTGATTTTGTCAGATGACACCACTGCAATTAGAGAGAAGCACATTTTTTAAAATAGCAAATATTTAAAAATAACAGGCTATAAACTGTTTTCCCGGTTACTTCCATTGCCATTCTAACATGAAATTTTAGAATCAACTTCAATTCAATATTTCTCCCCTTCTCCTGTAGCCCAGCCAGTGCCAAATCTAATTATTTATTCAAGATTATAATTTCAGATGTTTGTTTCCTAAACACTCATCCTGATATATACAAATCTGAGTACTGTAAACTATTATTTTCCTCTTTCAGCCCTCCTTTATATCAATAATAAATCTGTTCCCCCACTCTAATTTAAATCTCTTTCCTGCTATTTAAAGTCAGATATTTCTTCCAGCTGTACATTCCATAAGATGCATACATCATTATAACTATTTACAATTAGTATTAAAACTGAAATAATAGGAACCACTCTGATTCACAAAAGATGTGCCCTCCAATTTTCAGTTATCTTTCCCCTTCATTGGTGCTCTTCCCCTTTTGAAAAGTCATTCCAGTATGGAATATAATGCAGAAATGTATAGGAGGCAGTGGGGAAGACTGACTCTTGGATGCCTTCTCTCCCATAAGAAGCAATCCTTTCTGAACGTGCAAAGCCATCACCCAGTGCAACTGATTAATAGAGGAAATAGTATCAGAGGCCAGAGATAAAAAGGGAACGTACCTTGGAACAGGCATGAATGCAGACAGAACAGGTCTTCTCATTTTAACCTCGCTGTGAAATTCTGCTTCTTGCTGTTGTATACTTGTTTATCTGGAACTATGATTGGCTGAAAATAATTTATTCTTTCCCCAAGTGCTTCTGAATCATGATCTCACTCACTCTGGGGACACAAGAATTAATGTTCAATTTTAAACTTGCTTATGTCTTGCTTCCAATAGTTTTTACTTGTGATTTAACTATTTGCTCAAGGGAGCCTGGGAGGATTCATTTAGGAAATCCAGTGAAATGATCTGGAGCAGTGGTGGCGAACCTTTTTCGGCTCGTGTGCCAAAAAGGGGGGGGGCCCGCTCGCGCGCGCTCGCATGCCCACACCCATTCCCTTCCCCCCACGCATGCGCACAACACCCCCCCATGCTGCCCCCTGCGCATGCGCACACACACACACACCCGCGCAAAGGCTTACCGGAGCCTGGGACGACAAAACCGGCAAACCGGAAGTGCGAAAAAACGCGCTTCCGGTTTGCCGGTATGCTGTTTTTTGCACTCCGGAGGGTTCAGGGAAGCTCCCTGAAGCTCCGGAATGCAAAAAACTACAAAACGGACAAACCAGAAGTGCGGAAAAGTGCACTTCCGGTTTGTCCGTTTTGTAGTTTTTTGCATTCCGGAGCTTCAGGGAGCTTCCCTGAACCCTCCGGAGTGCAAAAAACAGCACACCGGCAAACCGGAAGTGCGTTTTTTCGCACTTCCGGTTTGCCGGTGGGCAACCCTTGCGTGCCGGCTTCTATGGCTCCGCGTGCCACCTCTGGCACGCGTGCCATAGGTTTGCCACCACGGATCTAGAGGTTCATACATTTCACTTTCCTCTATGCATCTCTCCCCTCCCCCGTTTTATTTATTTTATTTATATAACATATAAAAATTCAATTTCCACCAAACTGTGTGTTGTCTGGGTACAATTGTTTTTAGGCAAACATAATCAAAATGTTTGCGATAGTATTCATCACAATAACATGAATACTATAATAGCAAAAATATTTAACTTATCTACTTTAACAAATTTCATTTTGACATTTAATTTAATTAAAATTTAATTTAATTTAATTTAATTAGTTTAATTAAAAGTTCTTATCCTTTTTATGTCTAACTTCTGTTTCTATTGTCTAACCATTGGTAATATATAAAAAAATATTCAGTTTCTTTTTTGTCCTTAATAGTAAGCATTAGTCTATCCATTTCTGCACATTCCAATATTTTCTTAATTACACTCTCATCTGTCGCATTTTGTTGGGGACCATATGTCCTGCTTGTGGCACAAAATTGTTTACTGAGTGCCAGGAAATAATATCATTGTGGACAGGACCAGTTGACAAATGTAAAAAAAGAAATATTTAAAAACAGTCAATAAAGTTGAATATTTGCTAATTGTTAAGGAGTGTGCAGAGCGACCCCTGAGTTATCAGGGACATGCACGTAGAAACGTGGTATCTCAGCTTGGCAACCAGTGGATAGGAGTAATGATCCAGTCACAAACAGATTCGTTAAAGTGTATGAAATAGTTTACTTTTAGATAAATAGCACAGTCCAATTAAACAGTCCAGGTTATACACGTTCAGTCAGTCAATATCAAGAAGTACAATAATCTTCTTACCACCCTGTCTTTGTCTTAAACATCAAACAAAGATATTACAGCTTACAAAAACCTCGATACTATCAAAGATTAACAGAGCTTCACACAGAGCTTACTATCAGACACAAAGTCAATCAGGGATGAATCAGCAGAGAGAATTCCAGAGCACTTCCAAACTATGATCTCTAGCTCCCTCTTATGGCAATCTTGAAACACTACAACCAATCAGAATACAGCAATACATTTAAAGTTGTAGTACTTAAATATATACAAACATAGATCAGTGGCTTGTTTATATATGAACAACCCAACTGTTTGGACATAGTCCTAACACTAATAAAATTAGGATATTTTCAGTAGTACGATGAAAAAGCTGTGAAGGGCCACATGGTATTCTGGCCATAAGGTATCTTTGTACCCTTTCAGATGGTCTTCAGCAGGTTGTAAGATATGGTTGAAGGGCTTTTCTAACAAAGCAGAGGTAATTATGATGTCAGTCTGTGATGGTGGAGCTAGGGCTGTAACTCAAAGTTGAAAACTGTGACCCTGCAAGCTGAAGCTGCTTTCAGTGATAGAGGAAAGACAAGCCAATAACTGCTTTGGTCAGCCTTGAACTAGCTAATTTAGAAAATGATATTTCCTCTGCCATTAATTTCTCTTTATCCTATAGGATTATAAAAAAAAATAAACCTACATTTTATTATTTATTTATTTATTTATTTATTTATTTATTTATTTATTTATTTATTTATTTATTTATTTATTTATTTATTTATCGTTCTTATATGCCGCCCAACTCCTGCGGGACTCAGGGCGGCTTACAGCATAATGAGAGAACAATTCATAAAAAACAATAATAATAGTTAAAAAGAATTACAAAAATTAAAAACAAATCAACATTCATACATGGGGGATTGATCTTTATTTCACCCCACCTGCAGGAAGAGCCATGTTTTAATGGCTTTGCAGAAGACCAGTAGGGTGGGGATAGTCCGGATCACTGGGGGAAGTTGGTTCCAGAGAGACAGAGCTCCCACCGAGAAGGCTCTCCCCCGTGGTCCTGCCAACTGACATTGCTTGGTTGATGGAACCTGGAGGAGACCAACTCTGTGGGACCTAACCGGTCGAAGGGAGGCATGAAGTAAGATGTGGTCCCGCAGGTAACCTGGCCCTGAGCCATGTAGGGCTTTAAAGGTTAAAACCAACACCTTGAATTGCGTCTGGAGTCTAATGGGCAACCAGTGCAGCTGGCGGAGAATAGGTGTTACGTGGGTGTATCTTGGAACACCCACTACAGCTCGCACAGCTGCATTTTGTACCAGTTGTAGTCTCTGATGCTCTTTAAGGGTAGCCACATGTAGAGCGCATTACAGTAGTCCAGCCATGAGGTGATGAGGGCATGAGTAAGGCCTCCCTCTCCAAGTAGGGTCGCAATTGGTGCACCAGGTGAACCTGTGCAAAGGTCCCACTAGCCACAGCTGACAGATGTTGATCCAATTTTAGCTGTGGATCTAGGAGAACACCCAAATTGCGAACCCATTCTGAGGGAATTAATTTCTCTCCCCCGAGAACCAAGGAGGGGCAATCGACAAAATCCCTGTGAGGCAATATCCATAGCCACTCGGTCTTGTCAGGGTTGAGCTTGAACCTGTTCATTCCCATCCAGACCCTAACATCGTCCAGGCATCAGCACATTACATCCACTGCTTCCCTAAATTGAGACGGGGTGGAGATGTACAACTGGATGTCATCAGCATATTGCTGGAACCTGTGTCGTCAGATGATCTCACCCAGTGGTTTCATGTAAATGTTAAACAGGATGGGCAAGAGAACTTAGCCCTGAGGCACCCCACAAATCAGGGGCCTAGGGCTTGACCTCTGTCCCCATCAACACCGATTGCGTCCTCTCGGAGAGGTAGGAGGAGAACCACCGTAATACAGTGCCGCTCACTCCCACCTCGCCAAGATGACGCAGAAGGATACCATGGTCAATGGTATCAAAAGCCGCTGAGAGGTCAAGTAGCACCAGGATGGAAGACTGACCACCATCCTGGGCTCACCAGAGATCATCCATCAGGATGACCAAAGCAGTTTCTGTACTGTAGCCGAGCCTGAAACCTGATTGAAAGGGATCTAGATAATCAGTGTCACCCAATAACCGCAGGAGCTGGAGCGACACCACTTCCTCTACAACCTTCCCCACAAAGGGCAGGTTGGAGACCGGACAGAAGTTCTTTAAATCTGCTGGGTCCAGGGAAGGCTTCTTGAGGAGGGGCCGCACCACCGCAACTTTTAAGGGTTGCGGCATGGATCCCTCTCTCAAAGAAGCGTTCACAACCACCTGGAGCCAGCCACGTGAAACCTCCCTGCTGGCCAAAACAATTTTCACTTGTTCATCAAGAGAACTTTCTTGATATGGTATGGCTATTTTCTTCTGAGCCACTTAATTATTATCCCATTAGTTTATTTTCAGAATGAGGTAGGCCATTTATAAAAAATCACTTTCTCTGGTTTTGGTAATAAATCAAAGTATACTAAGCTTGGAAGTGTTTGGGGTCTATAGGTGATCTGGAAATATATTTTTAAATGTTTTTGTTGAACATTTAACCACAGAGAAGACTATTGAGTATTGTCAGCCATGCATGCAATCAAACAAAGAAATAAAACAAGCCTTTGAGAGGACAATATGTTTAATGGCTAAGGCATTGGGCTTGTATTGGGAAGACCAGGTAGTAATTTTCAGACATGGAAGCTTACTGGTTTTGGGCCAGTCACTATCATTCAGCCAAGACTAACACATATAGTTTTGGGGGGAAATTGAAGGAGAATAAGTGCTGTTTATGCTGCCTTGAGCTCCTGGAGATAGAAGCAAAAGTAATGTTTTCTTCAAATCAAGCTTGATTCCTGATGATTTCATAGACACTCTGTGTGGGGTGTGATAGGATTTTCTTGAAGGATGTCAACACTATGAAAGTTCTTTGTTGTTGCCTTCTTCCAAGATGTTTTTTAACTTCCCAATCTTATGACTACAAGACTTGGGATTTCCCAGTGTTGTCAGTGGTCTCCTGTTCAAGGACTAATTGATCTGAGCCTGTTTAATTTTTTCAGTCTCAGCCCAGAGCAGCTAAATGCTTTTCTGCTGCCTTCTGAGAAATGGAGAAAATGTGGGCTATTAATATAATGTGGCTCCAGATACAGATGTAGACATCAGAAGTTTCAAGAGCGTTTAAAATATAGTGATGAGAAAGGCATTAGTAATTTTTTAGACAAATACATGCATTTTCAGTTCACTCTCCTTATTTCCCTCCCCAGTTTTTTGGGGGAGATTCCATATGAATAAAATTGATATAGGGTATGTCAAAAAAGTGATCTGAACAATTCATCTCCCCTCCAGTTTCACAATCTACTGATAAGTACACATCATATAAGGATCACTGAGCAAGTAAGCCAGAATGCTTCAGAAGGATGTTGATAAAGATACTCAGCCATCCAGGTAAAACTGTCTGAAAGTTGAATTTGACAATTGGACTTATTTTCTTGTTAGAGACATTTTACTGGTCATCCTAGTAGGTTCCTTAGTCAGAGCAAGTTAGTTAGGCAGAGTCGTTGGAATGTACCAACTCCTCCAGCATCAACCTCAGGGGTTTCCTCCCCGAAGAAAGAGTTGGTAAATTCCAAAGGCTCTTCCTCTGACTGATGAAGCTGCTTGTATGAGCAGTGAAATGTCTCAAACCAATAAGAAAATAAGTCCAGTTGCCATGTCTCAACCTTCAGACTTCAAAGAGATATGTATAGGGCTGCTGTGATCTCTCTTTTATCAGATAAGAGAATAGCTTGGCTCAGGCCCCTGGATGTTAAAGTTTGGAAAAGAAAGCTGGTGCCTGACTGGATAAGAGGAGACAAAGCTGTGCGGAAGCAAAAATATGCAACTCTTACAGAAAACTTTCACTGTTGCCGATATTGCTTGAGGAATCCCTCCTCTTGAGGAGACAAATTTAAAGTACTTCAGAGATCAGATCCCAAAGGGCACAGAGATGATTGAAAAAGGGACCCTCATGCATTCCAGTAGCATTTGCATTTGAGATCAAGGAAGAGGAGTCTGTTGCCATTGGCTGCGCAACTGTAGGTATCTAGGGTTGCTCTGTTGCTTGCCAATGTCAGATGGCACCTGGTAAGTTCTGGAATAAAATTAAATTTAGCCCAATCTAACTTAAAGTTTGAAAATCAAACAGGAGATCTGAAATATGAAGAAAGCATGATTCAATTATTTGCAAGTCGGCACGCAGGGCAAATTTATTCTATTCAAGAATCAATCTATTTTTTGAAAGAAAGAAAAAAGATTTGCACATAGGCAATAATGGGGAAGCTGGTCCTTTGAATTGAACCTTACTTCAGTTTAGAAACTGCTTCAAAGCAGTAATTTGATCAAAGCTTTGTCAAATTAACTTTAACCTTAGACTGTCTACAGTCGACCTCTCCCCGTTTCTAAGAGGTCTGTAAGGGGCGTGCATAAGCGCACCACTGTGCCTACCGTCCCTGTCCTACTGTGCTATTGTCCTCTTTTATCGTTACTTTTTACTTATGTTTATACAAACTACTACTATCCTATACATGTTTGACAAATAAATAAAATAAATAAATAAATAAAATAAAATAAATTTAATTGCCCCTTAGAAGCTTTGCAGACCAATGCTTAGGACCCTCTTGACAGATTGGAATCCATTCACTTTCTAATCCAACAGGCGCCCTTCAGTCTGAACCCTGTGAAAACCAGAAAGCTGTCCGTATAGTTAAGTGTTGATTCTGATAACTTAGCTTTCAACTTTGTTTCTCATTTTGTGGTAATTTGAAGATGACCGCTACAAGTTGCAATCTGAGAGTGTTTTTATTTACCCATTTATACTGTGATCAACATATGGAAGGTACATGCACTTACAACAGAAAGAGACCTAGTAAAATATTATGTGAAAAAAGTATGCTTTTGGAGGCCTTCTCATACCACCAACTTGTTCCTTTCATGGTGCAGAAAAAAGGAATGATCATTAGTGTCCTATTTTCATCAGTATTCTGTTAGTACTATGGACATAAGAGATTAAAGCTGAATAGCCAAAGGTAAAGCTTCTTTATGGACTATCTATGCTAATTTCTAGTAGTAGCTCTGGAAAATTATGCCCCATTTGATAGATATAGATAATATAAATTTGTACCTGTTCGTGTCTTTTTTTCCTGCTTTTGCTGCTTATTATCCATTTTGCCAATTAAGTTTTTTGATGTCTGCTGATGTTTCATAACAAATAAAAAGTTATATTTTTGTTAGCTGTACTGAGGGATTTGTGTACTTGCTCTCATCTGGATGTAGAGATTGACTGTTAGTGTACTGGGTGCTAACTAAGCTGGAAATTATTCACAATAATTTTCTAACAGCTCTAAGTTGGGAAATATGTTTAATATTTCAACTGTTCTCACTGCCTGTGAAATTCAAGCATTTCCAACCTTCATAGAAACATTGACTAATGTGAAACTACTTCCTCATAATGGCTGATCCTGGTGGATCTTTCTTACACAGTCCATCATCTAATTAGCAATGGAGTTCAGTTTGACTGATGTCTCGACTTTATGGCTGATGAGAGATAGATAGATAGATAGATAGATAGATAGATAGATAGATAGATAGATAGATAGATAGATAGATAGATAGATAGATAGATAGATAGATAGATAGGAGAGAGAGAGAGAGAGAGAGAGAGAGAGAGAGAGAGAGAGAGAGAGAGAGAGAGAGAGAGAGAGAGAGAGAGAGAGAGAGAGAGAGAGAGATCCAATAGGTTATAGAAAAATAACTGCAACGGGGATAGCAACATTGTGAAGGATTTTACTTAAAATCTCTTTTCAAATACTTTGATGGATTTTAATAAGTGATTGGTTTGGCAGTCACAAGCTGATTTTTTTAAAAAACAATGTTGATAAACACTCCTTTTTTGCTATTTTCTTTATTTCCCCTTTTCTCCTCCCCCCAAGGAGTATCATTCACAGATGAAAAAAGAAATCACTCTTTGAAGAACAAAATATGATGCAGAAACAAATAATTTAGCTTGTTTCTAGGTCAAATGTCTCTTCATATTGTATCAAATGTGATACTTCCCAGTTTGTGATCTGAAAGGAATGGAGAAAGGAAATTACACACTGGTGACCCAATTCATTCTTTTGGGTTTCTCAGACCATCCAGAAGATCAACAGGCCATTCTCTTTCTGATGTTTCTTGTGATCTACATTACAACCGTGGTGGGAAATCTTGGGATCATCCTGTTAATCAAGGTTGAATCTCGTCTCCATACCCCAATGTATTTTTTCCTCAGCCATCTATCCTTGGTTGACGTTTGTTACTCTTCCTCTATAACGCCCAAATTGTTGATGGGTACTATCTCTGCAGTAAAAAGCATTTATTTCTTCTCATGTGCAGTTCAGATGTACCTGTTTATCATGTTTGTTGTTGCTGAATCATTTCTCTTGGCTTCAATGGCATATGACCGGTATGTGGCCATTTGTAATCCTTTATTGTATACTGTGATTATGTCCAGAAACTTTTGCATCTTTCTAGTGCTTAATTCTTATCTGTGTGGCATTATTTGTGCTCTAGTTCATACGATCTCCGCTTTTCGGCTACCATTCTGTGGAAATATCATCAACCACTTTTTTTGTGATGTTGTGCCAGTGTTAACTCTGTCTTGTTCAGACACCCAGCTCAATAAGACGCTGCTTTTCATTTTTGCCACCTTTGTGGAGAGTAGTACCATCATCATTATTCTCATGTCCTACATTTTAATTATCGTGTGTGTTTCAAAGATTCACTCCAGCAAGGGAAAATACAAGGCTTTCTCTACTTGTGCCTCTCACTTCACAGCAATCTGTGTCTTCCATGTGACAATTCTCATAATATACTGCCAGCCTAATGCAATGCATGGAAGGAGTTCAAACAGAATTACCTCTGTCTTCTACACGGTGGTGATCCCCATGCTGAACCCTCTGATTTATAGTCTGAGGAACAAAGAAGTAAAAGGAGCTTTTCAAAGGCTGGTGAAGAGAAAAGTTTTTTCTCCATCAACCTGCTGAATAGATTTTCTCATGTACTTTCAGGGCAACCAAGTGATATATAAATGGAGTACTCATCTCTAACTATCTAAGTGCCAGAACTCACTGCAACAACATAGCTAAGAAGGCATTAAGAGTGGTTAACCTAATCTTGCATAGCTTCTTCTCTGGTAACATTGCACTCTTAACCAGAGCATACAAAACATTTGCTAGACCGATTCTTGAATACAGCTCATCTGTCTTGAACCCACACTACATATCAGACATCAACACAATTGAGAATATCCAGAGATACGTCACAAGAAGTGTTCTGTCCCCACGGGTATGCCCCCAAAATAAGATGCACAAGAAGGAATTGGAAATAATATTGTTTTACTGCAAATAAATTCTTAGCCAGAGTTGAGTTTTTGAAAAGAATATCATTCATTCACAAAGTCTTTCCAGTATTTGGCTAGAGCCTGAAAGAGCAATTAAGGAGTCTTATCTCACCTCGTGGAGGTTTTGGCGGAAATCCAAGCTCTCATTAATCACAGGAAAAATGTTAACTGTTAATAATCCGAGATGCAGATACAAGAAAAGAATGCTGAAACCACAGAACGGGGTTGTTCTCTGCAACGAAGCCCCTCGTGACAGACCCTTAAATACTCTCAGGGCGTGGTCAAGCCCTGCATTACTACTCACGACAAAGCCTCCTCCTGATTAGCCATTCATGTCTCTTTGAGAACCTGCGTGCTCTGGCATCCAGAAGAGCCTCCTCCTCTTCTCCTGAGTCACTAATCTCAGGAGATGCATCAGGTTCTAATTGTTCGCCAGCCTCTGACCCCACATCCTCTTCACTCTCCGTCTCTGGTGCCAGGAACACCGGTCTTCTGTATTGCACTCTCACTACCTCCGAATCCTCGGGATCGGCTGCTAATTGCCCTGGACTTGACCTGGCCACAACAAGAAGAGTATTACATTCCTCTGTTCACAACAGAATACCTTACAAAACCAGACTTGAAATTTTGGGACTTGAAAATTTAGAACTACGCCGCCTTCGATCTGACCTAAGTGTAGCTCACAAAATTATCTGCCACAATGTCCTACCTGTTAACGACTACTTCAGCTTCAACCGCAATAATACATGAGCTCACAATAGATACAAACTTAATGTAAACCGCTCCAAACTTGATTGCAAAAAATTTGACTTCAACAACAGAGTGGTCAATGCCTGGAACACTTTACCTGACTCAGTAGTTTCTTCCCCAAACCCCAAAATCTTCAACCTCAGATTATCTGCCATCGACCTCACCCCATTCCTAAGAGGTCGGTAAGGGGCATGCATAAGTGCACAATCATGCCTACCTTTCCTGTCCTAATGTACCCATATATTCATACCTCTTTTACTCTTATTCTTGCTTGTACTATTACATATATCTTCAATCATGTATTACTGTTTATACTTTGCTTATAATCATATATGCTTGACAAATAAACAAATACAAATACAAATAAAGACAGACCCTATCAACCAAGTGCTCATAACAACCTGTCCTTTGCATTAACAGAGAAAATGCATTTCTCTAGGAAACCTAAAGGAAGTTCCAGCATTCCCATATTTATGGTTGTGTAGCTTTGTAATGTATTTCTTGACGACTACTGGTAGAGAAAAGTATACCAGAATAAAAATCAGGATGTTTTCTCTCATGATGATCTCCTTTATTATAAAACTATGGATTCATAAGGCTCATGACCCTAAGAAGGCTTGAGATGGCACATGAGTTCTTCCTGAAAAGAAATCATTGATAAGGCAGGCAGGGGAAATGTTTCCTGCATACACTCTGACATCTATTTGTTAATAAGTATTGAAGACCTCCTTCTCACTAGGAGGCAAATAAAACACCCTCCATAATAAGTGGAGTTTGTCCCTGCTTATTCTGCCTCCTCCTCTTCTCTATCTTCACATGTCCCCTCCTTAATTCTAATCTGCAAACAGGATGGATTTGAGTAGGGACCAATTTTAGCTGAGTGCCAAGGATCAGCATCTGCTTCTTACTCTCTGAGGAGCATCATCCCTAAGAAACTATTCTGCTCATATCTTGAAGCTGCAGAGGCCAGAAAAATGTCCTCTGTTTTAAAAAACATTTGAATCCTTTTTTAAACTGGAGCAGAGCAGGGCACTATTTTAACTGTTGAGGCAGCCTGGGGCTCTTGTACAAAACTGTGCATGGATTTTGGCCAGTGTGTGCAGCAACTCTTAGGAATCATTTTTCCATCTTTATGATCATTTGAATTTGTTAAGGCTTGGAGAATGCTTAAAATGTTAAAATAACACATTCCTAAGTTTGAGAAGCAGGGGGAGGCTATAAAATGTACATTTCTGCAATATAGGCCAATCCAGTAATCTGACATATCCATGCAATTTTCATGGCGAAAGGGGGTAGGGGAGGAAGCATGACAGAAAATAAGCATGTTTCTTATCCATAAATGATTGCCCTTCTTTGGTTAACAGGGGTGACATGTAGTATTTAGATGCTACAGTATGCATAATCTGCAGACTTCCCTATAGTCTCTGTACTGGTGAACCAAGCAGTCTTTGGTTAACATTTTCAGAAGAACAAAAGTTGTTTTGAGATAATCTGAATGTGTTCCTGAAAAAAACCTTAAGGATAGATTAGTATCAGACAGCCATGGGAGAAGGTGAGGTCAAAATAGTCATGATTTGGCCACAACCCTGAAATCAAAACTCTGTCCCTTTTTAGATACATTGCTTGCAGAGCTTTGAATGTGTGGTTGCAGTTGCCATCTTGATTTTTTTTTACATAGCTCTCCCATGTGATTGCCTCTGATACTATAGTATTTATTGAGTCCAACAATTTTTTTTCAAAAAGTTTATAATGGTTCTTTTGATGTTATAATTATATTATATAGTGATATGGCAGCCTGATGTACTTACTCAGTATTATACAGTATTAATTGTAATAAGACATTAATATTATAATTATGCTTTCACACTGCCGGAATAGATGGGAGATTTGGTGAAGATTTGAAGAGTGAAAACTTTATCAGTTGAACTTCTTTATTCTTCTGATTGCTAATGATGTAGGAGCTTTGCTCTCTTGCATCTCATTGATTCAGGGGAGATTTTTCAGTCTGAGAATGACCAGCCTAATTGTGTATATCTGATATTGCCGACTTTTAATAAGTATGGATTGAGTATCAGGGACAAATTTTGCCTCAAAATATTGATAATATTAGCCTCTGCAAGATCAGGTCATGGATTTTAATTACACGTCTTTGCTTTTAATGATCAGCTGATTTGGGATGACAATCTGTCAGGTTCCAGGAGAGCAGTAGGAAAATGAAAAGCTTCGTACACTTTGTTCTGTCCACGAAATCTTTATTCCAGCGTCTCCTGGCACGAGCTAACAATCTTCAAAAGAAATGTTGTCTGCAGCATTTCCCCAGTGCTCCCGCCGTCCCTTTAAATATTTCTCTTGCCCCACCCCGCACCTCCAGCTGCCTCTGACGTAATCCAGCCGAGATCATAGTAACAAGATAGTTTGTCTGGCACGCCTGCGCTCTGAAACGCCTGCCGGCCAGCTGATTGATGTCGACAACTAGAGCGTTCTCCAACTGCGTCTTCCAGGCTGGGAGCGAGCCCATCCCTGCCCGAATGGCAGCCCGATCACTCAGAGCTGACACAATCTTAATGATAGACAGGATTTCTAAAGTTTTAGTATTCTCTTGACAATTCTCACATATTATTTTGTGTTTCTGAGACATATGCATGCATGTAAAACCCTTTACTTATCTTATTCCTATTATGAGGATCTTGTTAGGGGCCAGTTCCCTCAGATACAACATATCCAAATAACCAATTATTTTGTTCCTGATCTATTTTGGCAGAGGCATATTTAAAAAATCAGCTCTCTGGCTTTAGATACATTAAAGCCATTTACTCTCTGCTGATTGTACAATACTGATCAAATAAATATTTTACTCAGATTAATAAATAAGTCTCTTGAAGAGTAGCTGAGCTAACAACACTCTTGGCAACCAATTTACAACCCAGAAATGCTGTTGTTGAATGCATGATCTCTGGATGTAAACAGTGGGGAGACTTGTGAACCACTTTTAATCATCCTGGATGTTAGTTGGGAATTAGGCATTATCCTGGGTATTAGTATCCTGGGTATTAGTAGGAAGAGTTATGAACTACTTTTAATCCTCTTTTAAAAGTACATACTCAGTAAAGTTTTAACCATAGAGTAATAAAGGAAAAGTGTGTGTGTGTGTGTATTGGATAATTTTATAAAACAGTTCTAAATAGAGTGTTAAATGATCACTTCATGTCCTGAACATCAAAACATACCATTCTCCTCTGCTTATTATTTTTGTGTTTTAATTACTGCTCAAGAGAATTAAAAAATACATTAAAAAAGCTCCTCCCATACTCCATGGCATTAAAAAAATGTCAATGAACATTGATATTTCAGGTCTGTCCAAGTCTTGACCATGCCTTCTTTTGATCTGTGGCTGAGAATTACCTGTAGAGAAAGTCAAACAAGGAATGATTATCACACACACTGTGGGATAGTGATGTTTCAGTTTGACCATGTTCAGGGGGGAGGAATCTAAGCCAGACCTTTATTTTGAAAAGATGTCATGTCTCATGACATCTTTTCTTAACTTAAGGTAAACCGCTCCAAACTCGATTGCAGAAAATACGACTTCAGCAACAGAGTGGTAAATGCCTGGAACGCACTACCTGACTCTGTGGTTTCTTCCCCAAATCTCCAAAACTTTAACCTTAGACTTTCTACTGTTGACCTCACCCCATTCCTAAGAGGTCTGTAAGGGCCTTGCATTAGCACACCAACATGCCTACCATCCCTGTCCTAATGTTCCCATGTACTCAAAATCATCTCATGTATACATGTTTATACTTTTACTGTAATCTTATATATGCTTGAAAAAATAATAAATAAATAAATAAATAAATAAATAAATAAATAAATAAATAAATAAATAAATAAATAAATAAATAAATAAATAAATAATACCGTATTTTTCGGAGTATAGGACGCACCTTTTTACCCCAAAAAAGAGGTCAAAAACTGGGTGCGTCCTATACTCCGGATGTTGCATTAGGCCACTGCCGGACCACGGGAAAGCCGCCGCCGCTGCCTCCGCCGGACCACAACAAAGCCGCTGCCGCTGGCCACGGCTGCGGCCGTCACCACCGGACCACGGGAAAGCCGGCGGCGGCTGACCATAGAAAAGCCGCCGCGGCCGCCCTGGCGGTGGCGGCGGTGACGGCCAGCAGCAGCGACTTTGTTTGGGGCGATTTTGGCGGCTAGCAGCAGCGGAAGCGGCTTTGTTTGGGGCAGCCGTGGCGGCTTTTTTATGGTCTGCCGCCGGCGGCTTTCCCGTAGTCCGGCGATTTTGGCAGCTAGCAGGAGCGGAAGCGGCTTTGTTATGGTCTGCCGCCCCAAACAAAGCCACTTCCGCTGCTGCTAGTCGCCACTACCGCCGGACTATGGGAAAGCCACCGGTGGCATCCATAAAAAAGCTGCCGCGGCTGCCCCAAACAAAGCCACTTCCGCTGCTGCTAGCCGCCAAAATCGCCCCAAACAAAGTCGCTGCTGCTGGCCGTCACCGCCGCCACCGCCAGACCACGGGAAAGCCACTGCCGCCGTTGCTGGCCAAAGCCTGTTCCCGAGGCAGCTACGGAGCCGCCACCGCTGCTGCTGCCCAAAGCGAGCCACCTGACAGCTTTGAAGACCTGCTGGCCGAAGCCTGTTCCCGAGGCAGCTACGGAGCCACCGCCGCTGCTGCTGCCCAAAGCGAGCCACCTGACAGCTTTGAAGACCAACTTCCAGGTTTGCTGTGGGGCTTGTGGACTTCAACTCCCAGAATTCTTCCTCCAGTCATGCTAGCTCAGGAATGACTGGAGGAGGAATTCTGGGAGTTGAAGTCCACAAATCTTAAAGCTGTCAAGTTTGAAGACCCTTGCCACCCCTAACCCAGGGCTCTTCAAACTTGACAGCTTTAAGACTTGTGGACTTTAACTCCCATTCCTGAGCTAGCATGACTGGAGGAGGAATTCTGGGAGTTGAAGTCCACAAGTCTTAAAGCTGTCAAGTTTGAAGTTTGTAAAAAGTGTATATGGTTGTAAAAAGTGTATATGGTTGTAAAAAGTGTATATGGTTGTAAAAAGTGTACATGGTTGTAAAAAGTGTACATAGTTGTAAAAAGTATTCTGCTACACTGGTATTTTATTAAATAATATATTGCTACACCATTTCGTTCAGAATACTTTTTTCCTTTTTTTCCTCCTCTAAATCTAGGTGCGTCCTATATTCCGGTGCGTCCTATACTCCGAAAAATACGGTATGTATGTATGTATGTATGCATGTATGTATATATTTATTTACTTGCTTGCTTGCTTGCTTGCTTACTTACTTAACAAATTGTATGTTGCTGCAATCCAGGACTCTCAGTGATCCCAGTACTTAATCAAATAAAGCCGAAAAAGAACATACAGCATCATGCCCCAAAAGACCTCTGGAAAAACACAGTCTTCAACTCTCAATTGTTCTTCCTTTTCCTCTAAACTCTTTTGCTAGAACCCAAACATGCAGGTGGGGTTCATACAAGTTTAGATATTGAGTACTGTAATTAAGTTTGAGGCAGCCTAATATAGAAGACCAGCTCAGTTCAAGTTTTGCCAGTGTCCATAATTTGGAGAAAAAGATTGTCCACTACAAATTCCTACTCTTGAATGTTGAATTAAATGTTGAATTAATTTAAAGAAAAGCACACTCTTTCTAATTGCCTGAGGACCTTCCTCAGCTTTGAATATAAAGGCAAGAAAAATACTTGACAAATAGGCAGAGCCAGACATCCAATATGGCAGGGACAAGAGATGCAGAGATGCGGATGCCATTGTGTTTCCTTATGCGGTTCCTTTGTTCCTTTTTGAATTTGGCGCCTCGTAGTCGATACTTGCTTCTGGCTGGTCTGGTCCCTCGCCTTTGTTCTCAGGTGCATCCCACCTTCGTCGCCAGATGTTACATCTCAGTAGGAATGAGACTGGAGGCGAGGCTTGTGACTTCAGCTCTTTATTCGGTTACAGTGATAACTCCAGCAAAACTGGGATCATGGCACGGGTTTAAATAGAGCGCTGAACTGGCAGAGGGCTAATCAGAGTTTACCTACTCAAGTTCCTGGTTGGATTGGAGTGAAGACTTCCCCCAGTTCCTCAGAACATAAAATCCCTTCCCCTTTAGTCCTGTACATACATTAGCATACGTAATCGTCTAGATACGTAGGACGCTTAACAGGTCTAGTTGACCTGCACAGTTCAGTTGTAGTGTCGATCGGAGCCAGAGAGGACGTGTTTTCTCCCTCTGGCTCCCTCTGAGGATTATTCTGGAAGGACGCAATGGTGGTGTTGGATTCAGTCGGACGGATTTCCTCGTCGTCGCTGGGTGGCGCCTCTGGATCAAAAGCTAAGTGACCCAGCTCCGGAGAAAAAGTTGTAGCTGTGGGAAAAGCATGGTTAGGAGAGGGGCCCTCTTCCCAGTAAGCATTTAATGGCCGGCGGTCTCTTAATTGATCCAAATGACGCTGCCATTTTCTGCCTCCCCCTACATCTATTAGATATGATTTTGAACCTATTCGTTCCAAAACTTCCCCAGGTAGCTACGGGGAACCCGAAGCATGATTCCTTGCATAGACTGGATCGCTTACTTTAAAGGTCTTAATTTCCGGCATGTTTGGTGTTCCTTTGTTGTTAGAATAGCTCGGGTGTAATCGGTCGAGGGTGGACCAAAGACTCCGGCCCATGAGGAGCTCGGCAGAGCTTTTCCCTGTGACCGTGCTTGGTGTTATATGTTGAGCTGTTAGTAATCTATCGATGCGGGCTTGCCAGTCCCCTTGTTTAACTCTGCCCAGGGCCACTTTTGTAGCCCGGATGGCTCTCTCAGCTAATCCATTGCTACTCACCTGGTAGGGCGAAATTAAGATGTGTTTAATACCTAGACTGGCTAGGAAACTCTCAAATGGCATTGAGGTTAGCTGAGGCCCATTATCTGAGACTAATGTGTCTGGTAGCCCGTGTGTTGCAAAGAGTTTCCTCAGTACCCTTATCACTGCTTCTGAAGTTGTGGTTTGCATTATTGCTACTTCCAACCATTTGGAGTAAGCATCCACTACTATAAAAAATGTTTGCCCGTGAAATGGACCTGCGAAATCCACATGTATTCTTGACCATGGGGCCCTGGGTTGCTCCCACTCCAGGGTGGGGGATTTTGGAGGTGATGGTCTAGATTCCTGGCACAGAATGCACCCTGCAACCCAGCCCTCTATATCTTTGTCCATGTTGGGCCACCATACATAGCTCCATCCCAACGCTTTCATTCTAACCATCCCTGGGTGCCCCTCATGTAGAGCCTTTAGAACATCCTCTCGAAGTGACAGAGGAGCGAGGACCCTCTCACCCCATAACAGACACCCCTCTTGTACCACCATTTCATGTTGTCGTTTGGCATAGTGTTGGAGGCTGGGCTTAAATGCCCCCTTTGGCCACCCCCTCTTTACCCAGCTCATGATTGTGTGAAGCTCGGTATCTCTGGCTGTTTCAGCTGCAATGTCTCTCACTGTGATTAACCCCGGTTTGACAATGTCTATCAAAAGAATAGGAAGCCCCGGAGTGGGGTTAACTACCAGCTCTGGCAGGGGGCAGCGGCTCAATGCATCCACGTTTCCTATTTTCTTGCCTTGCCTGTATGTTAATGAGTATGAATAAGTGTTAAGGAATAGGGACCATCTCAGCATTCTGGGCGGCATCGCATCTGGCGTAGGCTTGTTTGCTGCTAGTAGCCCTAATAAGGGCTGATGGTCTGTGACCAGCTCAAAATGTCTGCCATACAAGTATTCATGGAAACGTCTCACCCCTGCAACCAGAGCCAGGGCTTCCCTGTCAATTTGGCCATAGTTTCTTTCTGTGCTTGACAGTGTTCTTGAGAAATAGGCAATGGGGGCTTCTTGACCATTTGGAAGTATATGACTGAGCATAGCCCCCCCCCAAAAGGTGATGCATCGCACACCAACACCACAGGCAAGGTTTGACTGAATTGCATCAAGAAACTGTCCTGTACCAAGAGATTTTTTTTACTGCTTGGAATGCCCGTGTTTGTACTGGCCCCCAAACCCAAGGTGTGTGATTTGCTAGCAATTGTGTAAAAGGCTCTGTGATGGTAGCTTTATTTTTCAGGAACATGCTGTAGAAGTTCAATAGTCCCAAAAATGCTTTCAGCTCAGTCTTGTTGGTGGGCATCGGAGCCTCCCTGATGGTCCTAAGCTTGCTTTTGGTGAGGTGCAGTCCGGATCCATCTATGCAATACCCCAAAAACTCCACTTCTGAGACCCCTATCTGACATTTACTGGCTTTTGGCTCTCAACCCTGCTGCTCTTAGTTGCGAGAGCACCTCTCGCAGTCTCTCCCTCAGCTGAGGCTTGTCTTCAGCTGTTATTAGTACATCGTCAAAATGTGGAATGACCCCCGGTATCTTGTTCAACACTTGTTCCATGATGCCTTGAAAAATTCCTGGGGCTACTCTAACTCCAAATTACAACCAGTTACATTTGAAAGTCCCGCGGTGGGTCACTATTGCTAATGCAGTTTCGCGATCGACCGGGAGCTGTTGGTACGCCTGCGCAAGATCTATTTTTGCAAAAATGGCACCCTGTGTAATAAATACTGTACTACTGGCACCAGGTATGCACTTTGTTGTAATGCTTTATTAATGGCGCATTTATAGTCAGCGCATATGCGAAGAGACCCATCACTTTTTAAAACTGGCACTATGGGGGTTTCCCACTTAGCGTGATCCACTGGCTCTAAAATTCCCTGAGCTATTAACCTATCTAATTCCTTATCTATTAAGGGTTTTAATGCAAAAGGGACTTTCCTGGGTCTTAGCCTAATAGGTTGAACCCTTGGGTCTAGGCTAAAAGAAATAGGGGTGCCCACGTACTTGCCCAGTGAACGATCAAACGCATCCTGGAACTCTTGTAGCAGGTCATCGCAGCTGTCCACAATCGTCGCATTGATGGCCTTTTCATCCTGGGTCAGCTTGATTCGTAGTCTTCTGCACCAGTCGCGTCCCAAATGTGGAATGTGGTCTCAGGCAATGGTCAGGGGAAGGCTTTCTTCCTGATCCTCGTATTTCATGCTCACATGAGTGGTCCCCATCACTGGAATCTGATTCCCCTGGCAGTCTGCAATCTTTACTCTGTGTTTCTAGTTGGCCCGGAAAAAGGTTTGCATTGGCTCTCTTTGCAGTCTGCCAGGACATTATTGTTATAGATGAGCCCGCATCGATTTGCATCTCACAGGGCGATCCCTCTACAGCCACAGTGATATAGGTTGGTGGATTCTCATCTATGGACAGTTGGTTAATTTGAAGGTAGCTAATCCTCGATTGTTGATACTGGTTACTGGGTCGCCTGTTATGACTCCTGTCCTCTCACCTCGGTTCACTTTGATAGTAGCTCCTGCCCATTCCTCTAGAAAGGAAATGCGGTGCCCTGCAGACTTTTGTTATGTGTCCAAATTTCCCGCATTTATGGCACGTTGCCTCCCTGAAATGGCAGGATGCTCAGGGGTGCTGGCCCCCACAGCTGGGGCATGGAATTAATTTTTGGCTCTGCCATTGATCAAGTTTGAAAACTTCTTCCCCTTCTTCTGGGTCAGCTATCTCAGTGCTGGACCCATCTTTTGAGACATGCACCTCTGTGACCTGCTGTGCTATCTGCTTCACAGGGGCTGGAACTGGGGGGTCCCTTCGGCGGAGCACTTCCGCATCTAAGCTTGTGGTTTTGAAAGCTAAAGCATCATCTAAGGCTGTTTGTAGAGTCAAATCTGTCCTAGATAACAGTTTTTCTGCAAATTAATGTCTCTTATCCCCCAGATCAGTTGCCCCAGTAAGGCATCCTCCAGCCAAGCGTCGAACTGACAATGCGTTGCCACTTCTCTTAGGGCTGATTCATATTTGAGGATGTTTTCCCCTTCTACTTGTAGTCTTTCCCCGAACATGTGCCGACTCACCCATTTCGATGGTACCGGAAAAACTTCCGTAGATGCTCGTTTAACTGCTTCCAGTCAATCTCATTTGTGGTGCTGGGCTTGGATAAATTAATGGCAGCTCGGTAAACCTTGGGTCCACAATACGATAGAAACATCACTTTTCTTCGTTTGTTTGTCAGGTCTGTGAAATTGTTAGCTTCTAGGAAAAAATTAAATCTGTCCATGTACATTTCCCAGGTTTCTTCTGCCTTATTCAATGGATTTGGTGGCTGCAGAGATGCGGATGCCATTGTGCTTCCTTATGCGGTTCCTTTGTTCCTTTTTGAATTTGGCACTTCATGGTTGATGCTTGCTTCCGGCTGATCTGGTCCCTCACCTTTGTTCTTAGGTGCATCCCACCTTCGTCACCAGATGTTACATCTCAGTATGAATGAGACTGGAGGCGAGGCTTGTGACTTCAGCTCTTTATTCGGTTACAGTGATAACTCCAGCAAAACTGGGATCATGGCAGGGGTTTAAATAGAGCGCTGGACTGGCAGAGGGCCAATCAGATTTTACCTACTCAAGTTCCTGGTCGGACTGGAGTGAAGACTTCCCCCAGTTCCTCAGAACATAACAGACAATGTTCAGGCAAAAATTGTCTACTGTTATTAAAGATGTAGCTGATTTGGGGAGGCTTAACAGGAAAACAGTGTCTTTACCAAGGATTAGAGTTCCAGAAGAATACCGGGGCAGCCAAGAGCAAGTATGTCAGCAATACATAAACTAAGATACTATAGCCTTTTGATTGAAATACAAGTCATGGACATAATAACAAGAAACAAGGAAAGTAATTATAATTAATCCAGGAATTGAAAATAAGTCTGGAATGTCCTCCATGTGTGAGAGGAAATAAAGACATTCTTTGAAAGCTAACATAGCATACTTGACAGGGGTGGGTTCTGGTTTTCTGTGCTGCCTGTCCGCTCAGGGATGCGCCGCTCCAAATGGTTGATGATGTTGGAGTCATCAAATGATATTTTTAAGGTAAAACTTATCTGTATAGTTGTATTTAGAAATCCACATGCATAGAACCCCAATACTAGCCAACACATAGTCTATGAGACATGATGACAGTATACAGCAAGGGATTAGAAACAGCTACAAAAAGAAAGCCAGGATTAAAACTAGCTCATTGTACGACAAGAGGCAGAGGGGCGGTTTTGGACTTCCGGACTGGGAGAGTTACTATATAGCAGCGGCACTCAGCTGGATAAAAGAGTGGGTAATATTAAGAAATAATAGGACCCTAACTTTAGAAGGTTTTGACTTACAGGCTGGGTGGCACGCATTTCTATGGGACGGAAAGCAGAAGGCACATGCCTACTTCCAGAGGCACTACATAAGAGGGTCCCTAATTGAAGTCTGGCTTAAAATAAAGAAAGCACACTATCCTAAAATCCCTAAATGGCTCTCCACCACTGAAGCTATTATTTATCCTAACCTACTAAACAATAAAAAAATTTTCACCTACAAACAAATTTTAGATGACCACGACAATATTCGATCAAGGCAGGAACTTAGAACATTTGGAATTGAACTAGACTGGTGGCATTATCTACAGATTAGTACGAGGTATACCAAGGATGCGATACAACCCGGTTTTCAAAAATGAACATGCTCTAGATAAAATTCTACTAGGACCAGATGGAAAAATAATTTCTCGGCTTTATGACTTTATGATAGAATATAATCTTTTTGAAGAAGTGGTGAAAGGCAACATGATAGCATGGGCACAAAACTTTGGCTATTCAATAACACTTTCAGAATGGGATAAAGTTTGGGAACTAAACTACAAACTTACATTAGCGGCCACATACAAAGAAAACCTATACAAAATGTTCTACCGCTGGCACCTCCCCCCGGCCGACTGGCAAAAATGTTCCCAACAACCTCCCCAAAATGTTGGAAGTGTAAAAAGGAGAGAGGAACATACTATCACCAATGGTGGACGTGCCCTAAAGCCAGAACCTTCTGGAACAAAATTAGAGTTTGGCTGGAAGAAATATTACAGAGAGAAATCGCACTAAAACCTGAATTCTTTTTATTAGGGATACTCCATACAAAATACCCAAAAGAAGAAAGATATTTAATCCTACACATAGTCACAGCAGCTAGATTAACATATGCTCAAAATTGGAAATTAGAACACACTCCCACTGCCCTGATGGTCATCAGAAAAATACTGGAGTGCGCAGAAATGTGCAAATTAACAATGCAGATACATGGGAAAGATGACACGGACTTCTACCAAATATGGAATAAGGTATATAATTGGATCAATCAAAACCCAAAATTAAAAATTTGGCAGATGAATTGAGACACACTTAAAATTACTTTCATGTGTAAGTTGTAATTAAATGAATTAACTTATGGATGATAACCACCGATACCTACGATATGGAACATACTTAAAATGTATATACAGATTTCGATACGAAACAAATATTTCAATAACACTGTAAAAAGTACTGGATTTCTTTGTAACGTTGCGTGTAAATACGTGTATTCGTTTGTGTTATATGTGTTATGTCTGTGTGCTGTTGTGTGCTGTTTGTGTCCTTTTTTATTGTAAAAATTCAATAAAGATTATTTAAAAAAAAGAAATCCACTAATAGCTTGGGGATAATGATAGAGGCTTAGCACATGTCGAGGAAGGACAAATTGCTGAAGAAGTACGTTGGGGTCTGAAGACGAGAATCAATCCTTTGTATTACAATAAGTCCAGTATTTCCCACCAGAATGACAATATAAACCAGAAGGAAGATTATGATGATCTATAGTTCTGATAGTTACTGATCAATTGATCAGTAAATCCCACAAGAATGAATTCATCCACCAAGGTACAGTTGTTGCCATCCATATATTGTGTGCTCAGTATTCTGGGTTTTAAGAAGAAATTAGAGTAATTGGATGGAATTTTTTTAGGGCAAAGAGATTTAAATTGTATCTGTTATTGCATACTGGATGTGACAAATGCACAATTAAACATAGCATACTCAAAGATGTAGAAAGTTTGTCACCTGGTCCAGGTCTAGAGTCACAGTCATGGGGTTTCAAATGAGAACTTGAGGCACAGGGAGTCTGGGTAAATGAACAGTTGTTGCCAACACTTGCTTTCACCCAGGCATCAGAAAGCTATAAGATCTTTGTAATTGGTAATCCTTAACTTTCTAGAGCAGAGGTTCCCAACCTTTTTGTGCTCGAGTACCACTTGGAGGTCCTGTACAGTCGCCGCATACCACCTGGTTCCAGAGAAACTAAATTCGATCAGATATAACTTTATTTCCACGACGCGCACCTTCTCGCAAGGGTTCTACTGCGTGACTGCTGAGAGTTCAGAACAGTCACCGTTCCTTTTTTGGCCCCGCGCATCCAGCAACTGGATTCTCGGGCCGCTGGGACCAGGTGGGTGGCGTGTGGCAACAGTTGCAAATCGTTGCCAGATTATCTTGTGTTAGGCAGTAAACATTTTTGTGAAGTAAAAAATAACTAACTAAAAATCGTTCATGACCCCGAAAGTGTTAGCGTACCACCTGGAAGGCCCTCGCGTACCACTGGTGGTACACGTACCACAGGTTGGGAACCACTGTTCTAGAGCTTGCATTAGAATTTTATATTTGTTTCTCTAAATGAATCTCACTGAAATTATTTATGTACATATGTAGGATTATAGTATCATTAATACTGCTGCCAGTAATGAAAACTAGAACATTAGTGCTTGGTCTTTGGCTCTGTAACTCCCAAACAGGGAAATGTGTCTTTCCTTTCAGAAACAAGGCAGCTTCCAGAAGGGAGGAATTATAAAATATGGAGGAGTAAGCAATCATTTTGACCACAATGTTACAACAGAAGCTTGGCAAGATGGAGCAACTTTCCTTATGAAGCCAATTCCTCCATTCAATCCAGAAACATGAAAAGGTCTATTGGGTTAGGATTATTGGAATGTGGATTTCATGAAGATAATTTAGTTTGCTCAGTGACATGACAAAGAACATCCATTGCATGAATAAAAGAAACTCAGCACAAAAAATTTGGAAGGACAAGTAAAAAATAACTCTAAAACAATGGTAGATACCTCAAAGGCTTTTTTTAAATAAATGTGATATAATGCATTTATGGCAAGTAAATAGCATAAATCAGGGACGGGTTCCTAATTTTTTTACTACCACTCTGTGGGCGTGGCTGATTTTGTGGGTATGGCTTGCCAGCCATGTGACCGGGTGGGTGTGGCTTCTTGGACTGCTGAAGGGAGGGGAACTGAGATAGGTCCTGCCACCTATTCCCCCTCTCCTCAGCAGCTCGAGAAGCCTCGAATGTGCAAAAATGCCTGGGATCATCACTGCGCGTTCGTGGCTTCTCGGACTGCTGAAGGGAGGGGAATGGAGATAGCTCCTGCCGCCCATTCTTTCCCTCAGCCATCCTTCCCTGCTTGGACTCACTGTGGGGTAGGAAGGCAGCGCATGAGCAGTGCCGGAGGTTCGGCTTCTGGGTATACGCAGAAGAAAATTTAAAAAAAATAAATATTTTTTTATAAAAAATGGCGGCACCCAGGCATTAGCAACCGACTGCACCGGTACTGTGACATCACCAGAGGGCCGCTACCAGTGCTATAGAGTGGACCGCACTGGTAGGAACCCACCACTGGCATAAATATGTTATTCTAAATTTTGTCTGCAAATTACTTGGAAATGGCTATTCTCTGAAATATTTTTTTCATGGCATTTCTAACTTCTTTATTCCTTAAACTATATATGATGGGGTTGAGCATAGGAATAATCACAGCGTAAAAGACTGATACAATCTTGTCTTGCTCCAAGGAATAGCTGGAGCTTGGGCGCAGGTACATGAAAAGAAGAGTCCCATAAAAAGTGCTGACAACAATCAGGTGGGAAGAGCAAGTAGAGAATGCTTTGTAAATACTTTTGAGTGAACGCATTTGGAGGACTGTGACAATGATACAGCAATAGGAAATTACTACTAGGGATGTAGTTGCAACCTCATTAAATCCTACAAAAGCAAAGAGCAGAATCTGAACGAGTTGTATATCAGAACAATAAAGATGAGTCAGAGGAGGTCCATCACAGAAGAAATGGTTAATGATGTTGGAATTACAGCAAGTTAATCTTAAACGAAATCCCACTTGTATGGATGAATTCAGAAGTCCAGCTATATAGCAGAACACCACTAATGGAATGCAGACAGTTTTGGACATGATGGTGGTATACTTCAATGGGTTGCAGATGGCCACATATCGGTCATATGCCATCACAGCCACAAGGTAGCATTCAGTAGTTGCAAAACAGCAATACAAGTATTGCTGCAGGAAACATCCAGTGTATGAGATGACTTTCTTCTGTACCAGGAAATTAATCAGCATCTTTGGGGTGAGGGCAGATGAGTAGCAAAGGTCTAAGAAGGATAAATTGCTCAGAAGGAAATACATGGGTGTTTGAAGGTGAGAATCATTTTTCACAACCACAACGATCCCAATATTCCCCACAACAGTGATAACATAAATCAATAAAAATATCACAAAGAGCACATACTGTAGCTTTACACGATCTGTGAATCCTAGAAGAATAAACTCTTTCACCTCAGTGCAGTTTCCTCCAATCATCTCACTGGTTTAATTGATTCTTCCCTGAAAGAGAAAATCATGTAAAATTAGTTCTCAAAGTTGAAGGGAACTTTCTCATGGGGGTCAAACATTAGATTTAATTCCAGGAAATCCATGTCAGCTCCAAAACATTTTGCATTCAATATATTTCAATTTTCTGTTAAAAGAAACTTACTTATACATCAATTAAACTTTAAGCAGTTTGGCAAATTCATATTTTGCCTACTAGTTTTCTCAGTGGAGTTCAGTTTTATGAATGTTGATGCTAAAAAGAATTAGGTCACTATATGTTTTTTTAAAAAAAACATTTTCTTGTTTTTCTTTTCCCTTTGAAAATCCATTTTCATTTCTCTAGGTTGGGAAGGAGAATGATAGAGATCATATCACTAACAGTAACAGAGTCTTGCCAGTGGTGGGATTCAAATAATTTAACAACTGGTTCTTTGCCCTAATCACCAGCTGGGTAGGTGTGGCTGGGTGGGCATGTGACTGGGTTGGCATGGTCAAATCGACGCCAATCACATTGAGGGGCACTTCACCTCGCCTGGCCTGGCCTCTCGTGACCGTGGGGATGCTGCAATGGTCGTAAGTGTGAAAAATAGTCATAAGTCACTTTTTTTCAGTGCCATTGTAACTTTGAATGGTCACTAAATGAACTGTTGTAAGTCAAGGATTACCTGTAGAAAAATACAAAAAGCTTCTTTGCTTGCAAAAAGCTGCCCTAAATACCAATCATTATATTAGAAATGGGGGAATACACACTGAAGATCAATGATAGCCACAGCCATCATGGAAACCTAAACCATTCTGTCTGAATACCTTCCTTTTCATCAGCAATACCTGCAACCTGGAGTTACAAATCAGGCAGGGTGCCAGAGCACCTTGAGGAATTAAACTAGTTAAAATGCAAAGATAACTGTCAGCAGCCAACTCTTGCTCATAAAGTGAAACCCTTTAGCAGAGAGGTCATTTAAGCATTCCAGAAAGTGGGTGGGCACACTTGGGCTACAAAATGCCTAGCTAAAGAGACAAATTAACAAAGTATATAGGAGACCCAGGTTCAAGCCTCCCAAGCTTGTCAGGATCACAATAAAATTAGTACATGCCACAGATATCTAAATAAACTTCAAGCCTTATGCCATGTTACTAAGCCTTATTATCATGAGAGAAAACTAAAATGAATTGGAGGATCCACACCCCTACCTCCTTTTAAAAAAAATCTTACTATCAGTGAGCAATGTGCCTTGGCCACTCCAAAGCAATGCAAGAGACTCCTGTCCCAAAGATGCTTTTTCAAGAGGCAACTGGACTTTCTGGTAACCAAGGGACAACCTTGACCTGGATGCCTGAAGAATCCCCATAGACAAGAGACTCCTGTGCTCAATAAACTGACAAAGCACCCTTTCACTCCCAGAAGAAGCAATCCTTAGATCCATTTGCACTACTTAAAGATACCAGCTGGTCTCACTCACATCACAAGATATCCTAAGGAAATCCTCCAGATTTAAGAAAAGATCATATGCCCCCAGAAAGGCAGTAAAAAAAATCAGGCAGAGTGCCAAGCTTGCATCCTGCCTCTTGGAAGTACACTCCAAAAGAACAGTGCCAGGAACCACTAAAGCAATGTAAAAAGCTTAAAACAACCCACCCTCTTTAAGAAAGTCAAGCCTCTCCAGAGAAGCAGCTCAGGCGACAGTAAGTCTGGACGTACTGCCAAGAACCATTAGCTGTTACAAAGTTAACAAGGCTTAACTGGAGAGGCAGTTTTTGTAAGCAGGGCAATAAAGATAAGGATTAGGCTAAAAACAACAAGAAGGCACACCAGAACGTTTCCTTCTTGCCTTCCTGACAGGATTAGCTCTGTAAAGTGGAAAAAAAAACAAAAGGCTGTTGAAAGGAGATTTCTTCCAACAACTGGTTCTCCGAACTGCTCAGAAAATTAACAAATGGTTCTCCTGAATAGGTGCAAACCACCTGAAACCCACCACTCTTGTCTTTTGCTCCTACCCATTTGAAAAACACTACATTATTGATCAAGGTCTTCCGCAATTTCTTTTTCCCAATTTTTTCCCATTGGAGCAGGTTCATCTATTGTGGCTACAAGGAAAGAGTTTAGCATGAGGTTTATTAGCAGATTAATCAATTCATAAGAATCTGAATGGGGAGACAAACCTATAGAAAATGATAAATTCTAATACTCCATATTTTGGAAGTTCTGAGGAGAATATCAAAACACAAATATGCGCAAGAGAATATCAAAAAAGGACTATCTGTGCACAAAATAGTAGTTACATAAGCAGATTGGGTGAAGATCCTTGACTCTAGTTCTGCTAAGTATACTTAGAAAATAACTCTAAAGAGTGCGAGATAACAGAGTGGAAAAGTGATTGAGGACATGGAAAAGATTCAAAACCAGTTTTAAATCTGCTACTCACTGTATGAAGCTGACAACCCTTTCCATGTTTTTCCAATGAAATCCAAGTTCTGCTGCAATGGCTGAGATTAATACTCCAATGGACTTAATGAAGGGAAAGAAACTGCATCTAATACAGATAAGACAGAACTTGCTCCTAGCCAGACAAAAAGGAGTTCAAGAAACAGTGATTCTATCTGTACTAGACAAAGTAATACCTCTCTTGAAACTTCTCCTTCATTATTTGGAAATCTGAGTTGGGATGCTCAATTTCTGATGGTGCTCAGAAGTTTCTTTGTTTCCTGAAGACTAGCATGTCTTTTTCCTGGACCTGTGAGATTCAATCATAATGTACAAATCCCATTTACATCCCATTTGTACCATTAGAATAAACTGCATAAAAGACTGCCCTTGAAATCAGAAACTTCAGGTTATACATATTGCAGATTCAATTACTAACTGGAACAAATTATAAGAAGCATATATTCTGTTGTCAAATATAAATATAAAAAATATAAAAAATAGTTTGTTTCTGATCTGGCGTGATTCAAGATGCTGTTTATGCTCTACATGAGGTGGAAATCAGATTCAATATATATCTTTGAAATATTATATTCTACCCTACTGGTTCATCTGAGATTGAAGATCTTTAAACAAGTGTGATTTTGATTCTATTGCTAATAAAAGACAATTTGATAAGAACATCAGCTGCAATATTTTAGAGGACACTAACATGTTTTGAACAATGGTGAGGGTGAGGAGTCCCAAAGAAGCATTGCAAAGAAACCTTTTCTGAAATGTAATCACTGGTCCTTTTATAAATGATCTAGAGTCAAAAAATAACACCACCACCTTGAAAAATATTTCATCAAATGTATTGAATACATTTGATTGAACACATTTGATTTTACTACAACATTTCAGTAGATGTTTACCTTTGTTGTCATATCCCTTATATTGACTGATTGTTGTGTTTGTCTAAATAGACACTGAATGCCACATTGGATGAAGAAATAAATGAGCATTTACCATGGTATCCTACAAACACTCCAGGAGAAACAAAATGTACTTCTTTGATTCTTTTCAGAAGAATTATCTGAAAAGTTGGCTTAGAATGAGGATTATCTAAATTGGCTTAGAATGAGGACTCCCATCTGAAGTCTACCACTATGTCTACCAGGAAGTATGGCGTTAATTAGCTGGTTGTTTTTAAACTACTGGGATTCATATTCCTGATAGGCTGTATTACAAAGTTAACCTTCCTATTTACTCCTGGCCTGAAACAGGAGTAATTCCCCTGTCCCAGTGCTACACTTTCGAGGAGGAATAGATTTCCTTTAGGGAAATTTTTTTCTAAGAAATGTCTGGGGATTTTCTCTTCTCATACCAGCACCAAAGAGAAACCATTTTTCCACCATCTTCTTTCAGATAGCTGGCATTTCTCTTCCAATTTTCAAGACTTTTTCAACACCTTAGGTACTACAGAAAGTTACCAAGATGCTAACACAGTTGCATCTTCTGGCACATGTAACATTATTGTTGTTGTTGTGTTGTGCTACTGTTACTATTGTTGTCAACTCGGTTCTTAATAAGGTGGCCCTTAAGAAAATATCTCTGTAAAATATTGGATGAAACAGTCACCTGGTTTTAGTACAGAGAATTCTGGAGCAGACTGGAAAATATCTGAACTACAATTCCTTTAGTTACCATTTAAACTTATATCATTAAAAAAGTGACATACAACCAGTTCTCATTCTTATGACCGTAGTTACTTGATCAGAATTCGGGCACTTGGCAAGAAGCTTGTATTTATGACGGCTGCAGCACTCCAGGGTAATATGATAATATTATGATTAATCATAATATTAATATGACCTTCTCAGCTGTCCACTGACAAGCAAAGTCAATATGAAAAGCTGGATTTGCTTAATGAACTCTTTGATTCACTTAAGAACTACAGTGATTTATTTAACAAATCTGGCGATAAAGGTCATAAAATTGGGCATGATTCACTTAACAAATGTCTTGCTTAACAACAGAAATTCTGGTCTCAATTGTTGTCATATGTTGAGGACTACCTGAAGTAGTTTTGTTAGATGCCAAAGAACGATCCTAAGTGAGAGCTGAGATTTCATATTTTCTTTTCAGCTGAGATTTCATTTTTTCCTCTCAGCTTAGATTTTATTTTTTCAGATACCGGTATTTATTCTTCTGTCATTCTTTACACATCTGTGGATTACAAACTATATCAAGAGGGCAACCTGACTTGCATTTAAGTTCTGCTTCAGTAGTAGTCACAGGTAAAGGTAAAGGTCCCCCTCGCACATATGTGCTAGTCGTTCCCGACTCTAGGGGGTGGTGCTCATCTCCGTTTCAAAGCTGAAGAGCCAGCGCTGTCCAAAGACGTTTCCGTGGTCATGTGGCCGGCATGACTCAATGCCGAAGGCGCATGGAACGCTGTTACCTTCCCACCGAAGGTGGTCCCTATTTTTTACATGCTTTTGAACCAGTGTTTTCTTAGCCACTGAGCCACTCACAAGAGGGTCCCAAAAGGAGAGGAATTGAAATTTTTAGAATTTTTAAAAAAATTGGGGGGGGGGAATCGTTCAATGTTTTTGAAATGTTTGAAATGTTTAAATTTTAAATGAACTTCTAAAATGATTTAAAATTTTGGCAATTGAAGAGGAAAAATATAGCCTTAAAAACATAATCATGGAAAAAGATACTGACAGTTTTGTGATTTGCAAAATATGTTCCATGTATATATGCATGCCCATAGAAGACCCAAAGGACACATGTACCAAATGTAAACTAAATGAATTACTTGAAGAAAAAATAAAGATGCAAGTCTATCCACTCTGAGACTCTGTCAGACTCTGACAACAAAATAAGAGACTCCAACTTCTGGACAAGGGACATCATCAAGTGTACCAATTGCAGAAAAAAGAATAGACCAGACTTGTTTAAGAAAAAAAGATGTGCAATGGTGATAGTAAATCCCACAAGAATGAATTTATCCACCACAGTACAGTTGTTGCCATCCATATATTGTGTGCTCAGTATTCTGGGTTTTAAGAACAAATTAGAGTAATTTGGTTGCTTTTTTAGGGCAAAGAGATTTAAACTGTAAATGTTATTGCATACTAGATATGACAAATGCACAACTAAACATAACATACTGAAAGATGCATTTAACATATTGAAAGATCACAAACACACACACACACACACACACAGAGAGAGAGAGAGAGAGAGAGAGAGAGAGAGTAAAGGTATATATATATAGTAAAGGTTCCCCTGCACATGTGTGCTAGTCATTTCCAGCTCTAGGGGCGGTGCTCATCTCCGTTTCTAAGCCGAAGAGCCAGTGCTGTTCGAAGACGACTCCGTGGTCATGTGGCCGGCATGACTCAACGCCAAAGGCACACAGAGTGCTGTTACCTTCCCATGAAAGTGGTCCCTATTTTTCTACTTGCATTTTTTACATGCTTTCGAACTGCTAGGTTGGCAGAAGCTGGGATAAGTAACGGGAGCTCACGCCGTTACGCGGCGCTAGGGATTCAAACTGCTGAATTGCCAACCTTCTGATCGACAAGCTCAGTGTCTTAGCCACTGAGCCACTGCATCCCGTGTGTGAGTGTGTGTGTGTGTGTGTGTGTGTGTGTGTGTGTAGTATTTATACTGTATATGTCTAGAAATAGTTAAAGTAAGGTGGCAAACATACCTAATCCTTCTGCCTCCTTTTCCCCCCACCAGAACAACCCTGTGAGGTGTGTTGGGCTGAGAGAGGTAACTCAGCTGGCTTTTATGGCAAAGGGAATCTAGAACTCATGATCTCCTGGTCCCCTGAACCAAAGTGGTTTATTACAAAATGCTATAGTTATTTTGAAATCCTCCCTGCTAGTGTTTCTGATTGCCCGAACCAATAAAATGAAATACAATGAAAATATGCTGTGATATATTTCAGGGAACAGCATCTGGTTGACCATATGTGAGTGCCAGAGCTAAACAGATTCAGGTCTGGTTAGTACTTGGATAGGCAATTATATGGCATACTATAATGTTACACATTCTGGAAGATGGCCATCGCAGACCGAGAAAAACAAATGGATGTTTCTATGACTTCACAATTAGTTCAATTCCAGTCAACAGACACTTTAATTCACATTTCTTTGTACTCCTCCCAGAGAATCTCATTATTGTATGAATCAGAAATCAGAAATAAAGAAATGGAATTGCTCCCAGCTATTTCTGCTGTTATTGTGGAACATTAATGCTGCATTCTCAGTCCACGTCTTAGCTTGGTGGAAGGATCTCTTAAATTTAAATGGCTTCTGTCATATCTGTACTATTTATTGTTCTGGTTGTTTCAGCCCATGCTGCCTTTCCAGCATCTACAGTAATGGACTGCAAGGAACAGTAGGAATAACTGGCAGCCATTGTTTGGGGTCAATTTGTGAAGGCAGCTGCATAACAGAAAGTAAAATCAGACATCAGAAAAGTATTCTGATGCAGAATGAGGAAAAGAAAAAGTTCAGATATGTGCTCAAGAAACATATCTTGTCTTCTAAAACATTTTGGTTCAATTTCAGAAGAAGCACACTGCTATATTCTTAGCAAGGCAAAACCTGTAATTCATGCATAAGGGGGGAAAAAGCTTGGGAATTATTAAAATGATATCTTACTGAGCAAAATTACTGAGAAAAGAAATTAACAGAAAATGCAACTTAGTTTCTGAAAAGTAAAGAAATCTGTACCAATCATTCAGTTGTAAATTCAAAAACAACAATCTTGTGGTGGTTGGCAAAATGCCCAGAAGCAATTTGCAGGAAAAATTCCAAGAGAGAGAACAAGATCAGTTTCTGGAGTCAAGACATGAAGGAATATGAATGAAGTTGTTTCCTACAAATTGGCTCCTTTGTTGTCATCCCTTAAATAGGCTAGGGGAGTGGCCAATTAGCCCCAGTTTTATGGGACGAGTTTGAGCCAGTAACTCCTGATGATGTGGACAAGGCCGTGGGAGCGATGAGCTCTTCCACCTGTTTATTGGATCCGTGTCCCTCCTGGCTGGTCTCAGCCAGCAGGGAGGTTTCACGTAGCTGGATCCAGGCGGTGATCAATGCTTCTTTTAGAGAGGGATACGTACAGCAGCCCTTAAAGGCTGCAGTGGTGAGACCCCTCCTTAAGAGGCCTTCCCTGGACCCAGCAGACTTAAAGAACTTTCGTCCAGTCTCCAACTTGCCTTTTTTGGGTAAAGTTGTCGCGAAGGTGGTGGCTCTTCAGCTTCTTCGGCTATTGGAGGAAACTGATTATCTGGATTCCTTTCAATCGGATTTCAGGCGCGGCTACAGCATGGGAACTGCCTTGGTCACCCTGATAGATCATCTCTGGCGAGCTCGGGATGTGGGATACTCTTCCATCCTGGTGCTACTTGACCTCTCAGCGGCTTTCGATACCATCGACCATGGTATCCTTCTGCACTGACTCGGCGGGCTGGGAGTAGGAGGCACCGTTTTGCGGTGGTTCTCCTCCTACCTTGCCGATAGGTCACAGTTGGTGTTGACAGGAGGACAGAGGTCAGCCCCTAGGCTCCTGACTTGTGGGGTCCCTCAGGGTTCGGTCCTCTCACTCATCCTGTTTAACATTTACATGAAACCGTTGGGGGAGATCATTTGTCGACATGGGGTGAGATTTCAACAGTACACTGATGACACCCAGATGTATATCTCCACCCCGTCGCAATTCAGGGAGGCAGTGGATGTGATGTGCCGTTGCCTGGATGATGTTAGGATCTGGATGGGAAGGAACAGGCTCATGCTCAACCCTGACAAGACTGAGTGGCTATGGATACTGCCTCCTAAGGATTATACCGACTGTCCCTCCTTGGTTTTTGGGGGAGACAAATTATCTCCCTCGAACCAGGTTCGCAATCTGGGGGTGCTCCTAGATCCACAACTAAAATTAGACCAACATCTTATGGCTGTGGCTAGGGGTGCCTTTGCACAGGTTCGCCTGGTGCACCAGTTGCGACCTTATTTGGAGAAGGAGGCTTTACTCACGGTCACTCATGCCCTTGTCACCTCTCGATTGGACTACTGCAGGGGTAGGCAAAGTTGGCTCTTCTATGACTCATGGACTTCAACTCCCAGAATTTCTGAGCCAATCATTCTAGCTTAGGAATTCTGGGAGTTGAAGTCCATGAGTCATAGAAGAGCCAACTTTGCCTACCCCTGGACTACTGTAACGTGCTCTACATGGGGCTACCCTTGAAAAGTATTCAGAGACTGCAATTGGTGCAAAATGCGGCTGCGCGAGCTGTGGTGGGTGTCTCTAGATACATCCACGTAACACCCATACACCACCAGCTGCATTGGTTGCCCATTGGTCTCCGGGTGCAATTCAAGGTGTTGATTATCATCTTTAAAGCCCTACATGGCTTAGGACCAGGTTATCTTCGGGATCGCATCCTACCTCATACATCCCTACGACCAGTTAGGTCCCACAGAGTCGGTCTCCTCCAGGTCCCTTCAACCAAACAATGTCAGTTGGTGGGTCCTGGGGGGGGGGGAAGAGCCTTCTCCGGCTCTCTGGAACCAACTACCCCCAGAGATCTGAACCATTCCCACCTTGCTGGCCTTCCGGAAAGCCATTAAGACATGGCTCTTCCTGCAGGCGGGGTGATTGTGACTGTTGCTTGTGTTGTTTTTATTTTTAATTGCTATTTAATTGCTGTTTTTATTGTACTATAGCTGTTCTTATACATGTTGTGCGCCACTCTGAGTCCCCAGGGAGTAGGGCGGCATATAAGAATCGCTAAATAAATAAATAAATAAATAAATAAATAAATAAATAAATAAATAAATAAATAAGGAAGGAAGGAAGGAAGGAAGGAAGGAAGGAAGGAAGGAAGGAAGGAAGGAAGGAAGGAAAGTCCTGCCTTACCACTTGGCCACTAGCAGACAGCAAGGCTCCTCTGGCTGACAAGGGTTCAGCGCTCTCCTTTGTCTCGCCTTCCTCTGCTGGGGACAATGGATCCCCCTAGCCTTGGGTGTGCCCCTGAAAGAAGTAATATCGAGCTGGCCACCCCCACTCTGGCCACGCCCCCTGCCCCCCCCAAGGTCAAACACAACTCTGATGCGGCCCTCAATGAAATTGAGTTTGACTGCTATATATGATGGGGTTCAGCATAGGAATGATCACAACATAAAAGACCGATACAATCTTGTCTCGCTCCAAGGACTAGCTGGAGCTAGGGCTCAGTTACATGAAAAGAAGAGTCCCATAGAAAGTGCAGACAACCACCAGGTGGGAAGAACAGGTAGAGAATGCTTTGTAAATACTTTCAAGTGAACGCATTCAGAGGATCGTGGCAAGTATATAACAATAGGAGATGACCACTATGGATGTGGTGGCAACCTCATTAAATCCTGCAAAAGCAAAGAGTAGAATCTGAACAAGTTGGATGTCAGAACAATAAAGATGAGTCAGAGGAGGTCTGTCACAGAAGAAATGGTTGATGATGTTGGAATTACAGCAGGTAATTTTTCCACCATGTAGCTAGTATTTAAATGGGTTAAAATGAAATTAGCATAAAAAGTTTCTAGTCTTCCTGCGTTTTTTCTTAGAAGTGGCACTAGGAGTCCTTGTAGAAAGAACATGACTCAGTAGGTCCATAAACACATGAACACAGATGTTCATCATATAGGACACCAGAGAATTTACCTGCATAACTGCAGAGGGTAACACATTCAAATGAAAAAATGTGCATAAAGAATAGGCACCTTAATTTGAGGAAAATTCATTTTAAAGCTAAGAAGGTGGGGTAAAAATCTTGTTGAATTTCTGTACAGCAATGAGAGGTTATATTAAAATCATTCTCAGTGATTCCCTGTAGATTTTTTTTATAATTAGTGAACTTTCAGAAACAACAAAATGTTTATTTCATAGTAAAATGAAAATACTTTCCAGTGATTTAAATAAACTGAATTTATGAAAATGAAAATAAGGGAAAATAAAATCCATATCAATGTAAGATTAACTCAAACCCTTAACTGATCATTAAACCTAGATCATAAGAACACATTGCCCCATCCATTCATTTCTAGAACTGTATATAAAGGCATTTCAAAACCTGATGGCAAACATATATCTTGAATCCAATCTTTAACTTCAGGAAAATAAGTTTCTTTCCATCTGTGTAAAATTATTCCCTTTGCTGAACCCAAGGCTTAGTAAAGCCAAAACTCTTCATAAAATGTCAAATCCTATATTTTAGATATAGAATTCAACATCACATTTATGCCTTAACTATAGGACTGTGTTAACATAATTAAAACCAAAAGGGAATTATGACTGGATAGAATCAAATCATGAGTGAAAAAGAAACAACCTATCATCACCTCTCAAATTTCTTGCAGTGCCAACAGAAACCAAAAAATCGGATTTTCAAATCTTTTTAAATATTATTTGATGGTCCAGTAAACACAAAACAATTGAGATTAATTAACTTCATTCTTAAATTGTAATAAATATTTCTATTTCTGAAAAGTTGGATCCATTGATTTTCTAAAACTGGGAATGCTTAATAATTATTTCAAGATGTCAGAAGCTTTTTCAAAATGTTTGGTATGTGGAAATTCAGCCGTCGCTAACAAATGCTTCCTAATAAAAGATGTTTCCCCCCAAAAAAATGAAGAATCTGTTTTGCTTGTTGATGCTAAAGGAATAATAATAATAATAATAATAATAATAATAATAATAATAATAATAATAATAATAATAATAATAATAATAATAACAACAATAACAACAATAACAACAACAACAACAACTTTCAAAAGCACAATCTATTTGAAAATATATGATTCACAAACTATTTCTATTTGTGTTTAAGAAGCAATGTATTTTGTTTTGAAAAACGGAAATTTAGCCTGTTAGCATGTATGTATTGTAGTGCCCTGTCTTGTCTGTTTTTTAATATAAACAAAATTCATTTAGAAAAGACCATTCCTTTTAATATTTTCTTCATACCATTTATAACCTCTTTGTTTTTCAAGCTGTATATTATTGGATTGAGCATCGGGATTATCACTGTATAGAAGACTGACACTACTTTATCGGTGTTCATGGAATAACTAGTTGTAGGACGCAAGTACATGAAGAGAAGAGTTCCATAGAAAAGGGTGACAACCATCAAGTGAGATGTGCAAGTAGAGAAAGCCTTGTATTTGCCCTCTACGGAGTCCATTCTGAGGATAGTAAAGAGGATGCAGCAATAGGATACGAACACCAATGATGTGGTAGTGACTTCATTAAACCCAACAATTGTAAATAGCAAAAGTTCATTGAGTGAAATATCAGAACAGTAAAGATAACTCAGAGGGGGGCCATCGCAGAAGAAATGGTCGATGACATTGGTTTTGCAACATGTTACTCGTAAACTGAATCCTGTCTGGATTGTAGAATTCAGGAATCCAGCCAAATATGACAAGATGACCAAAGAGATACAGATCCTTCGAGACATGATGTATGTATACATGAACGGGTTACAGATAGCCAAGTATCGGTCATAAGCCATCACAGCCAAAAGGTAACATTCTGTAGTTGCTAAACCAGCATAAAAGTAAAGTTGCAAGAAGCACCCAGTATATGAAATGATTTTTTGATGTGATAGGAAGTTTACAAGCATTTTTGGGGTGACAACTGAAGAATAACAGAGATCTAAGAAAGACAAATTGCTGAGAAAGAAATACATGGGGGTTTGAAGGTGAGAATTGATTTTCACAACCCAAATAATAACAGTATTTCCTACAACAGTGATAATATAGATGAGCAAAAAGATCACAAAGAGAATGTTTTTCAGGACAAGACGATCTGTGAATCCCAAAAGAATGAAATTTTCCATCAGAGTACAATTTTCTCCAGCCATTTATTTGATGTGTGTTATGAAATATGGAGTCTAAAAAAGAAAAATGATGTTATAGTATAACTATTCATCTGAAGAAATATGTTCTTATGTGTGAGAGGGAAAGAGAGAGAAAGAGGGACTTGTGTTTGTCTGAGAATTCCTTAGAATGTCACTATATGAGATTGGACAAGTGAACCTCTGTGCTTATTTTCCTCATTTGTAAAAGAGGAACCTTATAGTAACTGTGGGACCGTGGCATGGAATAATATTTTAAATTAGTCTTCTGCAACCTAATGTTTTCTCAATTTATTTGATTGTAGCTCAAATCATCCTAACCAGCATGGCATTTCTCATACTGTCTGCAGATTATGACAATTCTTTTCCAATAAATCTGGAATTCATCAATATGAGAAAGGCTGCTTTCAATATTTCAATGCATTTTTATGTGGGTAATAAAATTGTGTCCTGTCATGTCTTGGGAATCATTTGCCTCTGATTTTCAACAACAACATTATAGATTGTTCCTTGGTTTTATTAATGGTTGGGGAGATGGCTTATAAAAATCAGAAACAGATTTGGATAGAGAAGATGACAGAATGTTGAAGAACAAACTTCTTTGCACATATTGTCTGTGTAATCTAATTTTTTATAAGAAACCAGACCAGATTTACCCTTGTTGACTTTTATTCAGAACTAGCACTATTTATTGTTTATAATGACTGTTCTACACATCTATACATCTATGCATCTGATTCAGAGCAGCCCACATTTATAGCAATTATTATTAAAAGCAACCCAACCCAAAACAATAGCATATAAACATCCAATCTTGTAAATATCCAATCTTTTGCAAATCTTCCAAAAGAAAAGAATAGAAAAGAAAAGAGGTTATTAGAATGTTTTTATTCAATTGTAACCCTTATAAAGCAGTATCCTATAAGCTTTAGGATTCTAACTACATAGCAATAAATTATAATTACATCATAAATATTGAATAATATGTAAAGTTCTTAAACTTTACAGACAATATGGAGAAATGGCCTTACAAAATAAAATTTGTTTGTGTCATAAAAAGCAGTCAGTAGTTAGGTTACTAATTTATTAGCATTGGATTTTACAGCCTGGGATGAGAAATTCACTTTTTAAATAGTTTTCTTCCTACAATGTCAAAACAATCTGGGTTTGTCTTGAAAATTATAAAATTAAGATCTCCAACAGAATGCAAAGAGTTGAAATCATAGCAGCAATTAAAATTATTAAAACATCAGTTCTACAGTAAATGGAACATAATGATTTATTTAAAAAAATGACTTTCATTGTTTAAAATGTTTAGTAAGTACAAAATTACTGTATTCAGGATGTAATTCATATATTATAACATTCATTTTGCTTTTGAGATCTTCCTACAATCTTGCAGCTTTGCTAAAAAACAACAACCCAGTATTACTGAACAGATGGATTGGTTGGTATAAATCCAGGGAATAGATGGTATTTAGGCTTCATTTTTACTTTTGAAAGAAACATAATAGATATTACAGTTTGATTATTCTGACATCTGTGCCATGAGCTTAGTGGAGAACCAGACTTGCAAAATATAGTGCTTAAGAAATAATAATTTAGAAGCAAGAATGTTTGGTGTAACTCCAAATTTGTTAGTGAACATCATATACAGTACATACTACTCTACAATCAGTCACAGAAAGTTGTTTTTGATTAAAGGCGATGTACACATTTTAACAATACTTGATCATTCAAAACATTAAATAAAAGGACTCAATATTCTAGTCTACCTCAAAAAAAACAACAACCCACAAATTGAGTCCCTCCTGATGTGTTTTGAACTATAACTTGCTGAATGTTTTGCCTATATTAGAGAAGGCTTAAACAGCTACCAAAATTCTGAAATATATTTGATTCAGCTCATTACAGTTCCTACCTTTCACTTCTGCAAATAATACAGACTTCAATAAGAAAGAGAAAACATGCTCAGTTTTCTTATTAAATCAGAAAAGGCATGACTACACAATTTTAAAAAACTGATGTTAAATAGCTATCTTAAAATGTATTTATTATTATTTCTACCCCACAATTCCATTCCCTGATTTCTGTAAGCCAACAGGCAGAACAGTAAATCCATACTCACTTTGTTGAGGTGTAAAAAATATAGGTTATTTTGTTTGCAGGCTGGAGACAGACATCTTCTCTTAGCCATCTTAAAATGAGGGATTCCCAAATGATGATTATATCAGGAGAATTTTGGGTTTATTTGTTTTTAAACCTCTGGGAATGCTGCTCCTAATTGACTTCTGACTCTATTAACTCAAATCTATAATGTTCTTTTTGATTTTGATGATCAGCAGGCTGACAAGCAGAAATTTGTAGACAAAATAAGAAAAAAATAGAATGACCACATTAGCTTTCTGATGGACAATATCAGTCAACATGTCAGACTGCTGAGCATAGTGCCATTCCCACAAAAGAGCTAAAGCAATTATGAAAGAATTTCAGCAAGTATTGCACATCAAATGGAAGCTTTATTTATAACAAATTACATTAAACTTTTTTTCAGCCTACTTCTGCCTTCTCCAAAACTAAACTAGAAGTAACTCTGTTCTGGATGGGAAATACAGGGTTTTGTGGTAATGGCATGATGTAGCATCAAGTTCTTACTTTTGATTATGTAAGAACTAGCCATCACAAAGATGCTCTCTGTAAGGAGACAAATGATTTCTTTGTCATTAAAGCAAAAATAACAAATAACAACAATATAACTAAATTTTGTTGTGCTTATCAATATTTACTGAAGGATTTTTAAAATATTCATTTACTTACTATTCAACATCATCCATTAATACTTAAATATCCCCTATCCAACTCATATTGATCAGAATTTCAATGGAAGATATGGTTTCACTTCTCAGAAATCCTGAATACCCCCAGTGTAGCCGGCCAATTACAAAACATAGCATGTAACCAATCCCGTGCTTATTTCACGCTGCATTCATCTGTTTAATAATCAAGACATCTGGTATAAGGATGGGCTGGGATTCAGATTGGCTACTGTGACATCACATCAGTGGTGGGTTCCTACCACTCTATAGCACCGGTAGAGGCCCGCTGGTGACATCACAGTACCGGTGCGGTCAGTTGCCGGTGCCTGGGTGCCGGCATTTTTTTTAAAAAAAAATATTTTTTTTTTATTTTCTTCTGCGCATGCCCAGAAGCCGAGTTTCCGGCACTGCTCATGCGCTGCCTTCCTACCCCACAGTGAGTCCAAGCAGGGGAGGATGGCTGAGTGAGCGTGTGAGACGCTGAAAGAACGGGCGGCAGGAGCTATCTCCATTCCCCTCCCTTCAGCAGTCCGAGAAGCCACGAATGCGCGGTGATGATCCTAGGCATTTTTGCACGTTTGAGGCTTCTCGAGCTGCTGAGTGGAGGGGAATGGGCAGCAGGACCTATCTCAGTTCCCCTCCCTTCAGCAGTCCGAGAAGCCACACCCACCTGGTCACATGGCTGGCAAGCCACACCCACAAAATAAGCCACGGCCACAGAGTGGTAGTAAAAAAATTAGGAACCCGCCCCTGCATCACATCCCTGGCCAGTAGAAGACACCAGTTCAAGCAAGAACTAAATAGTTTTATACAAAGATAGGAGACAAAAGTTTCAGTCCAATGACAAGTTCCTCCAAACTCTAGAATCTCTAGCCAAAGCTTAGAACATTTCCTAGTTGATTTTAAACCTAGCAATAAATCTTAACTACATGAAATAAACACAGATAGTCTTTCCTTTACACTAATGAAAAGCCAGTTCATAAACAGAGTGTGAACACATTTAATTAACCCAGATTGTAAATCTGGGATAATATAGGGTTTTTTTTTCATTGTATAATATTTTCCACAGTTCTTTATCTAATAATACATTCTACATTTTTGATATGCAATTCAAAATGACAGTCATATTTTAAAACTTGATATTCTTCACAAAACCAGATTAATGAATAGACTGATATTAAATCAAACAGGATGAAAGTAAGGCAAGTCAATATCTTATACATAAGGATGCTCTTCATGATTTTACATTTGCAAGATAAGAAAATTGATAGCCGACCTTTCTGAATGTTCTTTGAGGTATCCAATATACATGAAAAAAAATATTAATCTCCTTTTAAACTCAAAGGAAATGGGCTTGGGAAGTTCTAGGAAATATTTGGGTGTATTGGGTGTTAGGTGTATTCCTAACTTTTTTTTTCTCAAATTCTTGCAAACAACTACTATAATATTCATCTTGGTAATATTTTTTTGTTTCTGAATATAAAATTACATGAGTCAGAAGCCATTTCAGTACTGATAATAATTCAGGAGATTTAGATGCTGTTAACGCATTTTGAAGACAGCCAGTTCAGTGTAAAGGCTAAAGGTACTGGATTAGAAACCAAGAGACCATGAGCTCTAGTCATGCCTTAGGCACAAAACCAGCTGGTAACCTTGGACCAGTCCTTCACTCTCAGCCCTAGGAAGGAGGCCATGGCAAACCACATCCAAAAATGCTGCCAAGAAAATTGCACGAACTTGTCCAGGCGGTCTCTACGGGTCAAGACTGAGTCAAAGGCACAGTTACACAAAAGAAGTAACATGTTGCATCAGTTTATGTGTTCGTTATTGGAGGTTGAAGTATGCTGCTTCTGCATGTGAGTATTTCTGAGAGCTGATCTAAACAACGAGTACTGAAATAATTTTTAACTATAACATACAGAGAGTTATTTTTTTTAATTTATCTGCCTACAGGACTTATCGGTTGTTATAATCAACTGACTCTGAGCAACATACAATTCCCCAAGTCCATTGTGAATTAAAACAAATGCATAATAGTAAAAAAACAAAATGAAAACCAAAATTATGCAATATAAAGAATCATATGTACCAGGAATCAAGCATTCCAAAGACACCATGAAAAACTTGAAAACCCAGAGATATGGTTATAATAGCTGTGCCCCCAAGGCTTTTTCAATAGTCTAGTAATTTACAGGCAATATAATATAGAGATAGGCAAAGATTGGCACATCGCTAGCTACATCTTATGAGAAGGAGAGTCCAAGAGCATGTGCTCAATGCTTATGTGCTTGGGAAGAAAGCAGAAGGAAGTGTCTAACCAGAGTTTATGTTAAGCAAATACAGGCACAATAATGTACAGAGGGACAAAGGCAGAGGTGGGTTTCAGCAGCTCTGGAGAACTGGTAGCAGAAATTTTGAGTAATTCAGAGAACCAGTAGCAAAAATTTTGAGTAGTTCAGAGAACCAGTAGCGGAAATTTTGAGTAGTTCGGAGAACTGGTAAATACCACCTCTGACTGGCCCTGCCCCCATCTATTCTCTGCCTCCTGAGTCCCAGCTGACCAGGAGGAAATGGGGATTTTGCAGTAACCTACCCCTGGAGTGGGGAGGGAATTGAGATTTTACAGTATCCTTACCCTGCCATGTCCACCAAGCCCCATGTCCACCATGTCCTCAGAAACGGTAGTAAAAATTTTTTGAATCCCACCACTGGACAAAGGGTAAATCCTTAATTCACTAATAACAATAGCAGATAATATTTGTAGATCAGGGTATTGGTCCTTGATGCTCTTTGAGCTTCGTTGTTTTCTTACAAACATTTCATTATCCAACAAGGTACGGTAACATCATCAGTGGACTGAAGCATAGACATATTTCTTAAAGGATCCATCAGCTAATTTTGCAACTCACAATGAAGATGTAAATAAATAGATTTAGTCATTTGATTTTTTTTAATGCTGCCCACTGATACTACTACTGCAGCCATGTCAGGAGCACTGAAGAGCTTCTGGGTTGAAGGAATCAGCCAGTGACATTATTGCTGCCTAGGAGAAGCCCAGTTGGGGGCTCCTTTCATGTCCCCATTAAGCTGCCCCCTGAAGTGGTGCACATCTATTTACTCGTGATTGCCCACTTTTGAATTGCTGGGCTGGCAGGAGCAGAACCAAGTGATGGGAGCTCACCACGCCACATTGGCAGCAACAGGTCTCAAATGCAAGCCTGCCAATCATCTGCCCAGCATCCTAACCATGTGAGCCACTGCTTGCCTGCCCATGATCAAGTGACTTTAGACAACTTATATAGGACCAAAACCAGAATACAGAATAAGAAATGCATAGAAATAATTGCCCCACAAACTTTTAACTGCAAAAATACAATTAAATAGGATTCCATTACATCTTAGCCTCGTGCCAAGGGAAGACCCTAACTGTTTGCCATCAAGTACATGTAAAGCAGAATAGTTGAGAATATATTGCAGCATTTTAAAGAACGTGTATTAATTATAGGAAAGAATATTCCATTTCTATATTTGGAAAAACTTGCTTATTCTCTTCACCAAAAAGAAAAAACAACAGGAAATTTTCTTTTTTAAAAAAATCTACTAATTTAGGCCAAGATATTTTTTTAAAAGACCTCTTAAAGCGTCCTTCACCTCCTTGTTTCTCAGGCTGTAAATCAAAGGGTTCAGCAGAGGGATAACAATTGTGTAGAAAACAGCAAGAATTTTATCACTCACATCTTGGATGGGGGATCCATTGCTTGATTTTGATCGGAAATGTAAAATAAGGATTGCCCCGTGGAAGATGGTAACTGCAATTAGATGTGAAGTGCAAGTGGAGAAGGCTTTCAGCCTGCCTGAAGCTGAACTGATCCTCACAATGTTGGCAAGAATATACATATATGAAAGAAAAACAAACAGCACCGTAGTTCCTTCTACCAGTCCAGCCACATAAAAAATCAGAAGTTCATTTAGGTGAGTGTCAGTACAGGAGAGCAATAAAAGGGATGAGATGTCACAATATACCTGATTGATCTCAGACTGACAGAAGGACAATCTGAAAGTGAAAATGGTATGAAGAAGGGAATGGAAAAAGCCCAGGAGATAGGAACCTGCCATCAGAAGAATGCAGACTCTGGGAGACATGAGGACTGGGTACAGCAAAGGTTTGCAGATAGCCACATATCGGTCATAGGCCATTGCTGCAAGGAGAAAGCACTCTGCACTCCCCAAGCCTATAACAAAGTACATCTGCATGGCGCACCCAATAAAGGAAATTAATTTCTTATCTTCCAGGAAATTTGTTAAAGATTTACAGGCAACCACAGAGGAGAATAATGAATCTATAAAGGACAGATTGCTGAGGAAGAAGTACATTGGAGTGTGGAGTTGGGGGCTGGCCCTTATTAAAGCAATCATTCCTATATTGCCCACTAATGTAGCCATGTAAAAGATCAGGATCACCAAAAAAAGGATGATCTTCAGGACAGGCTTGTTGGTGAAACTTACAAAGACAAAATCTTTGACTTTTGTGGTGCTGTTTTCTTCTATCATTTTCCTTCCAGACCTGCAAAGTTAAAAAAAAGAAAACGTGGAAGATGAAGAAAATCAATAAGTTTTGAATAATTCGTATGAGTGATTCAGGAAATTTGTGGATTCCAAATACAGGGATATATAACAAGTTTGAGTTATATAGAAGTGCAAGGAAATTTATGAAGAATGCAGAGTGAATTTTACTCAAAATGTAATTTCCATTCTTTTACTTAGAAAGCTGATGGAGAAAAGCTGAGATCTCTTTTGGAACTTACTAAAATATATCCTTCCAATCAGTAAGAGAAACTTGAATTTTTCTTCCTTACTTTTATGCTGCTCAATACACTGGGCAGAGCTTGCACCAATCCCAGTCACCATGGAAATTGGCATGCTGTTTGAGGATAGCGAAAGTAATAGTAAAAACATGGCAAAGGCATCAGGTTTGCAAAGACTGGAGTAGATGGAGAGAGTATGTAAGCATAGGTGGAAGAAGTAGTTTGACCAGATCCATGTTTAAGCTAAATGTATGTTTGGAAGGAGATTTTCAAATATATTGTCAGTGAAAAAAAAATGGCCATAGTCGGAAATGATAATCATTCACAGTTACTTTTTATATACCAGTAATTATTCAGCTGTATGAATATCAGTGTGCTTTTTAAACAGGAAGGAAGGAAGGAAGGAAGGAAGGAAGGAAGGAAGGAAGGAAGGAAGGAAGGAAGGAAGGAGAAGGAAGGAAGGGAGGAAGGAAGGAAGGAAGGGAGGAAGGAGAAGGAAGGAAGGAAGGAAGGAAGAAGAAGGAAGGAAGGAAAGAAAGAAGGAAGGAAGGAAGGAAGGAAGGAAGGAAGGAAGGAAGGAAGGAAGGAAGGAAGGAAGGAAGTTAGCCCTTTCAATTATATGTCTTTGAATTCCAGTTCAAAACCTTCTCCACGTTTTTACAATTCAAGCTACATAATCAAGCTGTAGTTTATTTAATAAACCCGTTTTGATAAGACATTTAAATGCTGCTTTGAGAGCTGTCATATATTTGTTTCTAAATATTGTCTTTGTAAAGTAATATTCTCTTTTCTCTTTTTAAAATTAATAGAGACGAGACTTTCTACAATGCAAAAGACTAAAGGAAATATTGATTTAATCTGAGAAACAATATTCTGCACATGCCAGATAATGAAATACTTGATCATTTTACTGAGATTAGAGAGCTCTCGTGGGGATCCCGGTCTGATCTGGGCCACTGTTTGCTTGTTGTAGAGTAAATAAAAAGGAAGCCCCTGCACAGTTCATATGACATCCAAGTTTAGTTTAGCTCTAGCTCCTGGCAGGATCTTTTTTAATAGGCAGAATTCCTACTCTGCCATTTTGAATTCACTCTAGAGAATCCTGCTTGTTGGATGACTGAGCCACTGGGAAGCATCATCTCTTCTCCTTTCAAAGCTCTTTCTCAGCTTCAGAAGGAAGGCTTTTCTTAGATAGAAATACCCTAAGACTCAGCCAATAGGGAGGCAGTATCTCTATACAAAACGTGTATAAAATCAATGGACACAGGGATGAGCAGACTGTCAAGAACCTCAGAGGGTGAAAAGAGTTCCAGAATTCAAGACAAACACTTTATATACCAATAGACGTGCAAAGATTGGTGAGGATTACTTCGGTTTGGAGTGGGGGGTGGGTAGAGGGGAGAAAACAACCACATGACTGTTGTATCAATACTTACCCAAAACAGAAAATGAAGTGATAGCAAATCTGAGGAAATAGACACCGAGTGAAATTGTATGTCACCACAGAATTTCAGGGAGACAGCCATCCTATCATCACATCATTTCTCAAAGCAAAAACATTCTTACCCTGAAGCTGAACTGATGTCATCAAATGTCTGGTTTATATGTAAATCCAAGCAGAGTTGTCTTTCCCCACAGCACCAACCTCATCTCTCCAGGCTCTGGGTGCTTGGGGGATACTGGTGTCCCTCACAGTCCCTGGAGAGGATGTGATACTCTTCAGACCTGAGTACGTCTTAGACTGCAGCTATTCCTGCATTTGAATAAGAGATTAATTCCATATGAAGAAAATAATGGAGCAAATATATAGATGATATCTATGCTTCTACAATGTGGACAACATCCGGCCAAGGGTCACATTCAGCTCTGGGAGAAACTCTCCCCAAAATGCGACAGGTCTTTGGAAAATCAGTGAAGACAAAGCCTTTAGGTTCAGTTGAATGGCATTCCTCTTTCATGGTTTGATTTTATTATTTGGTTCTTCTATGGGACTCAGGGTGGTGTACAACATTATGCAAGAACACTGAACAATAAACAACGATTAAAACAATTTTAAAAGATTAAAAAAGTTAAAAGAAATATTCACTAACATACATACAGGGGGAGAGCTCAGATGGAACTAGTCTCAACCCCCTGCCTGCAGGAAGAGCCATGTCTTGATGGCTTTCCGGAAGGCCAGCAGGGTGGGGATAGTTCAGGTCTCTGGGGGAAGTTGGTTCCAGAGCACGGGGCCCCCCACAGAGAAGGCCCTCCCCCTAGGGCCCACCAGCTGGCATTGTTTGGCTGACTGGACCTGGAGGAGACCCACTCTGTGGGCCCTAACCGGTCGAAGGGAAGTGTGAGGCAGAATGCGGTCCCTAAGGTAACCTGGTCCTAAGCCATGTAGGGCTTTAAAGATGATGATCAACACCTTGAATTGTACCCGGAGACCGATGGGCAGCCAATGCAGCTGGCAGAGTATAGGTGTAATGTGGGTGTATCTTGACACACTCACCACAGCACGCACAGCCGCATTTTGCACCAACTGAAGTCTCCGAATACTCTTCAAGGGTAGCCCCATGTACAGCGCAAGCGATTTGTCTTGTTCAGGTTGCCTTTTTATTTATTGGGTTATTTTTTTAATTATGTGTAGGTTTTTTTTTAATTGTTCATTTTTGTTCTATGAAACTGAAATAGATTGAGTGGGATGGCTTTATAAAAACTTGAAATAAATAAAAAGATGGTTTGACTTTGGTTCTATTTTTAACTGTTTCTTGTTGATATTTATGCAGTTCATATCTTTTAAAGCAGAGGTCCCCAAACTTTTGGACCTCAGGGACCACTTAATTCATAATTTTAAATCCTGCAGACAACTAATATGATCTGCCTAATGACTGGCTGGGTGGGCGTGGCTAGGTGGTCATGTGACTGGGTGGGCATGGCCAACTTGATGTCACTCACGTCGAGGGGTGCCTTGCCGGCCTCTACTCACCCCTCCCCTCCCAGCCACTCCTCGCCTGCCCGCCCAGGCTCCTTAGGGCCCCAATAGGAAGCAGTTGTTGGAGCTAAGCAGCCACCATGAAAAAGAGTTGGAAAAACAGCTGGCTCACTTCAAATTGGATCTCACCGAGAAGGAGGCTCAGCAGAAGCACCTCACTGAGGACTACGAGCATAGGCTTTCCAAGCAGAGGGAAGACCTGCGGGAATTCAAGGCCAGGTACCAGCACCTGGAGGCTCAACAGGCTGAGATGGTCAGCCAGTTCCAGGCCATGATACAGTCCCACTGGAACAAGGCCCTCCGGCTCTTTGCCACCAGTGGTTCTTCCCTCCAGCCTTCGCCCAAAGCCTCACACCAGGAGGCTGAAGCAGACCCCAAGTCAGAATTTCTTCCCCCCTCCAGCCGACACAAAAGACCCTGAAGGGGGAGACTCTCTGCAGCAACACAAGGGTTCATTGTACGTATCCGGCCCAGTAGTTTGAGGACCCCTGATTTAGTGCAATATAAAAAATGCAAATAATTTTTCTGCGGACCACCAAAATTTTCTTGCGGACCACCAGTGGTCCACGGGCCACCAGTTGGTGACCGCTGTTTTAAAGCATTGCAGATGATTCCATCCCAACTTGCTCACTCTTCTGGGCAGGATTGTGACACAATCTATGGAGAATTCTACATACACCTGGCAGAATGCCTATCAGACCATGGGAACACACAGGAAACAGCAAGACAATTAAATGGGGCAACAGGGCTGCTATAGAAGAGATATTGAAAACCATGGGGGAAGCAAGAAAAAGAGATCAGAGTAACTCCATTTAACCCAAGTATGAATTGAAGTGGAGAATTTCTCTGCTGCGTTTTCAAGACACTGTTGCATTATCCTCGAGCAATGATCTCCCCAGGAATACAAATGTTTCAAATTTCCCAACCTTGCCAGCTTCACAGGACAGCACAACCGCTGCCGCTGCTATCTCAGATACTTTTTTGTCTTATCTTGCTTTTGCTTATTTTCTAGTCCATTGTAAAAAGCAGGAGATGGCAGCACTTTGTGCATATACCATTTTTATACCAGAATTCTAAAAGCCCAAATCTAAATATCCATGACTAATGTGATATATGCATGTCTCTGTTTTTAAATTTTGTTTATTTATTGATAATAACTGTATTAGAGTTCTAAAGAAGAAAGAAAAAACTAACAAAAATAATATTAAAAATAGAAAACAAAAAAGAAAATAAAGGAGTGGGGGGGGAGCACAAGGCAAAAGAGCAGGAAAAAAAGGATAAAGAAGTAATTTCCAATTTTCTCTTACAGTAGTTATAAGTATAAATGTATCTTAACCTCTTCCTTTATGGCTACAACTTTTCTTTTTTCTAATATAATCTTCCATTTTTTTCTAATCATAAAAACCATATGCAATATTATAAGTTCATCTTTTTTGCATGTTGTACGCCGCTCTGAGTCCTGAGGGAGTAGGGCGGCATAGAAAAGCTACCAAATAAATAAATAAATAAATTTTGTGTGTCATACAAAAAATCCAAAAGGGGTTTCAGTCAGCATAAATTAGCATATTTCCTTTAATCACAGCTTTCAATTTAGCCAGCTAGTTTCATCATCTTCACCATCTATTCCTCCATTGTGGGTAATGTCAAATCTTTCCACTGTTGTGCATCTCTTCTTTCTTTCTTTCTTTCTTTCTTTCTTTCTTTCTTTCTTTCTTTCTTTCTTTCTTTCTTTCTTTCTTTCTTTCTTTCTTTCTTTCTTTCTTTCTTTCTTTCTTTCTTTCTTTCTTTCTTTCTTTCTTTCTTTCTCACTTTTCATATCTGTCTCCCTCCATCCACTCTCCCTCCCTCCCTCCCTCCCTCCCTCCCTGTCCCACCCTCTCTCTCTTTCTCTATGCCATGCATCTCATTGACGCAGCAGCTCTGGGTGGCTTATGATTATAATAAAAGTAAGAAAGGAAAAATCTCTGCTGCTCTGCTCCACTTTCTCCTGCCTTCCATTATCCACTGCATTTTGCATCCTGGCTCCAATCATCTCACCAAGTTGCTTCTGTCCTGATGTTTGTTACTTTCCTTTTCTCATGCCTGCAGTCTTCATTTTTCTTGCTCTCCAACACACAAATACAATTTCTTCTCTTGATACACACACATCCACCAGAAGGCATTACACCTTTGTAGCTGAAATGCTGGTGTAGTCTAGCTAATCCAACTAACATAAAACCCGATTGCTGGAAATGTAAAAGTAAAGAAGGAACTTTTTATCATATGTGGTGGCAATGTCCTAAGGCAAAGAAGTATTGGGAATGGATAAAGACATGTCTACAAGAAATCATAGGAGAACAAATAGAACTTAAACCTGAACTATTCTTATGAGAAATCATTAACAAAAAGATAAAGAAACAACTCCAGTACATCATTTTACAAATAGTAACTGTGACAAGAATTATATACGCTCAATTCTGGAAACGTGAAAATACACCAAGTGATGAAAGGATTATACATAAAATACTGGAATGTGCAGAGATATACAGGCTCACATTGGAAATAAAAGACAAAGAGGAAACAGGATTTTATGAGGTGTGGAATAGATGGTATAATTGGTTAGAACAGAGAAATAAAGATACCTTATTTTTCGGAATATAAGACGCACCGGAGTATAAGACGCGCCTAGATTTTAGAGGAGGAAAACAAGGAAAAAAGTATTCTGAACCAAATGGTGCAGTAATATATTATTTAATAAAATAAAAGTGTAGCAGAATCATTTTTACAATCATGTATACTTTTTACAACCATGTACACTTTTTACAACCATGTATACTTTTTACAAACTTCAAACTTGACAGCTTTAAGACTAGTGGACTTCAACTCCCAGAATTCCTCCTCCAGTCATGCTAGCTCAGAAATGGGAGTTGAAGTCCACAAGTCTTAAACTTGCCAAGTTTGAAGACCCTTGCACCCCTAACCCCTAACCCAGGGGTCTTCAAACTTGACAGCTTTAAGACTAGTGGACTTCAACTCCCAGAATTCCTCCTCCAGTCATGCTAGATGGGGTAATTAGAAGGCAAAAAAGCCCCATTTTTTGCAAAAAACGGCCCGTTTTTCGCTCATTTTTTTTTTTGCAAAAACAGGGGATGCAGAGGATCTGGGAAGCTTGCAGTGGACTCCTAGGGGGTGGAGGAAGGCAAAAATGCTCCAATTTTTGCAAAAAACGGCATGTTTTTGCTCGTTTTTTTTGCAAAAACAGGGCATGCAAAGGATCTGGGAACCTGCGGAGCACTCCTAGGGGGTGGGGGAAGGCAAACCCTCCATGTTTACAAAAAAAGGCTCATTTTTGGAAAAATTGGGTGGGGGCGGGGCTTCGGGAGGCTACAATTGCTGTATTCGGTGTATAAGATGCACCGACATTTCCACCCTCTTTTGGGGGGCAAAAAGGTGCGTCTCATACTCCAAAAAATATGGGTATATAAAATAAATGTCATGAGAATATATATATATACTATTATATATATATATAATAGTATAGTATAGTAATGTAATGTAATGTAATGTAATGTAATGTAATGTAATATAATATAATATAATATAATATAATATAATATAATATAATATAATAATATAATATAATATAATATAATATAATATAATATAATATAATATAATATAATATAATATAGTATAGTATAGTATAGTATAATATAATATAATATAATATAATATAATATAATATAATATAATATAATATAATATAATATAATATAATATAATATAATATAATATAATATAATATAATATAATATAATATAATATAATATAATATAATATAATATAATATAATATAATATATATTAGAAATAAATTTCAAGAGGCAACTGGACTTTCTGAAAAAGCACCTTTAGAACTCTTGTAAGGTACTTGTGGGCAAAAGAGGAGGAATGTGTATTCACCACCTTGAGTTACTTATAAAGTAATAAAAGTGGAATAAAAATCTGATAAATAAATAAAGCTATTTGTTTGATTTTTTTAAAAAATATGTATTTATTTTGTCCATGCTCTTCTCCAAGAACATCTTAAGGCGTCCTTCACCTCCTTGTTTCTCAGGCTGTAAATCAAAGGGTTCAGCAGAGGGATAACAATTGTGTAGAAAACAGCAAGAATTTTGTCACTCACATCTTGGATGGGGGATCCATTGCTTGATTTTGATCGGAAATGTAAAATAAGGATTGCCCCGTGGAAGATGGTAACTGCAATTAGATGTGAAGTGCAAGTGGAGAAGGCTTTCAGCCTGCCTGAAGCTGAACTGATCCTCACAATGTTGGCAAGAATATACATATATGAAAGAAAAACACACAGCACGGTAGTTGCTTCTACCAGTCCAGCCACATAAAAAATCAGAAGTTCATTTAGGTGAGTGTCAGTACAGGAGAGCAATAAAAGGGATGAGATGTCACAATATACCTGATTGATCTCAGACCGACAGAAGGACAATCTGAAAGTGAAAATGGTATGAAGAAGGGAATGGAAAAAGCCCAGGAGATAGGAACCTGCCATCAGAAGAATGCAGACTCTGGGAGACATGAGGACTGGGTACAGCAAAGGTTTGCAGATAGCCACGTATCGGTCATAGGCCATTGCTGCAAGGAGAAAGCACTCTGCACTCGCCAAGCCTATGACAAAGTACATCTGCATGGCACACCCAATAAAGGAAATTGATTTTCTATCTTCCAGGAGATTCGCCAAAGATTTACAGGCAACCACAGAGGAGAATAATGAATCTATAAAGGACATATTGCTGAGGAAGAAGTACATTGGAGTGTGGAGTTGGGGGCTGGCCCTTATTAAAGCAATCATTCCTATATTGCCCACTAATGTAGCCATGTAAAAGATCAGGATCACCAAAAAAAGGATGATCTTCATGACAGGCTTGTTAGTGAAACTTACAAAGACAAAATCCTTGACTTTTGTGGTGCTGTTTTCTTCTGTCATTTTCCTTCCAGACCTGCAAGGTAAAAAAAAATGTAGAAGATGAAGAAAAAGCAGTAAGTTTTGAATAATTCATATACCCGTATTTTTTGGAATATAAGACGCACCGAAGTATAAGACGCACCTAGATTTTAGAGGAGGAAAACAAGGAAAAAAGTATTCTGAACCAAATGGTGTAGTAATATATTATTTAATAAAATACAAGTATAGCAGAATACTTTTTACAACCATGTATACTTTTTACAACCATGTATACTTTTTACAACTATGTATACTTTTTACAAACTTCAAACTTGACAGCTTTAAGACTTGTGGACTTCAACTCCCAGAATGCCTCCTCCAGTCATGCTAGCTCAGGAATGGGAGTTGAAGTCCACAAGTCTTAAACTTGCCAGGTTTGAAGACCCTTGCACCCCTAACCCCTAACTCAGGGGTCTTCAAACTTGGAAGTTGGTCTTCAAAGCTGTGGGCTCGCTTTGGGCAGCAACGGCGGTGGCAGCTCCTTAGCTGCCTCAGGAGCAGGCTTCAGCCAGCAATGGTGGCAGGGGCTTTCCCGTGGTCCGGTGGTGGCAGCGGCGGCTTTTCCTTGGTCCGGCGGCAGCGGCGGCGGGCAGCAGTGGTGGCAGCGGCTTTGCCATGGTCCAGCAGCGGCAGCGGCGGCAGCGGCTTTCCCTTGGTCCGGCGGCAGCAGCGGCAGGCAGCCATGGTGGGCGGCGGCGGCGGCAGCGGCTTTGCCATGGTCTGGTGGCAATGGCTTTCCCTTGGTCCAGCGGCAGCGGTGGAGGGCAGCGGTGGCAGGTAGCAGTGGCAGCAGCAGCTTTGCCATGGTCTGGCGGTGGTGGCAGCGTCTTTGCCATGGTCCAGCGGCGGCGGCAGCTAAGATTGGCAGTTGGAATAGTCTCATGGAATACCGCCAATCAGCTGTCTGTTGCCACCCATTGTTGCCATTGTTGCCATTGCCACCATTGCCGCCATTGCCGCCATTGCCGCCATCGCACCAACTCCCTCCCCCTCCCCCTAATGCAACATCCAGAGTATAAGACGCACCCAGTTTTTGACCCTCTTTTGGGGGGTAAAAAGGTGCGTCTTATACTCCAAAAAATACGGTAAGTGATTCCGGGAATTTGTGTATTCCAAATATAGGGATGACCACAAGTTTGAGTTATATAGAAGTATATAACTCAAGGAAATGAAGGAAGTATAAAGGAAATGAAGAGTGAAGTGTGAATTTTACTCAAAGTGTAACTTGCATTCTTCTTAACAGTCCATTTAGAAAACTACATCGAGAAATTCACAACAAATTGAGATCTCTTTTTGAGCTCACTAAAATAATCTTCCAATATCAGTAAGAGAAACTTGAACTTTTCTGCTTCACTTTCATGTTGCTCAATATGCTGGGCTATATTTTCTACCTTTCCACCAGTCACATTGGCATGCTGATTGTGGGTAGTGAGCAATAGTCAAAAATATACCGAAGGCATCAGGTTTGAAAAAACTGGAGTAGATGGAGAGTTAATATAGGCTTAGGTAGAACAAGTAAGATAAATGTGTGTCTGTGTGCACATTTCAAAAAAAACAAATTGCTATTGTGGGAAATTAAAATCATTTACTGTTACTTTTCACATTCTATTAATTATTCAGCGGTATGAATATCACTGTTTTTTAAACAAAATGCAAGAAGGAAGGAAGGGAGAGAGGAAAGCAGGAAGGAAGGAAGGAATTTAGCCCTTCCAATTATTTGTTTCTGAACCTTCTCCAGTGGATTTTACAATTCAATCCACATAATCAAGCTATTTAGTTTATTTAATAAACACCTGTTTTAATAGGCATTTAAATGCTACTGTGGGGGCTATTAAATATTCATACATAAATATTACCTTTGTAAAATAATATTCTTTTTACTCTCCCCTTCCGAAAATTAACAGAGATGAGACTTTCTACAATGCAAGGGACTAAATGAAATATTGATTTAATCTGAGAAACAGTGTAATGCATATTCCAGATAATGAAATACCTGATCATTTTAATGAGAGTGGAGACTTCTGGGATTCCAGTCTGATTTGGGCCCTGTTTGCTTTTTGTAGAGTAAACAAAAAGGAAGCCCCTGCACAGTTCATATGACATCCAAGTTTAGTTTTCCTCCCGCTCTGGCAGGATCTTTTTTATAGGCAGAATTCCTACTCTGCCATTTTGAATTCACTCTAGAGAATCCTGCTTGTTGGATGACTGAGCCAATGGGAAGCATCATCTCTTCTCCTTTCCAAGCTCGTTCTCAGCTTCAGAAGTAAGGCTTTTCTTAGATAGAAATACCCTAAGACTCAGCCAATAGGGAGGCAGTATCTCTATACAAAACGTGTATAAAATCAATGGACACAGGTATGAGCAGACTGTCAAGAGCCTCAGAGGGTGAAAAGAGTTCCAGAATTCAAGGTAGGTCCATAGAACAGCAAAGGTGAATGAGGGAGACAGCCATCACATCATTATATCATTTCTCAAAGCAAAAACATTCTTACCCTGAAGCTCCCTATCAAATATATCAACTGGTGTCACAAAATGTCGGTTTATATGTATATCCAAGCAGAGTTGTCTTCTCCAACAGTACAAACCTCATCTCTCCAGGCCCTGGATGCTTGGAGAACATCTTAGCATCCTTCACAGTCTCTAGAGAGGCTGTGATACTCTTCAGTCTCCAGTGGGTCTTAGACTACATCTATTCCTGATTTGGTTAAACGATCAATCCCATGTGAGGAAAGAAAAAACAAACAATATATACATACTGTGTGTGTGTGTGTGTGTGTGTGTGTGTGTGTGTGTGTGTGTGTGTGTGTAAAATATTCTACCTTTATTATTTTTTATAAATAACTCAAGGTAGAGAACATATATAATAATCTCTCCTTCTCTTATTTTCCCACAAGAACCCGTTATCTTTTAATGATATATTTTTTTTTCTGAATTTTTTATTTTTGTTGTATAACACTCAAGAGTTAACAGAATGAGTGGAGTGGCCTTATAAATTATTGAAACAAAGAAAATTTTAAAATTTATTTATTTATTTATTTATTTATTTGCGATTCTTATAGGCCGCCCAACTTCCTGAGGACTCAGGGCGGCGTACAACATATATAAGAACAGCTAAATAGTATCAAAAAATACAGTAAAAACAACAATAATAAAATAGTAATTAAAAGCGATAAAACAACGCAAGCAACAGTCACAATCACCTCGCCTGCAGGAAGAGCCATGTCTTAATGGCTTTCCGGAAGGCCAAATGAGGTTTGTTTGGTTTTACTTTTAACTGCTGCTTCTTGATGTCCATGCAGTTGAGGCCTGGTAAGAAGGTCAGTGTAGATGATTCTATCATAATGTGTTCATCCTTCTGGGCTGCTTGTGGTACAATCTACGGAGAATTCTATATACATCTTGCAGAATGCTGAACAGACCATGGGAACATAGTGGAGACAGCAAGACAATTAAGGGGAAAAACGGACAATGGGAAAATGGGAAAAGAAAGAGAATAGAGGGAATAAAGTGGGAGAAAAGGGAAAAAGAAATAAAAGGAAACAAAAAACAATTTTTCTGACTATTATATTAAGAATAAAGTTTAATAATACATATTATGTATATTATTATATAATTTTAATATATACGTGCTTAATATATATTAAATATGATAATATAATTATTATAATTAATAATATATATTAAACACATATATTAAACATTTATGTGTGTGTGCATGTGTATGTGTGTGTATTTCATACACACACACACACAAACACACACACACACACACACACACACACACACACACACACACACACACACATATGTATGTACCAGGCTCATGTAATCACCTTTTATGACCTTCTGACAAGCAAAGTCAATGAGAAAGCCAGATTCACTTAACAACCGTATTACTAACTTAACAACTGCAGTGATTCACTTAACAACTGTGAGAAGAAATGTTGTAAAATGAGGCAAAACTCACTTAAGAAATGTCTCACTTACCAACAGAAATGTTGGGCTCAATTGTGGTTGTAAGCCTAGAACTACCTGTATACAGTATATAATGGGAAACATGCCTGCTACAGAAAGATTCTTAAGTCCATTGGGGAAGCAACAGAAAGCGACTCTGAGTAACTAAATTTAATTTACCCCAGTTATGAGTTGAGCTGGAGAATTGCTCTGCTAGATTTCCAAGAGTCTGTTACACTACCTTAGAGCAATGATGATCTTCCCCAGATACAAATGGTTCACACTTCCTGCCTTTTCCAGCTTTACATGGCATCACAACAGGTGCTCAACTACTTCACATACACCCACCAGAAGGTGTTCTTCCATTATAGCTGGAATGCTGGTGTGGTCCAGCTAATCTGGCTACTGGAATACCCATAGGGGAAACCAAGTAAAAGGAGAGGAATGAGAGCCTTGTACTGATACCTAGAAGATTCTCCTTCCCTTAAGACACAGATAGAAATCTGCCATGAGCCATGGGAACTCATTGTTTGATTTTAGGGCAGTCGGCTGTTTTTTTTTAGGGCAACCCGGATTATTCAGCCTAACCTACCTTACAGAAAAGTATTGAGAAAAATACTTTCCTGACAGCAGGGAATTGCTTGAGTACACAGTTCTACTCTTCTAAGTCAGTGTTAGAGAGATTCTCCAACAAGCACCCAGGGAAGTAAATAGAGTTGTCCTATGAACAGCTGCTGGACAATAGCTAAGCTAGAAGGTCAGATCAATTCAATGGGTGTGTATCAGTGGTGGGTTCCTACCAGTGCGGTCCACTCTATAGCACCGGTAGCGGCCCGCTGGTGACATCACAGTACCGGTGCGGTCGGTTGCCGGTGCCTGGGCGCTGCCATTTTTTAAAAAAAAATTTTTAAATTTTTTAAAAAAATTTCTTCTGTGCATGCCCAGAAGCCGAGCTTCCAGCACTGCGCATGCACTGCCTTCCTACCCCACAGTGAGTCCAAGCAGGGGAGGATGGCTGAGGGAGCGTGTCAGACACTGAAATAATGGGTGGCAGGAGCTATCTCCATTCCCCTCCCTTCAGCAGTCCGAGAAGCCACGAACGCGCGGTGATGATCCTAGGCATTTTCGCACGTCTGAGGCTTCTTGAGCTGTTGAGGGGAGAGGGAATGGGCAGCAGGACCTATCTCAGTTCCCCTCCCTTCAGCAGTCCGAGAAGCCACGAATGCGCGGTGATGATCCCAGGCATTTTCGTGCGTTCGAGGCTTCTCGAGCTGCTGAGGGGAGGGGGAATGGGCGGCAGGAGCCTAGGATCATCGAATGGGGAGAAGCATTCAGGCCACACGGAGCCTCCTAGAAGAATCGCTGCCACGGTCTTGCTGCTCCCGCTGCGGGGAGCTGCGTTGTGGGTGGGCAATGCCCCCCACTTCTCTGGCCGCTGCCAAGCTCCCGAGGCCCACGCCCACCCGGTCATATGGCTGGCAAGCCACACCCACAAAATAAGTCACGCCCACAGAGTGGCAGTAAAAAAATTAGGAACCCGCCCCTGGTGTGTATTTACGTATCTTTTCTTCGTTTGATTCTGGATCCATGTGATAAGGAGAAGTGGGCTAGGTTGTGAAAGTTAGCAAGACTGCTTTGTGGACCTAGGAAGATGGTTCTTGCACAGCCTAAGGAAGCAAGAAGAGGTTGTGTTCAGTTCCTCAAGTACAGTAATCTAATGGGGCTATACTGAAAATCCATCTCAATAGAAGACACCCTGGCATGTCTCTTGTATCAGAAATGTTGGCTTGATAGCTGAACTTAGTATTACAGTTATGCAAACCCAAATAGTTACAATTTGGGCAGTAGGGAGAAGGTAATCAGGTAAGAAACTAGATCAGATTTTCTGCTTATTCATTGGATGGTAAATGAGAAACAAGCCCTCATTTCTCTTCCTTTTACAGGCTTCATAGTTTATCCAGCCCCATCATGACAAAACAACCAAGTTCTGACACCACAGAACACCAACAAGGATGTCTCTATCACCCCGTTTGGAATTAGGTGGGTTTAAAACTCAGGAGGAAAATATAGTTTGATTTCCCCCTTTCTAAAATTTATTCCTAGGAAATCTACAAGGAGCACATGCATCACGTGGAATGGAAATGCATGGAGAATGATAGAGGATCCACCAACTGATTTCACAGCTCAGGGTGAAGATGTGCATGGACTGATTTATTCATTTGGTTTTTTTAAGGCTTCCTTCTCATCAAATGACTGTGGACAACTTATAGAGGACTAAAAATATCAAAAAAACAAATCCGTAAAAATCATTTTTATTTTGTATTATCAATCAGACAATTAACTCCAAAACACTCGTAAGCATGGTGGCACAGTGATTAGAATGCAATATTGCAGGTTGACTTTGCCCACAGCCAAAGTTCGATCCTGACTGGTTCAAGATTGACTCAGCCTTCCATCCTTCTAAGGTTGGTAAAATGAGTACCTAAATTATTGGGAGCAATATGCTGACATTTGTAGAGAGTACTGTAAAGCACTATGTAGTGGTATATAAGTCTAAGTGCTGTTGCTGTTGCTGTTGCTAAACATGATCCCATGGTTTCTTGGCCTCGTACCTAGACAGAAAAGAAGTTTTCATGGAAGACCCTAACTCTTTGTCATCAAGTACATGAAAAGAAGAATACAGTAAAGCATATTAAATCATTTATAACAAAGAACATTCTGCTTTTATATTTCAGAAAAATTATTTACAGATTAATTACAATACCATGGCCCCTCTAAATTAGGAAAGCTGTTGCCTTTTTAAACAAAAAATATTGAATTATTTTGACCAGTAGTGGGTTCTAAAACCCTTTACTACCGGTTCACAAGCGTGCTTGTGCGCGTGCATGACACTTCTGTGCATGCGCAGAAGCATTCCGGGCAGGTGGGCGGAGCCTCCCACCGTGGCTCTACCGGTTCTAAGAACCAGGCCGAACCGGGAGCAACCCTCTGCTGATTTTGACCCAGGCTCTTCTCCAAGAACTTCTTAAGGCATCCTTGACCTCTTTGTTTCTCAGGCTATAAATCAAAGGGTTCAGTAAGGGGATAACAGTTGTGTAGAAAACAGCAAGAATTTTGTCACTCATATCTTGATGGGGTGATTTGTTGCTAGATTTTGGTCGGAAGTGTAAAATAAGGATTGCCCCGTGGAAGATGGTGACCACGGTGAGGTGTGAAGTGCAGGTGGAGAAAGCTTTCAGCCTGCCTGCGGCAGAGTGAATTCCCATTACAATGTTGGTGAGAATGTATATGTAAGAAACTGCTACACTCAGAATGGTGATTATTTCCACAAGCCCAGCCACATAAAAGATCAGAAGTTCATTGATATAAGTATCAGAACAGGAAAGTGATAAAAGTGCAGTGATGTCACAGAAAAAATGATTGATAACTGAACCACAAAATGAGAGTTGGAAAGTAAAAATAGTATGTATAAGAGAATGTAAAAGACCAAGAGCATAGGAACCTGCCACCAGAAGAATACAGTCCTTGGGAGACATGAGGACAGGATACAACAAGGGTTTGCAGATAGCTACATACCGGTCATAAGCCATTGCTGCAAGGAGAAAGCACTCTGCACTCCCTAAACCTATAAAAAAGTACATCTGCATTGCACATCCAGTATAGGAAATTGAGTTTTTATCTGCCAAAAAGTTCACTAACATCTTTGGAGCAAACACAGAAGAGAAGCATGCATCCAGAATGGATAAGCTGCTGAGAAAGAAATACATAGGGGTATGGAGACAGGGACTGGTCCCTATTAAAGCAATCATTCCTAGATTTTCAATCAAAGTGGTTACATAAATGAGAAAGAATATTAAAAAGAGGATGATCTGCATTTTAGGACTGCTTGTTAATCCTTCAAATGTGAACTCCTTGACAGCAGTGGTAGTGTTTTCTTCAAACATCACGTCCAGATTTTTTTTCCCCCTATATCTGCAAAATTCCAAAGTATAGATAAGGAAAAACATTTTTTTGTTTTTGTACAACACAAAATGAATGTACAGAGTTTATTGCCATCAGTGAGTAAAGATAATTAAATGAGGTGGTAGAAATCTTTCAGCAATAAATCTGGGTTCCAAATAAATAATTATGTCAGTTTGTTGCCTGCAGGCTGCAAAACCAATAAATAACTATGAACTGGCTTAAGAATTTAACAATTGTATTTAATCTACAACATGATGTACCTCAGAATTGAATGCTACTGAAGCAAATTTATATTATATGATTGAATAAACGTACTTGATTATTGGTTAATGCTTAAAAAGTATCCTGGACTACTATTGACATGATGCTATCCCTTAAGTGTATGATTCATCCTGCCATTTAATACAAAACCAACCCTAACTCTAACACACTATCTATAGTTCTGGAAAGAGAAATAACATTAAGAGAATTTTAGTTTAACACATGGTCATCAAATTAACAGAATTTGCAGCCATATTTTTTTACTCATTTTCGTAATTTTCTGAATAAGCAACTAAACATGTTCAGATTCATTTCTGAGCAAAGGGTAATTGTTGGTAATTTAAAAAGCCAAGAATAAGCCTGAAACACATGATCATGTATATATGTATGCACACAAAATTTTCAAATTACTAGAATTTCTTTAAATTACTAAAATGTAAGCAAAGTTCACCATTAAATAAAGGTAGATACGATCTTCTCTCATTGAACAATTACAATTTTTCCAGTTTAAAATAATGGCAGATTTTGCACAAAATAAAATCTGTGGCAGGTAAACTACAAGCAGATCACACCTTTTGTTTGCCTAATGCACATTTTCTGGAGACTAGAAATACAGCTACATGCAATAACTATGTTAGGTTTCTGCATTCCGCCCCTCCCCCTACCATTTCCAAATACCTTGGGTTTTTTTTAAAAAATTAGTTATACCATTGCACTGCAGGTGACCTACAGAGTAGGTCCAGCTTTTGTTTTTAGAACTGAATAAGAAGAATAAGAAAAAGAAGACTTTGTATAACATTCAGAACTTCTCTTGCTCCATCTCCATGCTTGACAGCTACTCAAAACATGTGTTGGATTGAAAACAGAATTAAAAACAAGGGAAAATGAAAGAACAACTGACTGGAAATTGGAAAGGGGGAATGGATTGGAATGGAATGGAATGGAAATTGGAAATGGATATCTTAAACCAAGTAGTTCTGGGAAAAATCAATGTACATAGTCTAACTAACCAATAGTCATCTTAAGTCCCCATATCGTACGGTGGTAAAACAGGCTGCTGTTTTTAGACACTCTATATAATAGTTATTTAAAGATGTTTTATCCCTTTAAGTCCCAAAGGTGCTTTTTCAAGAAGCAACTGGACTGTCTTGTTTTGAAAAACAAGAAAGTCCAGTTGCCTCTTGAAAAAGCACCTTTGGGACAACTATGACCTGGATGACTGAGAATCTCCATATAGATATATCCCTTTAAGTCATTTCTTTCAGGTAAAAACTGAAATGACCAAAACTAACATAGTATAAAGCAAATATTTACTTACCTTGGAAACAGTCTTTGCCGAAATTTAATATAATTCACAGCTGGAGTAAGAAGGAAGAGACACTCAATTCTCTTATGCTTTAAAAACTAAATTGTATTGATAGATTTTCTAGGCAGCAGCCTTTTTTCCAGTTGTATAATGGTTTGTTGATTAATAATAATGGCAGTAAAATCATAAGTTTAAGTCAATTTTATTTGCAGAAGCTAATGCAAGCAATACATGCATTTTTAATCATCAATCCCATGATTAATTATATTATTTCATACCAAAAGGACTGCTTTATTTTCTTCATTAACCTGCCTGACCACATGTGGTCCCTAACGCTTCTGCTCAATTATTCTAACTTCGCAGCTGGTTTCTAATTTTCAATCTCTGCTTTTTTTGCAGTTCTTAGCATAAATAGAAAATGCCTGCTGATCTGAATGTGTACGATATGTCCTTGCATAAGTCTCTGAAGCAACGTAGCTTGGCTGTCTTGGAGAAGTTAAAAGGAATTTAATTTATTCCCTTCTGAATTTTTAAACCATTCTGAGGTCCCCTACAAAGTTTGTATCTCAGCAGAATGAAAATGGGACACTTATTTAGTTACATGATTTCTTTCCTACATTACCTCGAAGAGGCAGCATAGTTTTCATAAAGTCATAAATTTTGGACTACTGTGATTTATGCACCTCCTAAATCAGAGGTGCATGGTCTGTCTTCTTCATAAATGTATGTCAAAATGCACCTAAGTGTTAACTTTTTTTATCTGTTTCTTTTTAATTTGGTTTTAGAAAATGGTTTTTCTTTTTTATTTGACTTTCCTGTATAGTTGGATATTTTGGAATAATAATTATAACAGGGCCCCAAGCATAAGGTTTTTATATATTAATGATATTGATTTACATATATATGAGAAATCTCTCTTATTAATCTTATTTCAGTATAAATTTGGGATCCTATCTGCTTACTGGAAACATTGAAGTAAATTAGATTTTATGATGGAAAAAGTCTAGAAATGTATAAGAACTTTTACCCTCTTTGGAGGGATATTAAACAGGACTTACATGGATGGGACAAACTGCACCTATCACTATTGGGTAGAATTTCTGTAATTAAAATTAACATTTTACCAAAGATGCTTTTTTTTATGCCAGACATTATCAATACTTGCACCGACGCAACCGATAATCCATTTAAACAATGGCAGAAGGATATTTCTAAGTTTATAAGGCAAGGGAAAAAACTAAGAATTAGATACAAGCTATTGTAAGATGCTAAGGAAAAAGGGGGTTTGGGTTTACCAGACTTGAAATTGTATTTTGATGCATGCTGTCTGGCCTGATTAAAAGAGTGGGTGAACCTCCAGAACAAGAGGTTACTTGAATTAGAGGGGCCATGAATTAAGATTTGGATGGCACAGTTATCAATGGTATGATAAAATTAAAGTTAATGTTGATTTTAATAATCATTTTGCTAGATGTGCCATACTAAGAGTTTGGAATAAATATAAAACAAGATTCTCTACAAAGTTCCCTTTTTGAATGTCCCATTCCCCCCAGGAAGCTTTTTTTTTAATGGTGGTGAAGCCAGACGGGTGGACATATGGTAAAATACTATCTTTCAACTCTGGTGATCTTACATTAAAATCGAGGGAAGAACATGAATCAGAAGGTAATATTTGCCATAAGTTTACATACTGTATCCACAACTGAAAGAAAGATTAAAGATTAAAGAAGTTATGGGTTTGATTTTGTTAAGAATGAATTGGAAATCTTACTATGTGGTAATGATGAACATATTATTGCTAAAATTTATAAAATGTTATTGAAATTGAATTTGGAAAGTGAACATGTAAAACATTGTATGATTCAGTGGGCAAGGAACTTTGAATATAATGTGAAGCTTGAACAATGGGAAAATATGTGGATGAAGGGTTTAAAGTTTACACTAAACTATAATTTTAAAGAAAAATTTTATAAGATGATGTATCGCTGGTATTTAGCATCAGATAAGTTATCTAAAATGTATAAAGGTGTTTCAAATGAATGATGGAAGTGTAAAAGTAAAGAAGGGACTTTTTAACATTTATGGTGGACATGTGATAAAGCAAAGAAATGTTGGAGTAAAATTCCTATTTTAATACAGAAAATTCTTAAAACAAAGATAAAGATGATACCAGAAACTTTTCTTTTGGGTTTAATTTTGGGGTTTTTGATCATTGCTTTATTTACTTTACATCTGGAAGAAAGGGAAAACTCAGCAGGGTGGCGGAGAGATGGAAAAGTTCCTTCGCCTCTTAAACACAAGATTCCCATTGAGTCAACAATAGGCCAGATGAAAAACAGACACAGGAAAAGGATGAAAACCAGGGGCGGGTTCCTAATTTTTTTACTACCACTCTGTAGGCATGGCTTATTTTGTGGGTGTGGCTTGCCAGCTATGTGACCGGGTGGGCGTGGGCCTCGGGAGCTTGGCAGCGACCAGAGAAGCAGGGGGGGCATTGCCCACCCACAACGCAGCCCCCTGCAGCCGGAGCAGCAAGACCGCGGCAGCGGTTCTTCTAGGAGGCTCCATCCGGCCTGAATGCTTCTCCCCATTTGATGATCCTAGGCTCCTGCCACCCGTTCCCCCTCCCCTCAGCAGCTCGAGAAGCCTCAAATGTGCAAAAATGCCTGGGATCATCACTGCACGTTCGTGGCTTCTTGGACTGATGAAGGGAGGGGAACTGAGATAGCTCCTGCCACCCATTATTTCAGCGTCTCATGTGCTCCCTCAGCCATCCTCCCCTGCTTGGACTCACTGTGGGGTAGAAAGGCAGCGCATGTGCAGTGCCGGAAGCTCAGCTTCTGGGCATGCACAGAAGAAAAATTTAAATTTTTTTTAAAAAATGGCGGTGCCCAGGCATCGGCAATCGACTGCACCGGTACTGTGACGTCACCAGCAGGCCGCTACCGGTGCTATAGAGTGGACCGCACTGGTAGGAACCCACCACTGATGAAAACCCATTCCCATCTCTCACTCTCACTGCTTACCCTAGTAGTCAAAAAGGCTTCTAAGTGTGGGTTACCAGATATCTGAACAGGCAAAGGAGGACACAGACAATTGGATAGGAGGACAAATAAGAGGAAAAGGAAAACATAATAACTGTTTAATTTTATTGACATTTGTGACAAGAATTATAGTACAAAACTGCAAAATACTTAAGCCTACGTGTATATGAAATTATGTTTTCCACCATCAGAAAGTCTTTTTTTCCAATTACAGGAATGTGTTAGTGTTTGGTAGGCAAAAGCTTTAATATTCAACTGATTAAGGTCTTGTCAGTTTCAGACAGCAGTGCAAGTCAGCCCAAGGGACTAATCAACTAATTAAGGTCATAGAGCTGAGATGGCTAACTTGCAGTTAGCACTTATTAGGGAAGTGCGGCATCACAGAGAAGAGCTGTTCAGAAAGAGACAATCAGAAAGCCATACAGTGGACCTCTGGTTGACGTTGCGGTGAGAACAGCTTGGAAAATAGCGGGCTCTGTCGAGCCCCGTGAAATCCAGCCTGCAACTGCTGTCAGGAGACCCTGCAGGGTCAAAGCCACCTTGTAGGGGCGGCAAAGGAAGGAGAGGTGGTTCGTGGACCACGAGGAACTTGCAATTTCCCCGTTCGGTCTGAAGCAAGCTCTCCTGAGCGGCAGCAGGGACAACAACAATTTTTGGCTAGTCACAAGCTGGGACAACTGGGACCATAAGATTTGTGCTGGAGCGGTCCATGGACATAGCATTGAAGCTGGGTGAGATAACTTCCAACTCTTACTCTGAAGACTTAACTTAAGTACAAGAATTTCAAAAAATAATCTCCAAGCACTAAGGAAGCGGTGATTAGACACACAGAGAAGACTAAAGACTGAAAATTAAAATGCAAAATAAATGCCCAAAGGAAGCTTTAAAATATAGAAAGCCTGGAAAAAAGATTAAACAATCTGAAAGGTGATTTTTGGGAGAAGCTGTCTTTCCTATTTGTATCATTAAACTCCCTGGACTTATGGGATAATCATCTGTTTTTGACATACTGTTTAATGTTGGAATTTGGAGCAGGAGAGCCATCTACTGGAAGAAAAGGAGCACTACAGCATGAGAACTTTCAATGAAAGTGAGGAATGTCTAATACACATCAGAAAAAAGTAAACAACACCTGGAAGGCAGCCTGACCTTGATTCTATTTTAGAAGATGATTTGGATATTTTGAAATACTTAGTGAGTTTCTTTTCTTTTTTTGAAGATTTTTAAGATGAACTAAATTGCAAATTTAAATTGCAAATAACTAAACTCTATTGAAACTGGTTATTGGATTGTGGATTTGAAAGATTGGAGGAAACCTAGTGGACTTATTTGGATTTGGATTATTAATTCTATTTGACAGAACACTCTATGATGCAAGAGAAGAAAGGTAATAGAAGAAAAGAGAAAAGAAGAAAAGTTAAATAAGACTTTAAAATTTGGACAATTGGGAAGACAAATAACTGGAAAACCAAAAGGCTGTAAAATACTAAAGAACTTTAAAGATTATAAATTTAGGGGATTTGGAGGTATAATTATGGGATTGACTAAATCTGTTAGTCTGGCTCTGTTGGAGTTTTGAATATTGAGACGTTGGAATCATAGAGGTATATTGAATATTTTTATTAAATTGTTACAAAATGGATTATCAGGGGATAATAGAGGTATACGAAGAAATAATTTTGATGCTCAAAAGCATGCATGAAACTATAAAGAACAATAAGGAGACAAAGGGATTGTCTAAAGATAAAAAAAATGAGTGTAGAAGCCTCTCAACAACTGGGGGGAAAAGCTGAACATGGTATTCAGAAAATAGATGAGAAATTAGAAGAAGCAGTGGAAGAAAAAAATCAAAATGATATGCAAGAAGATAAAGATAATGAAGAGAAAGGATTGATAATAAAATAGATAATCCTTAAAAGTTTATAATAGAACAGAGGAAAAAAAGAAAAATCTCTTCACAAAAAGAGAAAGGTCTAGAGGAAAAAGAAAAATCTCTTCAAAAAAAGAAAGATTTATGGATGCTTATTTGTATTATTATTGTTAGCATTGTTTAAAAAGGACATTGACCCAGTCAATACACTGCCACAAAATATGTATAGTGTGAAAGGAAAACTGCAAATAAAATTATGAATTTTTAAAAAAGGCCATACAGTAGTTGCTTTTAAGGTGATACCTGCCACAAGGGGGACATGAAAATAGAGGACATATCCTCCTTTTGCAGTGTATCTGGTAATTGTACCTAAGCACTAGAAGTCTTGTAGTATCTATTCATCTAGAAGTCTTGTAGTATCTAATCATGTCAATTTTGAAGTAGTGTTGATTTTTCAGTGCCTCGTGCATGCTTGTCCTTTTGCTGATTATTTTAGTATATAAAAGTAACATTTTGAAAGGGGTGAACATCAAATGTGGTGGCAGGCCCTCTGGTCGTCTGCCTGAGCAAAAAATAACTTGTCCTAATGCCAAGTCCTAAACATCAGTTGGACCTGCAGTAGCTGTCAGAGAGTCTACATATTATATAGGTGGATTTCCTTAAATGCAGGACTTGGAATGGCACCATACATATGAGAATGGTTGAAGATACCACAAAAAATTCAATATGGCCGAAGTCTGACATGGATCTGATTGTTTCCTCTAATTTTTCATTGAAATTCATTTTTGCCTAAAGGGCCTAGTTCTCCTTTTCTTAGCTGACAAATCCAGTTGGAAGAGGACCATGGGTAAAAGACAAAGTCTATATAGAATTTCTACTGCAGCATCATTTCTCCAGAATATAAATGGACAAACTTAGTTCTCAAGCAAATTGTTTCAGAAATGACTTTCCATCCAGTATAATCATTGCAAATCAGTTCAAATGTTTTATATTTCCAAGACCTTTCAGTCTGCTCTCAGTTCCTAACACCATAGCAGATTCATGATAGTGTATTTTAAGAGTACCCATTATGTAGTTTTGGAGCACAGCTTTAATAAAATCCCTTGACATAAATGTGTCGATATGAGAGTTCATTGGCTTTGATTCTTCTTCTCTAGATATTTAGGGAACTCTATTATTAATTCTGTTTATTGTGTGTTTCCTAGACTCTCCTGTGATCTTATGTAAGCTTCTTTCTTGCAGGCCAAGATTTCAAATATTTTATGAAGTAACTGAGAACTGTCAAAATATAAAAACAATTATTGCCTTAGATATATAGAAACATCAATTTTAGGAACTAAAGTTTTAGGAACTTTAGATATATAGAAACATCAATTTTAGGAACATCAATTTTAGGAATTGTTTAGGAACAATTTTAGGAACTTATCAATTACTATCTAATCAAAACTATTCAAACTATTAGATAATTTAAATCATTTATTTTAAAATTTCTAGTAGTTGATCTGTATTTAGTTATATAGTGGACTGCTATAGTGGACTGCTGTTGAAAACCATCTGGAAATTTCAGCAGATACAGAATGCTATTGTGAAACACCAGGACTTCAGATGCTGTATTAACCACAAGTTTGATTCCAGATACAATTCAGGGTGCTAGTAATAAACTTATAAAGAACTACATGACTGGAGCTTGAATATCTGCAGGACTGTTTTTTCTAGATAGTATCTGCCCATCTACTGGGTACCAATGCAGAGAAACCATGTTACCTGTCCCCACCCCTTGTGATGTGCTTTGGGAAGGGACTTGTAACTAGCATTTTCTGCTGGAGCTCTCTTCTTGAGGAATCTGTTCCCTGCTGAACTAAGGTTAACAATTAGCAAGATTAGTGAAAACTTGATGACTTAAGCAGACATTTGGGGATGGTGACATGAAGGATAGAGATACCTGATGCAGAGGTTGGTGCTGCTAATTATGATATTCTGATCGTGCTTTAAATGAGAGTTTGTTTATGTGTTATATAATTTTATTGTATATGTTTTGTAAACCATTTACAATCATTTCACTGTACTGGCATAAAAGCATTTAAAATAAATGAGTAAAACAAACAAACAAATAAATATTTTATTGACCCATCATAGAAGTACCAATTTCTTTGTTTCAAATATATCTTTATATTCTGCAAATTATCAGCACTGCATTATCCCTTATAATATTAAGAAATGCTCTGGACTACAATACCAGCACAATGTCCCCCATTTTGACACAGAACTGGCATTTTACGGTGTTTCATTTTGAGCAATGCCATTGTAGTATAGAAACAGGTAAGACTGAAGATGTCAGTGTGGTATAATAGTTAGATGTGGGACTAGATCTGTGGAGGTCAAGATTCAAATCTACCTCATCCGTGAAAGATTGCTGAATAACTTTGGACCAATCATTCTTTCTCTCTCTCTCTCCCTCTCTCTAGTCCAATCTACCTCATAACACTGTGGTTATATGGAAAAAATGGAAGGGGATGTGCTGTGTATGCTATCTTGAGCCCTTGGAGGAAAGGCAGAATATAAATTTAGGATGGAGTTCAGGGAAAACATAATACCACTTTCTCAGATAATGTTAAACTATGAAAACCTGAAGACAAAGTAATATCAGAGGCATGCTAGAATCTGCACTTCATTATCATCTATACTTGTGTCTCTATCAACAATATAGAAGAGGTGCTCTATAAAATGCTATTCTGGCACAATGTAATTTTTTAAAAAATACATCAGACTTTGTGATTGTCCTTTATATACACAAACAGAGATTGCTACAAACATTAACTGTTGTTGCTGTACTTGAATATACTTTTGAGAGGGACTATAGTGACTAATTCTACTTTCCCAGATGTCACTAATATGAACTTAACATCCTCTGGTGACCACAGCTTCAGCCTCTGTGGAAACAGAACCTTAATATTCTACCAGGGACTGATCCTATTCAAGACTGTAGAATATCAAATGTTATCAGACATGACTTTGTTCCCCACTTTCACATCAATGTGAATATTTTCAATAACCTCTGAAGATCAATAACTGATCAAAAATCTCACACCTAAGAACCACAATCTGAAATATTGATCAATTGCAAATAGCTCTAATATGTTTGCAATCCAGGAGAGAGCGGAATTAAAGTGTCTCTATTGTTCTGCTCTTCCATTTTGCAAAAACAGACTTCCTAATCATTCTTTGAAGGGCACATTTCACTTCTTGATTCCTCAAGGCACAGATCATGGGATTCAGCCAGGGGTGGGTTCCTACTGGTGCGGTGCAGTGCGCAGCTCCGGTAGGGACCTGCCGATTATGCAATTTGCATGTGACTGCTCCGGTACCGTCTTCACTGGACAGTCGTGTGTGTCGCCATCTTTTTTAAAGATTTTTTTTGACTTTTTTGCTTCTGCGCATGCGCAGAAGCAAAATCTCGCTGAAATTGCGTGAGAGGGCGCATGGGCGTAGCGAGTGCGCATGTGCACAAAATGTGGAGATGCACGCTCAGCACACTGGTATCGGTAAGTAAGCAACCTGCCCCTGGATTCAGCATAGGGATCATCACTGTGTAGAACAAAGAGGCCACCTTGTCTTGATCCAGAGTGTAAGTAGAAGTTGGTCGTAGATACATGAAGAAAATTGTCCCATAGAAGATGGCCACCACAGTCATGTGGGAACTACAGGTGGAAAAGGCTTTACGTCTACTCGCTGTGGAGCTAATCCTTAAGACAGCAATCAGGATGCAGGAGTAAGAGGTGAAAATGGTCATTGTGGTGGTTACACAGTTGATACTAACCAGAGCAAATATAACCATCTCATAAAAATGGGTGTCAGAACAGGAAAGCTTAAGCAGTGGAGGAATATCACAGAAATAATTGTTGACTTTATTTGAGCCACAAAAAGATAAAGTAAATGTGAATATGGTGTGTGTAAATGAATGAAATAAGCCAACTGCATAAGAACCAGCTACAAACCAAGCACACATTTTCCTGGACATAATGACAGGATAATGAAAAGGCTTACAAATAGCCAGATAATGGTCATAGGCCATTACAGCCAGCAGAAGGCATTCTGTAATTCCAAACATAACAAATAAAAACATCTGAGCTGCACAGGCTGAAAATCTAATGGTTTTTCTCTCTGTTAAAAGATCCACTAACATCTGGGGAGTGATGGCTGAAGAATAACAGATATCCACAAAAGCTAAATGACTAAGAAAAAAGTACATGGGGGTTTGAAGCTGTGCATCAGATCTGATTAGTAAAATCATTCCCAGATTCTCCAATAAGGTGACAGCGTACACATTTAGGAAGAGAACAAAGAGAGGCAATTGTAGCTCTGTTTGGTTTGTCAAGCCAAGAAAAATGAATTCATTTATGCTAGTATGATTCTGCCAGGACATTTCCCCAGCAAGAGTTCCTGTTTAAAATATGAAACAATACAGTGAAATGAAATGTTTACCTAGACCAAACAGACAAGATCATATCACCATCAATTTTTCTCAGTTAAAACAAGATTTTGTTACTTTTTAGTTTTTAAAAATAAAATCTTAAAATTATACGTAAAAGACAAAAATGAAACAAAATCTGATAACTTAAAACCCCTAATGGTTCTAACCTACCCTACAACTTTGCTGACAGCATTTCTCCAGATGGTTTTTCCTTTTAGTTGTGTCCTTTATCAATCAATCAATAAATAAATAAAGAGTCATGCAAGCAATATTCTCTTCTCTCTCTTCCTGGATATTTTTTACTCATATATTTACTAGCTTCCACATTTTTCTACCCACCCACTTTTTATTAACCTTGCAATACCTTGACCCTTTCCCCCCCATCCAAATAATCCTTTTTCCTCCTTTGAATAGCTCTCTAGACTCTCTTCTTCCTGGAAACATTTTTTGTATCAGCTCCACCATCACTTAATTTTTTTGCTTTCATTCCTGCTCCTCGTTCTCAGTTCCGGCCATTGTTCAGCATTCCTATCTTGTTTATAACATGGAAAACCCTTTCCCCACTACCTCAACACTCCTTCCATAAAGCAGACAGCAATACTGAGTTAGAAAGGGTGGCTTAAATTTTTTAAGAATGTTGCAGAACCCATTGATAAGAAATGCATTTGTGGCTCCTAGTTCATTCAAATGCCATGATCTATATATTCCTTTTAAGCATATGATGGATAATGGGATCACTGAGTATGCATACAAGACCTTAGTAACAATTCCCATGACTGCACAATGTAAAGGAAACTATGGGAAAGCTGGTTTACTCCTATTCCTTGGGGATTCAAACCTCCACCAGAAAGCAAACTGATATTTTGCTTCAACAAATTAAACAAATTAAACTGCATAATATTTGTACAGAATAAAAAATAGTTTCTCCTGTAATGTTATATCCTGAAATTATATTTCTCAAAAATGTATGCAGATTAACAGATTAACAGATTATGCATAAGACTTTGAAGGCAATAAAAGATTTTATTCTCCAGTTGCTCACTCAGATACTTAAATAAATATTTAGAGAAGAAAACCTAGCCATTCAAACATTTAGTTTTGATATTATTGGCAGGATCACATTATGTCATTTTGTGGCATTATGGTGTTATAAATACCATCAGATCACCTGTTTAATGCTTTCTGTGAAAGCAAGTATATATCCATAGAAAACTAGAATTTGAAAGAAAAGTTGTCCTTGCAGATTTACTGTAGTCTAAATAGTTATCTTATTACCTGAGTTTGAACTCATTCAGTCTCCTGGCTATGTGCTCAGACATACAGAACCCTATTTCAAACAATTAAAGTTGTATATACAATGTATAAGTGTCTACACTTTTACTAACCTAATACTGTACTTTCAAATTACAGCAATTTCCCCAAAATTTTCTGAAATGCCTGCTTTATATCTTTGTTCCTCAGACTGTAGATGAGAGGGTTCAACATGGGAATCACCACTGTATAAAACAAAGATGCCACTTTGTCTTCTTCTAGTGCAAATGTAGAACTGGGCCGTAAATACATAAAAAAGATTGTCCCGTAGAATAAGCTGACAACAATCAGATGAGAAGAACAGGTGGAAAAGGCTTTGGATTTGCTCGTAGTGGAGCGGATCTTCAGAATAGTAGACAGAATACAGGCATATGAAATCAGAATGATCAGTGTAGTACTTATACAATTTATACTTACTTGTACAAATATCACTATCTGATTAATGTGAGTATCAGAGCATGAAAGTTTTAGCAGTGGAGGAATATCACAATAAAAATGATCGATCACATTTGGTCCACAAAAGGGTAAATTAAAGACACACACAATATATAAAACTGAATAACAAATGCTTAGAACATATGAAACGGCTACTAGCCAGACACACCATTTTTCTGACATGATGATTGAATAATTCAGTGGGCGACAGATGGCCACATACCGATCAAAGGCCATCACAGCCAGTAGGAGACATTCACTGCTCCCGCAGAGGACACAAAAGAACATTTGAACTGCACAGCCAAATATTCCAATAATTTTCTTCTCCATTAAAAAATCCACCAACATTTTAGGAGTAATGGCTGATGAATAACCGGTATCGGCAAAAGCCAGATTACTAAGGAAGAAATACATAGGAGTATGAAGCCGGGCATCAAATCTGATTATAAAAATAATCCCCAAATTCGCTACCACAGTTGTGATATACACAATAAAAAACAAAATGAATAAAGGGAGTTTGAGTTCAGGCTTACTTGTAATACCCAGAAAAATAAATTGGGTGACTCTTGAGTGATTGAACAGAAACTTCTCCATCCACCTGAACTTCCTGTTGAGAATTTAAAAAAAAAGCAAACATATTTATTAATAGCTGGGCATTAATAAATATCAGCTGGTATACTGATTTGAGCCCCAGAAATATATACGCTTATTCTTTAGTAGTACTATATTCACTCAATCCAGACCATTGCATAAGTAAAATAAAAAGTTAAGCCATCAATAGGACACTGGTACATTGTGTGTGTACTAAACATCCTTTAATTAGTTTATGCATTTATTTATAATTTTACCTCTTTTGGGACCTCTTTTGAGGCCTTTTATGTTCTTAGATGTTATATGTTGGGAAAATTAAAACCAGGGAGGAAATCTTGACCCGTCTCATTGGCGTACATTTAGATCAGATCAGGAAACCTCCAGCCTAAAGTTCAATGTGGCCACTGAGTCTTCCTGAATGATGGGCAGCATTTTATCCTAACTGATAGCAATCAGATTCTTTTGGTATCAGAAGTTTGTTTGTTTGTTTAGCAAATCTAATTGCAACATGAAAGCAAGGGGTTCTTTAGGAGTGTGCAAGTGGTGAAGCTGCAGAGGGAAATGTTTCCCTATCTACTATCTGTGATCCCCATGTGATCTTCCCCTGCATGGCAATTACTGTACCTTCAAAGAAAGCATCCCAGAAGATCCATCTAAAGTAGAGGGGGGATTCTTTGCAAGTTTAATTGCTGCACTGGAAATTTCTTACTCTGGGAATAAATGAGATATATTGTGGTTCAGAAGGATTCATTTATGGGTATAGAATGTAGGAGTTTTTGTATGACTTGTCCCCTTTTAACTTTTGCCCCCATCATTTGGGGAAATGTTTGACATGCATTTCTCAGAAGACTAATCACAAAGAACAGAACAAAACATGTTTGGTTAACATATGTGGTGTGATACAGACATAACATGCCAGGTGAATGAGATTTCATGTTTCTTCATAAACTATACATCAAATACTTCTGCTTGGTCAAATTATATTTTTGGGGTCAACATGCCAAAAATCATATCAAAGAGACTATATTGCTTTGTAAAAAGTAGACAGTCCAATTTTCTGGATAAACTTTTGTTAGGAAAATTCTGTGGAATATACCTTCATTCTGATCTCTACACATTTAGCAACGGGAGAAAAAAACTCCATTAAGATTAAGAAAGACAGCATGACTCTTAATGTCTACTTACCCAAAGCTTGCTTACAGTATAAGCCTTCTGTAATCATGGTATAGAAAGTTTCCTCCATAATATATTATTTCTACTTCTTGAGTCTGTTCTTTCTTTCAGAAGTAAGACATTCTGAATGCTAAATTTTTAATTCAATGTTATGCTGTTTGTTCAAAACTCAGCAGTGAACACACACCATGTTGTCATAATTAATTAATATTTCTCCAATTGGGTTTGAGTTAATTGGAAGATTGCAATTCTACAATTACAGATATATTCAAGCAATATTTAATGATTCCCTATGATAAATCAAAACCATTAAACTTAGTTGGTAAACATCCAGTCTAAATTATTGTTGGATCATTATATTAGCCCAAAACCTATTTTACTCTCTTGTTCCTAGAGTAATTACATTGATTACTAGTTTGGTTTAGTGGTTAAGGCACTTGGCTAGAAAGCAGGAGGCAGTGTGTACAAGTCCCACTTTAACCATGAAAGCCAGATGGGTGTCTTTGGGCCAGTCACTTTCTTTCAGGGTTTTCAGGGTTGTTGTTTTCCCCACAACAAGAGGAGGAAGGTGTGTTGCATAGGTTTGCCACTTTGAGTTATTTGTAATAATAATAATAATAATAATAATAATAATAATAATAATAATAATAATAATAATAATAATAATAATAATAATAATAATAATAATAATAATAATAATAATAATAATAATAATAATAATAATAATAATAATAATAGGATATAAATAAATGAACAAATAAATAAATACATGCACACATACAAACACTAAAGAGAAACATATACAGTACTATCATGGATATTTAAATTATTTTATTTATTTATTTATTTATTTATTTATTTATTTATTTATTTATTTATTTATTTATTTATTTATTTCGTCAAGCATGTATTAGATAACAGATATAAGTATAAACATAACAATGAATACATGAAATGGATACGAATAAAAGGGAACATTAGGACAGGGATGGTAGGCACACTGATGCGCTTATGCACGCCCCTTAAAGGCCTCTTAGGAATGGGGTGAAGTCGACATTAGACAGTCTAAGGGTAAAGTATTGGGGGTTGGGGGAAGAAACCACAGAGTCAGGTAGTGCATTCCAGGCATTGATCACTCTGTTACTGAAGTCGTATTGTCTGCAATCAAGTTTGGTGTGGTTTACTATAAGTTTGTGTCTATTATGTGCTCATGTATTGTTGTGGTTGAAGCTGAAGTATTCATTGATAGGTAGGACATTGTAGCAGACAATTTTATGTACTACGCTTAGGTCGGACCTAAGACGGCGAAGTTCTAAGTTGTCTAAGCCGAAAATTTCAAGTCTGGTGGCATAAGGTATTCTGTTACGAACAGAGGAAAATCATGAAGAAAGACAGAAAGACAGAACGAGAGTGGGGGAGGGAGGGAGGAAGGAAGGAAAGAAGGAAAGAAGGAAGGAAGAATGGAAGAATGGAAGGAAGGAAGGAAGGAAGCCCTTTTACAGCTAGTCTCAACTTATGACTGTAATAGAACCTGGCCATTAGGGTCATAAGTTGTGACAGTCATAAAGCAGGTCACTCACGTGACTGACCCAATTTTATGACCATTTATGCAGTGCTTGTTAAGCAAACACTATGATCATTAAGGAAATGAATGTTTGCTGTGGGTCTGTTTTCCAAAAAACGGAAATAAATTCCTTGACTTCGAGAAGTAAATTTAGCAACTTAGTCAGGTTCATTGAGGCTTTTCGTTTAGTTTACCTCCAAGAGAAAATGCATGGGAAAACCTAGTGGAGAAAAAATTCCACCTGGGATTTGGATGACATTTATATAAATCCTGGAGGAAACCCAACATCCCAATGAGATTCAGAGAGTAGTGGAACTTTTACTTTCCCATTTTGGCTCAGTTTACTTGCAAGGGAATATGCATGGGAAAACCCCATTGGAGGAAAAATAAAATATAAGGATAGAGTTAGGCTTTCTCAAATTTTGGTTGGAAATCCAACATCACGGGTTAGAGTTAGATTTCCTTCACATCATGACCAATGAGCGACCTCAATGTTAGATTTGCAAAGCCTCTCTAAGGTGCATGGGGTGATAGCTTTCAGTTCAGACTTACTTTTGGACCACAGTAAAATGAATTGGGAAATCCTATTCTCAGTGAAAATTGGAGATAGGGTTAGGCCTCCTTGAAGTCAGGGCCAACACCTTAACAGATTAACAGAGTTAGAAGGGACCTTGCAGGTCATCTAGTCCAACCCCCTGCCCAAGCAGGATACCCTATATCTGCTTCTACCTAGGATCGAACTCACAACCTCCTGATTGTGAGGCAAGAGCTCCACCTCTAGGCCACAGCAGCTGGGTTCAACTACATGACATCAACTTTCAATTTGCCTGGGCAAATTGTGAGAAAAGTGAGGATGACAGCTTTCTGTTTGGACTTAGTTTTGGATCACAGTAAAATGTATAGGGAAATACTATTTTCAGCGAAAATTGGAGCTATGGTTAGAGTTAGATGTCTTTCAAGTCATTGACAAAAACAACAACCTCGGGTTAGATTCACAGAGAATCTCTAAGGAAAGTGAGGCTGACAGCTTTCAGTTCAGATTTACTTTTGGACCGCAGTAATATGCCTGGGAAAACCCTGTTCCCAAGGAAAATTTAAGCTACTTATAAGCTACATTTTCTTCCTTTCATAATTTTCTGAACATATTCCAGTCAGGATTTCATCCAAGTTATGGTACTGAGACCACTTTGGCTCCCTTGGTAAATGACCTATGCTGGGAATCAGATATGGGAGGTAGGGAGTACATTTGGATTCGTTCTTCTTTAACTCTGAGTGGTTTCCGATACCATTCACATTCTAGTGGGATTGGGGCCTTGGGGTACTGTGGTGCCGTGGTTCAGGCCTGCTTGTTGAATTATGTCCAAAATATGGCATTGGAGATCTACTTTTACCTCCATGGGTATTGATTGTAATGTTCCATAGGATTCTATCTCATTTCCTATACTGATTAATATCTACATCTGTGTTTCTTAAGGTATAGTCTAAGGGTCCCTGGAGCCCCCCCCCCCAAGATCCTATCAGGAGTCCCCAGAATCAAAATTATTTGCCAGATACTAAAGGTATTTACAACAGCCAGTTCAATCTAGTGGTTGAAGCACCAAACTAGAAAGCAAGAGACTATGAGTTCAAATCCTACCTTAGCCATGAAAGTGGCTGGGAGATCTCTCTCAGTCCAATCCACCTCAGAGGATTGTTGTTGTTGGGAAAAGAAATGGAGGAAGTTGCATTAGATGTGTTCACTGCCTTGAGTTATTTGAAAAATAATAAAGGTGGGATACAAATGCATGTTAAAATAATCACTCTTCTCATTGTTTTAATTTGTTTAAAAAGGGTTTTTCATGAAAAATAGTTTATTTGTGTTAATATCTAATGGATTTAATATTGTATTATGTGATTCATTAAATAAATATTCTACAAATGCATCAATATCAACAAATATAACTCAAAGAAATAAAAGTTCGTTGGGGTCCTCCATAATTCTTAAAAGTGGGAAAGGATCCTGACACAAGAAATACTGATCTATGTGAGATTTCTAGGGGGCAAAATTTAGAATGTTGGAATGGGATGTCTACATCACTGTATCAACTAACTCCAAGGAAGTGATAACATAGAAGTCAATAATGGAGTGGTTGAGAAAGAACAAATTAAAACTAATTCCAGAAAGGAGAGATGTATGGTTGGGAGAACATTGAATTAGGAGATTTAGATATGACTAAGCCTGATTTAGATGGAACTGTTTCCCCCAGAAAGAGCAGATTCACAGGATGAGATCTACAGGGTTTGATCTGGAGGGGCATATACAGGGATGGGTTCTAACTTACCTTGCTGCTGGTTCGCTTCCTCCCACACCACGTGGCTGCATGCGCATGTGCAGTGCCGAAAATGCGAAAAATCCCCCCCAAAAGCCAAAAACAAAATGGCAGCGCATGTGCAGTGCCGGAAACTCTGCTTCAGCGCATGCGCAGAAGAAAAAAAATCAGCAAAAAATTCCATTTAAAAAATTCCCCCCAAAAAATCCAAAAAAATATGGCAGCGCCCACAGACCAGCACCGATAGAACTGGCTCCATGATATCACCAGCGGTTTGCTACCGGTTCTACAGAACCGGTACGAACTGGGAGGAACCCACCTCTGGGCATATATTTGTACAAATTTAGCTAGTGGATTCCTTGGACTTGATGATGATTATCCAGATCTTGGTTATAATCCATCTTGACTATTGCAATTACAATTGCCCCTCAAATAGTCTAAGAAAGGAGGACAGTAGTGATGTACCTCAATCAATACATATTTAACATTTTTTAACATGACAGCATCAGCTGTCACCAAAAGGAACATGAAGCATTTTGGAAGCTAACTTCAAGACTCAGCTGGTCTTACTACCTTACCAGCTTTCTTTCCATGCCAATGCAGAAACACATTCACCCGAAATGTCCTAAGATCAGGTCCTTTTCAGTGGCAGTTCTTTAATTTCCTCTTCTAATGGCAGAGAACATCTCATCTTCTTTTTTTCTTCTTTAAGAAAAAATAAATACATTTACATTTCTGCAGTCATCTTTGTTCCGTAGAGCCTCCATTTATTCTGCTGTCTGCTATTTTCTGTGTTAATCCCATGTTTCTGTGCTGTTCTTTGCACTTCTGAGTGCTGTTTTCTTTTATTCATTTATTTATTTTATTTATTAAACTTGACTCCCAGGAACTCTGGGCAGTTCACAAAGTACAAGCACAGGGGGAAAAATAGCAACAAAGCAATACAACAATAAGACAGAAACCAAAGATGACAAAAGCTGGACAACCACAAGAAACATTACCCCAGAGAGGCTACCCCAGAGAGGCTTCAACTGTCCAGCTCAAGGTCTGTGCAAACAGGTTCTCTAAAGCCACCAATAACTTAATGATTGTCATAGGGTACAAATAAGCAACCAGGAAACAATCAATACTAATATAAATTGTAAGGATTCAAGCAACAAGTTACAATCATACAGTTATAAGTGGGAGGAGATGGTTGATAGGAATGATGAGAAGACTAATAGTAATAGTAATGCAGCCTTAGTGAATACTTTGACAGTGGTGAGGGAATTATTTGTTTAGCAGAGTGATGGCGTTTGGGGGGAAAACTGTTCTTGTGTCTAGTTGTCTTGGTGTGCAGTGCTCTATAGTTTGGAGGGTAGGAGTTGAAACAATTTATGTCCAGGATGTGAGGGGTCAGTAAATATTTTCACAGCTCTCTTTTTGACTTGTGCAGTATACAGGTCCTCAATGGAAGGCAGGCTGGCAGTAATTGTTTTTTCTGCAGTTCTGATTATCCTCTGAAGTCTGTGTCTGTCTTGTTGGGTTGCAGAACCGAACCAGACAGTTATAGAGGTGCAGATGACAGACTCAATAAGATTAATGGAAAATAGGCAGTACCTCAAATGATCAGGTCTTATGCCATGTAGGGCTTCATAAGTAACAAACATTATCTTCAATCACACCCAAAAGCATTTTGTGACCATTTGCTATTTTATGGACAGTTTTGTATAATGGTTAAAGACACAAGGCTAGAAACTGAGAACATGAATTCTAGTCCTGTTTTAGGCATGAAGCCATCTGAGTTATTTCGAGCCTGGTCACTCTTTCTCAACCCTAGGAATGAGGCAATGGCAAGACACATCTGAAAATATTGGCAAGACAGTTGCTGTTCTTTATCCAGGCACTCATCTTTAAAAGGACCTAATAATATAGTTTTATGATATTTAATATATTTGGGGTTATTGCTAGTTGCTGAATTTAGAGCAAAACAGCTGCAAGCTGGCTTTGCTGGAAACATGTGATGTGATGTCTTATCTTTAGAAATAAAGAAGATTTTGTAGACAACATTTAATGGTGAAAAATATCGTTCACAAATGTTTTGTTATCATACATGCCTTTCAGCTGCACAAAAGAGTCTGTATTACGTTTGTGAAATACAATGTCATAACTCCCCACTCCCCCCTAGAACAATCATAAACAAATACAACCATAGTATTATTGAGCAAAAAAATGGTATTTGGTGGTACTATATATGAATACATGGAGGTACTGTATATGAATACATATATAAATTACTATATATGAGTAAATAGGGACAATGGTTCTCCACCATTACACTGTCTTCCTAAACATTCTCCAAAATGCCTCCTTCACTTCTTTGTTCCTCAGGCTGTAGATGAGAGGATTCAACATGGGAATTACCACTGTGTAGAACAAAGATGCCACTTTGTCTTGTTCCAAGGAATATGTGGAGCTGGGCCGTAAATACATAAAGAAGATCGTCCCATAAAATAAGCTGACAACAATCATGTGAGAAGAACATGTAGAAAAGGCCTTACGTCTGCTCTGTGTAGAACGGATCTTTAAAATGGTGATTAAGATAGAGGCATATGAGAACAAGATAGTTACTGTGGTGCCTACACAGTTTATACTCACTTGTGCAAATATTACGGTCTCATTGATGTGAGTATCAGAGCAAGAAAGCTTTAAGAGTGGGGGGATATCACAGTAGTAATGATTGATCATGTTTGATCCACAAAAGGATAAAGAAAAACTGAGTGTGGTGTGTAAAACTGCATAGAAAATGCCAAGGAAATATGAAATAGCTGCCAACCAGACACAGATTTTTCCTGACATGATCACTGAATAACGCAGAGGGTGACAAATAGCCACATACCGATCAAAGGCCATCACAGCCAGAAGAAGACATTCAGTGCTTCCACATATAACGAACACAAACATTTGAATGGCGCATGCAGCGAATCCAATGCCTTTCCTTTCTGTTAAGAGAGACACCAACATATTGGGCGTAATGCTGGAAGAATAGTTGATGTCTACAAGTGCCAAATTACTGAGAAAAAAATACATGGGAATGTGGAGTCGAGAATCTGTCTTGATTAGCACGATCATTCCTAGATTCCCCACCAGGGTGATAATGTACACCAGTAGGAACAACACAAAGAGGGGCAGTTGCAGTTCTTTTTGATCTGTGATACCCAGGAGAATGAACTGTGTGTGATTCCACATAGAAATTTCTTCTTTGTATATTAATTGTTGGGAGAAAAAAAATGCAATTAGACAAAGATCGGAATTTACTACTTACTTTGTAAAGTAACTAAAACACAGGACCAATATAATTTCTGCCTATCACATAGAGTGTGTATGTTATATAGATGAGATTATATTATTTTGAAATCTATAAATGTATGATTTCTTTTCTTTCAAATTTCAATGTAACCTAATGCAAGTACAGTATCCCCCCCCCCTAGTTTATATATCCTCTAGCTGTGGATTCAATGCCATCCCTTCAACTTGTGGTGGTGTAAAGGTGTGTTAAGATGGAGAAAAATGTATAAGAGAAGAGTTTAACTCAATCCCTAGGGCTATGCCCTCCTTTCAAATTAAGGAGACTCACTGCTCCTTCTAATAACACTAAATTAGAACACAATATCCAGCTTGAGATCTCCTATATATTATCAAGATAACATACTACAGGTAGATGCTAGAATATGGTCTTCCTTACTATTCTACTTATGATTTGCTCCCATTCGCTATTCTTTTCTGCTTACTATGGGTATGAATACAGATTGCCATAATTTTTGTTGTGTAACACCCAGCTATGCCCCCCTAGCAGATGATCAGGAAACCACAGTTTTCTGTCTCCTCACATTGCATTTATCTCTGAAAGCATACTATCACATGAGGAATTCAGTTGCCATCTGGAAGGTGACTTGCGGGGAATCAATTTAAGTACACAATTACTATTGGTTGATAACCATTGTCTTGGTGCTCTGGCAAATTAATTTAGACATGCTGTTTATCAAGAGATGGACAGTATAATTTCCAACTATCCAGCTCTATAGTTGGACAATCCTTTTATCTTCATTTATTCTGGGCCTGGCCAATGACAGAGCAGGGTCTAGTCTCTGTAAATAAATAGAAAGAGGAAATATGTACTTACCCCCTATTTTTGAGAGAGCACCAGAACTTTGTGTATGATACATTTTCCAAATGTATTGACAGTTTAACAGGAACAAGACTTCGTAAACCCTACCAGAAAGAATAAGAAGTTACTTTTTCCCATACTTGTCCTTAATAGATTTCCCCCCTCCCTGCTGAATTTCTTCTACTGCTTCTAGTGGGAGAAAAAAATAACTATAATTTCAGCACTGATGCATCCTTTTCTTTGTTCTAAGGGACCCACATAAGTAATGTTGTGGGACTGCTGTAAGCTAGAGCTTCTAGCAAAAATTTCCAAGACCTCTTTCTGTGAACACTATTCTCAAAATATACAGCTTACCTGGGAATGAAATACTGATAGCATTGCAGAGATTGCTGAGTGGGTGAGGGCTCTATTTATTTAAACTCTGGTTTAAAAATTCCCTGAAGGTTCCCATTCTCCTGTGACGTTTATTTTTTTCTGTTTGTTGATGCACAGCAGAATAATGAAAATCATTTAAGTAGGGGATCTGTGAGTAATTTATGCCACCATCCTGTCGGTTGAACCAAATTAGGGACATTTTTGTCCCAAAGATCTACATGTTATAAAGTAGGACAACTTTGAAATATTGTTCATACTGCTTGAAAATCATCTTTCTTGTCCCTTTGTCAAAAATAAAGAAATAGTTCAAATGACAACAGAAATCAACAAACTAATGTTATGAATCCAACAGTTTTCTTTTTCTAGTGTTGTATAATAAATTTTAGTTTGTTTACATTCTCAAAAACTCTACAGTTCTTGATGTCTTGATTGATGTAGACAAGATTTAAACAAGAAGTACCCAGAGGTGGGTTTCAGCAGGTTCTAACCTGTTCTGAAGAACCAGTAGCGGAAAATTTGAGTAGTTTGGAGAACCGGTAGCAGAAATTTTGAGTAGTTCAGAGAACTGGTAAATACCACCTCTGCCCTGCCCTGCCCCATCTATTCTCTGCCTTCCGAGTCACAGCTGATCAGAAGGAAATGGGGATTTTGCAGTAACCTTCCCCTGCAGTGGGGAGGGAATGGAGATTTTGTAGAATCCTTCCCCTGGAGTGGGGAGGGAATGGAGATTTTACAGTATCCTTCCCCTGCCACGCCCACCAAGCCACGCCCACCAAGCCATGCCATGCCCACCATGCCACGCCCACAGAACCAGTAGTAAGAAAAATTGAATCCCACCATTTGAAGTACCTATGCCAGTGATGGCGAACCTTTTTTGGCTCGGGTGCCAAAAGGGTGCGTGCGCGCATGATAGCGTGCGCTCGCATGTCCACACCCATAATGCAATGCGCACAACCCCTGCACTGCCTCCCGCATGCGCACAGGCCTCACTGAAGCCTCAGGATCCCCGGTAGGCCTGTTGGGCTGTTTTTCGCTCTCCCCAGGGTTCAGGAAAGCCTCCTGAAGCCTGGGGAGGGCAAAAAATGGCCCAACGGGCCAACCGGAAGTTCGGAAATGAAGTTCCAATTGGCCCATTGGGCCAATTTTCACTCTCCCCAGGCTTCAGGAGGCTTTCCTGAACCCTGGGGAGAGCAAAAACGGCCAAAAAGAAGGCCAAAAATTAGCTGGCCAGCACGCACATGTGTGCTGGAGCTGACATAGGGCAACACCTTGCGTGCCCTCAGATATGGCTCCGCGTACCACCTGTGGCACACGTGCCATAGCTTCGCCATCACTGACCTATGCAGTCTATGATAGTGTGCAGTCTAGAGTTATATTAACAATTCTGTGAGTTTAGTCCAAAATGTGACCATAATGTTACAAATCTGGGCATGAATTAATCTGTTAATGTTTCAACTCTGAAATTACATCTCCCCCAGCAAGGCAATTGCAACCAATCCTTACTGAATTCTTTTGAAGCATCTAAAGGACATGAATTATGTGGTTTTGGGTTATCAACCTCATTTTAAAAATAAGAGATGTCATATTATTTATTTTATCTCAAACCACTTATCAAGATATGGCATTTAAGTTCACTATTGAAGAGGTTATGTAGTACTGCTTAGTATTCCAGGACAACTGCTCCCCATCTTCTGCTGCCAACTGATGGCATCATTCGATGCTTCTGTGTTGTACAACCCCAATGTGGACTTGCACTGTGCCACAATCTCCCACTAAGGATGCCACCTCTTTGTCCAACGTAAAATCTCTGATAGGGAGTTGGCTAGATACTACTTCTAAAAGACCCCGCCTGGTCTCTGTTGTCGCTGAGGGTTTTGGCTGAAAACTGCTGTCAGAACTATGGCCTTTTTATTAATATAGGAAGAAAACATTCATAATTTCAATAGTAAAATAGTAATTAATTTTCAGTATCTTAGTCCCGTCAGCTTGGGGAATTCTAAGACTTGAAGTCCACAGATCTTAAAGTAGCTGAGGTGGAGAAACACTCTCTGAGTAAGCAGCCTTGTTCCACTGGAATAATTTGCGTGGCAAAAAACTCTCTCTTTCATTGTTTCAAGACTTTGCTGTTTCCTATTTCATAGCCTACCACTCTCTCTTCCTTGCATTTGTTGAAAGGTTTATAGCAGAGGCCTTCAAACTTGGCAACTTTAAGACTTGTGTACTTCAAGTCCTAGAATTCTCCAGCCAGCATAGCTGGCTGGAGAATTCTGGGAGTTGAAGTCCACAAGTCTTAAAGTTGCCAAGTTTGAAGACCTCTGGTTTATAGCATAACAGAACAGTTATAGTTCATGAACCTCAGTCGCCTTGCTTTCTGTTTGTCTTAGTCTCAGCTTCATGGGACATGAAGGTGCCAATACTTGTACCACCAACCCAGAAGGATATGGTAAATAATCACTTGAATAGTTGAGAAATGACTTGCAGAAATTCATTTACACTTGAGAATCTAGGATGTGCATTTTGGATTTATATTTTCTTCCTCTCACCATCATTATAGATCTGTTATTTACAAACTCGGCTCCTCTCCCAGAGGAGTCAAGTCTCACAAGGAAAATATCTGAGGAGCAGAAGATCTTGAGAAACCTCTGAAAGCAGATTATTAGAGGGGCAAAGGCATTCATACCTGATGAGGGCAAGCATCTGCAAATAACAGACGGAAGAGAAAGTGCAGACAGGTAAGCTGGGAAAAATACCAAGTTAAAAAATGCCCCTTAGCCCTTTGCAACCATATTTAGATTGGGAGAATGTCAGAATAAATAATGTGCATTTGTCTGGGAATAACCTAGTAATTCATTAGTTTGTTTGTTTTTAGACATCAGTCTCAAACAGGAATAGCTCACAGATTCTCCAAGACTTGCACTCTGGAAAACAAAATTAGTTCAGGGTTTTAAAACTAATCAAGAAAATGTTCACTATGTATTGAGACAGATTTTTTTAAAAAATAGCACTGAAATTTTTTAATATGCATTTCTGAACATTTATTTTTCCTCAAAATATACATTCCTCAATGTTTTTTCTCATGAAATACATTTTCCTAAATCTCTTTTGCTCCATCAAAATTTCAGAAAAGTATGACACAAAATGTGGAGAAACCAAAAGTAATTACATTCCAACGTATTATCTCATTTTCAAAATATAAGCTAGGACATTTCATAATATCAAGATGAAATACTCTGAGCAGCCTTAGCTACATATAGCTAAGTTCTATATCAAATTCTGCTGACAAAGCAACTTTCTACGAGATGTTAAGTGGATGAGGTGCAAATCAAATGTGAAAATCTCATAGGTGTCAATTGTTTGTGTGCTCTTAGCTTTCTTAGAACATCTTCTGAAAAGCTATATGATGAAATAAAAATCAGAACTACGAGAACTCCTGCATGTGGCTTATAATTTTTCTAAATATGTGCTTTTTTCTATACAGAAACAAGCAACCTGAGAGAAGCAATCAAGATTCTACAATGTGTATGTGAAACTTTATCAGGCAGCTAGTTGAGTCTTGACCAATTCTGGACTTTTCAGTACATCTGATATACGTGTGGTTTAGCTTTCCTGGTCCATCTTACGGTGTGTGTGTATGTGTTGATGCTCACTTGCTTTCTAAGATAAAATGCCAATGTGCATCATGGATTGATAGATATAACCTAACATTTTTCCAGCTATCAAACAGGACTGAGATGTTTTACTGCAGATAAGCTATCTTCTTGGTATTGCTGTGGCATTCAAGTGCTTTATGAAATATAATGCACTTTTATAATGGGAACAAATTTTTATGGTATTGCTCTAAAATCATTTCAGATGGTACAGCTAAATCAGTCTGTATGAGTAGAATAAATGAGGCAGTGGTTACATTTTAAATAAAAGTAGACCCAAAAGAATTTATCACCCCTTGAGTATGAGAGAGTATGAGTGAACATTAAAGAAGAAAGTATATTCCTTCTTCACCCATTTCCTGAGCAGAACTTAACTGAGGTGATGGAATAAATGGCAGATATCAATTCGACTGTGAGTACAGTGAAGGAATTTGTTTTATTTGGAATCACTGACCGCCCTGAGCTGCAGATGCCCCTCTTTGCCATCTTCCTCTTGAATTACAGCATCACTCTAATGGGAAACCTGGGCATAATCCTTTTGATTCAGACTGACAGACAGCTACATAGCCCTATGTATTTCTTCCTCACCCACTTGGCATTTGTTGATCTCTGCTATTCCTCCGTTATTGCCCCAAAAATGCTGGCAAACTTCTTAGCAGTTAAGAAAACCATTTCATTCCATGCTTGTGCAGCTCAGCTGGGCTCTTTCTTGACTTTCATGATTACAGAGTGCTTCCTGCTGGCAGTGATGGCATATGACCGCTATGTTGCCATCTGTAAACCACTGCTTTATCAATCCATCATGTCCCAGAGAGTCTGCATCCAATTAGTAGCTGCACCTTATATATATAGCTTTTCCGTTGCCCTGTTCCACACCATCGTTACATTCCGACTATCATTCTGTTCTTCAAATGTGATTAACCATTTCTATTGTGATGATCTCCCGCTCTTGGCCCTCTCCTGTTCTGATACCAGCACCAAACAAATACTGATCTACGCTTTTGCTGGCTTTGATATGATAGTCTCCCTTCTGATTGTTCTTATCTCTTACGTGTTTATTCTGTCTGCCATCCTAAGAATCAGCTCTGCTCAAGGACGACACAAGGCTTTCTCTACTTGTGCTTCTCACCTGACTACTGTCACCATCTTCTATGGAACTTTGATCTTCATGTATTTGCAGCCAAGCACGAACCACTCCCTAGGCACCGATAAAATAGCTTCAGTTTTCTACACACTTGTGATCCCCATGTTGAATCCCATGATTTACAGCCTGAGAAACAAGGAGGTTAAAGAGGCCCTGAAGAGAAGAGGAGGGAGAATTCTGGTTCTTCGTTAAAGAATGGTTACCTCCCCACAGGAAATTTATTTCCATCTATTTCATTCTAAGTATGGAGTAAACTTTAGTCATTTATTTGGACTAGCTTGCTGCCCAGACTCAGATTCTAGGAAGACAGATGTTTTAAAAGAGAACATATCAGGGAATCACATGCTAGCTGGAGGTGTTCATGTTGATCCACCCTGTTCATTTCCTCATCCTTTTTCTTTGAATGCTAGTCTGTCCCTACCTGTCCTTCAGCTGGGATTATGCAAACTATAACTACAAGGCAGGGGTGGGTTCCTACCGGTGCGGTCCACTCTGTCGTTCCGGTAGCGGCCCGCCGATTGTGCAATTTGTGTGAGATGGCTCCAATACCATCTTCGCTGGTCCGTCACGCGGCACCATTTCCCCCCCGAATTTTTGGCCTTTTTTTGCTTCCTGCGCATGCACGGAAGCAAAATCTCACAAGGGGACGTGCGTGAGAGAGATTTTGGCGATTTTTTGCTTTCTGCACATGCGCAGAAGCAAAATCGTGCAAGGGGATGCGCACGCGTGAAATGTGATGATGCGTGCGCAGCACACCGGTAGGCAGGTAAGAGGAACCCACCCCTGCTATAAGGTATATGATGAATGTCTTCCAACTGGGTTTTTAGCTTTCAAAATAACACCTATATGATTATGATACAAAGACAAAAGCTGCTGTATCTATTTGATATGTTTCTCATACTACCTATTGCTTTAAGACCTCTTCACTCCATATTTCTCCCTCCATTTTCTCATTACAGCCATCTGTCCATAATCACACTGCTTTGGTTTAATGTTTCCAGGTGTCTTGAATGTCCTGTACAATTAGCTATGTAGGTCCTCAAATAGGATATTAAGCTGGTCAGTTTCAGACAGGTCATTTCAGGCCTCAAACTGAGCACATAGATTTATCTGTATTCTGCATTACCATAATAACAAATAATAAATAACACAACTCACAGTTGCCAATTCACTAACAACAGCACACAATTTGACTTTAATATAATAAGGTGGTGTTGCAGTTTTCCTGTAGAAGGTTGATGAAGACTGGTGAAGAAAAAGGAACTTTGCAAAGGCAAGAATTCAATTATAAATGTTTATACAAAACAACCATTTCATAAATGCATAGCACAACCCAGGAGAGCATAGCCATCAGGACAAGTTTCAGCAGTCCATCTGCATTTAAAAGACAAAGGTCACTCTTTTGAAGACAACAAAGTCCACATTTTGGACAGAGAGGACCACTGATTTGAAAGAGGGGTCAATGAGGCCATCTATGTCAAAACTGAACAGCCGTCTCTCAACAGAGGGGGAAGGATACAACATCATCTATCTCCAGTCCACAACAGTCCTTTCAGCAGTTCCAAGAAGGCTCCACACCCATTTGCACTACTCAGGTGACCTTGGCAACAAAGATAAACCTCCAGGTGGCCTCAATGACCCTCTAAAATAATGCAAATGACCAGCTGTCTGCAAGGAGCATAAATCCTTCCATTCCCCTTCATCCAGTCAGAGCTGAAGAAGTTTCTTGGATGAGAAGTGAAACAACTTCAAAGAAAAACCAGAAAGTCTTGTTGCTTCTTGAAAAAAGCACCTTTGGGACTATATCCTCATATTGTAAGCTTATTATCATAGGTGTAAATTAAATATAAAAAGCAAGATCTCAGCAGAGTCTCATTTGCAGTGGCTCCTGCATACCATTCAATCAGGGCTAGGCTCTAAAACAGTAGAAAATTTCTGAAAAGTCACCCAAACCCACCCTAAATTGCAAGAAATAAACAGAAATAAGCACTGTTCTTATATTATATTTTTTGACTATTCACTGCCTATTTTATTTTATTTTCAATAATATTTTATATATATATATATATATATATATATATATATATATATATATATATATATATATATATATATATATATATATATATATATATATATATATATATATATATATATATATATATATATATATAACATTTTTTTGCTGATAAATGAAAATAAAAGGAGACTATTATAGATCTATTTCGAGCTATTTTGCTCTCGTCAGATAGCCATACCCGTAGTGGGAATTGAACCTGGGCAGTCTGCTTGAAAGTAAGAAGATTAACCTCTAGGCCACAAGGTTCTATTCCCAGTCAGCTCTTCACCAGGAAATGGTTATATATGTTTATTCTGTCGAGTCATCCTGGTGTATGGAAGGAAACATCACAGTTTCCTTTTGCCTTTCAGCCCCTCCTGGGACCATCCAGGCAGTTTTCTATTGTCGACAAACTATATTGTCTATATGTGTAACATTTTTTGCTGATAAATGAAAATAAAGGGAGACTATTATAGATCTATTTCGAGCTATTTTGCTCTCGTCAGATAGCCATACCCGTAGTGGGAATTGAACCTGGGCAGTCTGCTTGAAAGTCAGAAGATTAACTCCTAGGCCACAAGGTTCTATTCCCAATCAGCTCTTCACCAGGAAAGGGTTATATATGTTTATTCTCCATAGTGGGCGGAGCTAGCCTCCAAGATTGGGATGATACAATCCATCAGCCAATCAGGACTGAGTCTGACTTTATAAAAACTGTACTCTTGATGAGCACCCCCTCTTTCGACTCAGTCCTCAGCTAAAGGATTGTGTCTTCCCAACCTTGCAGGTCTTACTCTTCTAATTGTTCTACTGAAAAATACTTCTCTCTACATCTTCAGCGTGAGTGTTTACCTTCAATCATATTCCATCTTTGATTGGAAGGGATTGGGCGACAATCTAGTGTGGGCCTTGGTCCTCCCCTGGGCCTAGTCACCTCTGAGGGTGAACAGCCATACGAGTACCCTTGCAGCCTGGTATTTGGATCAGCGAACGGTCACAGAAGCCTAGCGCTTGCGTGACTCACTACCAGGGTGGCCTGTGCCACGTCCGCTTGAGAGAGCGCCTGTCCGGTTGTCTACATTGACCGCAGAAGCCACGCGCTTGGGCGGTTTGGCGCTATCTCTCTATTGAACGGTTCGGCCTTCCCAGCTTTGTGCGACCGTCCACCTGTCAGGGAACCATCTGTCGCCGATTGTGGGGGCGTTGGGCCTAGTTTGGGAGGATTCGGAGTTTGGCGCCAACGGCCATTTGCCCTTGATCGTCGTCGTGAGGCAGAGCTCATCGCCCTTCGATGCCTTGCCTTGGTCTCATCTGCGCATGCGCCCGCCCACGCCCGCCCCCTCGCACTCACTGGAGGATCAGCGGCACGTCATCCTCAACGCGGCAAAGAGCGGAGCCGAATTGCTGGTTCCACGCAGGTGCACTAGGAGGGCTCCATCTCAGCTGTTTGTCGGCCGGATCCCGCCTTTGAAGTAGCCGAGCGGCGCCGCGCCACTCTCACCGCCTCCGGTACCGGCCTTCTCGTCCGGCTGGCCTCTCCTCTCAGTCCCCCTCGTGGCTGCTAGCCTCCTGGGACTGTTTGTGCCTCCGCCGCTTGTCGCCGCTGCTTCCGAGTGCCTTTGCTTGTCTGCCGACCACCGCAGATTGCCGGAGCTGATCGCTGACGTCAGCTGCCTTCGGCGCAGGCGCGTTGCAGAGCCTTGGAGCAGAGGCTCATTTCGTCCAAATAAGCCAGGCCCGTAAAAGCGGCAATGGCGGACGCTACCAAATCGGCTAAGAGCCGATCGAAGTCCAGGACCACCCAGGACTCGGAGGGGTGGGCCAGGAAGGCCTCTACCCCTTCCTCTGATCACAGGGACCGCTCACCGCTCAGACGGCCGTCAGCAGAGCGGACCAAGGAGGCCTCCTCTTCTAAAAGTGCTTCCTCCTCATCCTCCTCAGCTAGGGCCCCGGAGGAGCGTCAGCATTCCAAGGGGGCTGATAAGGCATCGGGGGAGGCTTCCCCTGTACACAGGCCCCAGCTGGACGTCCGGCCTCCCAAGGAAACTGGGGGGTCTCAGGCCCGGTCAAGGCAGTCCTCTGGTGCATTTTCCCTGGACAACCCCAATTTGAGGCTCGGGGAGGTAGATATATGGGAGGACCCAGGCCCGTCAGGTGTGGCTGCCCCTGCAACGCCATCATCCTCAGCCTTGGCCCAGTTTGCCTGCCCGGAGGTCCAATCAATGATCCAGGCGGCCATTGAGAGAGGAATTGAGGCGGGACTCAAGCGTGCGACCGCCTCTACCCCATCCTCCGGCAGAGCGTCCCGCTCGGAGACCACCCCACGGGCCACTCCAGCAGCGGGTCACCAATCTACTGAGGGTGGTTTGGATTCCCCCTTGGGGTCCCCTGGCTCTCTGCAGGACGCAGAGGACCTGGGCCAGGAGCTCGAATTCTCGGAGGATGAGGATCTGGCTCCGGAGACCCCGGTCACCACGGGTCTGTTTAACCCGAACCACTTCAAATCCCTGCTCCACAAAGCGAGAGCGGCGGCCAAGATTGCTCCGGCCACTACTCCTCTACCTGTCGATGAGGAGGCTGACCCTCTCTTCGAGGAAGCCACCTCCCAGGCCGAAGTGATTCCGGCTCCCAGACTCTTCGTCGATTCTGTGGTCAAGCAGTGGCTGACCCCGCAGGGTGGCGCGTTGCCCTCTTCTCTCGATAAGAGGTATTTCAACGTCGCTCCAGCCCTGGCTGATCATTTACCGATTCCACCGGTGGATCCCCCGATTAAGGCGCTCTACACCACCGCCCAAATGCCGGGGGATTCAGAGGAACTTCTGCGGCCTGAAGACCGTCGTACGGAACAGGCCCTCCAACGCGCCCACCAGGCGGCGGCTTGGGCACTCCGGGCTTCTGCGACAGCATCATTCTTTTGCCGGACATCCATCCGTTGGCTCAATACACCTCAGGACCATCTTCCTTCGTCGGATGTCCGGGCAAGACAAGACATTAATAAGTTGCTGGCGGCATCTCAATTTACCTCAGATGCCACCCTCCAGGCAGCCCGCTTCGCGGCCCGGTCCATGGGAGCCTCGGTTGTGGCCCGCCGGATGCACTGGCTGCGGAGTTGGCCGGCGGACACCCGCCACAAGTGGTGTCTGGCTATCGCGCCAGTAAAGGGTCAGTCGCTCTTCGGGGATGCTTTGGAGCCATATTTGGTGGAATCCAAAGATAAGAAAAAGGTTCTACCCAATTGAACACGCAAGGCGCAGAACAAAGCGTCCACTTCATCGGCTCCCGCTGTGCCTCCCGCTCCCCGTCGTCCTTACCGGGCGCCCACCTACAACCTGGGCAGAAACCGCTACGGCGGAAGGCAGAACCAGGGGCAGAATAGGCGCAAAGATAACACTAAGCGGCCTTTTCGGGGGGCAGGTGGTCGCCCCTACCGCCGCTACAAGTAGACGAACCTGGTCCTCCCATTGGGGGGTCGTCTGCGCTTCTTCGCCAGGCGATGGGAGGACACTACCACTGATGCTTGGGTTCGCGAGACCATAACATCTGGTCTCGCCCTGGATTTCATCTCCACCCCCCCGGGATTTTTTCTGAGGTGCCCCCAGTCCTCCGATCCCCGGAAACGGTCACTTATGTTGGCCGCCATCCAGCACCTTCTGGACATTGATGCCATCAAGCGGGTGCCGGAGGACCAGCGGGGTCAGGGCTTCTATTCCATATTGTTCCTTGTGGAAAAGTCCTCAGGCGGGTGGAGAGCTGTCCTAAACCTTAAGCGTCTTAATAAATATCTGCAATATAAAAAATTTAAAATGCACACGTTGCAGTCTATTCTTGGCGGGATACGGGAAGGGGACTTCATGGCGTCCATCGACCTCACTGAGGCATACCTACACGTCCCTATCCAGCCCGCCCACCAACAGTTTCTACGATTTTGCTATCGGAACGAACACTACCAGTATGCCGCCCTCCCGTTTGGGCTGTCTTCCACCCCACGGGTGTTTACAAAGGTCCTGGCGGCCCTCGCCGCCGACCTGCGGTCTCGTCCTATTAGAATCCAATGTTATTTGGATGATATTCTCATCCAATCATCCTCGCATTCACAGGCGGAGGGGGACATTCAGGTTGCTCTACAGGCCCTCGCAGCCCATGGTTTCTCGGTTAATTTTGAGAAGAGCATGTTAGCACCCTCCACCAGGGTTAACCATCTGGGGGCTATCATTGACTCTCTGGAGTGTAGGGTGTATCTTTCGCAGGAGCGCCAGGACGGCCTGAGGGACCTCGTACGTCAGGTCCTTGAACAACGACCAATCCCTCTAAGTCTGCTGTCCTCCCTCCTGGGCAAGATGGTGTCGGCCATACACATCACACCCTGGGCCCAACTACACTCCAGAGACCTACAATGGTTTATGTTGCCTTTTCAGCGCAAGCACCAGAGCAACTCGTCGATCCGGGTGACCCTTCCTACGTCGGTCCGCCGATCGCTCCAATGGTGGCGCTCCCCAGCGATCTCCAAGGGCGGCCCCTTCTTTGAACCCACGCGAATCACGGTGACCACAGATGCCAGCCTGCTAGGATGGGGGGCTCACACAATGTCTCGTGTAGCGCAGGGGACATGGTCCACGGCGGAAGCCTCCCTTACCATCAATCTCCTGGAGCTGAAGGCAATATTCCTGGCGCTCCAGCGGTTCCACGACGTCTTGGCAGGTCAGCACGTCCTTCTGCTGACCGACAACATCACGGCGAAGGCCCATGTCAACCGGCAGGGGGGCACGGTCTCACGTCGCCTGATGTCGGAAGCCAAGGCCTTAGGCCTTTGGGCGGAGCGTCATCTCCTCTCCGTTCGAGCAGAGCATATATCAGGGGTATCGAATCGCACTGCGGACTGGCTCAGCCGCAACGAGGTGGACCCAGTGGAGTGGAGTCTCCACCAGGAGCTATTCCGGGAGGTCACCAACAGATTCGGCCGTCCGGTAGTCGATCTCTTCGCCACTCCAGGGAACTCGAAGCTTCCGCGGTTCTTTTGCCGCTACCAGAGTCCCGGAGCGGAAGGCGTGGACGCTCTTCGGTGCCTGTGGCCCAGAGGTCTTCTCTACACTTTTCCCCCGCTCCCCCTGATTCCTCGGGTCATCTGCAGGCTACTGGACGAGAGGGCGGAGATGATCCTCCTGGCACCCCACTGGCCGAGGCGGCCTTGGTTTGCGGATCTGAAATCATTAACCATCGATTCCCCATGGCGGATACCACCGACAGAGTCGTCGCTCTCCCAGGGGTCAGTTCGGCATCCGGACCCACACTGGTACCAACTGACCGCCTGGCGCTTGAGCGGCGCACTCTACAACACCGAGGGGTCCCGGAAAACATAATTTGGACATTACTGCTCTCCCGCAGGGCTTCCACGACGCGCATATATGCTTCCACTTGGAAGGCGTTCTGCGCTTGGTGTTTGGACGCGGGCGTCTCTCCCGTTGATCTGTCTATCATTAACATCTTGCAATTTTTACAGGCAGGTTTGGACAAGGGGTTGGCGCCCAACACGTTACGGCGTCAATTGGCCGCCTTGTCGACAGTGCTCTCCTGCCCATCGGCAGAGCAACTTTCGGGCCATCCTCTGGTACGAAGGTTTCTCAAGGCGGCCTCGAACATCTCCCCTCCAGTGGTGCATCGTTACTCGTCTTGGGATTTACACAAAGTCCTCTTGTCGCTCACAACTGATGCGTATGAACCCTTGTCCTCGGTCTCGATACGACTACTTACCATGAAAGTCTCATTTCTTGTGGCGATTATGTCGGCTCGTCGCATCTCGGAGCTGGCGGCCCTGATGGTCAGATCAGATCTTTGTATCTTTCATCCAGACAGAGTCGTACTTCGCCTCGACCCGGGGTTTTGCCCTAAAGTCAATTCATACTTCCATAGGGCCCAGGAACTGATCCTCCCTGCGTTCACGAACTCACAGGGGTCGGATCAACACTGCGTAGCCCTTGACGTGCGGCGGGCAATTGAAGTGTACGTCTCCCGTACATCGTCATTCCGACGGTCCGAAGCGCTTTTCGTATGCTTCCAACCCGCGTCTCTGGGCAGGAAGGCTTCCTCTGTGGTAATCGGCCGCTGGATCAGGGCGGTCATTGCTTTCGCCTATGACCAGATGAACCTACCGCGCCCGCCGGGACTGATGGCACACTCCACACGGAGTGCGGCTGCTACGGCGGCCTGGTCAACCAATGCTTCCATCGAGGAAGTGTGTCGAGCGGCTACGTGGGCTTCCCCGTTGCCGTTTGTCAGACATTATAAGCTTGACGCTTATGCGGCCAGGGATGCGGCATTTGGTCGCAGGGTTTTGCAAGCCGTGCTGGCTGACTCGGGGCTTGCCGAGGGGCTTTGATTCCCGCCCAAGGGGATTACTGCTTTGGCATGTCCCAATCTTGGAGGCTAGCTCCGCCCACTATGGAGAACGGGGCGTTGTTCCTACCTGAACGCCCCTTCTCGTAGGGCGGAGCTAGCCTCCAAGTCCCACCCTGGCTGTCAATTTACGTTTCTGCTTAGTTTACCTGCTGTTAATAAAGTTCGGTTGGATGTTTGACACATTGGGTCTGACTTCGTCCTTCGTCTCAAGAGGGGGTGCTCATCAAGAGTACAGTTTTTATAAAGTCAGACTCAGTCCTGATTGGCTGATGGATTGTATCATCCCAATCTTGGAGGCTAGCTCCGCCCTACGAGAAGGGGCGTTCAGGTAGGAACAACGCCCCGTTCTGTCGAGTCATCCTGGTGTATGGAAGGAAACTTCTCAAATATATATATATTTGCAAACTTACAAAGAACTGATAAAGAAATAAAGGGAGACTAGTATAGATCTATTTCAAGCTATTTAGCTTTCATCAGCTAGCCATACCCTTATAGGATTCGAACTGGGGCTGACATGCCTTGTTAGGCAATGTTTTTACCCTCTAAGCCACCAGTTCTCCTCCCTTATATTTATGTGTGTGTTTGTTTGTGTGTATGTGTTTTATTCAAAAATATAATAAGAAATAGAGAATAATTTTCTCCAGCCACTGGAGGTCCTGGATTTGTGAGAATAGGTGAAATGCTCCCGGTTCACTTTTACCTGTCTGTCGGCGGAGAGGCAATCGTGCAGGTAGCGCGGCGCTCAGCCCACCCACCGGGACACCGCCATTTGAGTTCTTTTACCCTCTGCGCATGCATATAATGCTTTGTGCATGCGCAGAGGGTAAAAGAACTCAAATGGGGGTGTCCCGGCAGGTGGGCAGAGCGCCGCGCTACCTGCGCGATCGGCTCTCCGCCGACAGACAGGTAAAAGCGAACCGGGAGCATTTCACCGCAGGGATATATCCTTACTGTAACTTTTCTTAAACTGTCGGTCACTATGTATGTAAGTTACACAGCATGTTGGGAGTGATGAGGAAAGAGCAGGAAATGTAAGTGAATGCCAGGCTTCTTGTGAGTCCAATCCTAGGTGGAGGCAGATGTAGGGTCTCCTGCTTGGACAGGGGGTTGTACTAGATGACCTGTAAGGTCCCTTCCAACTCTGTTAATCTGTTAAACACAATCTTATCAAGTAGAAAGAGCAAGAACACAGGAATCTTCACTTTAAAGATGATCTAGGTCCTCTGGGAATATGTGAATTGAGAGATGCAACTTCTGGATTCCTGCATTCTTCTCCTCTAAGCTAAACTTTTGTAAGCAACAACAAAGGATAAAATTACAACACAGAATGTCAACAATGGAAAACATTCAAAATCAAAAAGAAAAAAAAGAGAACATGGTGAATTGGGAAGAAATTAAAAAAATCAAGGCTGATTATTTCACTCCTATGGTTTCCCATTGATGGCAAAGCACTTCCCATGTACTTGTCTCTTCCACATTTCAACAATATAAAAAGATTGTTTTTACAAAGTGTAAACACAGTGTTTTGTTTCATGTTTTTCCATGGTCTATTCTCCCAACCCATATTTTCACACTAATTTTCATTTTCAAACTAATAACCATGCCTATTCATGGGTCAACTAATCATGAAATTATTGTGTTAGGCATAGTTCTAGTACTATCCTTTTGACTTTCTTCCATCCTTTAATTTCTAAAGTAAGTATTCCTGCATATCATAATTTTGATAAATTCATTAACTAATATAAAGTTGCAATCATGACTATTATTATCATGACATTCAAATCAACAACTAATAGGTGGGGCTTCAAATTTTAGGGCCAGAAAACTCAAAACCACCACAATCCTTTTATCTCCAGCTTCCATAAATCCTCCATCAGTTATGCTGGGTAAAGCTAACAGAACTTGTCAACTTGTAGAAGAAGAGATTTGGTTCCATAACCTTCAAGAGCATCCAAGTAGAGAATTAAACAGCTGTCTAATGGTAGCCCTAACTCATTTTACACTCATTGCAACATGTGGAATCAAGGGGCAGAGTTTATATCAGACAGTCATGCCTGCCTGTCAACATTCAGCTTGGGTATCCAAATAAAAGTCCAGGATAATTTTCATTCCTGAAAAACCTACTGGTTTATTGAATACAGAACTTGGAAAGGCTGAAGTAAAACTAACTCTGAGTTTCTCAGGCTCAGTACATAGTAATAATCAATGATTTCCCCAGTCCAACCCCCCAGGCTTCCACTTAAACCAAGTAAACAAGTTTCTGTTGTTATGGGAACTATCTGTCTCACTTGCACACCTGCTAAATTGTCCTTGAAAGTTTCTAGTCTCTCACAAACTTCAGTAGAACTTTTGTTTTCTCTTGGCACTGCCTTCTTGACTTTTCTTCCACACACTGATGCCCCTGATAATTTGGTGTCTTCCTTTCCCAATCTGAACCACTGGTTCGCCCGAACTGTTAGTAAATTACTTAGGCAGTTCAGAGAACCAGTTAAAAATAAAGTGCAAGAGGTTTTTTTTTCTTCTCTCTCTCTCTCCCTTCAGTTAATAGCTCCACTTAACAGTTGCAGCTGGAATGCAGCCATACACACTGAATCAAGTCAATAAACAACAGAAACTGACAGGATTAGGGCAGGGAAACCCATAAATCACCCATCAAGGGATGGGATTAACCTCTTCCCTTCAGGAAGAAGGACATGATTACAAACATTTTCATTATAAAGAGTATTAAGTAACACTTCTGTGATCAGCTGATACTCCCTGGAGATTCCCAAGACCTTTTATAGCTGTTGCAATGTTGGCTACTTCTTGTTTCTTCCTGGGGGAAAAGATACAGGAGGGGACAATGATGCAGCTTGATCATACAGGCTGTGAATCTAATGCATGTGTGGTCCAGCCAGCTATATTGCTTCTGCTGTGAAGCACCCAATTTAGAACATAGTGAACATAGAATAATAGAGTTGGAAGGGTTAATGGCTTTTGGCAGCACGCCCAGACTTTCAATTAGCCTGAACAGCTGCTCTTAGTTTCCCTCTTAGCTGCTGCTTTTGCTTTGGGGTAAACTTTTTTTAAAGGGGGAATGGCTGTTTTAAGTTTTCTGCATTGTTTTAGTGGTTCCTGGCACTGTCCTTTTGGGGTGTACTCCCCTCATTCTTTTTGAAAGCCTCTAGTGATGGCAAGCTATTCCATTTGTTGATTGGTCTCACCCTTAGGAAATTTCTCCTTAGTCCTAGGTTGCTTCTCTCTTTGGTTAGTTTCCATCCATTGTTCCTTGTTGTGCCTTTTGGTGCTTTGGAAAATAGATTGATTCTCTCATTTTTGTAGGAGACCCTCAAATTTCCTGACAGAACAATTAATCATTGGAACAACTTGCCTCCAGAAGTTGTAAATGTTCCAACACTGGAAGTTTTTAAGAAGAGATTGGATAACCATTTGTCTGAAGTGGTGTAGGGTTTCCTGCCTAAGCAGGGGGTTAGACTCCAAGGTCCTTTCCAACTCTGTTATTCTATTCTATTTTAAATATTGGAACAGTGCTATTTTATTGTGCTATTTTATTGTAAGTTGGACTAAGGAGAAATTTCCTAAGAGTGAGACCAATCAAGTTGGCCACGCCCACCCAGTCACATGACCAAGCCATGCCCACAAAGCCACGCCCACAAAGCCACGCCCACAGAACCATTAGGGAAAATTTTTGGATTTCACCATTAATCTGAACAGAACACCTGGTTCATGTAATGTACCACAGCTCCTCAAGACCAGGGGTGTCAAACTCGCATCATCATGGTGTCGTCATGTGACGTATCGTGACTTTTTACCCTTTTGCTAAACCGGGCATGGGCATGGCCAGTGCATGACGCCTCCGGCCCATGGGTCGTGAGTTTGACAGCCCTGCTCAAGACTATCATTCCTTTCCTTCAAACTTTATGACTATCTTCAACCACCAAGTATTCAGCTATACATGTAAACTCCCTTATCTAGAAGTAAGGCCTTCTTTCAGTTGGGCTTCTTCCATGTATGCAGGATTGCAATTAAAACCTCTCATTTACCTGTCTAGTTTTATTATTTAAAAAGTTAGCGCAAACTTTTTGTTTTATACTAGTAAGCTGGGTACTATCCAGGTTAATTTTATTAGAAAACAAGTTACTAGAATCAGCATGTTAAAAATGGGCCAAGTTAATTCAATTATATCAGGAGACAAGCTTTTTAATAGTAGTTCTAGAAGAGCAGAAATTATGCGTTGTTGTAGGTGGAGGCCCTTAAGGGGAAAAAAACTACTTTTTGTAGTTGAAAAATTCTGAAAAGTGTGACCACCACTCCCAAGTTTGCATCTGTTGTGCTTATTTTGTCATTCCTCAACTGTATCGCATATTTTTAACTAATATGTTTCCTGTGATTTGAGGTAGTGAATGCTCAAATCATCTTGCTATTCATGAATACAAAAGTAGAGGGAAGAGTTTTAAACTCTATTGTAGGCCATCCACAATGCCATTTTATAATTCTATCAGCATTAGCATTTTAAAAAGCAAGTTATGTATGCTTTTGAACTGTGCGAAACCTGATTTACTTTCTGGTTTTCAACAATAAAAATAATTAATTGGAATTAGATATTCATTCTTCTGCACTGACTTGCTCTAAATAACTTTGGGACAACTGATATATCCAGTTCATTATCCGACCTAGATAAGAACAAATGTGACAATTTTGTGGAAATGGTAAATTTGCAGTTAAATTATTGTAAATTAATGAATTGAGGAGGAAACTGAACCCATGATTATTCCAGCTATCCTTGAGCAGAGTATTAATCATCTGTAGAGACTTCATCTCTAAGTAAGATTACAGAGCTGGCAAATTAAATGGTGCTAGATAAGGATGTTAGGAAGGAATTTGCAGTATTTTCTGTAGCCAGGATAGTTATAGTTATGGTCTTTCTTTGCTAATAGGAAAGGATGATGTTCAGACAAGTTGCTGTTTCTAACTAGCAACTTGTTCAATTGCTTGCGGCAGCCCTATGAGACTTCATTAAGATGACAGCATGAAAACACATGTTTACTCCAGAGAAGGCAAACAGATGAACATATAATTTGGTATAGACGATATCAGTAATAGAAAATAAAGTTTGATTTTTGTTTTGTTTTGTTTATGCAGTCTTATTATTTTTAATTGCAGCATAGAAAACTCTGCGGCGTACTTCTTAATTATTCCCTGTGAACTTTATTTTTTTTTCCTGTAGCAAACTAGTCCTAAGTGTATTCTCCACACTTAGAAAAGAAATTATGTAAAATGTATTTAAAGAGCTTGGATGAATGCTGTAAACTTTGCACTAATGACTTCTGCATTCATTAGCGTAAAGAAATATATGGAGACAAATATATTTATACAAAAGTAAATCATTTATCACCCAGATACATTGACTTGCCCAACAGACATCCACAGTTCCTTTTTAACTTATATAATTAAAAGTCATTCGTTTCATTTTGACTCTTTTATAAAATTGTTTGTTAATGTATAATGAGGAAAAAAAGCAATAATCAAACTTAGTAATAAATGTTAAGGTAAAAGGCAGAACAAAATAAACTTGAAAATAGCAAAGAAGCAATAAAGAGAATTATTTTCAAATATTTATTAAATTATTATATATTATATAATTCTTTAATAATATCAGTTTGATAATATCTATAATACCAAATAGAGTCTTGGAATCATATTGATCGGACAGCATATAATATTGTTATAAAATCAAAATATGTAAAATTTGTAGACATGTCTTCCATCCAGGATTTTAGGTGCAGTGTGGACTTTCTATTGGAGTAAAACAACCTTCTTATTTGCTGCTTATGCCTATATATATCCAAAGTTCTTCATGCTTTCATTAACTTCAAATTTTCAACATATAATTTAATAAGACATTCACATATTTGATTTTTATGTCATTTTCCTATCCAATTTGCTACCTAATTAAGCCAACACAAAAGAGGCCTACAACATACAAATCGCAGTCCCTTCCAGAGGTGGTATTCAGCCGGTTCGGACCAGTTCGGGTGAACCTGTAGTGGCCATTTTGACCAGTTGGAGAACCGGCAAATACCACCTATGGTTGGCCCCGCCCGCCCGCCCCCGCCGTTCCCAGTCCTATAACCCCCCCTTTTTTAGCTCAGCTGATTCGCGCAGCAGAGCAGATTTCTGCCCCTCAGCTGAGCTAAACAACAGCTCAATTCGCCAGCGCTGACACCGAGTGCGGGCTTTGAGTGCTGCCAGATTTCAAGCAGCGCGTGCGATCCAAGCGCATGCGTGGAAGTTTTTGCGCATGCGCAGACGAGGCACATGTGAGTGTAGCTAGTGCACGTGCATGCTCACATTTCTTGTGCTGCTGGGCGAACCGGTAGGTAAATTATGTGAATCCCACCCTTGGTCCTTTCCCATCTATTGATCTCCAGCATACAAAAACTGAAACACAACCATTGCTGTACATCTTTGGGGAGTTCAATAAGATCGGGAAATGAAACTTTTGTTGAAAAATCTTAATTTCTTATAAGGATTCATGAAAAACTAGATGTCCCTGAAGAAGCAGAGAAGGGATTGGATGGGATTAGTAGAAATAGATGAGTATCTTATGAAACAAAATTTACAATTTATTACAGTACAGGTAGTTCTCGATTTACCACCACAATTGAGCCCAGAATTTATGTTGTTAAGTGAGAAATGTGTTAAGTGAGTTTTGCCCCATTTTATAACTTTTCTTGCCACATTTATTAAGTGAATCACTGCAGTTGTTAAATTAGTAACATGGTTGTTACGTGAATCTGGCTTTCCCATTGACTTTGCTTATCAGAAGATCACAAAAGATGAACACATGACCCCAGGACAGTGCAATCCTCATAAATATGAACAAGTTGTCAAGTATCTGAATGTAAATCATGTGACCATGGGGATGCTGCAGTGATTATAAGTGTGAAAAATGGTCATAAGTCATTATTTTCAGTGCTGTTGTAAATTTGAACTATTAACTATTAACTACACTAACTACACTAAATGAACTATTATAAGTCAAGGACTACCTATAATATATAGTTTCCCACGAGCTCTATAAAAATGATTTGCCAACAATCTTTAGGGTTAGATTGTCCCATAATGTTAGCTTCTCATGGATCAAACATGAATCTTCTCTCTGACATATTCCAAATAGTGTTTCAACTTTTAATGCAAGAGAAGCAATAAGACAGTGGCTAAAATAGAATTAAAATACTATCAAGATATTATTAAGAAGACAAATATCCTTTATACCAATTTTCAACACTGCTATAAGGGTTCCAAATAGCATTCAAACTTAAATCAGAGTCCAAGGCAAAGTGTTCCTCAAAGTTCCAATTTATTCTTGAAGCCATGTTGGCACGACCAAGGGAAACCCGAATCTGACGCTCCCAGAGTTTCCCACCAAGTTGAAAGTTCACACCCTTGTCCCACACCCCCAAATCGGTCACGTTGCCCACTCATCTTCTGCCAGCATGGCCGTTCCTCCTCCCAGCTTCCGGACAGGTGTTGGACAAAGAATGACCTTGAGGATCTAGCAAGAATGTGTTTTGTCTATGTCAGTGATGGCGAACCTTTTTTCCCTCAGGTGCCAAAATAGTGCGTGCGCGTGCTATCGCACACGAGTGTGTGCCCACACCCATAATTCAAAGTCCCTCACTCTCCCCACCCCCCTGCGCATGCGGGCGTGACCCCCCCACTCCCCTGTTTCCCGACTTCTAGTGGGCCTGGTAGGCCCGTTTTTCACCGTCTCCAGGCTCCAGAGGCTTTCTTGGAGCTTGGGGAGGGCAAAAACACTCCACCCCTGCCACCCTGGAGGCCCTCTGGAGGCCGAAATTGCCCTCCCAGAGCTTCTGCACAAGCCAAAAATCAGCTGGCGGGCACGCACATGCACACTGAAGCTGAGCTAGGGCAACGGCTCGCGTGCCAGCAGATATGGCTCCGCGTGCCACCTGTGGCACCCGTGCCATAGGTTCGCCATCACTGGTCTATGTCATGCAATCCCCTCCCAAGTTCCCATAGTCAGCAGGCCTTCTCATAATATGCGTGGCGAGCCGATGTCTTCCCCAAACTGCTGTATCGGCTCGACAACTGCATTATGGATTCAGAAAATGATCTAATTAAACTTATAAGCTTTCAACAAATTGACTAAGTTCAACAATTACACTAAAACATAAAGCATGATTTACTACCAATGATTTTTCACAAGGCCTTGAAGCCATGGTTTTGCCAGTGGGCTTTAGGAACCCATTCAAAGCCGATCATGTAGCCTGTTTTTAAAAAATCAATACCATTTTTCCTTGGTTGATAATCAAGCATCATCTAACAATTAGGTCTAAAAAAACACATTTATTTCTAAAACTAATGTCTATGTGTCAAAGCATGATATTATTATTGGAACATGATCAGGAATTATGGTTCAGTCAATGCACTACTTTTCAAATAAATCAGTCCTGGATCAAGACATCAAGGAAATAATCTAAACATGAATGGTATTAATAAAAACATGTATTCTTGTTTGGTTAAATTTAATTGTCTTCATAACAAATTGATGTAAGTTGCTATACAGATGTATTATATATGTTGACAGATAAATAATCCTGATAGCGTCTTCTAAGAAAGATTGTGCATTGTATTGGGTATTTTTATTTTATTTATTTATTTATTTTTGTCAAGTACGTGTTGGTAATATACATAGATATAACATTGTTTATATACATAAGATGGGTACTGATAAGAGGGAACATTAGGACAGGGACGGTAGGCACGCTGGTGCACTTATGCACACCCCTTACTGACCTCTTAGGAATCGGGTGAGGTCAACAGTGGACAGTCTAAGGGTAAAGTTTTGGGGGTTTGGTGATGAAACCACAATGTCAGGTAGTGAGTTCCAGGCATTTACCACTCTGTTGCTAAAGTTGTATTTTCTACAGTCAAGTTTGGAGCGGTTCACTTTGAGTTTGTATCTGTTGTGTGCTCGTGTATTGTTGTGGTTGAAGCTGAAATAGTCATTGACAGGATTTGTATAATTTGGTGGGATAGTGTCAGTGGCAAATTACTTTTTTTTATGCCCACCTAACAATATTTTTACTGGGGCAAAATTTCAAGAAAAAGTGAATATCTTTAATTGACTTGGTAAAAGTAGACGTCCTTTGGGAAATGTGTTTTTAATGGCTCCCTGTGAGCAATGCAATACTTGCATTAGATGTCTGGGGCTCTGAGGTAGACAAATAAATACCTCCAATTTTTCTGTCTGAATAATTGAAGCACATGAAAACAACAAAGGATGGGCCGATCATCTTCTGAGCATCCTGTTTGACCATCTTCTCTGAGCATCCTAAGTGGTACCTGACTAATCCACAATAAAGCATGAAGATTCCTACCATAATTTCCAGGTAGGATATCGTTTTAGAGAAAGTGAGGCTGGGCATCGCAAAACCAGAATTTGGGAAATCTAAATTCTGAGACAATATAGGAAATGATGCAATAAGAAGATTCTTCTTGATGAAAGCCAAGAAAAGAGATAAATAGAGATGCTGAGATGTCAAGCTAGTCTTTAATGATAATCAAACATTTCCTGAATAATAACTGTTGCTAAGAAGGATAAGCAGCAGATATACTGTATAAGCAATTTCTTAAAAGCCACAGTGCTCTTCCAAAAGTAGTGTGATTGAAATGTTTTGGTGTTTCGTATGCTTGACATTACAGCATTCACACAGTCCTTGCTTCCTGTTTTCCATGCAAAACTACTACTCCAGTGTTTTGTTTCGCTTTAACACAGAATATTTGCTTCAGCAAGAATGCCAGCCTGAACATAGTACCTAGAATATTGGAATGATTACAATGATCCAGGTCATAACCGGGGGGGGGGGGATCCAAAGGTGTGTTCCATTCTTGTAGATCTCACAAGGAAGATAAAAAAAGTTTCCCCAAAATAAGGTGAGCTCAGAAGAGGAAGAAATTAATGCCATCTGGACAATATGGGCCAGATTTTCCTGTCTGATATCTTCCAGAGATGTTGGAGTCAGGTCTACATCTCTCAGATTTTGATGGGAGCTGTGACCCCAGCACATCTGGAAGGCAACCAGTATAAGAAGGATGATAAAAGAGTTCTATCTCACTCGCTCCCTTCCCAAGCACTGATTATACATGTAGACCTTTAAAAGACACATTCACAACATAGAATCCTTCTAGCCGAGGAAATGAAAGGAGAAGAAGCAAACGACATTCACAGTTATTTAGTTCGAAGCCCATTGCCATAATTCATCTCATGTTATGGGGAAAAGGGACTACCTAGCCTGTATATTCCCAGTCAATTGTGCCTAATGTAGAAAGTAGCTTTTGAATCTACCTCCTCAATCTCAAATTCTGTGGCCACAATACTCTAGGTCAAAAGTTCTTTTTGGTGTCACATTCTGTCACTGAGGACTAGATGAAATTGCTATTGCATTTCCTTCCATCCTTTCCTAGTTCAGAACTAGTGGATTGAAATCCAATACATTTTACTGCCTTCTTTGAAAGGCAGATGTTATTCTTGATAGTTTGAAGCAGTACCTTTGGATTTATATATATATATATATATATATATATATATATATATATATATATATATATATATATATATATATATATATATATATATATATATATATATATATATATATATATATATATATATACACACACACATATATATATATACATATACATATATACATATATATGTATGTATGTATGTATGTATGTATGTATGTATGTATATATGTTTTTCTGTCGTGTTATCCTGGTGTACCCAAATATGGGAGAGAAAGCATCACAGCTTCCTTTTTGCCTTTCAGCCCCTCACTGGGACCATCCAGGCTGTTTTTTATAGCTGACACACTAATCTACAAAATCCTACATATGTATGTATGTATATATATATGTGTATATATATGTGTGTGTGTGTGTGTGTGTGTGTGTGTGTGTGTGTGTGTGTGTGTGTATATATATATATATATATATATATATATATATATATATATATATATATATATATATATGTATATGTATATATATGCATATATATATGTATGTGTGTATGTGTGTATGTGTGTGTGTGTGTGTGTGTGTGTGTGTGTGTGTGTATATATATATATATATATATATATATATATATATATATATATATATATATATATATATATATATATATATGTTTTTCTGTCGTGTTATCCTGGTGTACCCAAACATGGGAGAGAAAGCATCACAGCTTCCATTTTTGCCTTTCAGCCCCTCACTGGGACCGTCCAGGCAGTTTTTTACATAGCCGACACACTAATCTATATGTGTAGGATTTTTTGCTGATAAATGAAAATAAATATATATATAAAGTGACCAAGGATTGTTTGACTTTAGCTTTCTTTAAACAGAAAACATACCTTGCACACTCTCAAAAATGCTGCTTGAACACCACTAGAAAGTGCTGCAAAGGAGAGAGACTTGTGATACTCTGAGCCCCAAGGCAATTTTGCTGCTAAAAGAAGAGAAAGTCAAGAATCTTACTGCCCTCCATTCAGTTTTAAAAAGTAAGTCCAGTGGTGGGTTGCTCCTGGTTCAGACCAGTTCTTAGAACTGGTAGCGAGGGCGGTGGGAGGCTCTGCCCACCTGCCCAGGATGCTTCTGCGCATCCGCAGAAGTGGTGCATACGCGCGCGAGCACATGCACAAACCGGTAGTAAAGGGTTTTAGAACCCACTACTGAGTAAGTCCACCCTTACCCCAGCTGCCAGCCTCCAAAAAGATTTACAACCCTACTGATAAATTCTGCTTATGTTTTTCAAAGGCAAAAGAAAACCACAGAATCAGGGACATTGCAGAAACGACTTGTAAAGTAAGTCAAGTTAAGTTAAGCTAAGAGCAAATTAGTTATTTAGCAGCTATATACATTATAGAATCTCTACACGTTATAAGAAATTCTGAATATGACTGGATAATATTTTAATGAAATGTGTGTTTTTTTAATTTTCAAAATTCTGTTTTCCAAAAAATAGTTATGCATACTTCTCAATTAATTCAGATTATTATTATTATTTTGCTGACCTGCATGCATGGCCCTATCTGAAGAACAGACAGAATGAAAGAATTAAGTGCATAGAGCAGAAGCCTCACTGGGATAACATGGCATATCTTAACTGAGATTAGTCCACCTGTGCAGTGCCACAAACTATTCATATAGTAATGGAAATCAGGATTAACTGGAAAATCTAGTTAGAAACATCTGCATTAGCGAACTGTTTTTACTAAGTCATGTGACATCAATCTGGATCAAAGTAATCTATTTCATAACTCAAAAGTATACTACATATTGGAGAATGTGTTCATATAAGATTCAAAAGAATCTTTATTCTGCCCCCATTTGTGTATCTTATTGTTTCCAGACTGCAGAGAATATACACACACAAAAATTGGCTGTTGTCTTGAAATCAAATAAGAAATAGAATTAAAAAGGACAACCTCCAGAGTATCTTTCATCTGGGTGGCTTTCAGATAAACTATAACTACCATTATCTGTTGATAACATGAATGAGCATATTTTTCAATCCAGCACATACCCGCCGGATGCATTCGGACATCTTGAGGACCATGAGTATGCCCAAGTATTCACAGAGCATCCCATAATGATGGAGAGGACTGGTGTGGTCTCCATCTGGTTTCAAAAATAAAGAAGGGGAAAAGTTCATGGGCTGCCATAAAGAGAGAGGTGGCAACTCTTCTTCCCAGCAACTGAGTTCTTTGAAATAGTGTTGCAAGGAGGAAAGAGAAAATGACATCTTTCCCTCATACTCCCAATGATTTTATTTCAGATCCCTTTTTCCAAATGTCATTTCACAGGAGTTCTCTGTCAATCGGTTCATGACACTTATTTATTTATTTATTTATTTATTTATTTATTTATTTATTTATTTATTTATTTATTTATTTATTTATTTATTTATTTATTTATTTATTGGCTGCATTTGTATGCCGCCCACTCCACAGAAAGTCTGGGCGGCTCACAACAGTAAAAATTCACATGCAACAACAAATATAAAAAGCATTAAAAACAATAGATATTAAAACATTAAAAAAAATTAAAAACACTGATAGCTGGCCAGCGGGAAAAGTGGGCAGTGCACTTTCCTAATGACCACCCACCTGCCCAGAGTAATGAGCTGCTTGGAAGTCAACGGGTTGCTGGTTCTTGTCAGTAACAGCAGAGTAAAACTACACTTAATTCCTGCTGGTCAGTTGACCATACCAGTAAGAACCATGGTCAGGGCTCCTTGGTATACTTATTGCTTTACTCTGTCTTTTTTCTGCAGTCAGACATTATATATGTGCATTTACATGTACTGTAGCAATTTGATTCTCACCAGGCTCAAGGTTGACTCAGCCTTCCATCCTTCCTAGGTGGGTAAAATGAGGACCCAGATTGTTGGGGGCAAGATGCAGTATATAAGTACTATTGCTATTGCTATGTAGGCTATAGGTTTTCTGTCTGATCACAAGGCCTGAGAATGCTGATAATTGTACTCCCATATGTATAGAAGGTTCCAGACTGGAAAAATCTAGTCTAGGGTGTAATGTACCAGAAGGCCACCAGGGACCGCTCTAGGAGCGGGAACAGCAGGAGTTGTGATTGGTTGAGGGGTTTTGACAGCCGGCTATAAAAGCGAGCTGACAACAAGAGTTACCTCAGTTCGGGTTATACATTGTTACTGAAGTTGCCGTTATAATAACACATTAAAGCATTATACATACCGTCCACGGAGTCGCCTCAGTAATTGCGCCCATCCTGACAAGCTATACAGCATAGACAGTACAAAATAATCTTCTGTATTTGCTTTCATTGAAGGACATTTCACTTCCATAGCAAGGAAGCTAAATATTGCAAATGCTTAATTTTTAATTGTTCTTTTTAAATTTTAAATAGTTCTGCCATTTTTATCGAATAAAGAACTGCTTTCTTTTCTTGATACAGTAGCATAGAATGAGTCAAATTGTGCTGCTTCTGAGGATGCCATCAACCGAAGGAACTGAAGAGGGACTCAGATGAAAGACTACTGGCATCTCTGCCCAGCATCACAAAAGCTTCTTGCTCTATTTTTATTTTCTTGAGTCTAGAACAGTTTTTCATTTCCTGGGCTGGTTTTTTTTATTTCACTTCTGAATCTCATCTCATCACCTCTTCCTTTCCCTCCGTGAAGATGGCTGGAGACAACCACACACAGGTGACAGAGTTCATTTTCTTGGGGTTCATAGATAATCCATACCTAGAAATTGTCCTCTTTGTGGTGTTCCTGACTATTTACTTGACAAACATGATAGGAAATGTGGGCATGATTCTCCTGATTCTGCTTGATGAACAGCTCCACAGCCCCATGTATTTTTTCCTTTGCCACCTTTCTTTGGTGGACCTTGGTTATTCGACAGCCATTGCCCCATGTATGCTGGCTGACTTCTTGCGACGACATAAAGTCATCTCCTTCTCCAGCTGTGCCACACAGTTTGCCTTTTTTGTGGGCTTTGTGGATGCTGAGTGTTATGTCTTGGCAGCCATGGCTTACGACCGCTACGTGGCTATTTGTCATCCTCTCCATTACAGCACAATCATGTCAAAACAAGTCTGTTTGGTGTTGGTGGTTGGTTCCTACGTAGTAGGTCTTATAAGCTTGGCATCCCACACAAGTCTGACTTTCAGCTTAGATTACTGTGGTTCTAATGTCATCAATCATTTCTTCTGTGAGATTCCTCCACTCCTGGCATTGTCTTGCTCTGACACTTACGTTAGTGAGATCCTCCTTTGTGGATTCATCGAATTCAGCACCCTTCTCATCATCCTCATTTCTTACATCTTCATCTTTGCTGCCATCTTGAGAATCCGATCTGCTGAAGGCAGGCTCAAAGCCTTCTCTACCTGTGCTTCTCACCTCACTGGGGTCACGCTCTTTTATGGGACAGTTATGTTTATGTATTTGCGGCCGCCTTCCAGCTACTCATTAGATCAGGATAAGTGGGCCTCTGTGTTCTACACTGTTGTCATCCCTATGCTGAACCCCTTGATTTATAGCCTAAGAAACAGAGACGTGAAGGAAGCATTTAGAAGAGTTATCAGCAAGAAAGTTTTATCCCATAAATAACCATCTCTCAGTTATAGGATGCTAAATTAAAAATGTCACAGTGCTTGTTGTATGTAAGGTTCTGTGTAGGAATCTACAGTTTTATAGTTGAAAAGCAAATGATAGGATATTTTTCACCACGATAACCAAGCATTTGATGTAAGAAAACTTGGCTTCATAATGTGGTTTCTAAGAGTAACATTAGACTTAAAACAATAAACCTATCTCCTGTTATTTTTGCTGTTAAATATATGCATATTTCACTCCAGTCAAAACAACAACCTCCAAATAAGAATTAATAGCAACTGATTTCCAAATGCTTTATCTTTGAAACAGAATAAATTTATTGTGCTTTCAGTTTAAAGTTGAACAATTGTTGAACAATTGTTTCAAGGCTATTAGATAATAATGATTTACATCAGGGCTGTCAAACTCCCAGCCCCCAGGCCGGATGCAGGGGTGGGTTCCTACCGGTGCGGTCCAGTGCGTAGCTCCAGTAGGGACCCGCCGATAACCCAATTTGCGCGCGACTGCTCTGGTACCGTCTCCACCGGGCAGTCGCGCGCGTCACCATCTCTTTTTCGTGAATTTTTGGGCGATTTTGCTTCTGCGCATGCGCGGAAGCAAAATTGCGCCAAAATCTCGCAAGGGGACGCGCGCGCACACGAGATTTCAGTGAGATTTTGCTTCTGCGCATGCGCGGAAGTAAAATCACGCCAAAATCTCTCTCGCGCGTGCGTCCCCTTGCAAGATTTCGGCGTGATTTTGCTTCCGCACATGCGCAGATGCAAAATCGTGCAAGGGGGTGCGCGCGCGTAGCGGGCGCGCACGCGCACAAAGCATGAAGGACCGCGGAGCAGCGCACCGGTCTGGGTAAGTGAGCATCTCACCCCTGGCCGGATGTGTCATGTGCTGGCCACGCCCACGCCTGGTTTAGTGAAGGGGGAAAAAGTCCTATGACGCTGTAATGATGTGAGTTTGACACCCTTGATTTACATTATCACTTGGCACCCAAGTACAATATTAAGGAAAAGTTAGTCATGCTTACCTCTCACTGAAATTAATATATGGTTAATTACAATTACAATACAGAAAACTGTACTATGACACTTCTTCCTTTGCAGCATATTTATTCCCCAAAGAGGTTATTTGTAACAGTCTTCACTTCCATGAATATAGAAACCCCAAGAAAGTGAATTTTAAAAAGTCTGAAAAAAGTTCCAGGTCTTGGTAGCAGAGTGTGTCAACAAGAAAAGAAAAACTGCCTAATTTTACTCTCCTGTTCTATTTGGAAATGCAAACCCTTCCAGCCAGCATTTCCCTTACAGAAGGTGATATTTGGGAGCTGGAGGGAAATAGAGCCACAATATCTAAAAACAATAAATGAATAAAGAATTAAAAATTAACTTTTCCATGGCTTCAACTTAACCACAGCTGAGTATGAAACAGATCAGATCAGCTTTTCAACCCTGCTTACATTGTAGGGACACAGGCCTAGAGCTGCTTTCAAACTAGGGCAGATTCCTACCATGGAAACACCCTTATTGATTACAGAACATCATCGGCCCTTGAAAACAGGATGCTGATAGTAAGGAAATAGACATTACTAATCAATGGTTGATCTATGTTCAACTCCAGGCAAATCCTATCTCATAACATAAGATGTGTTATCCTGGTGTTCAGTTGACTCCCAGAATGAAGAGAGATCATGTATTGGGATTGATCCTCATGTTCTATTTGCTATGGCATGAGGACACCCCACTAGCCATTTTTAGAAGACATGTCATGACAAGATGTTTTGCATCTCATTGTACAATAACATATTTTAGATTTAGATCTCAACTGGAGATTTAAAAAGATTTTGCACATGCACACTTGTTTTCATTGTTCAGTTTTTAAACTCTGTTTGGAAATTTGACCCAGGTTAAGGCTGATTCACATGTCTCTAATTACATTTTTCATGGGAACCTCACCAAAGCAATTAATGAGCACAGGGTTGTTGTTGTAGGGAAAATAGGAAGGTGAAGGGATATTAGGTATCCCTTTGAGTTATTTGTAAACAATAATAAAGGTGGAATAAAGATCAAACATAAATGAATAAATAAATGAATGAATATAAATAAATAATAATAATAAAAAATAAAAAATAAAAAATAATAAAAAATAAAAAATAAAAAATAATGAAAAATAAAAATAAATAAATAAATAAAAAATAAAAAAATTAAAAAAAAATAATAAATAATAAATAATAAAAAACAAAAAATAAAAAATAAAATAAATAAATAAAAATAAATAAATAAATAAATAAAAAAATAAAATTGACTTCTGAGGAATAGTGTGACATTTTTGAATGTATATTTTATAAATATGAAATTTTATGTAATAATCACTGCACAGTTTATAAACATGAAAAGGATGCCATAGCTATAAGATTTACCCTGTTCATTCTGATTTTCTTTTTAGATTATTTTACCAGGATAAATTTATAAATCATACATAAATTGTGTGAGTATGTATGTTGATGAGTCAAAGAGTATCAAAAGTAAGGCTCTGTAAGACAACAGACATTCTAAAGGAGACCATCACATTAGAATTTACAAACATCAGAGAAAATGTTACTATACTTAGGAATGTTCAAAGGACTTGCATCATTCAAGGGTTTAGGGAAAAAATGGCAAGCAATAAGAACATTTAATGCAATTTATAAAGAGAATAGATAAAATTACAAATGGAAAAAATATATAAAACTACAAATAGAAAGAAATATCTAAAAGAATGAATTTAGGGAATAGGTTCTCAAGTCTGTTTTCTTATCAATAAAAAAGTTATTTTTACTGATTTGTCTGTTCATATAATAGCTAACATTTAATCACAGAATAGCTTTGAAGTTCTCACCAATTAAAGAGGTCCCTTGGATGGTATCCTTGAGAGACAATATGATCTTCTAAATAAATATCCCTCAGCATTTTCCAAACAGCATTTCTAATTGTGTCCATGTGAAATTTTTTTCCTGAACTTCATTTGACAAATTATTGCTGGGTTCAGGAAGCGTAAGAATTTGATGTTCTGAAATGTATATAATTCCAGAATCTACAAGCACAATTGCTGCAACGTATCAGAAGTACCATCAAAAATCAACACTGGTTTTTGTTGAAGAGACTGGTCTCCAAATAGATCCAGTTTGATTCTAAAGAGGGAAGAAAGAAGGAAAAGCAACCTATCTTCACATTTCCTTATTTATCTACAGGTTTGTAAGAGGACTGAATGTTAAATGCTATGAGTTAATAAATAAAATTAAAAAAGAAAATAGATATTTTATAAATCTATGAAATTAAAAGAAAGAAAAAGGATATAATGTATCTGAGGGAGAGTAGACTTATATTGTGGAATAAAGTTGAAATTCACAGGGATAGAAGTGAAATTAAGCATTTAAGTATAAATGAAAGAACTATAATTTATGTCAGAATATATGAATTTGTATCATCTAGGTTTCTGTGAGTGTGTAAGAGTATAGAAATCCACAGGTCGACATCAGTTAAATATTTTGCTCCAACAAACGGTAGTAATGGGAAAACCAAAGATGAGATTTGGGGAAGTTGTACAATCTTCTTAATAAATGCAGTCCAGGGAAAAACTATTCTGCTAGGTGACATGAACGGATGTACAGCACTGAATGAAGAGAATAAAGGAAAAGTAGACCATCTGAGACCTAGGAACAAATCAGAATACTTGCCACAAGAAATAGAAATAGGCATAAAAGAAAAATATTGTCTTTCCCCCCCCCCAAAAAAAGATAATTGCAAAGAAAGTATTTAAAGTGAGCAAGTAATGGCTAAGATCAGAGCGATAGAGAAAATGCAGAATTAATTTCATGACATTTAAAAGGGAGGGAGGGAAGAAAGCTAAACAAGGACTCCACCTTTAATCAAAAGAATATAGAATATAATTATTTTCATACAGTCATACAATTTTCATACAATGTCATACAATGATTTTGGGTGAAATAGAAGCGAGTGAAGACTGGAACATTTGTATAGGAAAGATAATAATATACTAAAGAGTGGGACTGAAACACTTTATATAAACATTACTGTCTGAGAACTATAGATGAAAAAAAAAAGTCATAAATGCTGTAAGGATGTTGTAACTAGAAAATATCCTGTGATAGATTTTGGGTTACTTATGGAGTGGCTGAGTGACTACTTTATTTATTTTCTATATCCTGCTATAAGCCGCCCAGAGTCCTTCAGGAGTTGGGCGGCATAGAAATACAATAAATTTAATTTAATTAATTTAATTAAATTATTGTGTGTGTGAAGTAAAGAATGCACCTGTTCCTGATAACTGGAAGAACGCTATCATTTCTCCCCTATGCAAAGAGCAAAGTTGCATAAGTGAAAGCAAACACTACTTGGAAATTAGTCTGTTCATTTTTCAGGGTTCTGGCTTATATGGGTGCAAAAGATGGCCATGAGCAAATTTGGACCATGAGCAATTTTGGGAAGAACAGTGCAGTTTTATGTAAGAGAAGAGTGTTTAAACCAGGTCAATGAGAAGGGTATAAATGTAAAAAAAAAAAGGAAGTGTAATGTAGGTTTTAGCTGATTTAAGGAAACCATAGGATACAGTGAATAGACCTTGATTAAGAAATATTTTGAGTCAATATGGAGTTGAAAAGTGATTGCTCAATAAGAGCAGTTTATGATGGAAGGGAAGGGAAGCATGCACGAGAATTAATGGACTGTTTAGCAAATTGTTCAACACTAAGCAGAGAGTACAGATTACAGAGCCAGTTTGGTATAGTGGTTGGGGACCAGGCTAGAAACTGGTTGACCATGGCAGGAGTCTTTCGTTTATACCATCCTGGAAAAATGATTGTCCAATCTTTTCTTGAAAACATCCAGCAATGGAGCACCCACAACTCCGGCAGGCAAGCTGTTCTATTAATTCATCATTCTCATTGTCAGAAAATTCTTTTTTCCAGGTTGGATTTCCCTCTGATGGGCTTCCCCATTGCTTCTTGTCCTGTCCTCAAATACTATGGAGAGTAAATATATACCTCTTCCCTGTGTTATCCCTTCATTTATTGGAAGACTGCAGTCTTGTCACTCCTAAGTCTATCTTCATTAGGCTAAAAATACCTTGTTCCCTTAGCTGTTCATCATACGATTTAACTTCCAGTCCCCTTATATTTGTTGTTCTTCTTTGCACACTTTCTAAGGCTTCAGTATCTTTTTTGTATCATGATGGCTTGAACTGCTTGTAGTATTCCAAAGGCAACCTCACCAGTGTTGGTGTAAAACAGTACTATCACTTCTCGTGATCTTGGTACTATCCCTCTGTTGATGCAGCTTAGGACAGCATTGACATTTTTTTTTTGCAGCTGCAGCACACTGCTGACTTAAGTCACCAGGACACCTAGATCCTTTCATAGGCACTACTGTTTAGCCAGGTTCTGCCTATCCTGTACCTGTGCATGTGGTTTTTCCTAATTGCAGGACCTTACTTTTCTCATCACTGAATTGCATCTTGTTGAATAGGGCCCAATGTTCAAGTCAGTCAAGATCCTTCTGAATCTTGAGACTATTTTCCAAAGTATTAGCAATCCCCCCCCATTTTGTGTCATCCCCAAATAGGATGAGCAGCCCTTTAATTCCCCTATCTAGGTCATTTATGAAGATGTTGAAGAGTACTGGACCCAAGACAGAACCTTGAGGTACCCTACTGCATGCTTCCCTCCATATAGATGTAGTTCCATTGAGGAGTACATGTTGAGTGTGGTTGGTCAGCCATCTGCAAATCCATCTGTGGTGGATTAGTCTATCCCACATTGTTCTGTCTTACCAAAAAGTAGGCTGTGGTCTACTTTGACAAATGCCTTACTGAAGCTATTATATCCACAGCATTTCCTTGGTCCATTCATTTATTCACTTTATCAAAGAAGGCAATAAGGTTTGTCTGGCATGATCTATTTTTAACAAACCCATGTGGCTTCTAGTAATCACCTTATTTTTTGACAAATCCGCTGCTTATTTTTTTAGGGTTTTCCCAAGTAATGATGTTAAACTGATTAACCTGAGGTTTTCTGGATCCACTTTTACCCCTTTTTGAAGATAGGAACCACATCAGCTCTTTTCCAGCTCTCTATGTTCCATGTTCTAGGAGCTCTGTAAGATTATGTTCAGTGGTATCTCACATCTCCTAGCTCCCTAAGTACCCAGGGATGTAAACCATCTGGTCCAGGAGTTTGAACTCATTTAAAACAGATAGGTGTTATCTTACCAATTCCTTGCCTATTTTGATTTGCATTTCTATCCTGTCTTCCACAGTGCTACTTTTGATAGGTTGGGCTATTTTTCCTTTTGCATGAAGATAGGTGCAAAGAAAGAGTTCTGCTTTCTCCCTGCTGCCCATCACCTTCTTGCTATCTTCTTTCCTTAGTGGACCGAACATTTCCTTGACTTTCTTCTCATTCTTTACACATTGAAAAAAAACTTTTTGTTATTTTTGACATTTGTTGTAAGTCTTAATTCATTTTGTGCCTTAGCCTTCCTGACTCCTTCCTTGCAGATTTGGCCTAACACCTCTGTTCCCATTTTCATGCTTTTCGTTTTTTGTTCCTCAGTTTGTCAGAGTTTCTCTCTCCCCCCTCCCCCTCTCCCTCTCCTCACTCTTCTTTCCCTCTCTCCCTCCCTCCCTCCCTCCCTCCCTCATTCTGATGTATTGTTTTTGTTTTGTTTTGTTTATTGCCTCATTTTTCAGAGTTTCCCAGCCATCCTAAACAGTTTTTCCCTCTAGAATTTCCATCTATGGAAACCTTTCTATTCTCTCTTTCTTTGTGGAAGTCAATTCTGTTAAAGTTTAAAACACCAATCTGACTTTGTTTAGTTGTCTGTGCCTGCATTATGGTGAATTCTAGTATGACACGTTCATTCACCTCCAAAGTTCCTACCACTGAAATGTCAAACATCAAGAATCCTGAAGAGAAAAAAATGTAATAGTTGTTGAGAAGAAAGTAAGTTCCACTTAGCAGAAACAGAAGAAACTGAAGTTTCCTATTTGTCCTTATCCAAATATTAATTGCATTGTTAGGACATAATCAAATATAGGTGTATTTCCCCCCAACATTTTTGTGTGAGTTTTTTAGGGAAATGTTTAATTTTTGCAATGTGTATGTTAAAGTATCTGAAGTATAGCACTTGGAGAATTTATGCTAATCTGATGAAATAACTGCGGCATATTTTTATTTTTTTTAAACAGTTAATCCTAATATTTCATGGAAAAAGAAAATCACACTATGGTGATGAATTTTATCCTTTTGGGATTCACAGACAACCAAAACCTACAACTGATTCTATTTGTAACATTTCTATTAATATATATAGCCAGCCTCACAGGGAACATCACATTAATGGCACTTATCTGTGGCAGCCCTAACCTCCATACACCTATGTATTTTTTCATTGGAAACTTATCTTTCCTGGATCTCTGGTATTCCTCTGTCTATTCCCCAAAGATCCTGGTAAATAGCATCTCTGAAGACAAGAGCATTTCCTTTGGAGGTTGTGCTGCTCAGTTCTTCTTCTCTGCTGGCCTTGCCTACAGTGAATGCTATCTTCTTGCAGCCATGGCCTATGACCGATACATGGCCATTACAAACCCACTGCTGTATGCCACTTACATGTCCAGAAAGTTATGCACAGGACTGGTGACACTCTCATATCTCAGTGGTTTCATCAATGCTACAATAATAACTATCAAAACTTTCATGTTGAGCTTCTGTAATGGAAACATAATTGATGACTTCTTCTGTGATCTACCTCCGTTAGTCAAACTTTCTTGCAATGTGCCTGAGAGCTACCAATCAGTGCTGTTCTTCATTCTTGTCTCTAATGTAATTACACCCCTGGCACTTATTCTTGCTTCATATGTCCTCATCCTGGCAGCCATCTTGAAGATATGTTCCACTGAAGGGAGACTGAAGGCCTTCTCAACCTGCGCCTCTCACTTAACTGCTGTCACTTTGTATTATGGCTCCATCCTCTTCATCTATTCACGCCCAAGTTCCAGCTATGCTTTGGAGAGAGACAAAGTTGTATCTGTCTTCTATACAGTTGTGATCCCTATGATCAATCCTCTCATCTATAGTCTCAGGAATGAGGAGGTAAAGAAAGCTCTGAAAAAGAAAGCAATGAATTGGAAGATACCCTAAATAAATATAGATGAAAACATGTGCTTATATTTTATTACCCTGAAAATATTAATATAGTTTAGGCTGCATTTACATATAGATTTATTCTCAGAAAATATTTTGCAAAATGTCCGTTTAGGAATTATTCCTTTTACATTAATTGCCTTTTCTTTTCCTTTTTTCTGTTTTTCTTTTATTTATTTTCAAATAAGCTGTTCTCGCATAAAACATATTTCTTTCTTATCCTTTAGCTAGCCTGCATACTCTTAACACTCAGAGAGCTCTAAGTTATCTAAAGTCTTACGGCATGGTCAAAGTATGGCAAAAGAATTGTTTCCACCACCTTCTCACTAAACTATTTTTCAGCACCAATGTTAATAATATGGTACTTCAGCAGTAGATTAAAGGGGCAGGAGCACATTGGATTTATATGTCTATGGAGATTCTCAGTCATCCATGTCATGGTTGTCCCAAAGGTGCTTCTCACCCAGCAATCTTCTCACTGAGGTAACAAAGAAATGTGCAGGAGCAATGTAGATGAACAGTGTCACTGTTCATCTACACCGCTCCTGCACATTTCTTTATTGCCTCAGCTGTCCCAGCTTCATGGCAGTCATGATGGCTGCCTCTTCTCCTCATTGAGGGTGAGAGGGAAGAAGCCGTGGTTCAAGCAGTAGAGTCGTGTGACCTGCAGGGCACCCCTTTTTCCCCCCACCACCCTACAGGATGGCTTTAGCTCCTTTCGGAGCCCTCCAACAGGGAGAACTTGGCACGGGAGCACGGAGACCCGCTCTTTGCATCTGATCTCGCCGCAACATCAGCCAGAAGTCTCGGGAAAAGATGTTTCTGAAGCATAGAACAACAGGGCAGCTGAATATGGTTTCCTGATGATACTTCAGGCTTACAAGGATGATAGGAAAGCTCAGGTCTGTGCAATCATAAGATCTGCGGAGGCAGATTTACTGATGTAGTCTCAGGCCTTGGTACTTTAATTGCACTTCATCATGTCAATCAGAAGGCAAGAAAGAAGATATTTAAGCCACCCACAGTCACCTTATACGGGAGACAAGCGGCATAAAAAGTCAATAAACAATCAAACAAACTTTGAGATCTTCAGCCATAATTCTTATTCACGAGACACATAGAAACAAATGTAGCTTTACCCAGGCTAATATTCTACACTAAAAACTTTACGTCTCCAAAACTTTCATCAATATTCATTCCAACATTGCCTCGCTGGCCAGGCTAGGTATGTATTTTGGTAGAGTTCATTTGGCAACCTGACAGTATGTAGTTCATCATTCTGGGTGATATTTCCAAAGTAATGAAATTCCCACCTAGTTCATGAGCTTTCCAAAAAGAATTCGTATAGAAGCCGATGGAGCTTTGGCCTCTATTCATAATCTTTGGTATATTTCGGATCAGTGAAGTTTCCATATTTTGTGGGTTTGGTTAGAGGCAACTAATTCCACATCCTTTAGGAAATGAAATCTATCAACACCCCCCTTCCTCCAAAAACTTCTTAATTAATGGACTGCCTTGAGTCAGTCTCAGGTATTCACTCCATCATTCATATATACCATTCATATTTTCATATAACAGTTCACAATACATTATACATTCAAGACACAAATACAAATGAATACTGAATATATAATCACTAATAAATAACACCATGGATGAAATACCTGTGTCATATAAAGAAAATCACAGTTTATAATCTGTACACCCTTGGGAGTCATAGTTATTATTTCAAATGTATTTCAACTTCTCAAAAGTAAGTTAAAATTATAAAGAAGACTTGGTAATTAAACATTGTAAAGTTGTAATGCATTGTAAAGTTGTATTCTTTTCTATACCAAAACCTGAATACCCGTAGAACTCCAATAACATGTAGAAATATAGGAGCAAATCCGTGTATATTAACAGGGTGGTTATCTGATAAAGTTCCACTTTATTTTTTATTTTATTTATTTATTTTGTCAAGAGTGTATATGAATACAAACAAAGTATAAACATTAATATGAATATATAAAGTGCAAGCATGGTTTTGAGTACATGATATTTTGCGAAATACATGGGATGGACAGGGATGGTAGGCACGCTAGTGCGCTTATGCACACCTCTTACAGACCTCTTAGGAATGGGGTGAGGTCAACAGTAGACAGTTTAAGGTTAAAGTTTTGGGGATTGGGGAAGAAACTACAGAGTCAGGTAGAGCATTCCACGCATTGACCACTCTGTTGCTGAAGTCAAATTTTTTGCAATCAAGTCTGGAGCAGTTTACATTAAGTTTGTATCTATTGCAAGATCATGTATTGTTGTGGTTGAAGCTGAAGTAGTCATTGACAGGTAGGACATTGTAGCATATAATTTTGTGTGCTACACTCGGGAGGCTACTTGACTGAATATGTTTTGCTTTCAATTATAAGGGAGTATTGGGATTCAGAATATAAAGATTATTTTCATTTATCAGCAAAAAAATCCTACATATATATACAAGTGTGTGTGTGTGTGTGTATATATGTATGTATGTGTATATATATATATATATATATATATATATATATATATATATATATATATATATATATATATATATATATATATATATATATATATATACACATACATACATATATATACACACACACACACACTTGTGTGTGTGTGTGTGTGTGTGTGTGTGTGTGTGTGTGTGTGTGTGTGTGTGTACAAATACTACCTCTGGCTGGTCCCAGAGTGGGGTGGAAATGGAGATTTTTCAATATCCTTCCCCCAGGAGTGGGGAGGCAATGGGGATTTTGCAGTATCCTTCCCCTGCCACGCCTACTAAGCCACATCCACAGAACCGGTAGGAAAAAATTTTGAATTTCACCCCTGATACACACACATATACATACATACATATACATATATACATACATACATACATACATACATACATACATACATACATACATACATACATACATACATACCGGTACATACATACATACATATGTAAATATATATGTATATATGTATATACATATATATATACATATATATATGTATATACATACATATGTATATATGTACATACTATCAAAAACAGCATCACAAAAAACATATTAGGAACACAAGTTAAAATAGGGAAGAAAATGGTAAGTGAACACCTGTCTACCCTAGACGAATTCAAGTCACCAGGACCAGATGGATTACACCCCAAGGTTCTGAAGGAACTGGCAGACGAGATCTCAGAACCACTGAACTATATCTTTCAAAGATCCTGGAGCATCGGGGAACTGCCAGAGGACTGGAAAAGAGCTGATGTAGTTCCCATCTTCAAAAAAGGAAAAAAAAACAGATCCAGGAAACTACAGACCTATCAGCCTGACCTCAATACCAGGGAAGATTTTGGAAAAGATAATCAAGCAACGAATCAATGAACACCTAGAAGCAAACAAAGTAATAACCAAAAGCCAACATGGGTTTGTCAAAAACAGATCATGCCAGACTAATCTTATTGCATTCTTTGATAAAGTGACAAAATTAGTGGACCAGAGGAATGCTGTCGATGTGGTTTACTTGGACTTCAGTAAGGCATTTGACAAAGTAGATCATAACCTACTACTAGATAAAGTAGAAAAATGTGGGTTAGACAGCATCACCACCAGATGGATTCAAAATTGGCTAACCAACCGCACTCAACGTGTAGTGCTCAATGGAACTGCATCTACATGGAGGGAAGTATGCAGTGGAGTACCCCAAGGCTCTGTTTTAGGCCCAGTACTCTTCAACATCTTCATCAATGACTTGGACGAGGGGATAGATGGGGAACTCATCAAATTTGCAGATGACACCAAACTGGCAGGAATAGCCAACTCTCCAGAAGATAGGCTCAAGATACAGAAGGATCTTGACAGACTTGAACATTGGGCGCTATCAAACAAAATGAAATTCAATGGTGAAAAAAGTAAGGTTCTACATTTAGGCAAGAAAAACAAAATGCACAGGTACAGTATATGTGGTACCTTGCTCAACAGTAGTAACTGTGAGAGGGATCTTGGAGTCCTAGTGGACAACCATTTAAATATGAGCCAGCAGTGTGCAGCAGCTGCCAAAAAAGCCAACACAGTTCTAGGCTGCATTAACAGAGGGATAGAATCAAGATGATGTGAAGTGTTAATACCACTTTATAATGCCTTGGTAAGGCTACACTTGGAATACTGCATACAGTTTTGGTCGCCACGATGTAAAAAGGATGTTGAGACTCTAGAAAGAGTGCAGAGAAGAGCAACAAAAATGATTAGGGGACTGGAGGCTAAAACATATGAAGAACGGTTGCAGGAACTGGGTATGTCTAGTTTAATGAAAAGAAGGACCAGGGGTGACATGATAGCAGTGTTCCAATATCTCAGGGGTCGCCACAAAGAAGAGGGAGTCAAACAAACTTTCCTTGTTTAGTTTCCACCCATTGCTTCTTGGTCTACCCTCAGGTGCTTTGGAGAATAGTTTGACTCCCTCTTCTTTGTGGCAACCCCTGAGATATTGGAACACTATTCAATATCACTATTGTTGAATGTCTGTTGGGTTGATTTTAAATATTGTGTCTTTTAACTTTTATATTGTTTTTAAATATTATTTATGAATTGGTTATTCTGTATTTTTCTCTGTTGTACGCCGCCCTGAGTCCTTCGGGAGTTGGGCGGCATATAAGAATACCAAATAAATAAATAAATAAATAAACACTGCTATCATGTCTCCCCTGGTTAAGGTGACCAGATTTTAATATTTGTAAAGCGGGACACCATTGACGGGGGGGGGGTTTCTAGGGGAGCAAGATGGGAGGGGTCCGTCTCTCTTATCCTGCAGCTTTGTGCACCCCCCCAAACACCCCCCCTTCATCGCAGCCCTTACCGCTGCCATGGCTGGGGCTCGCCTCTGCTGCGTCTGGCCCAGAGAGGGACAGCGGCAGGAGAAGGAAGAAAGCAAACCGCGGCTGTGGTGCTCCGGGAGGGTGGGTGGTGAGGGTTCTTCACAGCTGCGTGCTGCCTCCGTTGCAGCCAGCTGGGCAGCAGCCCTCCATGTGGGGAGACGGCCAGGCCTGCGCTTGGAAGAGGCTGCCGTTCTCACTGCCCGCTTTCTTCCTTCTCCCGCCACGAAACAAAAGTGAACTGCGGCAGCTCTGCTTTGGGAGGGCAGGCGGACGTCTGCAGCCAGGCAGGGAGGGAGAGCAGTGAGAGCGGCGGCCCCTTCCAAGCGCAGGCCTGGCCCTATACCTGCCCGGGGAGCTGCCGCCCACCTGGCCACCAGCGGCTTCTGCACCGCACTTGTAGTCGCATGGCCGGCAGGATTAACAGGTGTGCTGGGGACGCCTTGCCCGCCGCCTCCGTGCACTGTGCTTGGCAGGGGCCGCTGCCCCTCTCACTGCCCTCCCTCCCCGCCTGGCAGGGGGAGGCAGGCGAGGCAGGAGGCAGAGGGGTGTGCAGGGCTCAGCTCAGCCGCTGAGCATGTGAGGCGCCCGCCCCAGCTCTCGGGCTGCTTCCCGCTGCCATGCAAAGTTTGGAGTGCCAGGCCAGTGGAGGAAGAGCAAGCTGGCTGGCGGCGCGGTAAAAATCCTTCCTGGCCCTTGCCAGCTGGGCCTGGTCTTCTCTCCGGGGAGGCATCTGTTGGGTGCATCACGCCTCCGCTCCTTCCCCCCGTGTGGCAGACCCGCCAAAGCCGCTGCTCCCTCTACGCGTCTGGAAGCGCATTTCCTGGCTGTTGCCGTCAAGCGGGGCGGAGCATGTGAGGCGCTGAACTGGGCCCTCGGGCACGTTGGAATGCGGTGGGGGGGTTTTCCCTGCCCAGTCCAGAGCTGGCAAGATCTTAGTGTGCGGGCGCGGCTGTTTCCCTCAAGATCTGCTCGAGGGAAGCGAGGCGCTTTGCGCAAATTCAAATTCAAAAAGCGGGACTTTTTTGAAACGCCGTGGGACACGGGACAAATTATTCAAAAGCGGGACTGTCCTGCCAAAAGTGGGACATCTGGTCACCTTACCCCTGGTCCTTCTTTTCATTAAACTAGACATACCCAGTTCCTGCAAGTGTTCTTCATATGTTTTAGCCTCCAGTCCCTTAATCATCTTTGTTGCTCTTCTCTGTACTCTCTCCAGAGTCTCAACTTCCCTTTTACATCGTGACGGCCAAAACTGAATGCAGTATTCCAAGTGTGGCCTTACCTGGAGAATGTCGCATAGCTTTCTTTTTCTTTTTCTTCCTCTCGCCCCCCCTCCCCCCCCCCTGTCTCCACTCCCCACAACCAGTTCGGAACAAAATTCTACCCAGGAAGGTTCTTACCAGTGAAATTTAACTTCTGAATCTACAATAGGACCAGTAGTGGGTTCTGAATTAATTTGCTACCGGTTCGCGTGCATCCCGGATGGGTGAGTGGAGCCTCCCACCACTGCTGCTACCGGTTCTAAGAACCGGTCTGAACCGGGAGCAACCCACCGGTGAATAGGACCATACAGCACCAAGATTGATGGAGAAAAGGACTGGTATCTATTATCAAGGCTTAGTCAGATAAAAAATGGGTGTGGTCCCCAGGTCAGAAAACTTCAATGTGGGTGAGTTTTTGATTGTGGAATCCTTGGTGCTCTCTCAGCTTTGTTCTTGCTTACAGTTGCTTCATTACGAGGCTATGTAACATCTTGAATGTATTTTGGGGGCTGCAGAAGCTATGGCTCCAAGATCAGGGAGATAATATATTCCAGGAAGTCTTCCAAGATGTTGCAGAAGACTTCTGAATTGCATTACACTGCTCAAAAAGGATCAGATTGTGATCTTGGGTTCTCAAGAATCCTGCTCCAATATTTAGGCCACAGCTGGGAACATATTTGGGTGAATTTGGTTGCTGCATCCAATGCAACCATTACTAAAGCAGGCTGTTCTGGCATCAAACTCTCATTATCTTGTAGCTACATTACCACAATATACTTTATTGAAGATTACCTCTGAAGATTACTTGGAAATTCAATATGGTTAACAATGCAAGGGCTGGCTTGCTAACCATCCAGGACTGGCTTAGCTTTAGAAAAACTGTATTACAGGACCAACATTGGCCACCAATAGATTTCAAATTTTTATTAGCTCCCAAAAATGTAGAGTCCCCCTGCACTAGGTGTTCAAACCAGGAAGGAAGGTTGTGGATTCCTCCACTCCAGCTGCTCTGGAATATGATTCTGTGGCCATCCCAACCTAAGGGAGATTATTTTCCCCTTCCTTTTAGGATCACCCTCTTTAGGTTGAGAGACACCCAGCATCATTGGTCAGGAAGGTGTGAAACTATGGTGAAGGAGTTCATGAATAAAAGTATAGTGGGTATAAAAATGGAAGGATAGAAATTATAGAGGTTTTTTTTCTTTTTTATTTAATGTGAAAAGAAGGGATCTATATCTGTCGTTCTAGGAAAGTTTCCTTAAAAACCCTGCTGACTAGGAAAGTGTTCTTTGGATTATCTTAGAGCATGAGGACATTAGGGAATTTTATGATGTCAGTAGGCCACGGCTCATTCAACTTTTACAAGGATCAACTTTAATAAACTGTTACCTTTACTATTATTCTTATCTTGTGGTAAAAAGTAAAGATGACAACTTAATGAGAATAACTCATTAGTTATTATCATAAAGGTATCGGCACAGGACTAAGCATTGTCACCATCTCACCACCCCTGCATGCAAACATTGTTCCAAACACTCAGTCTTCTCCAACAGACATTACATTTCTGCCTAGTGAAAACAAACTGGGTGAGTATGAAGCTGAGAAAATGACTAGCTTCAGCAACTGTAGCTGGCAATGCTTAGAGCTTCACAGAGACTGCTGTTTTTTTTCCTCAGGTTCTCCATTCCTATATAAGATCTCAATATTCCAGTAGGAAACATTAGCATAGAAAGACAGGTGTGTTAAACATTCCATGGCAGTAAAACTCTTTAAGAATAATCCTTCCCCATTCTGCTTTCCAGGCAAAGTGGGAAAAGTTGCTTCTGAAGCAAAACAAAAGGACAGCTGAATGTAGTTTCTTGGTTATATCCAAGCCTCACAGGGATAGTAGGCAGAGGTACCTGTCTTTCTATCCACCCTGTAGAATTATAAGAAGATCCTGCAAAGGTGGGTTAACTGATGTGTTCTTGGGCCTTGGATCTTTTATTGCATTTTTTCTCAGAGGGCAACAGAGAAGATTTTGTGGTGATCTCCAGCAATACTTATTCTTTTTATTCACATAGATACATATACAGCTTTACCCTTCCTTCCTTCCTTCCTTCCTTCCTTCCTTCCTTCCTTCCTTCCTTCCTTCCTTCCTTCCTTCCTTCCTCCCTTCCTCCCTTCCCTTCCCTTCCCTTCCCTTCTCTTCCTTCAGCTGTAGAAACATAAATTTATCAACATCCTCTCCCTCCCAAAACAAATTTCTTCATCAATAGGATACTCCATCATTAATTTACTGTATGGCCATTCATATTTACATCATAATGCTTGACAGATACTAAGAAACAAACAAATAAAAATAAATATATACAATAGTGTACAACAGTGGTTGAAATGGTTATGTCATATAAGGAAAGTTCTGGATATTAATTTCCACACTCGACTGAGTCATGTTAATTATTTCAAGTGAATTTCAACGTCTCAAAAGTGAACTAAAATTTTCAAGGGAGCTTATTAATTAAACATTGAAAAATTGCAGTGCAGTTTCCATTTCTGATAATGGGAATTAATAGAAAGCATTTGCTCAGAACTACTTAGGGACTGGCAAGTTTTCCCACTAGAAATAAGATTTTCTGTACAGACCAAAAGACAGCCGAGGAAATGCTGTGACCAAATTAAGAAGACCTGGATCCTGGAGCTGGGAGATATCTGCATTTCATCACAGAACTTCCTAACTCATTTCATATTGAAGCAATCCACCTGCATTCAGAAAAGAAGGAAAGCTTTAAACTATTGTTGATGTCACTGAGATCAGAGAAAATAGGTAAGATTAGCCTGTTTGGGGTCTTTTGGTTTTTATCAGAATGGGGTGAGAATTTTGAAATTGTTGTGTATTAAAGATGGAGAAACTATTGTTTTTACACCTAATTCTAGTTGAATCTAGTGATAAATGATTATACCATTTATCAGGTACAATCTGATAAAGTTGCTCCACCAACATTCAGGAGCAAATGAGAAGAGGACTTCTTTGTTTTTTATTGCTTACCAGATATTTGAGGAATACAACAATAACAACATGTAGATTTACAGTCCCACATTTTAAGTATTTCCAGTTTCGTCTTCTCTCGAAGACAAAACTGTCTTGTCTCATCCTTTGAAGATTTTAGATCACAAACTATCTTCCTATCTCTTACTGTATTCCATATGATTATTCTTTAATTATATTAAGGAAGAAAATTAATGTTATTGTCACATCATATGAAGGTAGCTTTTCATTCTTGGTCCATGTGTTCTTTCAGCACGTCAATAATTTGTACTTTTGATCAAGTATAAAATGAAGAACATGGATGTTATATTATATATTCTCATCCCTCTCGTGCATCCACCTTGGGTGATGAGTCCTAGGCTACATTTTAAACAGGTGCAATTTTATTTTGATTGAAACCATAGTGCATTTCTTGTAATAAATATCTTATTCTTGTTTGCATTTTTCCACTGGTCAAATAGTATATAATTCTGATTACTTCATTGTTTCAGTTTCCAAAGTGCTTCTATGATTCAATGGCAAATAGAACACAGGTGACAGAATTCATACTCACTGGATTGACTGATGATCCACAGTTGCAACTCATCCTCTTTGTGATATTTTTTACTCTTTATGCTATTACCCTGTTAGGGAATGCGGGCATGATTGTCTTAATCTGGATCAGTCCTCAACTCCACACACCAATGTACTTTCTCCTCAGTCATGTATCATTTGTGGATATCTGCTGTTCATCAGCTATCACCCCAAACTTCCTATGCCATCTTGTAAAAGAGAAAAAGGTTATTTCTTTTGCAGGCTGTTTTACTCAACTTTATTTTTATGGTGTATTTTCTACTGCAGAGTATTACATCCTAGCTATCATGGCCTATGATCGCTATGTGGCCATTTGTCATCCTCTAGTCTACTTGGTCACCATGCCCCAAATAAAATGTGTCCAACTAATAGTCGTTTCATACATTACTGGAGTTGTACATGGTTTAGTTCATATCATTCCTGCATCTCAGTTGTTCTTCTGTGGACCAAACATCATTAATAATTTTGTCTGTGAGGGTCCTGCACTATTACAACTTGCCTGTTCAGATATCAGTTTAAATAATCTGTTGAAATTTATATTTATTGGCTTCACTTTGATAGCAACCATGCTCATTGTTCTCACATCCTACATTTGTATCCTGATTACTATTTTAAAGATGCGCTCTGCCAAATCTCGGAGGAAAGCCTTCTCCACATGTACATCTCACCTCATGGTCATCACTGTTTTCTATGGATGTGCTGGCTTTGTGTATGCACAGTCACAACCGACCAAGTCTATCTACATCAATCAAATAGCTTCTGTGTTGTATCTTCTAGTGACTCCGATGATCAACCCCTTAATCTACAGCCTGAGGAACCAGGAGGTAAAGGTTGCCTTTAGAAAAATGCTGGGGTGGGGGGAATGTGTTCTTTTTTATACCAAAAACTGAATACTGTGAAAACACCAGTAAAATATAGAAACATAGAAGTAAATATGTGTATATTAACAGTGTGGTTTTCTGACACATTTCTGCTTGGAAAACTACTTGACTGAATTAGTTTTACTATCATTTCAGGGACTATCGCAATTTAGCTCAGGGATATTTTGACAACAAAAACGTTCATATTTAAATATTTCTCCAAGATATTATATTTTTCGTAAAACCAATTAATGGAATCTAATTGCTAAATGTTAAAGATGGTGACATATATATAATGTAATAGAAATATATAATACATATTTAAAACCAAACTGGGATTGTTTTGTAATCATAAAGACTGTAATTTTTAACATCTATATTAAAGAGAAATCATTTCAACCAAAGTCTGATCTGGTCTGTCTCCTCTGATATTTTGACTCAATAAATGCTGCTTCAATTTATGTGACAGAAATCTCTTATTTCTTTTTGTAATAAAATATATACAAGGGGGGCCTAGATCAGGGGTAGGCAAAGTTGGCTCTTCTATGACTCATGGACTTCAACTCCCAGACTTTCTGAGCCAATCATGCTAGCTCAGGAATTCTGGGAGTTGAAGTCCATGAGTCATAGAAGAGCCAACTTTGCCTACCCCTGGCCTAGATGATTCTGTCTTACATCTACAGTAGTTATGCAGTTTATTTCAAGAACCACTCAGTGGCTCCTTCATGTGAAATCCTAAATTGCAGCCTCCCCACCCAAATAATCAGAGTGATTTAGTGCCCACGGATCTTTGTTCGATAGGGGTGTGCATTGAAATATCACTTTATGTAAAAACAAACAGAACAGAACAGTGTGGAAACCATCTTTGCGTTTGTGTGCTCTGTGTCTCTTAATTGAAATTCCCCACTCTGGTCACTCAGATTTGCAGACAAGGTTCCCAATATGGTTAGTGGCAAAGTCACGGGCCAATCACAATGTATTTCAAATTATTTCTTATTTCCATTTCATATTTTTGCTGATAACATTCATTAAGTACACTGAAATATTGTTATGTTCATTTTGGTTACCAGAGCAGAAGGTAATTGTTCTTACAGAATTTTACTCATACTTCCTTTGATTTCAGCTAATATACTCTTGCAACAGGATAGGGATATAAATTCAGTGACACCTATGTACTTTTTAATACCCAGTAAATAGGAATCATTGTAAAGAAGCTAAAATGATGATAAAATGATAAAAATGGTGGGGGGGGGAGTTGCTCTTTTCTTCCTTCTAAAGAACAATGTTGCATAGCTTTCTTTTTCTCCTCCTTCCTCTCTCCCTCCTTCCTCCCCTCCCTACACCCAGCAGGAAGGTTCAGAACAACATTCTGTCCAAGGAGATTCTTATAAAGGTAATTAAATCCACAATAAGATCATACACCACCATGACTGATTGGAGTAACCACTCTCATTAAATTTGTAAAAAGATTACCATAATATACTTTCTTTAGCATTATCTCTGAAAATTACTTGGAAATTCAATTTGGTTAACAATACAAGGGCTAGCTTGCTTATCATCCAGGGCTGGCCTAGCTTTAGAAGAACTGTATCACAGGAACAATCTGGTTACCAATAGATTTCTAGGTGCAAGTGAAATCTTTGTTAACTCCAGAACTGTAGAATCCATCTGCTTTCTAAAGCTCCCATGCACTAGGTATTCAAACCAGGAAGAAAAGTTGCAGATTCCTCCACTCCAGGTGCTCTGGAAGATGACCCAAAGAAGGAAGCCTATTATGTGGCCATCCCAACCTTAGGGAGATTCGCCCCCCCCCTTCATGTTAGGATCACCCACCTTAAGTTGAGAGCCACCCAATGTTAATGGTCAAGAAAGTGTGAAGATACAGTGAAGGAATACATGAATAAAAGGATGATGGATGAAAGGATAGAAGGACAGAAAGAGGAGGATAAGCCAAAGAAATGGCGTTCCAGACCGGAAAAAAAATACAGATTATAAGATTCTTTTTTATTTGTTGTAAAATGAAGGGCTCCATAGCTATTATTCCAGGAAAAGGCATCTTTAAAAATTCCGTTTTCCAGGAAAGTGTTCTTTGGATTATCTTAGAACCGTGATGGCGAACCTATGGCACGGGTGCCACAGGTGGCATGTGGAGCCATATCTGCTGGCACGCGAGCTGTTGCCCTAGATCAGGTCCAGCATGCATGTGGGCGCCCGCCAGCTGATTTTTGGCTCGCACGGAGGCTCTGGGAGGGCGTTTTTGGCCTCCAGAGGGCCTCCAGGGTGGCAGGGGAAGGGCGTTTTTGCCCTCCCCAAGCTCCAAGAAAGCCTCTGGAGCCCGGGGAGGGCAAAAAATGGGCCTACCGGGTCCACCGGAAGTCAGGAAATGGGGGAGCAGGGGCACATGGGGGAGCATTGAATATGGGTGTGGGCACGCGCACAGGTGCAATAGCGCGCGTGTGCACTATTTCGGCACCCGAGGAAAAAAAGGTTCGCCATCACTGTCTTAGAACATGAAGATATTAGGGAATTTCATGATGTCAGCAGACAAAGGCTCATTCAACTGTTACAAGAATCAAATTCAATAAATTATTACTATTATTATTATCTTGTGGTGAGAAGTGAATAATGTTGAAAAGTGAATGAGAATAACATTAAATACATTCAGATATCTGCAGAGGAGCAAGCTTTGTCGCAAGACACCATCCCTGTATGTAAATATTGTTCCAAAGACTCAGTCTTTTCCTGTAGCTACTAAAAACAAGCTTGGTGAGTATGAAACTAGCTAACTGAAGTAACTAGCTTCAGCAATTGTAATTGGCAATGCTTAGAGCTTCAGGGAGGCTATCTGCATTTTTCTGCTCAAGGTTTCATTTTTGCATAAGATCTCAATGTTCCCATAGCTAACATTACCGTACAAAGAGAGTGTGAATGAAACATTCCCTGGTTCACTTCAATGAAAGTCTTCAAGAACATTCCCTCCTCATTCTGCATTTTGTGCAATTTGGAAAAGCTGCTTCTGAAACATAGAACAACAGGACAGTTGAATATGGATTCCTTGTGATATCTCAGTCTTACAGGGATGATAGGCAGAGGATCTGTATTTCTAGTCAGACCTGTGCAAAGGTGGATTTACTGATTTAGTCTCAGCCTTGGTGCTTTAATTACACTTCATCATGTCAATCAGAAGGCAAGAAAAAAAGACATTTAAGCCACCCACAGTCACCTTATAGTGGGGGACTTTAATAAGCTTGTTTAAGCAAGCAAACTTTGAGGAGATCTTCAGTGTAATTCTTATTTAAGACACATAGAGACAAATACAACTTTACCAGGTTAATATTCTACACCAATAGCAATAGCAATAGCACTTAGACTTATATACCGCTTCATAGTGCTTTACAGCCCTCTCTAAGCGGTTTACAGAGTTCAGCATATTGCCCCCAACAATCTGGGTCCTCATTTTACCCACCTCGGAAGGATGGAAGGCTGAGTCAACCTTGAGCCGGTGAGATTTGAACAGCTGAACTGCTGAACTAGCAGTCAGCTGAAGTAGGTTGCAGTGCTGCTTTTAACCACTGCACCAGCTTTACATCTCCAGCTCTTTCCCCGATAATTCATTATCACATTGTCTTCCTGGCCAGGCTTGGTATGTATTCCAGTAGAGTTAAGTTGGGAACTCCACAATATGTACTTCATCATTCTGGGTGATGTTTTTAAAGGAATGAAGTTCCCACATATTTTGTGGGCTTTCAGTAAAGACTGGTTATGTCCAGCTTTGTCTCCCCATTCATTTCTCCTGCACATTTTTGCTTTCCTCTTCAGTTTTGTGAAGTTCCCTTATTTTATGGGCTTTACTTAGAGGCAGCTATTTTTCCAATTGTATTTATTTTCCAAATTCATTCATTCATTCATTCATTTCATTACCAATGCTTTAAAAACAAAAATCTATCACCCCCATAAAATTGCTTCTTCATCAATAAATTGCCTTGGGTCAATCTCATTATTAATATATGACCATTCATACTTTCATTATAACACTTGAGAGATAATAAGAAACAAAAAAATACAAACAAATACATGCAATCACTAATAAATAACACTGGCAACAAGTCCATGGTTGAAATAGCTCTATCATATGTCCATTTGCACATCTCTATTAACTCAATTAACTAATATTATTTCAAATGTATTTCAACTTCTCAAAAGCAAGCTAAAATTTTCAAGGAGATTTATTAATTAAATATTGAAAAGTTGCAATGCAGCTCCAATATCTGTTAATGAGAATTAATAGAAAGTATTTGTCTAAGATCGGGAGTACTTAGGGAATGGCAAGGTTTCCCAATAGGTTTAGGATCTCTTGCACAAACTAAGATCATAAGTCAGCCAAGGAAATGCTGTGACCAAATTAAGAAGACCTGGAGCTGGAAGATATCTGCATTTCTTCCCAGAAGCAAAGAATTTCCTAACTCATTTCATATAGAAGCAATCTACCTCCAAGAAGGGATGCTTTAAATTACTGTAGGAGTCCTTGAGACCAGAGTAAAAGGGTAAGTTTAGTCTGTTTGGGATCTTTTATCACACTAGGGTGAGAATTTTAAACAGTTCCATATTAAAGATGGAGAAGCTTTTTTAATAAAAATAATTATAATAGAAACTACTGATAAACCATTGTGCCATATCCTACATTCTGGGATGATTGGGAAGTGGACTTCTTTCTTCTTTTTCACAGTTTTTCAACTATTTGAGGAATAGAATTATTTTTATTAATCACATGCAGATTTCTCTTCCCAAATTTTAACCATTTCATTTTTTTTCCCCAGGACCAAATTTTTAGTTTTCCTTCACTGATATCATTTAAAATCACAAACTAGTTTCCCATCTTTTAGTACCTGAAGTTTTTTGTCCTTCAGTAATAATAAGGAAGAAGAAATAATAATGATATTGACACACCATAGGAAGGTGGCTTTTCATTCTTGGTCCATGTGTTCTTTCAGCATGTCAATTTCAATTATTTGTATTTTTGGTCACGTACAGGATGAAGAATTCTACCCCATGTAGATGTTCTATTGTATATTCTCATCCTTCTCCTGCATCCACACTGGATGATGATTCTTAAACTGAATTTTAAACTGAACTGAATTTTAAGGTACAATTTTATTTTGATTGAAATTATAACTCATTTCTCATCGTGAATATCTTATTCTTGCTTGTATCTTTCCACTGGTGAAATAGCTTATAATTCTGATTACTGCGTTCTTTCAGTTTCCACAGAGTTTATATGATTCAATGGGAAACAGCTCGCAAGTGACAGAATTCATACTCACAGGGTTGACTGATGATCCACACTTGCAACTCATCCTCTTTGTGATACTTTTTATTCTTTATGCTATCACCTTGTTGGGGAATGCGGGCATGATTGTCTTAATCCGGATCAGTCCTCAACTCCACACACCAATGTACTTTCTCCTCACTCACTTATCATTTGTGGATATCTGCTGTTCATCATCTATCACCCCACAGTTCCTATGCCATCTTTTAAAAGAGAAGAAAGTTATTTCTTTTGCTGGTTGTTTTACTCAACTTTATTTTTATGGTGTATTTTCCACTGCAGAGTGTTTCCTCCTAGCTATTATGGCTTATGACCGTTATGTGGCCATCTGTCACCCTCTAGTCTACTTGGTCACCATGTCCCAAATAAAATGTGTTCAATTAGTGGTGGTTACCTACATTACTGGGGTTATACATGCTTTAGTGCATATCATTCCTGCATCTCAGTTGTTCTTCTGTGGACCAAACATCATTAATAATTTTTTCTGTGAGGCTCCTGCCCTATTACAACTTGCCTGTTCAGATATCAGTTTAAATTATCTGTTGATATTTATATTTATTGGCTTCACTTTAATAGCAACAATCTTGGCTATTCTTACATCCTACATGTACGTCCTGATCACCATTTTAAAGATGCACTCTGCCAAGGCTCGGAGGAAAGCCTTCTCCACATGTACATCTCACCTCATGGTCCTCACTTTTTCCTATGGAGGTACTGGCTTTATGTATTCACAATCACAACCTAACAAGCCTCACTACACTAATCAAATAGCTTGTGTGTTGTATCTTATAGTGAGTCCAGTGATCAATCCCTTGATCTACAGCCTGAGGAACCAGGAGGTAAAAGTTGCCTTCAGAAAAATTCTGGAGGGAAAAGATGCATTCCTTTCTGTACCAAAAACCTAATACCCTTAGAGCTACAATAACATATAGAGTAACTTCTAGAAATATAGAAGCAAATATGTGTATACTCACTGTGTGGTTATCTGACACATTTTTACTTGGAAGGCTACTTGACTGAATGTGTTTGGCTATATTTCAGGGAATATTTGGATTCAGCCCAGGGATATTGTGACAGCAAAATCCAATTTCGTATGTAAAAATTTACTGAAGAAATTTTATTTATCTTAAAAGCAATTAATTAGTTGCTAAATTTTAATGATGTAACCCCAGTGAGATTCCTTGGGAGGGGGAAGGGAGATAGATAGATAGGTGTGTGTGTGTGTGTGTGTGTGAGAGAGAGAGAGAGAGAGAGAGAGAGACAGAGAGAGAGAGAGAGAGAGAGAGAGAGAGAGAGGGAGGGAGGGAGGAAGGGAGGGAGGGAGGGAGGGAGGGAGAGAGAGAGAGAGAGAGAGAGAGAGAGAGAGAGTGAGAGAGAGAGAGAGAGAGAGAGAGAGAGAGAGAGAGAGAGAGAGAGAGAGAGAGAGAGAGAGAGAGAGAGAGAGAGAGAGAGAGAGAGAGAGAGAGAGAGAGAGAGATTGGGATTGGATTCAGCCCAGGGATATTGTGACAGCAAAATCCAATTTCGTATTTAAAAATTTACAGAAGAAATTTTATTTATCTTAAAAGCAATTAATGGGATCTAGTTGGTAAATTTTAATGATGTAACCCCAGTGAGATTCCTTGGGAGGGGGAAGGGAGATAGATAGATGTATGAGAGGGAGAGGGAGAGGGAGAGGGAGAGGGAGAGGGAGAGAGAGAGAGAGAGAGAGAGAGAGAGAGAGAGAGAGAGAGAGAGAGAGAGAGAGAGAGAGAGAGAGAGAGAGAGAGAGAGAGAGAGAATGATTTAAATGATGCTACACATACTGTATATAATTGTGTATTATTTAGAGATTTACCTGAGATTTGATGTGAACAGTAAGGCACAAAGGAACCACAAAACCAAACTGGGATCCTTATGTAATTATAAAGAAAAAGATAGTGATTTTAAACCTCCATGTTAAAAAAAAAACATTTCAACCCTAGTCTGATCTGGTTTGTCTCCTCTGATATTTTGACACAGTAATTGCTGCTTCACTTTATTCTGTCTTGTGTCCAGTTGTGCATTTTCTTTCAAGGACCACTCAGTGGCTGCTTCATGCAAAACCCTCAATTGGAATCTCCTCACTCAAGTAATGTCAGTGATGTTTGTGCCATGGGGTTCATTCAAATATTACACTATGTAAAAGCATGCATGACAGTTTGGAAACTATTACTAGGTCATTGTGCTCTGTTTCTCTGGGTTGAAATTCCCCACATTGGTCACTCAGATTTGCTCACCAGGTTCACCATATGGTTGGTTATAGAGCACCCCACATAATTGCTAAGTACTTCTTACCCATTTCATAGATGAATGTTTTGTCAATAACAATAGGTGTTTCTTTAACATGCCAAAAGATTATATTTTATTCATTTGGGATACTAGAGCAGAATTTAATTGTTCTTTCAGAATTTTGCCTATACAATTATTTGCCTTTTATTTCAACTAATGGACTGTTGCAACAGAATAGGAATATAAATTCAATGACACCTATATACTTTTTATAACCAATGAATTTACATTGTTGTAAAGTAGCTACTATGACAACTCAACAATAATTGTAATATAATTATAACAGTGAAAGTTAAGGGGTTATCCTTTCCTTCCTTCAGCAAAAGGATGTTGCATTACTATCTTTTTCTCCTTCCTTCTTCCTTCCCCCTTTCCTGTCTCCCCTCCCCAACCCCAGCAGGAGGCTTTGGGGCAAAATTCTACCCAGGGAGATTCTTTTCTAAACAGAAGGAATAATATATAATATACACATACACACACACACACACACACACACACACACACACACACACACACACACACACACACACACACATATATATATATACACATATATATATACACATATACACACACACATATATATATGTATATATGTGTGTGTGTGTGTGTGTGTGTGTGTGTGTGTATGTGAGAAATGAATTTATTTTTGTTAAATAACGACATGTAATAAGAACCATAGTGCAACCATTTTGAAAGATATTTATAAAGTTACAAATAATTTTGTGTGACAAAAATGTATTATATGGATGTCAGCTCATTTTCACTGTTCGCAGATAACAGGATATGTTTTTTACCAATTTTGTGGGAACAGAGAGAGTGGAAGGGATGAGAAGGAAATGTTTGTTTTTCTCTTTTGTTATGCAGGGAATGAGATCATGAGAATGCACAGGTTCACACAGGAAGTGTGGAGCTGTCAGGATGATGGATATTTTTCCTATATTGTGTTAGGATGTTACATAATGGGAGGTTGGCCGATATGATGTGAGGAGAATGGGAGGAGTAAGGTGGAGTCATGTTTTGTATAAATTCATGTTTCAGGATAATGGCTTTTGTCTCTATTTTGTGTCATGGATTCTGACTGTGTAAAGACCCTTTGATCAAAGAGAAATAATAAACTGTATATATTGTTCATAATCTGGATTCCTGCTTAATTATTTTTCTCACAATTGGCGCCCAACGAGGCCATGGACATTCTTTCTGGATTTGGGAAATACCTTGACCGGGAATGCGTGCACACGCCCTATCTTTGGGTGACCAGGGTGAGGGTTTCACTTATCTGGGGGAATTTGCTCCTCAGACGGACTGAGACTGCAGGATCCAGTGACAATATAAACAGCCCCGAGTGTATGAAGGCCGGCCGGCAACTACTTGGCTTAGGTGAGTAATGAGACACGGGGTGTTTCTGTTTAGACTCCTTAAGTGGATTCCTTGAATAGAGGGTGATGTGTTTACTTAGGTTGTAAGTAAATACGAGAGGCACTGGGAGATTGATCAGTCTCTGTGTTTGTGCTATGACGTTTTAGTCCCTATGTACAAGGGCACGTCTGTTAGAGTATTCAGGAGGAATCGAAGAGAAAAAGTCTCGGGGGGGAATGGGGCCCGGTTAACTAGAAATGCTAGCGGAAGGAATGAGATTCCTTTAAATCCCTTTTATCTCCTACATTGGAGGAGCTGTGAATGCAGTGGAATGGGGGTTGGCTAAACTGAGTTGTGATGACTGAAAGTTGTGCTAGAATATGGCCATGATTGTCATTGGAATGAGTGTGGTAACTCTAATCTACATTGTTTTAAAGAGTGTGCTTGGCAAGACAAAGTGTAAAGCTTAATTGCTGTATGTTTGTTCCAGTTTTTTGGATGACCTTTCTCTCCATCATTGGTAACATGGGAATGTGACCCTTTTATGTATGTTTGGTGTCTTTGAGTTTCTTCAGATAGAGAGCCAAATGGCTTGATGGCTGCTGGGGAATTCAGTTACATTTGTTAATGTGTTAATGTGTTGTTGTTTTGCCTCTCTGTCTTAAAGGACTATAAATCAATGGTAATTGTACCTGAAAGATAACACAGATGTTAAGAATTATTTTGCAGGCAGGACAGTGTTTTTAAATGACACTGGCAGTGTGTGAGATACATTGGGGTTTTGGAATATTCTGATTTGGAATTGTTTAAGGTGCTGGAAATGTTCAGCCAATTTGAGAGATTGTAGTTGTTTCAGATATAGATGAAGATGTATCTAGGACATTTGAGAATAGGCTTGTCCTTGGAGCTTTGGGAAATGGGCTGTGGTTAGGGCCCAAAATCATATTTTTGATAAAAAACCTTAAGGCCGTTTCCCACTGCTTGTAAGATCAAGATGCTACCAGATGCAAAGGGCATTAACTCCCTGGTGGATCAGTTGATAGGGAGGAAGATTTTTTTTTGTTGATGTTAGTTTGCACAAAAGTTTTTTTTTGTTTAATGGAAGTGAGAGAGTTCTCAAACAGAGGTGGTCTGGAGACCTGTAAATGTTTGTTTGCAAACATGGGGATGTTTGTAAACATCTGTTTGTTTACAAGGGGATGAGAGAGAGCTCCTTTACTAGTTATAGTAAGTAGCAGGGATTTGTACTTGGGAAAGTATTTGACAGAAAATACTGATTAGAGAGACATTCTATGGAGAATGTGAAGAGTGGTGTTTGGCAGTTAGAAGTTAGAAGAGTTATTTGTGAGTTTCTTTGTGAGTTTCTTTGTTGAAACGATGTTGAAGATAATTGAGTGTTCTGAATGGAGTATTCAGCTGTGTGAGTGTGAGAGAGAGAAGGGGGGAAGCGGCTTGCTTTTTCCCTTTTACACATTTTTTTTCTAAAGTCTGCAGAGTGAGGGGAGGGGCACATGGGTGAATTTGCGGAAGTTGATGTTGATGAGCAGATGTCCTGCTCTGAGAGCTCTGCTTTTGAAGAAGTTGTTGAGTTTAATGAACTGCCGATTGTGAATAGATGAGAGATACTGACAAGGTTGAATTCTAATATGAGAAGTTGTCAGAAGTAGAACCATGGAGGTGCTATGTGAGGAAGGATATAGAGACAAGTAAGTGGAGTTGAAGGAAGTTATATTGACATGAGTTTGCCTGATTTGGGAAAGTCTTTTGTTTGTTTGTTTGGAATAGTTCACATTAGGTAGGATGATGTGGCTAAGGGTGTGTTAGCTCGAAAATGGGCTGGTAAGTTGATGGACCTTGTGGTGAGAGGGTGACTTTATTGGTTGAGTATTGGAAGTGAGTAGTGAGGACAATTATGATGAAGAAGGTTCATAAGGGTCTTACTCATTCTAGATTGTTGCAATATGAGGTGATTGGAGAATGCAAGTGTTGATTGGCATTATGAAAAGAAGGTATGTTTGTAGAGGAATGTATGCAATTGTTATGATTACATTAGATAAACAAAAAGAGCATGAGGATGCAAGTGACCGGGGGGAAAGTGAATGACAATGAATCCAGGTGGGATGCCAGCTGGGGAATATTGAGAAATCTGCTGGTGATAGTGGTTTATTTAAATGGTTGGGTGGAAGTATTTCCATGAGGATTTCCATGAGGAATGGTAAATGCTCAGATGCTAGAATATATTGGAGCAGATAGTTCCAAGAAATGGGTTGGAGAAAACCATTGAAAGTGATAGAGGTACGCATTTTCTAGCCCAGGTAGTGTAATAGGTAATAGACCAATTAGGTATTAATTGGCAATTACATTTATCATTTTGTCCGACTTTGTTTGGCAAAGTTCAGAAAATGATTCAAATCTTGAAAAATACCTTACAGAAGTTAATTTTAGAATTGCCGCTACCTTGGATGAAATGTTTACCTTTAGCAATATTGCTTATTAAGATAAATACAAGAAAAGACATTAGAATTTTGTTGTATGAAATGATGTTTGGTATTTCTTATACTGGAAATGTGGGAATGTCAAAGATAAAATGGGAAAGTGTTTGTTTTTGAAAAATATACAGGAACTGTCCCAGTGTTTTTCTCTTTTAAGGTTCGAAGGACTATTGGCACAGATTCCTTCCCTTGATTTTCAAATACGTGACTTTAAGAGCGGTGACTGCGTCCTGAGTTAAGCTCTAAAAAGACATGAACTAAAGCCAATGTGAGAAGGACCGTTCCAAGTGCTGTTGACTACCGAGTTGACTACCGAGTTGGGATGAGCGGACTAAAGAGATAGGCTGAGTCCATTATTTGTGTGTGAAAGAACTGGGGACTGCACCCCATGGATGGACAGTGACTGCTAAGACAATAGATCCTTTTGCATTGACTTTTAGGACTAATTGATAGCACTTTGGGAGGTTGAGTTGCTTATTTTGTTGGGGGTAATAAACTTTTGTATTGTGTTACTGGTTTCTATAGGGAAGAGACATAGTAGGGTGGTATGGTTACATGTTGTGAAAGTATGTGGATGTAAGTCCCTGGAGTGATTGTATTGAAGTTTGAGTTTGTATTACATTACATATACATACACAGGGGGGCCAGTCCACTGGAAGTATGAATTCGACAGTAGGGGTGATTATTGTCTTCTGGGGAATATGGACGTATCTTCAAGTAGGGATGGGAACGTTTGCTGTTTTGCTGTGTTATTAATGTGGCAACAGTTGAGTTTCCATGCTGAACTTGAACAACAATTTTCCCAGATACATAAATCACTGACACTAATTGAGCCGGAAATTTGAGGCTGGAATTTGTATTAGATCTACCTTTAGTGGTGGCACACCACTTGGTACATATCGAAAGTGTAACCATACATATGAGATAGCTGTTCATAATAGAGATGTGTCCAATAGGATGGAAGCTGTACATAATCATTGCTATGAGAGATGTGGCAATTATACACCTTCCTATAAGAAAGTCCAGAATAGAGGAAGGATTGATTTTACCATATGGAGAAATAAAAGCCCCATCCAAGCTTATGTTTTTATATGGCAATATGGCATTGTCAGGTTTGCCCTTTGGTTGAAGGGTAGATGTACAATTAGAAAATACCACTTAGATACATATGACATGTGAGAGAAGCCTATGAAGAAGGAGGAGGAAATATTTTCCTTGACCTGATGACAGTGGCTTTGAATAGTATATCCTTTTGTGTGAAAGGAGAGACAACAGTCTCGGATATCATGTCTATATGTTTTGTGGGTGTACCAGTTCCTGGGAAGTTTTTGTTTAGAGACGGAAAGATTGTTATAGAACATAACATTTATGATCTATCAAAAGTGATTACTTTGTTTGGTCAGTGAATGAGTGAGTGAAGCCCAGTGAATGGACTAATCAGAAGAAACTGGTAATTGTGATGAAGAACATTTTGCCAGCCTGTGATTGTGTAATATAGACAACTATAAACAAGAATGTGTTTACTTGAACTGAGAGTGAAGAGATGGATGCATTAGGATAGGTGTTATACCTACCTGAAGGATGGTTTCTGTTTTATGGCTTATATGCTTATGCAGTTATCCTGCTAATGCAGTGGGAGGATCTTATCCTATAGGATGCCTGAACACAGGTTTATTTGTTTACTGATGGATGCTACACTGCATCATAGTAGTCGCATACCAGCAAGAAGACCACGATTGGAAAGGTAGTGAAAAGTACACTACAGGTGAGACATGATCAGAAACCTGAACATGAAGAAACATCTAAGAGAGCAGATGCACCTCACCTGGTAATACATGATTTGCGTATCATATATATACAAAGATCTATATCTCTAGTGCAGTATAAGACTACTGAATATGCTGCCAGAAGAAGTTATAGAGGTAAAAGGTACATAAAGAAAGCATATGATGCTGGAGGTAGTGATGAGGTGGTGATATTATCTGATGTAGAAGCTCGACTTCTAGGCATATTCCCTTGGTTTGCAACACAATAGAATCATAAGCAGATAGGACATCTTGCTTGTGCCTTGGCGAGAAGTATTAATGAAACTTTGTCTGCCATAGCAGCTCTGGCTAATGGGAGAGATAAGGAAGTCTTTATTAAGGATGGGTCATGGTTGTGAAGAATTCCAAGGATTATGCTGCTTTGGTACAGGAAATAAATCACAATTAAGAGCTTTGCTACCACCTACAACATAAAACTGAGAATTCTGCATTCCGTGGGTTATGGAATGTATTAACTCTTGGTTGTTAAGGTTTGTATGGTTGAAGAACCATATGTAGGCACTATAATCATTATAGTTATAGGCTGTATATCTTGTGTCTGTATTAGATGTACTGTATGCCTGTATGTGTGTGAAGTGTTGTAAGTCTTGTTGTAAGATGAGACACCTTAAGAAGTTGGGGACGTGGGCCCTGACTAAGAAGGATGTGCGTATTGTTACAAAAATAAGAAGTTGATCAATTAGGATCAATAGTAAGTATTGATCAAAAGTGAAAGGGTGGATTGTGAGAAATGAATTTATTTTTGTTAAATAACGACATGTAATAAGAACCATAGTGCAACCATTTTGAAAGATATTTATAAAGTTACAAATAATTTTGTGTGACAAAAATGTATTATATGGATGTCAGCTCATTTTCACTGTTCGCAGATAACAGGATATGTTTTTTACCAATTTTGTGGAAACAGAGAGAGTGGAAGGGATGAGAAGGAAATGTTTGTTTTTCTCTTTTGTTATGCAGGGAATGAGATCATGAGAATGCACAGGTTCACACAGAAAGAGAGGAAGTGTGGAGCTGTCAGGATGATGGATATTTTTCCTATATTGTGTTAGGATGTTACATAATGGGAGGTTGGCCGATATGATGTGAGGAGAATGGGAGGAGTAAGGTGGAGTCATGTTTTGTATAAATTCATGTTTCAGGATAATGGCTTTTGTCTCTATTTTGTGTCATGGATTCTGACTGTGTAAAGACCCTTTGATCAAAGAGAAATGATATGAACAACTTGCTTGTTCAGACACCAGTTTCAATTATCTGTTGATATTGATATTTATTGGCTTTAATAGCAACAATCCTGGATATTCTTACATCCTACATGTACATCCTGATGCACTCTGCCAAGGCTCAGATGAAAGTCTTCTTCACATGTAGAGTGGAAGTGGTCACTCACCTCATGGTCCTCACTATTTGCTATGGAAGTCTGGCTTTGTGAATTCACAATCACAACCTTCAGAAAAATTCTGGGGAACAAAGTTGCATTCCTTTCTGTACCAAAAACTTAATACTCTTAGAGCTACAATAATATATAAAATATAGAAGAAAATATGAGTATGTTAACAATGCAGCTATTTGACATGTTTCTGCTTAGAATGAGATTGTTTTAAATGATAAAGTGAAAGACTGTAATTTTAAACATCCATGTTAAAGTGAAATCATTTCAACCAAAGTCTGAACTAGCTTGTCTCTTTTGATATTTTGACTCAATAAATGCTGCTTCAATTTATGTGGCATAAATCACTTACTGTATTGCTTTTTGTAGTAAAATATATACAAGGATGGCTTAGATTCTGTTTTATGTCTAGTTCTGGATTTTTCTTTCAAGAACCAATCAGTGGCTGCTTCATGCAAAATCCTGAATTGCAACCTTCCCACCCAAGTAATCTCGGTGATTTAGTACCCACAGACCTGTGTTCAACTCTATGTAAAAACAAACAGGACAGTGTGGAAACTGTCTTTGTGTTTGTGTGCTCTGTGTCTCTTCATTGAAATCCCCCACTCTTTTCACTCAGATTTGCTCACAAGGGTTACCATATGGTTAGTGGCAAAGTCACGGGCCAATCACAATGTATTTCAAATTATTTCTTATTTCCATTCCATATTTTTGCTGATAACATTCATTAAGTACACTGAAGTATTGTTATGTTCATTTTGGTTACCAGAGCAGAAGGTAATTGTTCTTACAGAATTTTACCCATACTTCCTTTGATTTCAGCTAATATATTCTTGCTATGGGGTGACACCTACCGGTATGTACTTTTTAATACCTAGTAATAGGAATCATTATAAACAAGCTAAAATGAAACAATGAAAAAAGTTGTTCATTTCTTCCTTCTACAATGTTGCATAGCTTTCTTTTTCTCCTCCTTCCTTCCTTCCTTCCTCCCTCCCTCCCTCCCTCCTGCCTCCCCTCCCTGAGCAGAATGTAATTGTTCTTACAGAATTTTACCTATACTTCTTTTGATTTCAAATATACTCTTGCAACAGGAAAGGGAAATAAATTCAGTGACACTTATGTACATTTTAATACCCAGTAAATAGGAATCATTATAAACAAGCTAAAATGATAATAAAAATGATAAGAATGAAAAAAAAGTTGTTCTTTTCTTCCTTCAACAAAAGAAAGTTTCATAGCTTTCTCCCCCCCCCTTCCTTCCCTACCTCCCCCCTCTCTCTCATACATACACACCCAGCAGGAGGGTTCAGAACAAAATTCTACCCAGGAAGGTTTTTGTCAATGGAATTAAGCTTTTGGATCCACAATAAGGCCATACACTACCATGACTGATTGGAGAAAGGGCAATGGACTGGTCTCTATTATCAGACCTAATCAGATAAAAAAAATGGGGTTTGGGTTCCTGTGTCAGAAATCTAGTGGGCTGAGTTTTGGATTGTGGAATCCTTGGTGCTATCTCAGCTTGGTTCTTGCTTGCAGCCACTTCATCACAAGACATGTATGCATTTTAGGTGCTGCAGAACCTGGGGTACCATGACCAGGGAGATGAAACCTTTCTAGATGCTTCCAAAGACTTCTGAATTGTATTATGCTACTGAAAATGGAGCAGATTATGATCTTGGTTTTTCAAGAATCCTGCTACAAAATGGAACCCATGGCCAGAAGCATCTTTGCCTAGCTTTGGCTGCTGGATCAGATGCAACTATTGAAAGAGCAGGCTGTTCTAACATCAGTTACTCAACTCTCATTAATTTGTAAAAAATATTACCACTAGGCATTCCAAACAGGAAGGAAAGTTAAAGATTCCTCCATTCCAACTGCTCTAGAAGATGACCCAGAGAAGGAAGCTTTTTGGTGGCCATCCCAACCTTAGGGAGATTTTCTCCCCTGTGATGTTAGGATCACCCACCTAAGATTGAGAGCCATCCATTGTCAATTATCAGGAAGGTGTGAAAATACAGTGAAGAATATATGAAAAAAGGGATGGAAGGATAGCAAAAGGAGGATAAGTCCAAGTAATGGATTTTAAGGCAAGAAAAATACACATTGGTAGAATTCTTTTTTTTTTAATCTGTTGCAAAATAAGGGATCTATAGCTATTATTCCAGGAAAAGGCATCTTTAAAATCCCACTTTCCAGGAAAGTGTACTTTGGATTATCTTAGACATGGGGACATTAGAGAACTTCATGATGTCAGCAGGTAAAAGGCTCATTCAACTGTTATAAGAATCAACTTTAATAAATTATTACCTTTACTATTATTCTTATCTTATGGTGAGAAGCGGAGATGAAAAGTTAATGAGAATACAGGTAGTCCTCAATTTACAACATTTCATTTAGTGACCATTCAAAGTTACAATCACACTGAAAAAAGTGACTTATGACCATTTTTCAAACATATCACCGTTGTGGCATCCCCATGGTCATGTGATCGAAATTCAGATTATTTATTATTTATTATTTGGTTTTTCTATGCCGCCCTACTCCAGAGGGACTCAGGGCGGCGTACAACATTGTGCAAGAACACTGAACAATAAACAACGATTAAAAACAATATTAAAAGATTAAAAAAGTTAAAAGAAATATTCACCAACATATCTACCGGGGGAGAGCTCAGATGGAACTAGTCTTAACCCCCTGCCTGCAGGAAGAGCCATGTCTTGACGGCTTTTTGGAAGGCCAGCAGGGTGGGGATAGTTCGGATCTCTGGAGGAAGTTGGTTCCAGAGCACGGGCCCCCCCACAGAGAAGGCCCTCCCCTAGGGCCCGCCAGCCGGCATTGTTTGGCTGACGGGACCTGGAGGAGACCCACTCTGTGGGCCCTAACGGGTCAAAGGGAAGTGTGAGGCAGAATGCGGTCCCGAAGGTAACCTGGTCCTAAGCCATGTAGGGCTTTAAAGATGATAATCAATACCTTGAATTGTATCCGGAGACCGATGGGCAGCCAATGCAGCTGGCGGAGTATAGGTGTAACATGGGTGTATCTTGACACACTCACCACAGCACGCACAGCTGCATTTTGCACCAGTTGCAGTCTCCGGACACTCTTCAAGGTTAGCCCCATGTAGAGCGCATTTCAGTAGTCCAGCCGTGAGGTGATGAGGGCGTGAGTGATCATGAGTAAATCCTCCTTCTCCAAGTATGCTTAGCAACTGGTTCATATTTATGATGGCTGCAATATCCCATGCTCATATGATAACCTTTTGGACCTTCTAACAAACAAATTCAATAGGGAAACCAGATTAATTTAACCACTTTGTTACTAATTGAACAACTGTGATGAATTACTAAACAAAAGTGTGACAAGGAAGGTCATAAAATGGGGCAAAATCCACTTAACAAATATCTCACTTAATCCCAGAAATTTTGGGCTCAATTGTTGGCGTAAGTCAAGGACTACCCATAACTTTAAACAAGAGTAAGTATCTGCAGATTAGCAAACTTTGTCACAAGACACCATCTCTGTATGCAAACATTTTGCCAAAGTCTTGGTCTTCTCCAACAGCCTTTACATTGCTGGCTAGTAAAAACTAGCTTGGTGAATATGAACTGGGACAGTGGCTGCCTTCAGCAATTGTAATTGGCAATGCTTAGAGCTTCTCTGAGACTGTATTTTTCTTCTCATGTTTTCATTCCTACATACGATCTCAATGTTTCTATAGGTTACATTAGCATATAAAGAGATTGTGAATCAAATATTCCCGGGTGCACTTCATTGATTTCAAGAACACTTCTTCCTCCTACTGCCTTTCGCGCAATTTGGGAAACTGCTTCTGAAACATAGAACAGCTTGACAGCTGAATGTGGATTCCTTGTGATATCCCAGTCACACAGGGATGGTAGGCAGAGGCATCTGTCTTTCTAGTGAGACCTGTGCAATCATAAGATCTTGCAAAGGTGGATTTACTGGTGTGGTCTTGGACCTTGATGCTTTAATTTCATTTTTTGTCCTCAGAGGATGAGAAAGAAGACTTTGAGGTGATCTCTAGTGGTACTTATTCTTCTTATACATGCTACACATAGAGACAAATACAGCTTTACCCATGTTAGTATCCTACACTAAACGATTTATATTTCTAGCTTTCTCATGATACTTATTCTCAAATTGCCTTGCTGGGTGTATATTTCAATAAAGTTTAATTGGGAACCCACAATATGTTGTTCATCATTCTGGGTGATGTTTCCAAAGTAATGACGTTTCCTCATACTTTGTGAGCTCTCCATAAAGACTGGTTAGGTTGAGCTTTGGCCTCCATTTATTTTTTTCTGTAACATTTCTGTTTTCCTCTTCAGTTTGGTGAGGTTGCCATATCGTGTTGGCTTTACTTAGACTAGAGGCAGCTAATCAAGATAATTTCTATATTCTTTCTTTCTTTCTTTCTTTCTTTCTTTCTTTCTTTCTTTCTTTCTTTCTTTCTTTCTTTCTTTCTTTCTTTCTTTCTGTCTGTCTGTCTGTCTGTCTGTCTGTCTGTCTGTCTGTCTGTCTGTCTGTCTGTCTGTCTGTCTTTCTTTCTGTCTTTCTTTCTTGCTTGCTTGCTTGCTTGCTTGCTTGCTTGCTTGCTTGCTTGCTTGCTTGCTTGCTTGCTTGCCGCCACCGTCGCTGCACGCCGCCACCACTCACCCCGAAGCAAGCTGCCTGACAGGTTTGAAGACCAACTTTCACATTTGAAGAGCTCTGGTTTAGGGGTTAGGGGTGCAAGGGTCTTCAAACTTGGCAGGTTTAAGACTTGTGGACTTCAACTCCCATTCCTGAGCTAGCATGACTGGAGGAGGAATTCTGGGAGTTGAAGTCCACAAGTCTTAAAAATGTCAAAGTTTGAAGTTTTTAAAAAGTGTACATGGTTGTATAAAGTGTACATGGTTGTAAAAAGTGTACATGGTCGTAAAAAGTATACATGGTTGTAAAAAGTATTCTGCTACACTGGTATTTTATTAAATAATATATTACTACACCATTTGGTTCAGAATACTTTTTTCCTTGTTTTCCTCCTCTAAAATCTAGGTGCGTCCTACATTCTGGTGATTCCTATACTCCGAAAAATACGGTACTTTAAAAACAAAAATCTTTCACACACGAACACCCCAAAATGCTCCTTCATCAACAGATAGTCTTGACTCAGTCTCAGGTACGTCATCTTTGATATATGACCATTCAAACTTCCATTATAACACTTGAGAGATAATAAGAAACAAACGAATAAAAACAAACATACAATCACTAATAACACTGGGAACAAGTCGATGGTTGAAATCATTGTGTCATATGAGGAAAATTGTAGATGTCCATTTACATACTTCAACTAACATTATTTCAAATGTATTGCAACTTCTCAAAAATAAGCTAACAATTTCAATCAGATTTATTAATTGAACATTAAAAAGTTGCAATGCAGCTCCAATATCTGTTAATGAGAATTAATAGAAAGTATTTGTCTAAGATCGGGAGTACTTAGGGAATGGCAAGGTTTCCCAATAGGTTTAGGCTCTCTTGCACAAACTAAGATCATAAGTCAGCCAAGGAAATGCTGTGACCAAATTAAGAAGACCTGGAGCTGGAAGATATCTGCATTTCTTCCCAGAACTCATTTCATATAGAAGCAATCCACATACCTCCAGAAAAGAAGGAATGATATTGTAGATGTCACTGAGATCAGAGTCAATAGGTAAGCTCAGGCTGCTTGGGATTTTCTGGGTTTTATCACACTAGTCTGAATATTTTAAAATGTGATATTAAAAACACAGAAAACTTTATTTATAAACATAATTCTAACAGAAACTACTGATAAACCATTATGTTATATCATTGTGGGATGATTGGGAAATGGAATTGTTTTCTCCCCTCCACCCCCCCCCCGCTATTTTTCAGCTATTTGAGGGGTAGAAAAATAATAACATGAAGATTTCTCTTTAACCATTCCATTTTCTTTTCGCAGGACCAAATTTTTAGCTGTCTTTCATTGATAACCCTTTAGATCACAAACTAGCCTCTCATCTTTTATTCCATGAAATTTGCTTGTTTTTCAGTAATAATAAGGAAGGGGGAAAATATTATTGACATACCCTACCTAGGTAGGTGGCTTTTCATTCTTGCTCCATGTGTTCTTTCAGCATGTCAAGTTCAATGCTTTGTATCTTTGGTCAGGTACAGAATGAAGAAATCTACCCTGTGTGGCTGTTCTATTGTATATTCTCATCCTCATCTCCTGCAGTCACACTGGGTGATGATTTTTAAGTTGAATTTTAATCAGGTTCAATTTTATTTTGATTGAAACCATAACTCATTTCTCATCATGAATGTCTTATTTTTGTTTGCATCTTTCCATTGGTCAGATACTATATGATTCTGATTACTGCATTCTTTCAGTTGCCACAGAACTTCTATGATTCAATGGGAAACAGTTCACGGGTGACAGAATTCATACTCAGAGGGTTGACTGATGATCCGCATTTGCAACTCATCCTCTTTGTGACATTTTTTATCCTTTATGCTTTCACTTTGTTGGGAAATGCGGGCATGATTGTCTTAATCAGGATCAGTCCTCAACTCCACACACCAATGTACTTTTTCCTCACTCACTTATCATTTGTGGATATCTGCTGCTCATCAGCAATTACACCAAAATTCCTATGCCATCTTTTAAAAGAGAAAAAAGATATTTCTTTTGCAGGTTGTTTTACTCAAATTTACTTTTATGGTGCATTTTCCACTGCAGAGTGTTTCCTCCTAGCTATCATGGCCTATGATCGCTATGTAGCCATTTGTCATCCTCTAGTCTACTTGGTCATCATGTCCCAAATAAAATGTGTTCAACTAGTAGTCATTTCCTACATTACTGGGTTGCTACATTCATTAGTGCATATCATTCCTGCATCTCGGTTGTTCTTCTGTGGATCAAACATCATTAAGAATTTTTTCTGTGAGGGTCCTGCACTATTACAACTTGCCTGTTCAGATATCAGTTTAAATAATTTGTTGAAATTAGTATTTATTGGCTTCACTTTGATAGCAACAATCATGGCTATTCTCACATCCTACACTTATGTCCTGATCACCATTTTAAAGATGCACTCTGCCAAGGCTCGTAGGAAAGCCTTCTCCACATGTACATCTCACCTCATGGTCATCACTATTTTCTACGGAGGTCTTGCCTTTGTTTATGCACAACCTGGCAAGTCTCATTACACAAATCAAATAGCTTCTGTGTTGTATGTAATAGTTACTCCAATGTTCAATCCCTTGATCTACAGCCTGAGGAACCAGGAGGTAAAAGTTGCCTTCAGAAAAATTCTGGAAAAAAAAGTTGCATTCCTTTTTAATACCAAACACTGAATACCCTTAGAACTACGGTAACATATATAAATATGGAGAAATAATTGTGTACATTATTAATTACCTAACATATTTCTATTTGGAAGGCTGAATTTGTATTGCTTTCATTTAAGGGAGTATTGGGATTCATACATTTGAAAATTTATCCAAGATACTGTATTTTTCCTAAAATTAATTAATGGCTTCCAACTGCTAAATGTTAATGATGCAACCTCAGTGAGCTGCATGGGTCTATGTATATATACATGTTTGTAAGTCTTTGTGTGTTTGTGTTTCTGTGTGCGGTATTTTAAAAATCATGAATATGATAAAAATGATGAGGCATAAAGGAACAAGAAAACCAAACTGGGACTATTATATGATCATAAAGAGAAAGACTGTGATTTTAAATCTTCATGTTAAAAACAAATAATTTCAACCAAGGTTTGCTCTGGTCTGTATTTTGTGACATTTTGACTCAATTATTGCTGCTTCAATTTGTGTGCCATAAACATCTTGTTGTTTTTTGTAATAAAATATATACAAAGGTGGCCTAGATTATGTCTTGTGTCTAGTTCTGGATTTTCTTTTAAGGATCACTCAGTGGCTGCTTCAAGCAAAACCATAAATTGAAATCTTCTCACCCAAGTAATCTCAATGATTTAGTGTCCACAGATGTTTGTGTAACAGGGGTGCATTCAAATAGAACACTAAGTGAAAACAAACATGGCAGTGTGGAAACTCGTTGTGTTCTGTGTCTCTGAATTGAAATTCCCCATGCTGATCACTCAGATTGGTACACAAGGGCCACTGTATGGCTATGGGCCACCAAAACAGAACTGCAAATTGTTTCTTAGCCATTTCATACAGTACATGAATGTTTTGCCAATAATCGTAGGTGTTTCTTTAATAAGATGAAGGATTATTTTTTGTTTATTTTGGCTAGTAGAACAGAATTTAATTTTTCTTCTAGAATTTTACCTATACAATTAATTGCTTTTATTTCAGCTAATGGATTGTTACAACAGGGTAGGGATATAAATTCAATACCCATATACGTTTTATACCCAGTAATGATGTAGCATTTTACAGAAGCAACAATTATAACAAAGATGATGTCCTTTTTTTCTTCTTCTTCTTCAACAAAAAGATGTTGCATAACTTTCTTTTTCTCTTCCCTTCCTCCCTTCCAACAATCTCCCCTCCCCACCCCCAGCAGGCAGGTTCAGAACAAAATTATGGGAGAAATTGTTGTAAAATGGAAGGGATCTATAGCTATTATTCTAGGAAAACGCCCCTTAAAAATCCTGCTTACCAATTTGTGGGAAACTGTTGTTTTGTCTGGTGTGGGTTTTATGAGGATATGATGGAACTTCATGATGTCGGCAGGCAAAATCTCATGCAGTTCTTACAAGAATCAAGTTTGATAAATTATAACTATTACTATTACTGAACTGGACAGGTCCAGTTTGGATCGCTACTGATTTTCCTCTGTACAATTATGATGCACAATTCTCCTCACTTCAGTAAGCCTACCATCTTTGTGGTCTTTGTGGCAGCTATTCTTGATTTTTTTCCATATGCTGAATAAATAAAAATCATTCACCACTAGCATCTCCCCCTCCCTAAAAGCTTTGACTCAGTCTTAAAATTGGACCTTCAATATAATAATGACAGAAAATGCATGATAAATAAATGACTCAAACAAATATTATCAATTGAGAAAATCAAACCAAGCGGAGGATGTAGATGAACTCTTTGCTAATCAGTTAGCTGAGGCATGCAGAAACATCCATGTAATAATGGTGGACTTTAACTACCCTTATATTAACTGGAAAACAAACTCTAAAGCAAGTGAGAGATTGAACAGGTTTCTGAAATGCCTAGCTAACAACTTTGTCACCTAAAATGTGGAGGTTGGTACTTGAGGGTGAGCTATACTGGACTTAATAGGGATGAAATGATTGAGGGAATGGAAACTATAGGAACTCTGGGGAAGAATGGCCATTTTGTATTAGAATTTGCCATAATGCAGGCAGAGGTAACTGAAAAAGGTCAGACCAGTGTTCTAGACTTTAAGAGAACTGACTCCAGCAAATTAAGATTGAGAATAAGGATTCCATGGATGGAAATACTAGAAAGAAAAAATTTTCAGGATACATGGCAAACTCTAAAAAATGAAATATTAAAGGTGCAAACAAAAACAATATCACAGAGAAAGAAACCAGAATGGTCTTGATTGTTCTCTGACAAACTGAGGGACAAAAAGGACAAGCATAAAAGTGGGAAGACAGACATATAACTAAAAAGAATACTAGCAAATAGCCCGAATTTGCATGGTTGAAGTCAGGATGCCTGAGGTCAGGAAAGAACTAAGACTTGCAACAAATGCCAAAAATAACCCAAAAAAGTTTCTTTCAATATATAAGGAACAAAAAAATGCAACAAAATGATTAGTCCTCTAATGGGAGAAGAGAGCAAGAAGGTGACATCTGTCTTTACACAAAAGGAAAAAAAATAGCCCCATCCATTAAAAGCAGTACAGTGGGAGAGAGAACAGGAATGCAGATCAAAATATGTTCAATCTATCCATGTTAGAAAAGTATGTAAGTAAGGCATTTGACAAATTAGACCACAGCCTACTTCTTGCTAATATAGAACAATGTAGTACCACCACCAGATGGATTTGCAGTGGGCGGAACAACCGCACTTAGCATAAAACCCTTAATGGAACTACATCTATACGGAGGAATGCATGCAGTGGAGTACTTCAAGGTTCTGTTTTGAGCCTTGAAGTACAAGGCTCTTCTACATATTCATAAATTATGCAGATCAGGGTATAGAATAGGAGCTCATCAGGTTTACAGGCAACACCAAGCTGAGGGGAATTGCCAACACCTTTGGAGATAGGGTCATGGTTCAGAACAGGGGTGTCAAACTCAAGGTCCACGGGCCAGATCCAGCCCGTGGGGTGCTTAACTCCAGCCCATGGGGCCGGCCTGGAAATATAAAAGCACTGGCCTTTGGCAGCTAAAATGGGCTGTGTGCGGGGGCCCTGTGCCTTGTTTTCACCCTCCATGGCCTTCTGCAGTACTCTGCTGGCTTAAAACAGCCTGGAAAACGGCCCAAAAATAGCCCAAAAAACCAAGCTGAAAATGGCCCCCAAAACAGCCAAAAAACAGGCCTGAAAATGGGCCATGGAAGGTGAAAATGAGGTGCAGGTGGGCCGCGTGCCGACCCCCTGCACCACATTTTGGCCAGCAGGGTGCTGCAGGAGACATCTGTCCCGCCCCCCACCCCCGCCGTCTTGCGAAGGAGAACTACAATGCTGATCTGGCCCTCGAAGAAATCCTGTTTGACATCCCTGGTTCAGAAGAATCTTGACAGACCTGAGCATTGCGACCTATCCAGCAAGTTGCAGTTCAGTGATGAGAAGAGCAAGGCATGTGAGAAGGATCTTGGTGTCCAAATGGACTGTCACTTAAATATGAGCCATCAGTATGCTGCAACTGACAAAAAAGTCAATGCAGCTTAGGATGCATGAACAGAGGAATAGCATCAAGATCATGAGAAGTGATAATACTGCTTTATACTGTACTAGTGAGGCCATACTGAGTCAATACAAGAAGAAAGATAGAAGCTCATTAAAGACAGATCCAACCTGGAACTAAGGAGAAATTCCTGACAGTAGGAACACTTAATCAATGGAACGGCTTGCTTCCCAGAGTAGTGGTGCTCCATCGTTGAAGTCTTCAAGAAAAGATTGTGTTGGGATACATGTTGGAATGTATTTTGTATTGCAACAACTACAGAAGTATTCAGCAGTAGATGGCAATGTTTGTAAGTTTATTAGGTATAATCTACAGTATATTAATATACAGTATAGCCTATGGTCCTTTTGTTTTTAGGAGAGTTTCCTGTTACAGTTAAAACAAGCAGCAAGGCCCATGCTGTAGGGCTATACAATCAATAGAATTTCTAACAGATTGAATAGCCATTTGTCTGGAATGCGATAAAGTCTCCTGCCTTGGGCAGGGAGTTGCACTAGAAGACTTCCAATGTCCCTTCCAGCCCTATGATTCTATGATTCTAAAAGAAATTAATATATGCAATCACTCATAAATAATGATAGTCCTCAACTTACAACAGTCCATTTAGTGACTGTTCAGAGTTACAATGGCACTGAAAGAAGTGATTTATGATGCTTGGCAACTGGTTCATATTTATGGTCATGTGATCACCTTGTGAGACATTCTGACAAGCAAAGTCATTGGAGAAGCCACTAACAACTATCTTACCAACTTTACAACTGCAATGATTCACTTAACAATTGTGGCAGAAAAGGTTGTAAAATGCAGCGAAATTCATTTAACAACTGTCTCACTTAGCAACAGAAATTTTGGGCTCAATTGTCATCATAAATCGAGGACTAGCTGTAATACTGGGAGCTGGAAACAAATCCATAGCTGAAATATCTGTGTTATATTAGGGAAAGTATAGAACAGTGATGGCGAACCATTTTTTCCTCGGGTGCCAAAAGCGCGTGCGTACGCGCTATTGTACATGCTCGAGTGCCCACACCCATAATTCAATGCTGCCCCGCCCACCATGCATGTGCGCACCATTCCCCCGCTCCCCCGTTTCCCGACTTCAGGTGGGCCCAGTAGGTCCGTTTTTCGCCCTCCCCAGGCTCCAGAGGCTTCCCTAGAGCCTGGGGAGGGTGAAAATGCCCTCTCCTGCCCACCCCAGAAGCCCTCCGGAGGCCGAAAATGCCCTCCAAGAGTCTCCACGTGAGCCAAAAATCAGCTGGCCAGCACGCACATGCATGCTGGAGTTGAGCTAGGGCAACGGCTCACGTGCCTGCCGATATGGCTCCTCATGCCACCTGTGGCACGCGTGCCATAGGTTCACCATCACTGGTATAGAATATACTAGACAACCTATTACCTGCTGGATCCTCAATGACATTTGGTGTCATCTCTTAAACATGATCTCCCCACCACCACCCCTGCTCTCTTTCCACGAGGCAAAATTAGGTTGACCATATTTTTTATATCTCATTGCCAGATGGGATATAATGGTCATCAGAAATGACTATATATCATAAATAGAAAAATAATTGCAGTAGCAAATCAACAATAATAAGTCTATATTTAATTACCTAAACAGATAAATAAAATGCATGTGTGTAGGGAAAAAGAAGAAATGACTTCCAACTTCCTGCTGAATTTCCCATTGACTCTGCTTGTGGGAAGCTGGCAAGGAACATGGAAAACAGGTTTGCATGACCGCAAGGATTCTGCAGCAGCCACTATGGATAAAACTGGTCTGAACATCCTGATGTAATAAGGTCCCAGATATTTTAAGCATTCTTTAAATTAATGGATTTTAGGTACCTTGTTTGTAAAATTGTGCTACAATGCATCTTGGGCTAATTTGAGGGTACAAACACATAAACAAAATGGGAGTTTTAGAAATATGACCTCTTGCACACCCACCTGATCATATTAATTACTTTGACTGTATTTCAATTTCTTAAATTTAGAATGAAAGTTTCAAGAAAAACCTATTAATTCAACATCTAATAGTAGGAGCTTCCAGGTGAGGATCTAAAAGTTACCATGCAGCTGCCATTTCTAGAAAGCATTTGTCTAAGATTAGAACTACTTAGGGAATACCAAGATTACCCAGTAGAAAATATTCCCTTGCAGAGACAGCCAAGAAAGTGCTGTCACCAAATTAATAAGAAGACCAAGAGCCAGCTAGAGCTGAATGTATCTGGATTTCTACCCACACACAAAGAATTTCCTAACTCATTTCACATAGAAGCAATCTACCCACAACCAGCAAAGAAGGAATGCTGTAACCTGCTGTAGATGTGGTTGAGATCAGAGTAATTGGGTAAGTTGAGAATGTTTGGGGGCTTTCAGGTTTATCAGGATAGTGTAAGAATCTCAAAAATGTTCTGTATTAATGCTGAAGTAGCTATTCTTTATAGATGTAATTCAGGGGTGGGTTCCAACTTACCTCACTGCCTGTTCACTTCCTCCCGCGCTGTGTGGCCGCCCCGTGTGGGCATGCGCGTGCATGCGCAGTACAAAAAAATCCCGATTTTTTTTTAAAAAACTGCCGAAAACAAAATGGCAACCACATGCACAGTGCCAAAACTCAGCTTCTGTGCATGCGCAAAAGAAAAAATAAATGAAAAAAATGAAAAAAAAATGCAATTTTTTTTTAAAAAAAGATGGTGGCACCCACAGACCGGCACCAACCAATCCATTTTGGTAACATCATCGTGACGTCACCAGCAGGCCGCTACCAGTTCGGGCGAACTGGTCCAAACCGGGATGAACCCACCCCTGATGTAATTCCATGTCTTCCTTCTAAGGACTTATTTTGGATCACAAATACTAGCTTTCTTTCATTTATGGAATTTGATTTGATTGTTCTTCAATAATAATCATGAAGAAACATCAATATTGTAATATATCATCAGAATATTGACAATGGCATACCCAGTTTTCTCTTCTTAGAACTTAATTTTTAATCTTTCTTCCTTGATCTTATTTGAGATCACAGAAAATAGCTTCTTATGTAATTGAAATGTTAAGAGAACATGTAACTTGAATACTATATTTTATTTTCACAGTGTTAATGGGAAATAGCACATGGGTGACAGAATTCATACTCACTGGGTTGACAGAGGACCCACACTTGCAGCTGATCCTCTTAGGGATATTTTTGCTATTTATGCCATCACCCTGATAGGAAACGTGGGCATGATTGTCTTAATCAGAACCAGTCCTCAACTCCACACACCAATGTACTTTTTCCTTACCAGCTTATCTTTCCTGGATACCTGTTATTCAACAACGGTGACCCCAAAGCTGTTATCCACTCTTTTAAAAGAGAAGAAGTCCATTTCTTTTGCAAGTTGCTTTACACAGCTTTACTTTTATGGTTTATTTGCCACCACAGAGTGCTACCTCCTAGCTGTGATGGCCTATGATTGCTATGTGGCAATCTGCAATCCACTACTCTACTTCATCACAATGTCCCAAAGGAAGTGTGTTCAGCTGATAGCAATTTCCTACCTAGCTGGGATCATTAATGCTTCTATACACACAATGGCTGCAGCTAGACTGTCTTTCTGTGGCCCAAACCTCATTAAGAATTTTTATTGTGATGCTCCTCCCCTTCTTGCTCTTTCCTGCTCAGATATCAGTCTTAACGATCTACTGTTATTTGTATTTGTAGGGCTCAATATAACAGTTACAAGCCTAACTGTACTCACTTCCTACACTTATATCCTGGTCACCATTTTAAGGATCCGCTCTGCCACGAGCCGTAAGAAAGCCTTCTCCACTTGTACATCTCACCTCATGGTTATCACCATTTTCTATGGATGTAGTAGCTTTATGTATGCACAGCCAAGCTCTAGGCAGAATTATCACCTAGACCAAATGGCCTCTGTATTCTATGTAGTCGTGACCCCCATGCTCAACCCATTAATCTACAGCATGAGGAACCAGGAGGTAAGGCATGCTTTCAGAAATATCCTAGGAAGAAATTTTCATGTTCAACACTTTTAAGAGCCATTGCTTTTTGCCAAAATTTAATTTTACATAAAAGCTGCTCTAGTAGCAAATGGTTTTTACCATTGCGTCTCATTAAATAATAATAACTAGGCTGTATTATATTCCTAGAGCTCTAATATTAATTATATATTTGCTTTTGAGTTCAAAATAATGTAATAACTTCATTTAACATTTCTTTAAAAATTATAAAAGCATTGTGTTTTAAATGTTAAAACACAATGATTTTATAATATAGGAAAATCTAGTTCTCTCTTCCAAAGTTCTTCTATGTTGCTTTTGTTGTTGTTGTTTTTTTGTCATTGTGTATGAAATTGCATTGTTGGCTTATTCTGTAAAAATGTCTTGATCTGGCTCATTCAAATCCATAGAAGTTTCCAAGGCAGCCAATATTCCATTTCACATAGCATGACTGTGACAAATACTATAACTGTATAAATTTCTATTTAGACATAGTTTTTTGAATCCTTCTAGAAGGTTTGATGAGAATCCATTTTTATAACATGTTTCGGAAATTTAATTTGTACTGTACCAAAGACTTTTCCTATATCTAATGGGGCCACAATGCCCATTATATATTTTTCAGAATGTATTATTTAATCTATCTACCAGTTATTTGGTATTATCAGAAGCTTCACAAAGCCAGCATTTAAAGGACAAATGTTGACACTAATACCTTTACAGCAATATTTGTGTCACGGTTGCAATCAAAATTATTTCATCTATGATCCTGGGCAATCCATTTCCATTTTTAAACTAGCTATAATACAAACCTTATGAAATAAATCATTCCCAAGTAAAAATAGTCGTATATTCATTAATTACAAAAGTCACAAATTTCAGTTCAGATCCCAGTTGAGTGACTTGTAGGACAACCCTACATAATCTCCTACTTGCTTGATGACTCCTTCCTTAATTTGACTAAGATTAAATGCCAAATCATCCCATTCTCCATTTCCAGAAGTGAAGAAAATGCTATACTATTTTTATGATTCATCTAACTGAATAAAATTTTCAGGAGCAGAACCTCACTAGGAGATTAAATAAAATTACCATCAAGATTTATTGTTATGTCTGTTCTTAATCTCTACTGGAATAGCAATAACATTCTGATCCAGGCTGCTTTGAAAGAATCCTGCTTCCCAATGAGTCTGATCAGCAGGACTTAATTCAGGTTTCAAAACTCAGCTGAAGCTTATTAACTATGGCCTAAGAAGGCTAGATTATTTTAGAGACCAACTAAAATTGGCATCCTTACTATAGTGCAGTTTTATAGAAGCAACTCAGGGTATAACAAGTTGGATTTCTCTTGCTCTGTAATAAAAGTTTTTTAACATTTGTGGGAGCACTCATCATGTTTGCTGGTAGTGACTAATGTTAATATCTTTGTGTTTGGCTCAGACTAAATGAAAGAATGAGTATGGATACTGTAGACCTTGATTACAATTTTCATTTAATTATGGTACAAAGTTATGATTATGCTAAAAAAAGTTGACTTTCAACTTGTGCTCAAAGTTAATGACTGTAGAGCCATCCCCACCCCTCCATGTGACTGCAATTCCAGCACCTGGCAATTGGCTCACATTTACAGGTAGTCCTCAATTTACAACAGTTCATTTAGTGACTGTTCAAAGTTACAACAGTACTGAAACAGTGACTTATGACCGTTTTTCACAGTTATTACCATTGTAGCATCCCCATGATCATGTGATCAAAATTCAGATGCTTGGCAATTGGTTCATATTTATGACCTTTGCTGTGTCCCAAAATTTGGTTATCACCTTTTATGATCTTCTGAGAAGCAAAATCAATGAGGAAACCATATGCACTTAATGACCGGGTTACTAACTTATCAACGGCAGTAATTCACTTAACAACTATAGCAAGAAAGGTTGTAAAATGGGGCAAAACTCATTTAACAAATGTCTCACTTGACAACATACATTTTGTAATAAATTGTTGAGGACTACCTGAACAAGGATTGTGGCATTTTGTGGATACATGATCACAATTTGTGATGTTCTCAGCCAGCTTCTGACAAGTAAATTCAATGGGGAAACTGGACTCACTTAATGACTGTGTCATTCACATAACAATAACAGGTATTTCACTTTAATAACAATGTTTTGAAGTTGGATCCAGTCATGTGATGATTCACGTAACAACCACATCATTTAGCAACTAAACTTCCAGTCTCGGTTGTGGTTGCAAGTCAAGGACTATTTATCTGTAGATTTTGCTATGGTATTTATGATGGAGATTGAAAAGGGTTTCAGTTTTATGTGATCATGATTAGGTAGAAAAAAATATGTCTTCTGAATCAATTTGGTTCATAAAATGATGGCTTAGCATCCCTATCTCCCTCAAAACACTTGTTTCTAACTCTCCTGTATTCTGCTTTTTCAATTTCTATTGCAAAAGATAAGTTATTTCACTATATTGGTCAATAGTAACTGTAATGTAATTTCAGAAGAGTCCATGCCACAACCGTATCCTTCTTGTAACTATGGTATATAGCATGTTCTACATTCTCCAAATATAGAGTCTATTGCATTTAGGAGCAGCAGAGAAGAAAACTAATAATGTTTTGTGTCACTCTATAAAAAATCACAAACTACAACATACAAGAGTTTATAGCAACAAATGAGGGTTTTTTTTGTATTTTTCACAATTATATTTTTTACAGACTCAAAAGTTTCATATGGCAGTAACCCATTAAAAAAAGAATAACATGAACAGAAAAATATCAGAACTGAGCAGATTAGTATTGCTGTTTCAGGTTGTATTATTCTCCATTAACACTTATGAGATCAGAATCTACACTAGTGTAAGAATGCATCAGAGTCTAGAATCACTAGCAATCAGGCACATATAATTTATTAAAATTATTATAATATATTATTATTATTATTATATTCTGTATTGAATTTCTCATGTACAAAATCATTTCATGTGACAGAAGCATCCAGGTATTCAGAGGGTACGTCCTGATGGATGATCCCCAACATGATCTCCTCCTATTATCTTGTTTTGGTTTCTAAAATAAAATAAAACACAGAAGTAACAGGGAAATGGGAGAGTAACTCATGGAGTGCCATATAATTCAATATTATATTTTATTAGTAGGTGTGGTTGTATACGAAAAGCCTTGCTTGGACTAACTCAATAATTTATGGATCAAATTAACTCAGCTATCTGCTGGAAAGGTACTGTGATTTTAAAAAATGTGGAAGTTACTAATCTGTCATTGGGTCCACCTGATTTGCCAAGAGAGAAAAGATTGGGCATTTGCAGAATCTCTAAATTCTTATGATCTATATGAACTAGAGTGGATGCTCCTTCTGGTAGGTGTCCACATTATTGAAAGGCATTTTTATTCCAAACAACTTTTTACTGAAAATGTCATAGCTCCTTTCTGCTAGGAGAGCAGTCTGGAATAAAAGGCACATACAGTAGTAAATCTGCCCTCCTTTCTTTCTCTGTCCTGGAGCAAAATTATTCATACCTCCCCATCTGAGGTGTCTGTTTGCACAACACAGGGGTGGGAGGGGTCAGGGTGGCAAATGAGGGGTTGAGACCCAGGGACCCATGCACATCAAATGTACATTTTTCTAGTTTGGCAAAAAGGTTGTTATATATATTTTTACTATACATTTCTGGCATGGGTGATATGCAAGAAGAGATCTTTGAAATAAACTAATATGTCATCTAAGTTCACTATAAAATACTTGTCTGGAATTTCTGAAAATGTGTCCTTCATGCACCTATAAAAACAAGCTCCACAGATAACTAGGTCAAAAGGCATAAGTGTATATTCAAACTTGTATCTTATATAGAAGGCTGTTTAATGCTCACATCTTTCTTTCATTCTGATTAGGTTGTAAACACTGCTCAAGTCTAGCTTTATGAAGGTTTGTGCCTTTTGTAGCCACTCTAGATCTGAGATAAGTGGGAGTGGATAATGGTGAGATCTGAGATAAGTGGGAGTGGATAATGGTCTTTAATTATTACCCTATTTAGGTCTTTGTAGTTGTTAAGGAGTTATTGTGCTATTAAGTACATACACAGCGAAATGTGTTGTAGTAATGGTGTTGCAGTTTGATATGAATGCTATTCAGTCAATTAACAGAATATCTTTAATATGTACAAAATAGTTTTTACTTGAATAGTAGCAAAGTTAAATAGGAAGTCCAAGTCATACACAGTTATTCAGTCAATGCGAAGTTTCTTCTTCTTGCTTATCTTTGTTTTAACTCACAAACAAAGATTACAGCTATCACTTAATTCTATACTATCACAGATAGTTACTCTTCTCTTCACAGCAATTCCACACAGTCATAAAGTAATCTACTCATCAGTAAAGCAGCAGAGAGTCTTCAATCAGGAACACACTATCAAACACCACTCATCACACTAAACCACACTAAACCACCAACCACAATGAGCATGCTCTCTTGCTTGCTTATATAGTAATCATCCATAATGCATTTAAAGCAATATACACATAACAATGATTTGTGGCTTAATCATATATTAACACACCCAATCATTTGAACAGGGTTCTAACATTCTCCCCTTTGGGTTGTTAATATATAACTTACAATCTTACAATCTTAGATTATAACCTTCACAACTTTCTTTATGTCTATCAGCATTTTGCGCTTTCGTAAAATGATCTGCTAAATTACATTCACTAGTACAATACTCTAGTTTAATCATTTTCCTCTGTACACATAGTCTAACATTAAGATATCTGAGATCTGTATGCTTTGATCTCATTCTAACACCAATATTTGTTGCCATATTAATTGCTGCTTGATTGTCTTCAAATACACATATTGGTTCATTTACAACAATTCCCAAATCTTTACATAATTGTGAAAAATAAATAAGCTCTGTACATAATAGTGATAAACACGAAAATTTGGCCTCCACGGTAGACAAACTTATGTGCTGTTGTCTTATTGACCTCCAACTAATTAACATATTGCCTAATAATATAGCAATCCCTGATGTTGATTTTCGTGTTATCTTCTCAGTTGCAAAACCTGCGTCTGCATAGGCCTTTAAATCAAGTTCTGACCTTGGTTCTAAATACAGTGCGTTATACATTGTGTGTTTTAAATATCTTGATATATGCTTTGCTGCATTCCAATGTCATTCACCGGTTCTTAATTGTACCTTGCCAACTGATTTACGCTATACGATATATCTGGCCTTGACCAGTTTGCCAAATACGATAAACTACCAATTAGTGCTTGATATATGTTACTATCAAACTTTGAATCAGTTACCTCACTATGCTCAAATTGAGAACTCATAGGAGTTTTGGCTTCTTTACAACTATCCATATTGTAGCGCTTCAATAAACTATTTATTTTCTGAATCTGTGATATTTTAAATCCTTTACTGGTTCTAGTAACATCTAGACCTAAATAATGCTTTATTTCACCCAAATATCTGATCCTAAATTTATCTTTCAGTTTATCTACAATATCCTTTACTATATCTTCTGATTTAGCAATAATTGCAATATCATCAGTAAACAATAATAACAAAGTAATATCACCATCCTGTTCTTTCTTAAATAGACATGGATCAGCCAAACCTGCATTAAACCCTAATCTTTCCAATTCTCTGGTAATGCATTGGTTCCATTCAAAACCAGCTTGCTTCAAACCATACAAGCTTTTATTTAATTTCCAATAACCTTTACCATTACTATTTAATCCTTGTGGTTTTCTCATATATATCTCATGCTGTAACTTAGCATGTAAATATGCCGTCTCAACATCAATATGATGTACCACACTATTATTTCTAGCTGCCCACACCAATGCTGCCCTCAACGTGCTCGCCTTCAGACTAGGAGCGAAAACTTCATCGTAGTCTGTTGTACTCTGACCGAATCCCTGAGCAACCAATCTTGCCTTGTGGGTTATAGTGCCATCACTGGCTGTCTTTAACTTAAAAATCAATCTGCAGCCTATAGCTTTATTTCCTTGTGGCAAACTAGCATCCTCATAAACATTAAGATCCTTCAAAGACTTTAATTCCTTATTTATTGCTTCCTTCCAAGCAATTTGTTCCTTCTCAGAATATAACTTAAACCCATCATAGCTAGAAGGTTCTAGATTTATTTTACAAACAACATTTGCCGGGGGGCGGTGGGAACCCTTAGGGGGGCAGTGAGAGGCAAGGGTGGTGACAGGGGGGCAGTAAGAGGGGACAGGGGGCGGTAGGTGGTTCGCCATGCTTTTGCACTTGAAGCTTCCTTGCGTTCCTCGTTCTTGTGTGCAGGGCAGCCCATTTTGAAAGAAAACTGCCCTGCACACAAGAGTGTGGAATGCGATGGAGTTACAAGTGCTAGGTATGATGCCTGTCTCATGGCCCGCCCAGCCCCCGCCCAGGCTCCACTCCGCTCCGCCCCGCCCCGCATGAATGGTCAGCCCAAACTGCGTCCTACGTAGCAGTTGAAGCTCCCTCGCGTTCCTCGTTCTTGTGTGCAGGGCAGCCCATTCTGAAAGAAAATGCAAGACGTTTTCTTTCAGAATAGGCTGCCCTACACTCAAGAGCGTGGAATGCAATGGAGTTACAAGTGCTAGGTATGATGCCCATCTCGCGGCCCACCCAGCCCCTGCCCAGCCCACGCCCAGGCTCCGCTCCACTCCGCTCTGCGCCACCCCGCCCGACTGGTCACCCCAAACTGCGTCCCACCGCGCGTCCTACCTAGCACTTGAAGCTCCCTTGCGTTCCTCGTTCTTGTGTGCAGGGCAGCCCATTCTGAAAGACAAGAGCGTGGAATGCAAGGACTTCCGGTTTGGCGCTGCCGCTTTGAGGGCGCTCTCCGTAGAGCGCTTGTTCCCGATTTTCGTTCGCCGCCAGATCGGCAGTCAAACAGCTGTCTGGCGGCTCGATCGTCTCCTCCCCGGGTGAAGGGGAGTGAGGAGAGCCGGCAGGGTGAGGTAGAGCCCCCCTAGTACCCTTGGTGAGATCCTAGGGCACGAAGGGTGAGGGCCCCCTAGGAACCTTGCCACAGCTCCGGAATTGGGAAGTCTCCGCTATTCGCGGAGCAAGAAGCTGCATCCAATCCCTGCAATCAACATGTTTGATCAAAAGAAGATACTGTAGCAGGCGGAAAGACGCAGGAGGCAGAGATGATAAATGGCAAGTAGTAAAGCTTTTTTTGTGGATTGGAAGTGAAGAAGGAAGTAATCAATTAACAAAGGGACAAAAGAAATGGCGCTGGAGGCTTCTGGGCATGGAAACGAAAGTTAAAAGTTGAGTGCTGTTTTTATAACCAGCTCCTTCTTTAAAAACTTTGGACTTTAAATTGCCTTTTGATTTCTTTTTGGGGAAGAAAGAAAAAGGACTTGATAAAATTCTTCCTGGCTATTTGGCTATTCGTTTCTGGCTTTTTTTTTTAAGTATAAAGAGTGAAGTGATTTGCAATGGCTGCAAAAAAAACCACCTCTGTTAGAGCACCAGCGAGTGCAGACAGCTCTCCTATCCATGCTTCTAAAATACCAGCCCCCCACCTCAGCCACTAATGCTCCCAATGCTACAAGATGCACTTAAATCAATGCAAGCAGAGTTAGCAGCTGGATTTAATCTTAAAATTAATGAAACTAATGAGAAGATTTCTGCAATTAATGAAAGAATTAATGAGACCAATGAGAAAATACAGGAAGTTTCTGATGATATTGCAATTCGTAATAAAGAGATTAGAGAAGATATAATTGATGCCTTTTCTGGTCTGGCCACCAATTATGAGATTATGGAAGAAGAAATGCAAGAAATTAAGCAAACTACAACAGTGTTGGGAGCCAGGGTTGGTGAAGCAGAAAGTAAAATTGAGAGGGAGGAGGCAGAAATAACAATTATGCAATATAGAAGCATGGAATTTGCAATAAGAGTCAGAGGTTTTAAGGAAAACAAGCAGGAGGATTTGAAGGAAATTATGTTGGAAGCATTTGAGTTAGCACTTGGAGTGAAGAAGGAGGATCTGGCATGGCAGATAGATAAAATTTATCGCGTCAATTCATGGGTGGCGAGAAATAGAAATCTACCAAGAGATATTGTCATCTATTTCACTACTAGAACACTACATAATGATATTTTACAAGCGACTTTTATAAATAAACTCCAAGTCGAGGGACAAGAAGTGATGACAATGAAGGAAATTCCTGCCAAGATGTTGAAAGCCAGGAAGGAATACACCTTCCTGGTGGAAGAACTGAGAAGACAACAAGTCCAATACAGGTGGGAAATACCAAGTGGATTGGTGGGTACGTTTATGGGAGTGAGATATCGACTTAATACAGTTCAGAAAGCCAGAGATTTTTATGAAGATGTTTTAGTGCCTGGCTCATCTAAACCCCCAGAAGGGAAACAACAACAAGAAAGAGAAGAATTGCTGAAAGTGGTACAAGAAGGAGCTGTGTCATTGGCTTTCGAAATGGAACAAAATCTAGAACTCAACAGACAGGAAATGATTAAAGAACAAAGACAGACCAGAGCTGCCAAGCGGAGACAAGAATTGAGACAACAAAGACAACAGGTGGCACTGCAAGATATTCCTAAATCCGAAGCGGTGGGAGGAGCGAGACTGAAAGAAAAATCTAAGGTAGATCTTCAAGGTGTGCTCCATACGCTTCAGAAGCCCAGAGATGGGAACTAAATTTCTTACCTGGAATGTCAATGGTTTGAATTCTCCACAGAAAAGGAGGAAAATATTTCATTATTTAAAACAATTTAATAATGACTTGATATGTCTACAGGAGACTCATATAAGGTCTCAAGATCAAAAATACCTGATGAATACAAGATTAGGTACACATTTTGTTGCTTCAGCTCCAGAAAAGAAAAATTGTATTGTTATATATGTGAAAAAAGATCTGATTGCAAAGTTAATAGAAGCAGATGATCAAGGAAGATTTTTAGCAATTGAACTTTTAGTAAAGGGACAGAAAATATTAGTGATTGGATTATATGCCCCGAATCAACAACAAGAAAAATTCTACGACCTTTTGCATTCAAAGCTCATATATTGGGATTACAAAACTTGTATTTTTTTAGGGGATTGGAATGGCATTTTGGATGTCAAGAAAGACAAGAAGGGTCCTAAGCAAAACATCTTTGCAAGAGCAAAATTGCCTAAATCCTTTTTTGAGATGATGGAAGACTGGGATTTGAGAGATATATGGCGTGAAAGAAACCCTACAGAAAAGGATTTTACTTTCTACTCAGATAGACATCAATCTTTTTCTAGGATTGATTTTATTTTAATTACTAATGATCTTTTTTCTAGGGTGAAGAGAACAAAAATTTGCACGAGGGTATTGTCCGACCATAGCCCTGTCTGGTTGGAAATGGAATTTGGTTATGGATTAAGAAAATCTTGGAGGTTAAATGATAATTTGTTTAGATATGAAGACAATGTAAGAGAATGTAAAAAATTTATGAATGAATTTTTTGTTATGAATATGCAGAAAGGTACATCAATTCAGATGGTATGGGATGCAAGTAAGGCTTATATGAGAGGAGTTTTAATATATTTGAATAATAAATATAGAAGAAAGAAGGAACTTAAAAGAAAAGGACTGGAGGAAGAAATTAAGAAACAAGAGAGGGCTTTAATTTCTAAACCAACAGATAAGAAAATTAAAGAAACAATTAATTTACTAAAAGCTCAATTTAATATGTTAATGGCAGATCAAGTAGCAACTAATTTACAATATGCCAAACATAACACTTTTTGTAATGCAAATAAACCGGGCAGGTGGTTGGCTTACATGTTAAGGAAAAAACAGAAATCAAGAGTAGTAGAAAAAATTAAGTATAAAGGGAAAGAAGTTTTTGACTGTGAAATGATTAAAAAGTCTTTCTTAGAATTCTATTCAGGGTTGTATAAGGGGGAGAAGATTAAAGAGGAAGATATAGATGGATACCTACGAAATGGTTATATACATATAGCTTCCACAGAGCAGAATGAAATTTTAAATCAACTCATAACCTCAGAGGAAATTTTGGCAGTTATTAAACAGCTAAAATTGGGTAAGGCTCCAGGTGCAGATGGTTTAACAGCTGTTTATTATAAGAACTTACAGGATGAAATGGTGGAGCCTCTGAAGGTGTTATTTAATACCATACAACAAGGAGGAGAAGTACCCCCAACTTGGAAAACTGCTTTTATCTCTTTGATCCCGAAAGAGAATCAAGACCATACAGACCCTAAAAGTTATAGGCCAATTTCATTGTTAAATATAGATTATAAAATTTTTGCCAAAATATTAGCTAATAGATTAATGATACTTATGCAACAAGTGATCCACCAAGATCAAACTGGTTTTATAGAAGGTAGACAATTGAAGAGTAATGTACGACACATAATCAATTTATTAGAATATCTGGGGAGGAATAACCAGGTATCTGCTGCACTGGTATTCTTGGATGCTGAAAAAGCTTTTGATAGATTGAATTGGAAATTTTTATTAAAATTAATAGAAAAGATGCAGCTTGGAGAACATTTTACACAATCTATTAAGGCAATATATCAAAAACAGACAGCTCAAATAATAGTTAATGGTGGACTAACAGATAATTTTAATATAGAGAAAGGAACGAGACAAGGCTGTCCCTTATCACCTCTTTTGTTCATTTTGTCTATGGAGATTCTACTTAGTAAAATAAGGGAATCCGAGATAGTTAACGGTATTAAAATAAGAGGAGAGGAATATAAACTACGAGCGTTTGCGGATGATTTAGTAGTCACTGTAACTCAGCCATATCAATCAATTACAGGCTTGATGGATATTATTGATTCTTACGGACAAGTATCTGGTCTTAAAATAAATGTAGATAAAACTAAAATAGTAGCTAAAAACATGACCAGAAATCAAGAGGAAAAAGTAGAAAGGGTTACGGGATATGAAATAGTTAAAAAGGTTAAATATTTGGGGGTTAATATTACGTCAATAAATACGAAACTTTATCAACATAATTATGAAATATTATGGCAAAAAATACAGAAAGATTTAGAAAATTGGAAAAAGCTACAGTTGTCCTTGCTGGGCAGGATAGCTGTAGTAAAAATGAATGTCTTACCTAGATTTTTATTTCTTTTTCAAACAATTCCCATACTTAAAAAGGATGACAATCTGAAGGAGTGGCAAAAGGGTATTAATAAATTTATTTGGGTAGGGAAAAACCCGAGAGTAAATCAGAAAATAATGCAAGATTCACGTGAGAGGGGAGGACTAAAAATGCCTAACTTAAGATTGTATTATGAAGCAGCTACCCTCTCAGCAATTGCGGACTGGATTAACTTGACGGAAGAGAGGGCATCAAATATAGAAGGGTATGGTTTACTTCATGGATGGCATGCTTATTTAGTGTATAATAAAAAGGTAGATAAAACCTTTAAGAGTCATATATTAAGAAATGCTCTATTACGTGTCTGGAAGAAATATTATTGTAAATTAAATATTTACATATTTACATAAATATTTACATATTTAATTAATATAAATTAAATGACAAAATACCTGTACGGACAGTGCCCAGGCATGCGATAGAGAATATAAATATAGAGCAAAAACTAGACAACATTACATATAAAGAGCTTCTTTATACAGAGGGAATGAGGTTACAATTAAAGTCAAAGGAGCAATTAAAAGAAGAAGGAGTAATCAAGTCTTGGTTTCAATATGGGCAATTGCAGGCCAGATGGAAGGAGGATTCAAAAGCAGGTATTTCACAGCAAGATGATAATTTGATAAACCAAATAAAGAATAAAGGACCAATGCATATAAAGAGATTATACAATGTATTAGTGGAATTAGATTCTGAAACAGAGCTAGTTAAGGATTGTATGATTAAATGGGCACAAAATATTGGTGAACCTATAATGATGGAAACATGGGAGAATATATGGGTTAGAAATGTGAAATTTCCACAAGCTCAAAATTTAAGAGAGAATATTTATAAAATGTTTTATAGATGGCATTTTGATCCAAAAAAACTAGCTGGTATGTATCCAAATTTACAACCTAAATGTTGGAGATGTGAATGTGAAGATGCAACTTATTTTCATATTTGGTGGTCTTGTAAGAAAATTAAGGCTTTTTGGATAAAAATATGGTGGATTATTCAGAATATTTTGAAGAAAAAAATTAAGTTTACACCACAGTTTTTCTTGCTGGGAATAACTACAGACTGTACTGTAATAGAGACTAAGCTGATCTTGAACTTGATAACGGCTGCCAGATTGTTGGTAGCACAATACTGGAAGAAAGAGGATATACCTACTACTGAGGAATGGACATCTAAAGTTATACACCTGGCAGAGATGGCAAGAATTTCATCATACTTAAAAGATCATTCAAATGAAAGATACAAGTTGGAGTGGAATAGATGGACTGATTATATTCAAAAAAAGTATCAGATTAAGAAGATATATATAGTTTAACAATGATATATGGTTAGAATTTTAGAATGATTTAATAGATTTTAGACAAAGTGGAGTTTTCTTAGGGGGGGGAAGTGTATACACATATAACAGAAATTAATGGGTTTTTTTAGTATATTTTAGCATATGGTTATTTGAAGATTATATCCTGTGTTCTTTCTGGGAAGTCGGGGCGGGTGAGGGAGGGGGATGGGGGGAAGGGGGGGAAATGTAAAAAAAAATTTTTGTACTTTGTACTAATAAAACTTTTTCAATAAAAAAAAATGCCTAACTTAAGATTGTATTATGAAGCAGCTACCCTCTCAGCAATTGCGGACTGGATTAACTTGACGGAAGAGAGGTCATTAAATATAGAAGGGTATGGCTTGTTTTATGGATGGCATGCTTATTTAGTGTATAATAAAAAAGTAGATAAAACCTTTAAGAGTCATATATTAAGAAATGCTCTATTACGTGTCTGGAAGAAATATCAATGTAAATTAAATGATAAATTACCTATATGGACAGTGCCCAGGCATGCGATAGAGAATATAAATATAGAGCAAAAACTAGATAAGATTACATATAAAGAGTTTCTTTATGTAGAGGGAATGAGGTTACAACTAAAATCAATGGAGCAATTAAAAGAAGAAGGAGTAATTAAGTCTTGGTTTCAATATGGGCAACTGCAGGCCAGATGGAAAGAGGATTCAAAAGCAGGTATTTCGCAGCAAGATGATAACTTGTTAAATCAAATAAAGAATAAAGGACCAATGCATATAAAGAGATTATATAATGTATTAGTGGAATTAGATTCTGAAACAGAGCTAGTTAAGGATTGTATGATTAAATGGGCGCAAAATATTGGTGAACCTATAATGATGGAAACATGGGAGAATATATGGGTTAGAAATGTGAAATTTACACAAGCTCAAAATTTAAGAGAAAATTTTTATAAAATGTTTTATAGATGGCATCTTGATCCAAAAAAACTAGCTTGTATGTATCCAAATTTACAACCTAAATATTGGAGGTGAGAATGTGAAGATGCAACTTATTTTCATATTTGGTGGTCTTGTAAGAAAATTAAGGCTTTTTGGATAAAAATATGGTGGATTATTCAGAATATTTTGAAGAAAAAAATTAAGTTTACACCACAGTTTTTCTTGCTGGGAATAACTACAGACTGTACTGTAATAGAGACTAAGCTGATCTTGAACTTGATAACGGCTGCCAGATTGTTGGTAGCACAATACTGGAAGAAAGAGGATATACCTACTACTGAGGAATGGACATCTAAAGTTACACACCTGGCAGAGATGGCAAGAATTTCATCATACTTAAAAGATCATTCAAATGAAAGATACAAGTTGGAGTGGAATAGATGGACTGATTATATTCAAAAAAAGTATCAGATTAAGAAGATATATATAGTTTAACAATGATATATGGTTAGAATTTTAGAATGATTTAATAGATTTTAGACAAAGTGGAGTTTTCTTAGGGGGGGGAAGTGTATACACATATAACAGAAATTAATGGGTTTTTTTAGTATATTTTAGCATATGGTTATTTGAAGATTATATCCTGTGTTCTTTCTGGGAAGTCAGGGCGGGTGAGGGAGGGGGATAGGGGGAAGGGGGGGGAAATGTAAAAAAAAAATTGTACTTTGTACTAATAAAACTTTTTCAATAAAAAAAAATGCCTAACTTAAGATTGTATTATGAAGCAGCTACCCTCTCAGCAATTGCGGACTGGATTAACTTGACGGAAGAGAGGTCATTAAATATAGAAGGGTATGGCTTGTTTTATGGATGGCATGCTTATTTAGTGTATAATAAAAAAGTAGATAAAACCTTTAAGAGTCATATATTAAGAAATGCTCTATTAAGTGTCTGGAAGAAATATCAATGTAAATTAAATGATAAATTACCTATATGGACAGTGCCCAGGCATGCGATAGAGAATATAAATATAGAGCAAAAACTAGATAAGATTACATATAAAGAGTTTCTTTATGTAGAGGGAATGAGGTTACAACTAAAATCAATGGAGCAATTAAAAGAAGAAGGAGTAATTAAGTCTTGGTTTCAATATGGGCAACTGCAGGCCAGATGGAAAGAGGATTCAAAAGCAGGTATTTCGCAGCAAGATGATAACTTGTTAAATCAAATAAAGAATAAAGGACCAATGCATATAAAGAGATTATATAATGTATTAGTGGAATTAGATTCTGAAACAGAGCTAGTTAAGGATTGTATGATTAAATGGGCGCAAAATATTGGTGAACCTATAATGATGGAAACATGGGAGAATATATGGGTTAGAAATGTGAAATTTACACAAGCTCAAAATTTAAGAGAAAATTTTTATAAAATGTTTTATAGATGGCATCTTGATCCAAAAAAACTAGCTTGTATGTATCCAAATTTACAACCTAAATATTGGAGGTGAGAATGTGAAGATGCAACTTATTTTCATATTTGGTGGTCTTGTAAGAAAATTAAGGCTTTTTGGATAAAAATATGGTGGATTATTCAGAATATTTTGAAGAAAAAAATTAAGTTTACACCACAGTTTTTCTTGCTGGGAATAACTACAGACTGTACTGTAATAGAGACTAAGCTGATCTTGAACTTGATAATGGCTGCCAGATTGTTGGTAGCACAATATTGGAAGAAAGAGGATATACCTACTATTGAGGAATGGACAACTAAAGTTACACACCTGGCGGAAATGGCAAGAATCTCATCATATTTAAAAGATCATTCAAATGAAAGATACATGTTGGAGTGGAGTAGATGGACTGATTATATTCAAAAAAAGTATCAGATTAAGAGGATATATATAGTTTAATAATGATATATGGTTAGAATTTTAGAATGGTTTAATACAGGGGTCGGGAACCTATGGTTCGCGAGCCAGATGTGGCTCTTTTGATGATTGCATATGGCTCACTTGCGAGGCGGCGTAGCAACCGGGCTGTTCCTCCGGGTGTGCTAAAGTGCTCGAGTGTAACATTACCCTGGAACGCATTTATTCGACTTCCTTATGGGGCGGGGGAAGCGAAAGAATGGAGCACGTGACCGATCAGCCTTTCTTGGGCTCGGCCAATCAGGGCCCCTCTCGAAGCTGGCGGGTTTTTCGGCGGCCCTCAAGATGGCGTCGCTACCCATTGAGAGGAGTTGCGGGAGAACAGCGGGAGGGCGGCGACGGCGGCGCAGCTGAAATGAAAGGCAGAAGCCGGCAGGCCACGCTCTTCCAAGCATGGGGAGCGCAGCCGACTCCTGCGCCGGCGGTAGAAGAGGAGGAAGAAGAAGAGGCGGCGCTGTTGGCTGCAGCCATAGAAGCCGAGGCAGCGGATTCGCCGTCCTGGCCCTCTTCGTCAGGCGCTCCTGCTGCCCGGGGATTCATCGGTGGCGCGCCAGGCGCTCTGTGGATGTTCCCATCCGGCGGCTGCGTGGAGGAGTGCGCCTACCAGGTTCGAGCGTCATGGGAAGCGCTCCTGGCCAACACGCTCCTCTGCCTGCCGACAGGGCTGGGCAAAACACTGGTAGCCGCCGTGGTCATGTACAATTTCTACCGGTGGTTCCCCGGCGGCAAGATCCTCTTCCTGGCCCCGACCAAGCCTTTGGTGGCTCAGCAACGGGAGGCGTGCGCCCGCCTCCTGGGCATCCCCGCTTCGCATATGGCCGAGATGACGGGTGGGTCACGCCCTGCCTTTGGCTCAGGGTCGCACTGTTTTCGCATGAGCCGACTTTGTGTCTTTGCTCCGTGGGAAGCTAAGCGGGGTGTTCCGCAGAAGTTCCAGAATAAGGCATCTCTTTTATCCGTGGAAACGGACCAGTAATCAAATTGGACCGAATGGATTTATTTCTTTTTTATATCGTGTTGGAAGAAAAATCCATCTGCTGACCCAGAACTGCACGCTGTCTTTGTGTGTGCTTATGTTTATCAATAATTGTTTTTCCCTCAATCAGTCTCCATGTTGTTTCCAGCGTCTTTCTCCCAGCTTGGATTTTTCTTCCAACAATCCTTTTTACGTGCCTGTTTTGGTTGGATCCATACCACCAGCACTTCCAAGCAGCCCAATTCCTGTTGATGTGGCTGGCATCCCGTATAAAGCTATGACTGGGTTATTGATTTCATTGTAGGGTTTATTTTGTACCTTATTCAGCAGTCTTGCTTTTAATAAGAATAGAATAGAATAGAATAGAATAGAATAAAATAAAATAGAATAAAATAGAATAAAATAGAATTCTTTATTGGCCAAGTGTGATTGGACACACAAGGAATTTGTCTTTGGTCCATATGCTCTCAGTGTACATAAAGGAAAAGATACATTTGTCAAGAATCATGAGGTACAACACTTAATGATTGCCATAGGGTACAATGAAAATAAAAATAAACCGGCACCACCGGAGAGACGGAACCCCCGCAGTGGCGACCCTGGAGGATGGAGAAGGCGGGGGAAGAGCCCCAATGCCCAGCTGCTCGCTGATTCCAATTCCAGGCGAGCGCTCCCAGCTTGCTGCCGCCGCCGCGCGTGAACGCGGTCCGCGGCGGGAAGCGAGTTCAAGCGACCCTCCGCCGCTGCCGGCCTGCAACCCGGCACCCCGTCCTGCGTGCCCCGCCCCGTGCCCCGTATGGTGAGTGTTATAACAACATTATTTAAAAGAATAAATTCAGAGGCTTATTATACTGACATTTAGTTGAATTCACTTTTAAAATATATTATATGGCTCTCACTGAAATAAATTTCCAAATTTTTTGCTTTCATGGCTCTCTTAGTCAAAAAGGTTCCCGACCCCTGGTTTAATAGATTTTAGATAAAGTGGAGTTTTCTAAGAGAGGGGGGGGAAGTGTATACATATATAACAGAAATTAATGTTTTTTTAGCATATTTTAGCTTATGGTTATTTGAAGATTATATCCTGTGTTCTTTCTGGGAAGTCGGGGTAGGGGAGGGAGGGGGTTGGGGGAAAGGGGGGAGGAAATGTAAAAAAAAATTTGTACTCTGTACTAATAAAACTTTTTCAATTAAAAAAAAAGAGCGTGGAATGCAACAGAGTTACAAGTGCTAGGTACTGAGCATGGCACAGCGACGAGGGAAGCTGACCACTCCCGAAGCTGCTCGGGTGAGCGCTCGCAGACCCTCAGGAAGGCCCTGCCGTGGAACCTGCGCATACGTGGACTTTCCTGCCCGGTGTCCCTGTCGCCTAGCAACCCGGCATGCACAATTCAGCGGGCTTCCCTTCGGCATGGAGCACCCACGGATCTCAGCCCAGCTGCCCCCTGACATCGACCCCACCAAGGCGCCTGTGACCTTCGGCCGCCGAGGCCTTCCCAAGCTCAATGAAGAGCTGCTGACGCAGCAGCCGACCTTGATGGCGCTCTGCGACCTGGTGCACGACTCGGAGAATGCTTACCAAGCCATCGGCCTGGGTGAGCGGCGGCGGCCTGGCCACGGCTGGCGGGAGGGAAAGGAAGGGAGGGAAGAAGGAAAGAAAAAGGAAAGAAAGAAAGAGAGAGGGAGGAAGGAAGGAAGGAAGTCAGAAAGAAAGAAAGAAAGAAAGAAAGAAAGAAAGAAAGAAAGAAAGAAAGAAAGAAAGAAAGAAAGAAAGAAAGAAAGAAAGAAAGAAAGAAAGAAAGAAAGAAAGAGAACGATGGTAGAAAGGATGGAAGACAGACAGAAAAAGAAAGGAGGGAGGAAAGAAGGAAAGAAAGAAAGAGGGAGGGAGGGAGGAAGACAGAAAGAAAGAAAGATGGTAGGAAGGAAGGAAGGAAGACATACATAAAAAGAAAGGAGGGAGGGAAGGGAAGGGAGGGAAGAATAAAAGAAAAAGGAAAGAAAGAAAGAGTGAGAGAGGGAGGGAGGGAGGAGACAGAAAGAAAGAGAAAGAAAGATGGTAGGAAGGAAGATAGACAGAAAAAGAAAGGAGGGAGGGAAGAAGGAAAGAAAAAGGAAAGAAAGAAAGAAAGAAAGAAAGAAAGAAAGAAAGAAAGAAAGAAAGAAAGAAAGAAAAAAGAAGAAAGAAAGAAAGAGAGAGAGAGAGAAAGAAAGAAAGAAAGAAAGAAAGAAAGAGAAAGAAAGAAAGATGGAAGGAAGGAAGGAAGGAAGGAAGGAAGGAAGGAAGGAAGGAAGGAAGGAAAGAAGGAAGGAAGGAAGGAAGGAAGGAAGGAAGGAAGGAAGGAAGGAAGGAAGGAGGACAGACAGTAAAAGAAAGGAGGGAGGTATGAAGGAAAGAAAAAGGAAAGGAAGAAAAAGAAAGGACGAAAGAGGGAGGGATGGAAGGAGGAAGACAGAAAGAAAGAAAGATGGTAGGAAGGAAGGAAGAAAGAAAGAAAAAGATGGTAGGCAGGAAGGAAGACAGACAGACAGACAGACAGAAGAGATGGTAGGAAAGAAGGAAGGAAGGAAGGAAGACAGAAAAAAGAAAGGAAAGAAAGAAAAAGAAAGATGGTAGGAAGAAAGACAGAAAGAAAAAGAAAGAAAGAAGGGGGAAGATAGAGAAGAAAGAAAGAAAGAAAGAAAGACTTATGATCACAATTGAGCCTAACATTTTGGTTGCTAAGCAAGAGCATTGTTAAGTGAGTTTCACCACACTTTACAAGTTGGCCACGCCCACCCGGTCACCTGACCACTAAGCTATGCCCACCTGAGGGGGGGTGGGGGGCGGTGAGGATGAGTTTGTAGCACCAAGGTGGCGGTGGATTGAAAAAGTTTGGGAACCACTGGTATAGACTATATAAGACAACCTGTGACCTACTGGATCTTCAATAACATTTGGTGTCATCTCTTGAACATGACATCCCCCTTCTCTTTCCACAAGGCAAAATTAGGTTGACCATATTTTTCATATTCCACTTTCAGATGGTCATCTAAAATGACTATGTATCATATATCATATATCAGGGAAAGTATAGAATATACTTGACAACTTATGACCTGCTAGATCCTCAATGACATTTGGTGTCATCTCTTAAACATGATCTCCCCCAACCCCATCCCAGCTCTCTTTCCACGAGGCAAAATTAGGTTGACCATATTTTTTTATATCTTATTGCCAGATGGGATATAATGGTCATCTGAAATGACTATATATAATAATAATAATAATAATAATAATAATAATAATAATAATAATAATAATAATAATAATAATAATAATAATAATAATAATAATAATAATAATAATAATAATAATAATAATAATAATAATAATAATAACAACAACAACAACAGAGTTGGAAGGGACCTTGGAGGTCTTCTAGTCCAACCCCCTGCTTACGCAGGAAACCCTACACTACTTCAGACAGATGGTTATCCAACATCTTCTTAAAAATGTCTAGTGTTGGAGCATTCACAACTTCTGGAGGTAAGCTGTTCCACTGATTAATTGTTCTAACTGTCAGGAAATTTCTCCTTAGTTCTAAGTTGCTTCTCTCCTTGATTAGTTTCCACCCATTGCTTCTTGTTCTACCCCCGGGTGCCTTGGAGAAAAGTTTGACTCCCTCTTCTTTGTGGCGACCCCTGAGATATTGGAACACTGCTATCATGTCACCCCTGGTCCTTCTTTTCATTAAACTAGACATACCCAGTTCCTGCAACCGTTCTTCATATGTTTTAGCCTCCAGTCCCCTAATCATTTTTGTTGCTCTTCTCTGCACTCTTTCTAGAGTCTCAACATCCTTTTTACATCGTGGCGACCAAAACTGAACGCAGTATTCCAAGTGTGGCCTTACCAAGACATTATAAAGTGGTATTAACACTTCGCGTGATCTTGATTCTATCCCTCTGTTAATGCAGCCTAGAACTGTGTTGGCTTTTTTGGCAGCTGCTGCACACTGCTGGCTCATATTTAAATGGTTGTCCACTAGGACTCCAAGATCCCTCTCACAGTTACTACTGTTGAGCAAGGTACCACATATACTGTACCTGTGCATTTTGTTTTTCTTGCCTAAATGTAGAACCTTACTTTTTTCACCATTGAATTTCATTTTGTTTGATAGCGCCCAATGTTCAAGTCTGTCAAGATCCTTCTGTATCTTGAGCCTATCTTCTGGAGAGTTGGCTATTCCTGCCAGTTTGGTGTCATCTGCAAATTTGATGAGTTCCCCATCTATCCCCTCGTCCAAGTCATTGATGAAGATGTTGAAGAGTACTGGGCCTAAAACAGAGCCTTGGGGTACTCCACTGCATACTTCCCTCCATGTAGATGCAGTTCCATTGAGCACTACACGTTGAGTGCGGTTGGTTAGCCAATTTTGAATCCATCTGGTGGTGATGCTGTCTAACCCACATTTTTCTACTTTATCTAGTAGTAGGTTATGATCTACTTTGTCAAATGCCTTACTGAAGTCCAAGTAAACCACATCGACAGCATTCCTCTGGTCCACTAATTTTGTCACTTTATCAAAGAATGCAATAAGATTAGTCTGGCATGATCTGTTTTTGACAAACCCATGTTGGCTTTTGGTTATTACTTTGTTTGCTTCTAGGTGTTCATTGATTCGTTGCTTGATTATCTTTTCCAAAATCTTCCCTGGTATTGAGGTCAGGCTGATAGGTCTGTAGTTTCCTGGATCTGTTTTTTTTTCCTTTTTTGAAGATGGGAACTACATCAGCTCTTTTCCAGTCCTCTGGCAGTTCCCCGGTGCTCCAGGATCTTTGAAAGATATAGTTCAGTGGTTCTGAGATCTCGTCTGCCAGTTCCTTCAGAACCTTGGGGTGTAATCCATCTGGTCCTGGTGATTTGAATTCGTCTAGGGTAGACAGGTGTTCTCTTACCATTTTCTTCCCTATTTTAACTTGTGTTCCTAATATGTTTTTTGTGATGCTGTTTTTGATAGGTTGGACTGTTTTCTCCCTTTGTGTAAAGACAGATGCAAAAAATGTGTTAAGTAGCTCTGCTTTCTCCCTGTTGCTTGTCATCTTCTTGCCACTTTCTCCCTGTAATGGACCAATTGTTTCCTTGACTTTTTTCTTGTTTTTAATATGTTGGAAGAAGCTTTTTTTGTTACTTTGTACTTTTCTCGCAAACCTTTGTTCATTGTGAGCCTTAGCTTTCCTCACTTCAACTTTACAGGCTCCAGCTATTTGCTGATATTCTGCCTTAGTTATTTCCCCTTCTTTCCACTTTTTATACTTGTCCTTTTTGTCTTTCAATTTGTCAGAGAGTTCTTTATGCAGCCATCCTGGTTTCTTTTGAGATCTATTATTTTTCTTCTTCATTGGTATTGTGCTAGTCTGGGCTTTTATAATCTCACTTTTCAAAATTTCCCAAGCTTCTTGAGTTGTTTTCCTCTTGAGGATTCTCATCCATGGAATCTTTCCCAAGTTCTCTCTGAGTTTATTGAAATTAGCCCTCTTAAAGTCCAAGACTCTAGTTTGACTTTGTTCTACTGTTTGTGTTTGCATAATGTTGAATTCCAATATTGCATGATCACTTGCCCCCAAGGTTCCTGTAGCTTCAACACCTTCTATCATTTCATCTCTGTTAGTGAGAATTAAGTCCAATATGGCTGATCCCCTTGTTCCCTTCTCTACTTTTTGGGTAACAAAATGTTACCCAAACAAAATATCATAAATAGAAAAATGATTGCAGTGACAAATGAACTTCAATAATAAGTCTATATTTAATTATCTAAACAGATAAATAAAATGCATGTGTGTAGGCAAAAAGGAGAAATGACATCCAACTTCCTGCTGAATTTCCCATTGACTCTGCTTGTGGGAAGCTGGCAAGGAACAGGTTTGCATGACCGCAAGGATTCTGCAGCAGCCACTATGGATAAAACTGGTCTGAACATCCTGATGTAATAAGGTCCCAGATATTTTACGCATTTTTAAATTAATGGATTTTAGGTACCTCGTTTGTAAAATTCTGCTACAATGCAACTTGGGCTAATTTGAGGGTATAAACACATAAACAAAATGGGAGTTTTAGAAATATGTCCTCTTGCACATCTACCTGATCATGTTAATTACTTTGACTGTATTTCAATTTCTTAAATTTAGAATGAAAGTTTCAAGAAAAACCTATTAGTTCAACATCTAATAGTAGGAGCTTCCAGGTGAGGATCTAAAAGTTACCATGCAGCTGCGGTTTCTAGAAAGCATTTCTCTAAGATTAGAACTACTTAGGGAATACCAAGATTACCCAGTAGAAAATATTCCCTTGCAGAGACAGCCAAGAAAGTGCTGTGACCAAATTAATAAGACCTAGAGCTGAATATATCTGGATTTCTACCCACACACAAAGAATTTCCTAACTCATTTCACATAGAAGCAATCCACCCACAACCAGCAAAGAAGGAATGCTGTAACCTGCTGTACTATTGTACTTGTGGTTGAGTTCAGAGTAATTGGGTAATTGGGTAAGTGAGGATGTTTGGGGGCTTTTGGGTTTATCAGGATAGTGTAAGAATCTCAAAATTGTTCTGTATTAATGTTGGAGAAACTATTATTTATAGATACAATTCCAAGTCTTCCTTCTAAGGACTTATTTTGGATCACAAATACTAGCTTTCTTTCATTTATGGAATTTGATTTGATTGTTCTTCAATAATAATCATGAAGAAACATTAATGTTATAATAAATTGGGTCATCAGAATATTGACAATGGCATACACAGTTTTATCTTCTTAGAACTTAATTTTTAATCCTCCTTCCAAGAGCTTATTTGAGATCACAGAAAATAGCTTCTTATGTAGTTGAAATGTTAAGAGAACATGTAACATTTAGTACTATATTTTGTTTTCACAGTGTTAATGGAAAATAGCACATGGGTGACAGAATTCATACTCACTGGGTTGACAGAGGACCCACACTTGCAGCTGATCCTTTTTGTGACATTTTTTGCTGTTTATGCCATCACCCTGATGGGAAATGTGGGCATGATTGTCTTAATCAGAACCAGTCCTCAACTCCACACACCAATGTACTTTTTCCTTACCAGCTTATCTTTCCTGGATACCTGTTATTCAACAACGGTGACCCCAAAGCTGTTATCCACTCTTTTAAAAGAGAAGAAGTCCATTTCCTTTGCAAGTTGCTTTACTCAGCTTTACTTTTATGCCCTTTTTTCCACCACAGAGTGCTACCTCCTAGCTGTGATGGCCTATGATCGCTACGTGGCAATCTGCAATCCACTACTCTACTTCATCACAATGTCCCAAAGGAAATGTGTTCAGTTGATAGCAATTTCCTACCTAGCTGGGATCATTAATGCTTCTATACACACAATGGCCGCAGCTAGACTGTCCTTCTGTGGCCCAAACATTGTTAAGAATTTTTATTGTGATGCTCCTCCCCTTCTTGCTCTTTCCTGCTCAGATATCAGTCTTAATTATCTGTTGATTTTTATTCTTGTTGGATTTAATTTAATGGCAACAAACATAACTATTCTCACTTCCTATGCTTATATCCTGGTCACTATTTTAAAGATCCGTTCTGCTGCAACCCGGTAGAAAGCCTTCTCCACTTGTACATCTCACCTCATGGTTATCACCATTTTCTATGGATGTAGTAGCTTTATTTATGCACAGCCAAGGTTTGGGCAGAATTATCACCTAAACCAAATGGCCTCTGTATTCTATGTAGTCGTGACCCCCATGCTCAACCCATTAATCTACAGCATGAGGAACCAGGAGGTAAGGCATGCTGTCAGAAATATCCTAGGAAGAAAATTTCATGTTCAACACTTTTAAAAGCCATTGCTTTTTGCCAAAATTTAATTTTACATAAAAGCTCTTCTAGTAGCAAATGGTTTTTAGCATTGTATCTCATTAAATAATAATAACTAGACTGTATTATATTCCTAGAGCTCTAGTATTAATTATATATTTGCTTTTGAGTTCAAAATAATGTAATAAATACATTTAACATTTCTTTAAAAATTATAAAAGCATTGTGTTTTAAATGTTAAAACACAATGATTTTATAATATAGGAAAATCTAGTTCTCTCTTCCAAAGTTCTTCTATATTGCTTTTTTGGTTGTTGTTTTGTTTTGTCATTGTGTATGAAATGGCATTGTTGGTTTAATCTGTAAAAATGTCTTGATCTGGCACATTCAAATCCATAGAAGTTTCCAAGGCAACTGATATTACATTTCATATAGTATGACTGTGACAAATACATACAGTATATCACACTAAATTGCTATTTAGACATAGTTTTTTTAAGCCTTCTAGAAGGTTTGATGAGAATCCATTTTTATAACATGTTTCAGAAATTTAATTTGTACTGTACCAAAGACTTTTCCTATATCTAATGGGGCCACAATGCCCATTATATATTTTTCAGAATGTATTATTTAATCTATCTACCAGTTATTTGGTATTACCAGAAGCTTCACAAAGCCAGCATTTAAAGGACGAATATTGACACTAATACTTCACAGCAATATTTGTGTCACGGTTGCAATCAAAATTATTTCATCTATGATCCTGTGCAATCCATTTCCATTTTTAAACTAGCTATAATACAACCACCCCCAACCCTCCATGTGACTGCCATTCCAGCACCTGGCAATTGGCTCACATTTACAGGTAGTCCTCAATTTACAACAGTTCATTTAGTGACTGTTCAAAGTTACAACAGTACTGAAACAGTGACTTATGACCGTTTTTCACAGTTATTACCATTGTAGCATCCCCATGATCATGTGATCAAAATTCAGATGCTTGGCAATTGGTTCATATTTATGACCTTTGCTGTGTCCCAAAATTTGGTAATCACCTTTTATGATCTTCTGAGAAGCAAAATCAATGAGGAAACCATATGCACTTAATGACCAGGTTACTAACTTATCAATGGCAGTAATTCACTTAACAACTATAGCAAGAAAGGTTGTAAAATGGGGCAAAACTCAATTAACAAATGTCTCACTTGACAACATATATTTTGTAATAAATTGTTGAGGACTACCTGAACAAGGATTGTGGCATTTTGTGGATACATGATCACAATTTGTGATGTTCTCAGCCAGCTTCTGACAAGTAAATTCAATGGGGAAACTGGACTCACTTAATGACTGTGTCATTCACATAAGTACCTAGACATTCTACACATTCCACATAGGTAGAAAAAAATATGTCTTCTGAATCAATTTGGTTGATAAAATGATGGCTTAACATCCCTATCTCCCTCAAAACACTTGTTTCTAACTCTCCTGTATCCTGCTTTTTCATTGTCTGTTGAAAAAGATAAGTTATTTAACCATATTGGTTAATAGTAACTGTAATGTAATTTCAGAAGAGTCCATGCCACAACCGTATCCTTCTTGTAACTATGGTATATAGCATGTTCTACATTCTCCAAATACAGAGTCTATTACATTTAGGAGCAGCAGAGAAGAAAACTAATAATGTTTTGTGTCACTCTATAAAAAATCACAAACTACAAGATACAAGAGTTTATAGGAACAAATGAGGGTTTTTTTTTGTATTTTACACAATTCTATTTTTTACAGACTCAAAAGTTTCATATGGCAGTAATCCATTAAAAAAGAATAACATGAACCGAAAAATATCAGAACTGAGCAGATTAGTATTGCTGTTTCAGGTTGAATTATTCTCCATTAACACTTATGAGATCAGAATCTACACTAGTGTAAGAATGTATCAGAGTCCAGAATCACTGGTAATCGGGCACATAATTTATTATAATTATTATAATATATTATTATTATATTCTGTATTGAATTTCTTCATGTACAAAATTATTTCATGTGACAGAAGCATCCAAGTATTCAGAGGGTACGTCCTGATGGATGATCCCCAACATGATCTCCTCCTATTATCTTGTTTTGGTTTCAAAAATAAAATAATAAAATAAAATAAAACACAGAAGTAACAGGGAAATGGGAGAGTAACTCATGGAGTGCCATATAATTCAATATTATATTTTATTAGTAGGTGTGGTTGTATACGAAAAGCCTTGCTTGGACTAACTCAATAATTTATGGATCAAATTAACTCAGCTATCTGATGGAAAGGTACTGTGGTTTTAAAAATGTGGAAGTTACTAATCTGTCATTGGGTCCACCTGATTTGCCAAGAGAGAAAAGATTGGGCATTTGCAGAATCTCTAAATTCTTATGATCTATATGAACTATAGTGGATGCTCCTTCTGGTAGGTATCCACATTGTTGAAAGGCATTTTTATTCCAAACAACTCTTTACTGAAAATGTCATAGCTCCTTTCTGCTAGGAGAGCAGTCTGAAATAAAAGGCACATACAGTAGTATTTTTATTTATTTATTTATTTATTTATTTATTTATTTATTTATTTATTTATTTATTTATTTATTTATTTATTTATTTATTTATTTATTTATTTATTTATTTATTTATTAAATTTATGTGCCGCCCAACTCCAAAGGACTCTGGGCAGCTTAACAACATAATAAATATTAAAAACATCATTAAACATTAAAACAATTTAAACAATTTAAAACCCATGCATATCATTTCATGGCCGGATCTCGCCGATTACAACCGCGAGATCAATGGCTCCAGGCCTGCCGGAAAAGCCAGGTCTTTACTGCTTTTCGGAAGGCCAATAGGGTGGGGGCAGTCCGGATCTCCGGAGGTAGCTGGTTCCAGAGAGCTGGGGCAGCCACAGAGAAGGCCTTCCCCCGTGGGCCCACAAGCCGGCATTGTTTAGCTGACGGGACCTGGAGGAGACCAACTCTGTGGGATCTCACCGGTCGCTGGGAGCTGTGTGGCAGAAGGCGGTCTTGAAGATAACCTGGCCTAAGCCATGTAGGGCTTTAAAGGTAATGACCAACACCTTGAATTGTGTCTGGAGACCAATAGGGAGCCAGTGCAGCTCACGGAGGATTGGTGTAATGTGGGTGTACCTAGGTGCACCCACGATAGCTCGCGCAGCTGTATTCTGGAGCAATTGTAGTCTCCAAGCACTCTTCAAGGGTAGCCCCATGTAGAGCGCATTGCAATAATCTAATCGTGAGGTGACAAGGGCATGATTGACTGTGAGGAGAGCCTCTCGATCCAAGTAGAGTCGTAATTGGTGCACCAGGCAAACTTGTGCAAAGGTCCCCCTAGCTACAGCTGTCAAATGTTGATCTAATTTCAGTTGTGAGTCTAGGAGGACACCCAAATTTTGAACCCATTCTGAGGGGGACAATTTCTCCCCCCCCCAAGAGCCAAGGATGGACAGTTGACATAGTCTTTGGGAGGCAATATCCACAGCCACTCGGTCTTGTCTGGGTTAAGTCTGAGCCGGTTGACTCCCATCCAGACCCTCACAGCCTCAAGGCACCGGCACATCACATCCACTGCTTCACTGAATTGATGTGGGGTGGAGATATATAACTGGGTATCATCAGCATATTGCTGATACCTCACCCCGAATCATCGGATGACCTCACACAGTGGTTTCATGTAGATATTAAATAGGAGGGGGAGAGGACCGAACCCTGAGGCACCCCACAAACGAGGGGTCTAGGGGTTGATCTCTGTCCTCCTACTAACACTGACTGTGATCAACCAGAGAGATAGGAGGAGAACAACCATAGCACAGTGCCTCCTAGCCCCAACTCTCTTAGTCGTCCCAGAAGGATACCATGGTCAATGGTATCGAAAGCTGCTGAGAGATCAAGTAGCACCAAGATAGAGGAGTGACCCCCATCTCGGGCTCGTCAGAGATCATCCATCAGCGTGACCAAAGCAGTTTCTGTGCTGTAGCCAGGCCTGAAGCTGGATTGAAATGCGTCCAGATAATCTGTTTCATCCAATAACTGTAGGAGCTGAAGTGCTACCACTTTCTCAACAACCTTTCTTACAAAGGGTAGGTTGGAGACTGGACGAAAGTTCTTTAATTCAGCTGGATCCAGGGAAGGCTTCTTGAGAAGGTGTCGCGCAACCACTTCATTTAATGGTTGTGGGAAGGACCGACCCCTCACTCAAGGACGCGTTAACTAAAGCCTGGAGCCAGCCTCGTGTCACCCCCCTGCTGGCTGAGACCAGCCAGGAGGGGCACGGGTCCAACAGACAAGTGGAGGAACTCACTGCTCCTACTGCCTTGTCCACTTCCTCAGGAGTCACAGATTCAAATTCATCCCCGCACAATAGGACTGAGACCTGCCCCTGTTGTCTCGGTCAGAATTGCCCAATCAGAGTCCAGGTCCCTCCGAATCTGAGCAACTTTATCCAACAGAAACTGCACAAATTCGTCAGCTCTACCCTGCAAGGGCTCCTCCGTTCCCTCTACATTGAGGAGGGAACGAGTCACCCTAAAAAGGGCAGCTGGGCGTGAATCAGCAGATGCAATAAGTGCGGAAAAATGTGAACATTTTGCCGCCCGTGTCGCCACTAGATAAGTCCTAATAAAAGCTCTTAGAAGTGTTCGGTCAGATTCAGAGTTACTGGTCCTCCAGTGTCGCTCTAGACGTCTCTTCTGGTGCTTCATCTCCCGGAGCTCCTCAGTAAACCAGGGAGCTTTCCTGGATCCACCGCCATGGAGAGGTCGCAAAGGCGCAATCCGGTCCAGTGCCCCAGATGTTGCCCTATTCCAGGAAACCACCAGGGACTCAGCCGTATTGTGGACAAGGGAGTCCGGTATCTCCCCAAGCTCCTTCTGGAACCCTTCAGGGTCCATTAGGTATCTGGGGCGGAACCACTTAATCGGCTCCGCCTCCCTGCGATGGGGGAGTGGTGCCTTAAAGTCTAACCTCAGCAGGAAATGATCTGACCATGACAAGGGGTAAATCTGCCCTCCTTTCTTTCTCTGCCCTGGAGCAAAATTATTCATACCTCCCCATCTGAGGTGTCTGTTTGCACAACACAGGTGTCAGCTCTGACTGATCGGGGCTGCCATTCGGGCAGGGGGGAGCCCTCGTCACTCATGCTGTGCAGGAACTGGAAGACGCTGACGGAGCTTGCTAATCCATCCGACAACCCCAGCTGGACAGTGGGCAGCATGGGGCGCATGTGCGCGATGCGAACTATTCAATATTTGTGGTTTGGCTTGTGTGACGTGGAGTTGTGGGGTGGGGCATGTAACCAGTTAAATAGGTGACAGGAACACTGGGTGTTTGCTACTAACAATGATTCATTCGGAAAGCATGATTGTTAGTGAGTGCCAGAGGATTTTGGATTAAAGACATCGGTTATCCCACCCACTGTGTTCGAGCTTTTCTTCCCACTGATTCTCTGGAACCTGACAACAGGCATGGGAGGGGTCAGGGTGGCAAATGAGGGGTTGAGACCCAGGGACCCATGCACATCAAATGTACATTTTTCTAGTTTGGCAAAAAGGTTGCCATCCTATAATTTTTACAATACATTTCTGGCATGGGTGATATTATTATTTGTTTATTTGTCAAGCATAAATGAATATAAACAAAGTACAAACAGTAAAACATGATTGAATATATATATATAATATTACAAGCATGAATAAGAGTAGAAGAGGTATGAATATATGGGTACATTAGGACAGGAACGGTAGGCACGATTGTGCGCTTATGCACGCCCCTTACTGACCTCTTAGGAATGGGGTGAGGTCAATGGTAGATAATAAGAGGTTGAAGTTTTTGGGGTTTGGGGAAGAAACTACTGAGTCAGGTAAAGTGTTCCAGGCATTGACAACTCTGTTGTTGAAGTCGAATTTTTTGCAATCAAGTCTGGAGCGGTTTACATTAAGTTTGTATCTATTATGAGCTCGTGTATTATTGTGGTTGAAGCTGAAATAGTCGTTAACGGGTAGGACATTGAGGCGGATAATTTTGTGAGCTACACTTAGGTCAGATCGAAGGCGGCGGAGTTCTAAATTTTGAAGTCCCAAAATTTCAAGTCTGGTTTCATAAGGAATTCTGTTGTGAACAGAGGAATGTAATACTCTTCTGGTGAAGTATCGCTGGACATTCTCAATAGTGTTAATGTCTGATATGAAGTGTGGGTTCCAGACTGATGAGCTGTATTCAAGGATCGGTCTAGCAAATGTTTTGTATGCTCTGGTTAAGAGTACAATGTTACCAGAGAAGAAGCTGCGCAAGATTAGGTTAACCACTCTTAATGCCTTCTTTGCTATGTAGTTGCAGTGGGCTCTGGCACTTAGATCGTTTGAGATGAGTACTCCGAGGTCCTTTACTGAGTGAGGATCATCATCAAGGTCATGATCATTAAGTTTGTATTTGGTGTTTTGATTATTTTTGCCAATGTGTAAAACTGAGCATTTGTTGATAGAGATTGGTAGTTGCCACTTGTTAGACCATTCAGAAATATAGTCAAGGTCTTTTTGAAGGGTTGCAGTATTGTCTGTGGTGTTGAAAAGTTTTACGTCATCTGCGAAGAGGACGCAGTTACTTTGTATAATATCACAAATGTCATTTATGTAAAGAATGAAGATAGTGGGTCCTAAAACGCTTCCTTGGGGAACACCGCTGTTAACAGGTACAGGGTTTGATAGAGATGATCCTATTTTAACCACTTGTTGTCTGTTTGACAGGAATGCAGTTATCCATTTATGTAGGGGGCCAGAGATGCCATAAGATTTTAGTTTTAGGAGTAGTTTGTCGTGTACTACGGAGTCAAAGGCTTTACAAAAGTCTATGTAGATTGCATCTATTGCTTTGCCCTGGTCGAGTTTTGTAGTCCATATGTTTTTACAATGTAGAAGTTGTAGGTTGCAGGATAACATTTTTCTGAAACCAAATTGTTTTTGAGAGAGTAGGTTGTTTGTCTCTAAGTGGAGGGAAATGGATTGGTTGATGATTGATTCCATGACTCTGCAGGTGGCGCAACATAAGGAGATTGGTCTATAATTTTCAACTAGGTTGGGGTCTCCCTTTTTGAAGACAGGGATAACCATGGCTAGTGACCATAGGTTGGGTAGGGTGCTGGTTCTGAGAGATATGTCAAAAATAATGCTTAGAGGTTCTGATAGGATGGTGGAAAGTTTTTTTAAGAAGTAAGCACAAAGACCATCTGGACCTATGGATAGGGATGGTTTTAGGTTGTGTAGAGCCTTTCTAATCTTGTCTTCTGTAAAGTCGGTTTGTATTAGATCATTGTCATTGTTTGAGGTTCGACTCGGTTCGATATGCAAGAAGAGATCTTTGAAATAAACTAATATGTCATCTAAGTTCACTACTAGAATTTCTGAAAATGTGTCATTCATGCACCTATAAAAACAAGCTCCACAGCTAACTAGGTCAAAAGGCATAAATGTATATTCAAAATTGTATCTTATATAGAAGGCTGTTCAATACTCATATCTTTCTTTCATTCTGATTAGATTGTAAACACTGCTCAAGTCTAGCTTTCTAAAGATTTGTGCCTTTTGTAGCCACTCTAGATCTGAGATAAGTGGGAGTGGATAATGGTGTTTAATTATTACCCTCTTTAAGTCTTTGTAGTCATGAATGGTATGCATTGGTGTGTGTCTGAGGATGGTGGTGTAAGGTTTCACTGTTTGTAAATGATGTTGCTGGTCTCTGAACTTCCCTGGCAAGCTGTCACAGGAAACAGGAGTATTGGCTAGGCTGCCATCTATTGTGCTGCTGCAGGGTGAGGCAAATTCTGTTCCAGTTCTTGTGTTAGTATTATCATGGCATTCTGCAAATTGATCATCTATGCATCTACTTGCTGCTGGTGATTCAATAATGCTGCTGCCAGATACTCAATGGATAGTGGGGTTATTTGAGGATCAGAGGCCCTCCCTGAAATTCCTTTCTCTGGAAAAGAGTATGAAATTTGCAAAACCTATCTCAGCATTGCCAGAAAAACCAGACAGAAAGCACAACCAGATAAGCTAGTTCTACTTTATTGTAAGGCTACATTAACAGAATCTTGCAAGTAAAAGTAGTAAAAGCCTCCCAATGTCCTTTTTTACAGGCTGAAAATTAGGGAGGTTCCCTTCTGAGTTCCTCTCTTTTCCTGTTATACATCTGCAGGCTGTGTCCTCTCTAATCGTGTGCCCTGGGCAGCATTCCCTCCCCCATTTCCCAGGCGCATTCCCACATACTACTACAGTTACAGATTTCAGTTTTTAATTTATTTAACTAATTTATACAGCCACTCCAATGAGTGCCCAACTCAGGCTGCCTGCTTCTTTAATAATAATTCAGTAACAACAATAAATAAATGAAAAATGAAAAATGTTTAAAAAACAACAACCGACAAAGACATAAACCACCGAAAAGACCATCAAACCACTTCTTAGCCCAAAGCCTAAGGAAAAAAGAATTGGAGCTAGTCAAAACTCCTGAAGATGCTGTTAATGGAACATCATTGTGTGAAAAAAGGATATGATAAAATATTATTAATACATAAAGAAGAAGACAGAATGTGATCTCTGTTGAATACTACATTTCCCATTGGTAAATACTTCAAACAATTGCAGTTTGGTTTACTGAATCTTCACTGTGTAATTAACACAAATCAGTAGATGGACCATTTTGAAGCACTTTTAGGGACACATTCCCCAAACCAATGTTTTTCTTAGTAGAGTTTTTCTTCACTCCAAAGAGAGTTGAGGGAGATAGTGTTGTCCGCAGAATTGTATAAAGCTGCTGAGTTACTGAAGATTGAAGGAAAATATCTGAATTTCTTCAGAACAGCAAAAAAATATTAGTATAAGTTTCAAAAACCTTCACTCAGACTCTTGAAAAAAAATACAGATATTTTAAAATTTGAAAGATGCTATTGATCTGGAAGAAAACAAGTGAGTTTGATAATCATAAAGGCAAATATACAACTATTGCATATTTTGGGTCTCCCCCCCCCCCTTGTTATGAATGTTGGAGATTTTTTAATTTTTATATCTTTTTAACTGTTATATGTTTTTATTGTAATGGATTTGACATGCTGTGAGCCGCCAAGAGTCCCCCCGGGAGTTGGGCGGCATACAAATCTATTAAATTAATTAAATTAAATTATTGCATTTTGTTGATTTTGAGAGTTTGATTTAGGAGTTCATGAGATGACAACTTACTTCAAAGAAAACTGATTGGATATTCAGAGAAGTGCCAGATCAAAGCAAGCATGGCAAGCATACACGTTGGTGCACAAGGCCAAGTAATTGTGTAAATATGGTCTTTTACACAGCTCAGATTGCATCAGAAAAGAAGGAGTGCTTGGGACGAGCACGCAAGACCTAAAGATTTGCAGGTGTTTTTTTTGCTTTTGTTTTGTTTTTTTAAAAAAACCTGAATGCATCAGAAAATTTAAAAATTCAGTGAGGAATGAATATACTCATTTGGCATAGAAGATGAAGTATTTTGAGATGAAACAAACAAATGTTATGTTTATAAAGCTTTAGTGCTTTGTTTTTAACCGTGATTTTAGTAACGAATGGTACAAAAAAAGGCATAAGTAAAATAGACCTGGCACTGATATGACAAAACCAAGATTAAAAAGAGAAGTGTGCTTACAAATAAATCTTCAAATATTTTCATAGAAGTAGTTCTTAGAATGTGGCCAACAGAACAGCTATTTTATAGAATGAAAATTTCTTTGTAGAGTTGATTATATTAAGGACCAACTTGAAAGACGTACAAGAATATGTTGACAATGGTCAATCATCTGTGACATGAGAGTCAATGTGGCTTTGCTATTCCTAATTTATTTAATCAACGCAAGAAATGAGAAACCCTTGTAATCCAAAGATGAGCTACTACAAGTCATAGAATATGTAGATCCAGCAATGAACCAACAAAACAATATACACAGTTGAAAGCAGTAAGAACCTTTCTTCAGTTAGCTTGCTAATTCTTTACTGCAGCTTGTCAAAATATCCTGTGAACAGAAATGTAAATGCAACTAATATTTCTTCTGATATTTGTTGGATGTCTTCCCATGTTTAAAAGAGAGTACGTAGGTCTTCTCGAAGATTTCAGTAGAGCTCTCATATTATTAATTGTTTTTAATAGTCCTGTGGTGAAATTTATTCATGGGTTGGAACTATTTTAATCACATAGAGTAGGATATACTTAATCCAGCCTAATAACCATGACTATTTCATTGCAAAGGACTTAATTCTCAAAGTGTGATGATCAGGTTGCGATTTGAAAGAAAATACATATGCAGACTGAATAGTGTTCCTTTAAACTGAATATTATTTTATTACTTGAGTTCTTCATCAAAAATGTTCCAACTTCTGTTTCCTTTGCTAGGAAGTTAAAAATTGATTCTGATCACCGACTACATTGCAAATATTCGAAAAACAAAGGGAAATTGACTGAAATGTTACTGTGATTACATGGGAAACAGCACACGGGTGACAGAATTCATACTCACTGGATTAACAGAGGACTCACAGTTGCAGCTCATCCTCTTTGTGATATTTTCTGCTGTTTATGCCATCACGCTGGTGGGGAACCTAAGCATGATTGTCTTAATCAGGATCAGTCCTTCTCTCCACACACCAATGTACTTTTTTCTTACTAGCTTATCTTTTTTGGATATTTGTTATTCATCCTGTGTTACCCCAAAGTTTCTATCCAACCTTTTAAAAGAGAAAAAGATTATTTCCTATGGAGGTTGCTTTATTCAGCTTTACTTTTATATTCTATTGGCCACCACAGAGTGCTACCTCCTAGCTGTGATGGCCTACGATCGCTACATGGCAATCTGCAATCCTCTACTCTACTTCATCACAATGTCCCAAAGAAAGTGTGTTCAGCTGATAGCAGTTGCCTACATTGCTGGGATCATTAATGCTTCCATTCACACAATGGCTGCAACTAGACTGTCCTTCTGTGGCCCAAACCTCATTAGGAGTTTTTATTGTGAGGGTCCTCCTCTTTTTGCTCTTTCCTGCTCAGATATCAGTCTTAATTATCTGTTGGTCTTTGTACTTGTTGGCTTCAATTTAATAACAACAAGCCTGACTGTTCTCACTTCCTATACTTATATCCTGGTTACCATTTTAAAGCTCCATTCTGCTGCAACCCGTAGGAAAGCCTTCTCCACTTGTACATCTCACCTCACAGTCATCACGATTTTCTATGGATGTCTCAGCTTTATGTATGCACGACCAAGCTCTAGGTCGAATTATCACCTAGACCAAATGGCCTCAGTGTTCTATGTAGTCGTGACCCCCATGCTCAACCCATTAATCTACAGCATGAGGAACCAGGAGGTAAGAGGTGCCTTCAGAAATATCCTAGGAAAAAAAATTCATCTTCAACAGATATGATAATACCTTTAAGAACCACTTCTCTTTGCCAAATTTCAGCTTTAGATAAAAGCTGTTCTAGTAGCAAATGGTTTTTTTAATTGTGTCTCATAAAATAATAAATCATTATGCTGTGTAATTTTCCTAGGGCTCTGGTAGTTAATTATAGATTTGTTTTTGAGTTCAAAAAATGAAATTTGAAGTCTAAAGAAGTGTTGTCCTTTTTGGGGGTAGCTATCATGCCCTAGTGATTTTCATCAGTTAGAAAGGAATGACAGGCTCTGCTTTTCAGGTTTAGGACAACTCGCTGCAGCTAACTTGCCATGGCCAACTCGTCATGGTCAATTCACTTTTATATTCTATTGGCCACCACAGAGTGCTACCTCCTAGCTGTGATGGCCTATGATCGCTACGTGGCAATCTGCAATCCACTACTCTACTTCATCACAATGTCCCAAAGGAAGTGTGTTCTGTTGATAGCAGTTGCCTACATTGCTGGGATCATTAATGCTTCTATTCACACAATGGCTGCAACTATTAGGCTGTCCTTCTGTGGCCCAAACCTCATTAAGAGTTTTTATTGCGAGGGTCCTCCTCTTTTCGCTCTTTCCTGCTCAGATATCAGTCTTAATTATCTGTTGGTTTTTGTACTTGTTGGCTTCAATTTAATAGCAACAAGCATGACTATTCTCACTTCCTACACTTATATCCTGGTCACCATTTTAAAGCTCCATTCCGCTGCAAGCCGTAAGAAAGCCTTCTCCACTTGTACATCTCACCTTATGGTTATCACCATCTTCTACGGTGGTCTCAGCTTTATGTATGTACGACCAAGCTCTAGGCAGAATTATCACCTAGACCAAATGGCCTCTGTGTTATATGTAGTCGTGACCCCCATGTTCAACTCATTAATCTACAGCATGAGGAACCAGGAGGTAAGAGGTGCCTTCAGAAGTATCCTAGAAAGGAAATTTTTATGGTCAACAGTTTTAAGAGCCAAAATTTAGTTTTACATAAAGGCTCGTCTATTAGCAAATATTTTTATCATTGTGTCTCATTAAATAATAAACCATTATGCTGCACAGTTTCCTTAGAGCTCTCATAGTAACTATATATTTCCTTTTGAGTTCAAAAAATGAAATTTGAAATCTAAAAAAAATATCCTATTTTGCGGTAGCTATCATGCATAAATTATTATCATTTAGAAAGGAATAACAGACTCTGCTCTTTGCTGTTTACAAAGCAAGGAGCAAAGCAGACAGGAGGAAAAAAGAACAGAGAGAATACAAACGACGTAAATATTCAAAGTTATTCAGAGTTAAATATTAACTCTGAATAACTTTGTTCAGAGTTAGAAACAAAGCTGGCATTTATATTTGGTTTAATCCAGGCTGATCTTCCCTTTTTAGTATTCTTAGCTGGGTAGCAGTTATTCAAGCATATCAGACACCTATCGTTCTTGTGTACCTCAGTACCATAGCAAATGCCACTTGGATCCAAATATAGTCCTATTTTGAAAAGGACAAATTTTATACTGTACATAAGTTATTTCAGCTTGCTTTAACAAGCTTCCTGAAATCTACTGTTAAAGGAGAAGTTACCCATTCCAAGGGGAAATAATCTGTAAACTCAGATCAAACCATGCTGCTGTGGCCTAGAGGTGGGGCTCTTGCCTCACAATCAGGAGGTTGTGAGTTCAATCCTAGGTAGAGGCAGATGTAGGGTCACCTGCTTGGGCAGGGGGTTGGACTAGATGGCCTGCAAGGTCCCTTCCAACTCTGTTAAATATCATATCATGCTGTGATAAACAGTGGCACTGGGAATTTATGAATATGTTTATAAGTAACTGACCATGGGAACATGTAAAAACTAGAAGGGAAATCAAAACTTTGTGCCTTTTGTGTAGGCAAGGTCTACACAATGCTTCCAAAAGAGCTTTTGTTGAATTAAGATCAGCAGCAACAAAGCAAGACAACACAAAGGAAGTTTGCAAGTCCCATTACACTGAGATAAAGATGACAAAAACTTAGTGATTCCAAACTGCTGAAGGCATTTAGCAAATCCTTGTCCACAGGGGAAGGGAATGGAAAGACAATTAATATGAATTGGAGAAAGGACAAAGCTGAGATTTTGCATGTCCTCCCAATAATGCTTCTGGACTTTGCCTCTTGGCCTGCCTGTTCACAGCAGAATATACCCTATTAGCAGGAAGGATGTGTAGGTTTTTAAATTTTTAAAAGTTTTGATATAGTACTAGAAAAGTGTGTGTGTGTGTGTGTGTGTGTGTGTGTGTGTGTGTGTGTGTGTGTGTGTGTGTGTGTGTGTGTATTGTGTGTATTGTGCGTATTGTGTGTGTGTGTGTGTGTGTGTGTGTATTTATGTATGTATATATAAAACAAAATAAAAGAACCCTTTAAAATAATGAAAAATAAAGGGCATCCTCCAAAACTAAGTGAAATACAAACCAATATTATTCAGCACTTGTGACATCTATAATGAATTGCTACAATACAGTTTTTAAACAAGTTGAACCTGACTCAGGATTGTATCTTATAGACTTTATGTCAATAGATAGCCAATTCAAAGATTGACAGTTAATCAAGCCAAACTGTAGCCTCTGACCAGGGGCGGGTTCCTAATTTTTTTACTACCACTCTGTGGGTGTGGCTTGCCAGCCATGTGACCGGGTGGGCGTGGCTTGCCAGCCATGTGACCGGGTGGGCATGGCTTCTCGGACTGCTGAAGGGAGGGGAACTGAGATAGGTCCTGCCTACCATTCCCCCTCCCCTCAGCAGCTCGAGAAGCCTCAAACGTGCGAAAATGCCTAGGATCATCACCGCACGTTCGTGGCTTCTCGGACTGCTGAAGAGAGGGGAATGGAGATAGCTCCTGCCACCCTTCAGCGTCTCACGTGCTCCCTCAGCCATCCTCCCCTGCTTGGACTCACTGTGAGGTAGGAAGGCAGCACATGCGCAGTGCCGGAAGCTCGTCTTCTGGGCATGCGCAGAAGAAAAAATTTTTAAAATTAAACAATTTTTTTTAAAAAAAGTGGCGGCGCCCAGGCACCGGCAACCGACCGCACCGGTACTGTGACGTCACCAGCGGGCTGCTACCGGTGCTATAAAGTGGACCGCACCAGTAGGAACCCACCACTGCCTCTGACATAGAAGTAATTTCCAGGCGCACATAATGCTCTTTGGGTAGCAGTCCAAGTTTAATATAAAGTCAGTACCTTTCATGAGTAGGCAAGTTCAAAAAAATTTCAAGTATAATTACAAACTCAATACATTTTATTTTCTTCCAAGAACCTGGTTCACCCTAATAAGACTGTTTAACCAATACAAAACTCAGGCCATGTAATACATTTACATTATATTTCCAATGTAAGATCAAGATTCTTAAATATTGGTTGAGTACAATAAACCCAAAGAAGACTTTTAATGTATTGATCTTGTTTTAAATTCATAAATACTATTTTATTAAATACATTTAATATTGAATTTGAAATCAATAATTTTATAATACAGGAAAATCTAGTCCTCTGTTCCAATTTTGTTTACATTATTAATATTTATTTTTATTGTGGATGAAATGGAATTGCTGTTTTAGTCTCTAAAAAAATCTTAATCTGGGGCATTCAAATCCATAGAAGTTTCTAAGGCAGTTCATCCTAAATTTCACAGTACACGAGTATGACAAATAGTTTAGTGGTATATATTGCTATTTAGATGTAGTTTTCGGAATCTTTCAAAAGTCTTGAAAGTCTGATGAGAATCCACTTTTATAACATGTTTCACAAATTAAATTTGTACTATATCAAGGGCTTTTCCTATATCTAATAAGGCCACCATGTCCATTACATATTTTTTGGAATTTACTATTTAATCTATTTACCAGTTATTTGATATTACCAGAAGTTTCACAAAGCCAGCATTTAAAGGACAAATTATTGATAGTAATAACTTCAGCAATACTTATGTAGCAATTGCAATTGAAATGATTTTATCTATGATCCTGGGCAATCCATTTCTGTCAGACTAGCTATAATGCAAACCTTATGAAATAAATCCGTTCCAACAAAAAGTAGCTATATGTTCATTAATTACAGAGGTCACAGATTTCAGTTCAGATTCCAATTCAGTGGAGTGTTTTGTGTCACCCTATAAAAATATCACGAACTACAAGTTACAAGAGTATGTAGGAATTGTCCTAAAAATGCGAGTTCCAGGTGTGGAACTCGCACAAACGACACACACAAAGCAGACCAAACATTGAGGAAGAGAGTGATGCACCCAAAAGAAGCACTACCGAAGGAGGAGACATCCTCAATAATCTACTTTATTAACTGCAGCAATTGTGCAGACCACTACATAGGAGAAACAGCTAAATGACTACGAACTAGGGTGCATGAACACAAGCTCAAGGAACAGCGCTCCCAGATTTGGATGCACATGGAGGAGCATGGTCACGAGTTCAACTTCCAGGAGACCGAGGTTGTTGCCTATGATGAAACAAAAGGAGGACGCCTCTTGAAAGAAGCCTGGTTCTCTAATAACAACTCTATCAACAGACATATTGACATACCACAGGCATACCAGGCATTAAGACACCAGGAAGGATTTAGTGGGGACTAATCATTAGGGAGGAATAGAGATTGGGTGCATCATCCCTCCTTTAGGCATAGATATTGGCCCAGTGAAGGCATGACAAACCTGGACCGAGTACAGCAGAGCAGCGTCAGAATGAGATGGATGGGGGGGTGAGGAATGACGCAGACCTATTACAAGATCATGAGCAAAACAAAGGAACTTGGAGGAGGCAACATATGTGCCTGAAAGGGAGAGGAGTAGCGATGAGGGGGAGGGAGCCGGGAGAAATGCCTTCAAAGTAATGCCTGATAGCTCTGCATCACCACCACCACCACCACCACCACCCCGGGGAGAGAAAGAAGCAATACACAATAGGGAAGGAGGCAATAGAAATCACATCTCCTTTGTGATTAAGCATGACTAAGGCAAAAACAACAAAGCTAATTATAGGGGAGGCAAGGGTGTGGGCCCATTACGCATGCAATGACTAAATTGATCGGAATACATAAAAGCAAGCATTTCTTCAATGGTGATTTTACACTCTGACGATGTCAGCAGGGGCTGACAAAAGCTTAGGGTAATAAATTTTTAAAAAGTTCCAGAGATCGTGATGTCTATCGTTTCTATAAATATATATATATATATAGAAACAACACACACACACACTCATGTTTATAAACACATTCTCTCCCCCCTCCTATTTAATATCTATATGAAACCACTGGGTGAGGTCATCCGATGATTCGGGGTGAGGTATCAGCAATATGCTGATGATACCCAGTTATATATCTCCACCCCGCGTCAATTCAGTGAAGCAGTGGATGTGATGTGCCCGTGCCTTGAGGCTGTGAGGGTCTGGATGGGAGTCAACAGGCTCAGACTTAACCCAGACAAGACCGAGTGGCTGTGGATATTGTCTCCCAAAGACTATGTCAACTGTCCAACCTTGGCTCTTGGGGGGGAGAAATTGTCCCCCTCAGAACGGGTTCAGAATTTGGGTGTCCTCCTAGACTCACAGCTGAAATTAGATCAACATTTGACAGCTGTAGCTAGGGGAACCTTTGCACAGGTTCGCCTGGTGCACTAACTGCGACCCTACTTGGATCAAGAGGCACTCCTTACAGTTAATCATGTCCTTGTCACCTCACAATTAGATTATTGCAACGCACTCTACATGGGGCTACCCTTGAAGAGTGTTCGGAGACTACAATTGGTCCAGAACACAGCTGCGCGAGTTGTCGTGGGTGCACCTAGGTACACCCACATTACACCAATCCTCCGCGAGCTGCACTGGCTCCCTATTGGTCTCCGGGCACAATTCAAGGTGTTGGTTATTACCTTTAAAGCCCTATATGGCTCAGGGCCAGGTTATCTTTGAGACCGCCTTCTACCACACAGCTCCCAGCGACTGGTGAGATCCCACAGAGTTGGTCTCCTCCGGGTCCCATCAGCTAAACAGTGCCGGCTGGCAAGCCCGCGGGGGAGGGCCTTCTCTGTGGCTGCCCCAGCTCTCTGGAACCAGTTACCTCCAGAGATCCGGACTGCCCCCACCCTATTGGCCTTCCAAAAAGCAGTAAAGACCTGGCTTTTCCGGCACGCCTGGGGCCATTGATCTTGCAGTTGTAATCGGCGAGATCTGGCCATGAAATGATATGTAGGGGTTTTAAATTGTTTTAATGCTTAATGTTCTGATGTCTATAATGTTTAAGATGTTATAATGTTTTCTGTAAGATGTTTTTAATGTTTATCTGCTGTTGTTAAGCCGCCCAGAGTCCTTTGGGAGTTGGGCGGCATATAAATATAATAAATAAATAAATAAATAAATAAATAAATAAATAAATAAATAAATAAATAAATAAAGAAAGAAAGAAAGAAAGAAAGAAAGAAAGAAAGAAAGAAAGAAAGAAATTTTTTTGAAAGGCACTCTTTGTCCACATGAGGAACATCATTGTGTGGAAAAAAGGTATGATAAAATACTATTAGTAAGTGGACAGAAGTGATCTCTATTTAATGTTACATTTTCCACTAGTAAATACTTCAAATAATTGTGATTCGGTTTACTGAATCTTCACTGTGTAATTAAGATGGAGCAGTTTGAAGCACTTTAGGGAGACATTCCCCAAACCATTGTTTTTTCTCAGTAGAATTCTTTTCTGCATCATTCCAAAGAGAATTCGAGGAAATATTATTGTCTGCAGAATTGTATAAAACTGTTGAGTTGCTGAAGATTGAAGGAAAATATCTTAATTTCTTCAAAGGAACAAAAGGATGTTAGTACAAGTTTCAAAAACCTGCAATCAGAAGCTTGAAAAAGATAGATATTATAAAATTTGAAAGATGTGTTTGAGCTGGAAAAAAACAAGTGAGTCTGATAATAAAAAGGCAACTATTCAACTATTGCATTTTATTGCTTACGAGAGTTTGCTTTAGAGTTCATGGGATGATAAATTATTGTTACTTCAAAGAGCATTGACTGGATAATCCAAGAACGGCAAGATCAATCTTGTATGGTAAGCTTACAACCTGATTCTCCAGTTTTAAAAAAAATAACCTCCCTTAATATATCAGGAAATTTAAAAGTTCAGTGAGGAATAAATCTATTCATTTGGCATAGAAGATAAGGTATTTTGAGAGGGAACAAAACAAATATTATGTTTATAAAGCTGTAAATGTTTTGTTGTAAAATGTAAAATTTTAGTAATGGGTGATACAAAAAAGCAAGTAAGACTAACAATCAAAACATAGCTGGCACTAACATGACAAAATCAAGATTAAAAGAGAACTATATTTACTAACAAGTAATTCTTCAAAAATCTTCATAGAAATCATTCTTAGAACTATTTGAGAGAATAAACAACTGTTTTACAGAACGAAAAACAACTTTTCTGTAGAGTTGATTATATTAAAGGCCATCATGAAATCAGCTTCCACAAGTCAAGGCGCATGTAGATCCAGCAATGAACCAATGGACCAATTTACAACAGCTTCTCAAATATCCTGTGAAAGGAAATGTAAATGCAAGTCATATTTGCTCTGATATTGGTCTGAGGTCTCAAAGATTTCAGTAGCACTCTCATGGTTGTTAATTGTCTTTAATAGTCCTGTGGAGAAATGTATTCATGGGCTGGGACTGTTTTAATCACATATAGTGATTACATATGCACATATGCCTAATGCATTCTAATTACCCTTGCTATTTCATTGCATAGCACCTAATACTCAAAGTATGATAATATAGTTTTAATTTGAAAGAAAATGTCTGTGTAGCAATGAAGATTCTCAGTCATCCAAGTTATCTGAAAGTTAAGTTATGGCAACTGAACTTATTTTCTGTTGGTTTGAGCATTTTGCTACTCATCCAAGCAACTTCTTCTAGTTAGTTAGGCAGAGAAGCCTTGGAATGTAACAACTCCTCCCGCACAAACCTCAGGAGTTTCCTCCCCAAAGTACATGGCAATATAGCAATGAAGATGCTAAGTCACCTAGGTAACATATTGCTACATTCCAATTATCCTCTGCCTAACTAACTTGCTCTGACTGATGAAACTGCTTGGATGAGAAGCAAAACATCTCAAATCAATAGTAAATAACTCCTATTACCATGACTCAATTTTCAGATATCTATGCAGACTGAATATTGCTTCCTGTAAGCTGAATATTATTTTATTACCGTACTTGACCTCTTCATCAAAAGTCTTCCAACTTCTGTTTCTTTTTCTAGGAAGTTAAAAATTGATTCTGATCTCATTACTTACTACATTACAAATATTTGAAAAACAAACAAAAATTGAAATATTGTGATTGTGATTACATGGGGAATAACACACAGGTGACAGAATTCATAGTCGCTGGATTAACAGAGGACTCACAATTGCAGCTGATCCTCTTTGGGACATTTTCTGCTGTTTATGCCATCACCCTGGTGGGAAACCTAAGAATAGAATAGAATAGAATAGAATTCTTTATTGGCCAAGTGTGATTGGACACACAAGGAATTTGTCTTTGGTGCATATGCTCTCAGTGTACATAAAAGAAAAGATACATTTGTCAAGAATGGTTGTCATAGGGTTCAAGTAAGCAATCAGGAAACAATCAATATGAAATAATCGTAAGGATACAAGCAACAAGTTACAGTCATACAGTCATAAGTGGGAGGAGATGGGTGATAGGAACGATGAGAAAAACTAATAGTAATAGTAATGCAGCCTAGTGAATAGTTTTACAGTGGTGAGGGAATTATTTGTTTAGCAGAGTGATGGCGTTCGGGAAAAAACTGTTCTTGTGTCTAGTTGTCTTGGTGTGCAGTGCTCTATAGCGACGTTTTGAGGGTAGGAGTTGAAACAATTTATGTCCAGGATGCGAGGGGTCAGTAAATATTTTCACGGCCCTCTTTTTGACTCGTGCAGTATACAGGTCCTCAATGGAAGGCAGGTTGGCAGTAATTGTTTTTTCTGCAGTTCTGATTATCCTCTGAAGTCTGTGTCTGTCCTGTTGGGTTGCAGAACCAAACCAGACAGTTATAGAGGTGCAGATGACAGACTCAATGATTCCTCTGTAGAACTGTATCAGCAGCTCCTTGGGAAGTTTGAGCTTCCTGAGTTGGCGCAGAAAGAACATTCTTTGTTGTGCTTTTTTGATGATGTTTTTGATGTTAGATGACCATTTTAGGTCTTGAGATATGATGGAACCTAGAAATTTGAAGGTCTCTGCTGTTGATACTGTGTTGTCTAGTATTGTAAGAGGTGGTAGGATGGGAGGGTCTCTCCTGAAGTCTACCACCATTTCTACGGTTTTGAATGTGTTCAGTTCCAGATTGTTCCGGTCGCACCATGAGACTAGTTGTTCAACCTCCTGTCTGTATGCGGTTTCATCGTTGTCTCGAATGAGGCCAATCACTGTTGTATCATCTGCAAACTTCAGTAGTTTAACAGATGAATCGTTTGAGATGCAGTCATTGGTATATAGAGAGAAGAGAAGTGGTGAGAGTACACAGCCTTGGGGGGGCCCTGTGCTAATTGTACAGGTATCTGATGTGATTTTGCCTAGCTTCACCTGCTGCTTCCTTTCTGTTAGGAAGCTTGTGATCCACTTACAAGTGTGTTCAGGTACCGCTAGCTGATTTAGTTTAGTTAGAAGAATGTCCGGTATGATGGTGTTGAATGCTGAACTAAAGTCTACAAAGAGGACCCTTGCGTAGGTATTTGGAGATTCAAGATGTTGTAGGATGTAGTGCAGAGCCATATTAACAGCATCATCTGTTGATCTATTTGCTCGGTATGCAAATTGCAGGGGGTCTAACAGTGGATCCGTGATGGTTTTCAAGTGGGACATCACTAGCCTTTCAAAGGTTTTCATAACTACAGATGTTAGAGCAACTGGTCTGTAGTCATTCAGTTCCTTGATGGAGGGCTTCTTCGGCACTGGGATGATAGTGGAGCATTTGAAGCAAGAGGGAACATGGCATATCTCTAGTGATTTGTTGAAGATTTGGGTGAAGATGGGGGCCAATTGGTCAGCACAGACTTTTAAGCAAGAAGGAGTTATCTTGTCTGGACCTGGTGCTTTTCCCGGCTTCTGTCTGTGAAATAGATCTTGCACTTCCTTTTCTGTGATCACCAGGGGCTGTGAACCCAATGGGATGGGTTCAGTTGTAGGAGGTTTGGCTGTTGTTGGTGTGTCTGGGATGGAGATTGTGGAGATAGGTGGCTAAGCATGATTATCTTAATCAGGATCAGTCCTTCTCTCCACACACCAATGTACTTTTTTCTTACCAGCTTATCTTTTTTGGATATCTGTTATTCATCATGTGTCACTCCAAAATTCCTATCCAATCTTTTAAAAGAAAAGAAGATTATTTCCTATGGGTGTTGTTTAACTCAGCTTTACTTTTATACTCTTTTGGCCACCACAGAGTGCTACCTCCTAGCTATGATGGCTTATGATCGCTACGTGGCAATCTGCAGTCCTCTACTCTACTTGATGATAATGTCCCAAAAGAAGTGTGTTCAGCTAATAACAATTTCCTGCATTGCTGGAACAATTAATGCTTTCATTCATACAATGGCTGCAACTAGACTATCCTTCTGTGACCGAAACATACTTAAGAGCTTTTATTGTGAAGCCCCTCCCCTTTTTGCTCTTTCCTGCTCAGATATCAGTCTCAATTATCTGTTGATATTTGTATTCGTTGGTTTCAATTTATTAACAACAAGCTTCACTGTACTCACTTCCTACACTTATATCCTGGTCACCATTTTAAAACTCCATTCTGCTGCAAGCCGTAGGAAAGCCTTCTCCACTTGTACATCTCATCTCATGGTCATCACCATTTTCTATGGATGTCTTAGTTTTATGTATATGCAACCAAGCTCTAGGCAGAATTATAACCTAGACCAAATGGCCTCAGTGTTCTATGTAGTGGTGACCCCCATGCTCAACCCATTAATCTACAGCATGAGGAACCAGGAGGTAAGAGGTGCCTTCAGAAATATCCTAGGAAGAAAATTTCATGTTCAACAGATATCACATTTTTAAGAACCATTGGTCAGGTTTAGAGAAGAAAATGTTTTCTTTACCATTGTGTGTCATTAAATATTAAACCACTATACTGTACAGTTTTCTTAGGGCTCTGGTGATAACTATATATCAACTTTTGAGTTCAAAAAATAAAATTTTATCTCTAAAGAAGAATTATCCCATTTTTTAATAGCTATCATCCCTAATGATTGCTGTCAATTAAAAGGGAATGACAAGCTCTGCTTTTTAGCTGTTTACAGACCAAAAGGCAGAGGACAGAAGGGAGGAAAAAGAACAGAAAGAGTAAGTTATTCAGAGTTAGAAGAAAGTCAGCTATGGGGTTTTTTGGATGGGAGGGATTAATTCAGGCTGACCTTTTTGGAGTATAATTACAAGAAAAATGAGACATTTACATTTTAATTTCCTCATATTAGAACCATAACAACTGTTTAACCAATAAGGAGCTATCAAGAATAAGAGCAAAGGATTTTTACTGATTTACATGTCCATGTATTACATCTTCAATGTAAGATCAACAATGTACATGTCAACTTGCAAAGCTTTCAAGTTGCTATAAGCAGGAGGGGGGAGAGCTGACGGAGTGGCTGATTGTACTAACTGAAACTACATTCCGCAAATGTTTCTTTTACTGATTGTGTCCTAGGCTACCAGAGTCAGCAGGAGGGGTGTGGGTTTCACAGCCCGCCAACGTGGTTCATTGGAGAATGTGATTTATGACATGTCCAGTGAGGAGAGGGGAAACAGGGTCATGAGCTCAGTTCTGACTACATCAGAGTATTGCTGAAATGTCGCTCCTAATAAATGGCTATATTTCTTTTGAAGATTGGTTCATGGCTCATGAATTAATTAGGGCATCTTTCAGAAACTTCACAGTACGTTTTTTTTTTTATTTCCACTGGGTCCAATAAACCCAAGAAAACTTTGTTGCTCTTATTTTATATTTGTGAATACTATCTTTAATAAATGCATTTAATGTTTTTTAAAAGTTGAGACATATGATTTCATAGTATAGGAAAATGCAGTTCTCCGCTCCAAATTTCTTTTGTTATTTTTTCCCCATTATGGATAAAATTGAATTGTTCAGTCCAGAGGTGGGTTCCTCCTGGTTTGCACCAGTTCTATAGAACCGGTAGCAAACCACTGATGACATCATGGAGCCGGTTCTGTCAGTGCTGGTCTGTGGACACCGCCATCTTCTTTTTTTTGGATTGGGGGGGGTTTGGGGGGAATTTTTTGCTGGTTTTTGTTTCTGCGCATGCGCAGAAGCTGAATTTCCAGCACTGCGCATGCGCCACCATCTTATTTTCAGGCTTTTTGGGGTGGAAGATTTGTGCGTTTTGGCACTGCACATGTGCGCCCATGCCCGCGTGGCACAGCCATGTGGCACGCAATGCACATGCAGCCACGTGGCATGGGAGGAAGCAAACCAGTGGTGAGGTAAGTTAGAACCCACCCCTAGTTCAGTCTCTAAAAACCATTATCTAGGCATTCAAATATATAAAAGTTTCTAAGGCAGTTAATATATTTTATCCAAAGAACAGTATGGTAACAAATGTTAATATCTTGATGATAGCCTCAGTATGATTGGAAGAATGGCCAGATTTTGCTAAGGTATTTATGATGGAGAATGGAATGGACTGCAATTTTATGTGATAAAGATTGGGTATGCTGGCAGAAGAAAGTGTGATCATATGAAGGATGGTTTAAAATCCCCATATCCTCCAATATACCTGCCCATTCTTCTTTTTAATTGCCGTTGCTAGGGATAAGTCAGTTAGCTGGATGTGTCTGTAGACAAAAATTAATATAATTCCAGAAGAGTCCATGTCACAACAATATCCTTCTTGTAACTATGGTATATATCCTAAATATATACAGAATGGCACAGAACAAATTGAATAAAGTTTTGTGTCACTCTGAAAAAAAAATCATATATGTTGGTAGAAACAGATGCATCCAAGTTTTTCTATATATTTATGCATTCTATATTTACACACAAAGAAGTTTTAAGTTTCAGGGGTTCATTAATAAAAAAAGAATCACATGCAGAAGATTTTTCACAACTGAAACTTGTGAACAGTATTGCTGTTTCAGGTTGTGTTATAGTCTATCAGTTAAAAATCAAAATCTACAGTATTGTAAGAATGCATCAGAGTCCAGATTTAATGGGAGTTGGGAACATATAAGTTATTATAAGTAATAATATATAATGTTCTCTCCAGATGCAAGTTCAGAGGAAAAGGCTGAGTTTGAGTCTGCAGAAGAAAGTGTGGAACCGAGTATCGGTCAGGCTCAGGGCTCAGAGAATGGTAGTCTGATGGAGCAGCCTCAGCAGGGTTGTTCAGATGACCAACAGGCTGAGGCTGAGGGAGACAAGCCACAGCTGAAGCAAGTTGGCCAGGAGGCTCCAGGCGAGGACTGGGGTCGACTGCTGCCTGTTAACAATGAGGATACAAGGACATGTAGAGCAGAGGCACAACACAAGAGGTCAGCTAAACTACTCATGAAGAGGCAACCTTGCCTTTCATGAAGGGCTGCACCAGCATTGCCTACTTAACTCCACCCTGAGGACTTGAGTCTTGCTGGAGCAATGTGCCCAGCTCTGTGCCTTGTGTGCTTGTGCTGTGTATCCTGACCTGTTTGACTCCTGGACTTTGTGTGTGTCCATTGGACTCGGCCATCCAATGACTCTTGCTGTACTGAGCTTAGAATCTGGACCTGCGTAACAGGGGTGCTTTCCAAGGGCATGTCTGTGGGGGTTGAAGAAACATCTGTAGAACTCTTACCATACATGTGGGGAGGGGAGCGGGGCAGCACATTAAGTTGTCCTCTTTTTCTCTTTCCTTCTATCTTTCTCAGAAGAAAAATAAACCTTGCCAAGGTTGCATGTAGACGCTGGGATGAAGATGATGGAGGGGGAGAACTAGATTCACATATATGCCTATAATTTGCATGTGTGTGTGTGTGTGTGTGTGTGTGTGTGTGTGTGTGTGTGTGTGTGTGTGTGTGTGTGTGACAATTCTTTTTCTGATTCTGAAGGAGGAAACCCAACATATCCTAATACATTTGTACAAGTTATTCCTAGGCTCAATTCATGATTTTAAAGGCTTTACATTTGAAATCTCAATCTGCCTGGTTCTTAATATTGGTAGGAGTGGCCTTTCTAAAAATGTTCCCAGCTTGTAGAGGACTATTTATCAAATAGACAGAACAAGGCTTTTTTGGTGTCTCTTTCAAAGTGGGGAATGAAATCCTACTGTTGGAGTTTTCAAATGTGATTAATCATCATCTCCAGTGTGTTTCTGGCTGGAATTCAAGGGGTTGATTATCCTCTTTAAAGTAAAGTGACCAGATTTTTTTTTTAAGCGGGACACCGACGGGGGGGTGGGGCCGCCTGGACGCCGCCATTTGAGTTTTGCCCTCTGCGCATGCGCAGAACGCTGCGCATGCGCAGAGGGCAAAAGACGGCTAATGTCGGCGTCCAGGTGGGGGGGGAGGCAGGAGGCCTTTCCTCGCCTCCCGCCTCCCCTTTGGGAGCCGGCAGTGGCTTGGGCTGGCTTGGGAAGGGGAGCAGCCCCCAGCGTCTCTTGGCTCTCCTCCTCCCTCCCACCCTGCCCGCCCGGGGGTCCCGCGCCGCCCGCTGACCTCGCGCACATCCTTGAAGGCTGCGAGAAGCGGAGCAGGGCCCAGCCAGACATCGGCCTCACCTTCCCTCACGGCCCTGGCACCGCCACCGCTGCTTTAACGTGACCCACTCGCCGGAGGACGGAGCGCCCGGAAGCAGGCCGTCGGGCCTGCGCTTCCCATCCGGCGCGGGGTGATGACATCACGCGAGGGACTTTTTCCCGCCCTCACTTCAGCAGTATCTCAATTGAAGCTCGATAAGGTGACCAGACGTCCCGATTTTGAGAGGGCCTGCTGCTGCTGCTGCTGCTGCCCCTGCGGCTGGGCCCAACCTGGCCGTCCTCGAGTGCCTGCAGGCCGATTTTTGGAAAGAATGCCCTAGTCGTGCATTCTTTTAAAAAATCGGGACTTTTTAGAGGACGGGCGGGACGCGGGACAAAGCATTAAAAAGCGGGTCTGTCCCGCCAAAATCGGGACGTCTGGTCACCTTACTTTAAAGCCCTGTATGGCTTGGGGCTGAATTACCTGGCTTCTCCAGTTGTTTCGGTATTTGCCGGTTCTCTAAACTACTCAAAATTTCTGCTACCAGTTCTCCCAGTGGTGGGATTCAAAAAAATTTACTACGAGTTCTGTGGCCGTGGCTTGGTGGGTGTGGCAGGGGAAGGATACTGTAAAATCTCCATTCCCACCCCACTCCAGGGGAAGGATACTGCAAAATCCCCATTTCCTCTCAATCAGCTGGGACTTGGGAGGCAGAGAATAGATGGGAGCAGGGGCAGTCAGAGGTAGTATTTACCACTTCTCCGAACTACTCAAAATTTCCGCTACTGGTTCTCCAGAACCTATCAGAACCTGCTGGATTTCACCCCTGCCTTGCCCTCTGAAATATTCTCCCTTCATATTTCAGGATTACCTCAATTCTGTTGGCTTTTCATAAGGCTGTAAAAACTTGGTTTGCCCAGGTGTGAGTATATTAAGGGCCTTGTATTTCTGGCTATATTAACATCCATAATAACAGTTTTACTTGGTGCCATATATATTTATTTTATACAGTTTAAATTGTTTTTTATTATTTTTATGACGTATGATGTACAGTCATTTGTTCAGATAGGTGGCTATAGAAATCAAATAAAGTTAATTAAGTAAATACATAAACTCTTTTAATCTTAATAGCTGAACTCCTGAAATTCTTTAAGGACTAAATCTTGGAGCTGCATGTCTGTTAGAAAATTACATTGGAGATAATTACTTGGGAGATGAAAATACTTTTGAGTTTGTTTATTCATGTCTTTTATGTCCATGAAGGGTGATGTTCTTCACTACCAAACTATTCAGCTACTAAAAACTAGATGCTAAGGAGCAAGAGGGTTATGTTACTGTGTAATATTGGGGAAAGCCTTCTGGGATGGGGATGGGGATGGGGAGCTATTTTACCCTTGCACTTTTTCTGACATGTGTCTTACTTTGTTTTGTCCACATGCAGGTTATGGTTGGTTCAAAAATATTTCATCTCTGGACACCATTTGTTTGAAAATGTTAGGAAGCAAGTAAAGAGAAAATGTAGATCTGCACAGCTATTCCCTTCTACAATAAAATAAAAGGCATTTATTAGCATCCTTCCAATCCACCCCACAATTCATTTGTAACCTGTAGGTCATGAATTGGAGCTACTTGGCTTAATAAGAAAAGAGAGAAGACTGCATAGTGTTTGGAATATGGCTTGCTGTTTCCAGATGAATTGTGGGTGGAAGAGAAATGATAAACGTAATGCTTTGCCAAGAATTAATTCCATAGATTTCAAAATCAAAATCAAGAACTTGCAGAGATCTTAAACAATGGATGGTTATAGAAAGACAGATTCACTAGGCCTCACATAACAGGACTGCCATCCAAAAAAATCAACGCATTAGACGTGTCTTCACTGCTTTGAAAGTTCCCACAAAAAGATGCTTTCCTGAACTAGAACAATGTGGGTTTTTTCCAAGTACAGAAAAAAATGTTCAACATGAATGTTTTGAAGATAACTTTGAATAAGCCAATTTAAAGATTGTGAAGTATTCCAGCAATTTTTTCAAGTATTTTCAATTTTTCAAGTATTCCAGAATCCAATTCTACATTAAGCAGATCTTGCCTCCCTCAGAGTACTTCAATATACTTTTTTCTTGGGTTTTGTTTTTATTTTTGTTGTTTGGACAGCAATTACTCAAATCCTATATTTAGGCTAAGAATCTATATGAAAAAAAATGGAGCTTATCATTTATGTTAATGGTTTCACCAATAGACTGTCCTTGGGATATATTTCAACACTTTTAAAAACCACCATCTGACATAACATTGCAACATTTGAAGGACAGGATGACTGGGGAGGATGAAATTTCATCTGTTACTGAATGTTTGGACCAAAATGACTAAGAGACTGCTTGAGCTCAACTTTGCAGTAAGAACTACTTCCCATTCTGTTGAAAGATAGACAGCTGCTTGTCTTCACATAGTCCCCAAACTACAGACTTTTCAAAATATATATGAAAACAGCACAAGGAACTTCATGTAATTGAAATAGCAGTGTGTCATTGAAAGCAAGTTGAGGAGTCACAGAGATGAAATCAGATGTCTACCAAAAGTTGGGTTTTACGGTGAATGTTTATGGATATTTAATAGGTATCTGAGATAGGTGCTCTTGATAATAGACCAGTGGTTCCCAAAGTGGGTGGTACTGCCCCCCAGGGGGCGGTGGGAACCCTTAGGGGGGCGGTGAGAGGCAAGGGTGGCAACAGGGGGGCGGTGAGAGGGGCCAGGGGGGCAGTAGGTGGTTCGCCATGCTTTTGCACTTGAAGGTCCCTCACGTTCCTCGCTCTTGTGTGCAGGGCAGCCCATTCTGAAAGAAAACACGAGATTTTTTCTTTCAGAATGGGCTGCCCTGCACACAAGAGCGTGGAATGCGACGGTGTTACAAGGGTAGGTACTGAGCGCGGCACAGCAACGAGGGAAGCCGATCACTCCCGAATCTGCTTGGGCGAGCGCTCGCAGACCCGCGGGAAGGCCCCGCTGCGGAACCTGCATGTGCGTGGACTTTCTCGCCCGCATCCCCGGCGCCTAGCAACCCGGCGTGCACAATTTGGTGGGCTTCCCTCCGGCATGACGCACCCACGGATCTCAGCCCAGCTGCCCCCCGACATCGACCCCACCAAGGCGCCTGTGGCCTTCAGCCGCCAAGGCCTCCCCAAGCTCAATGAAGAGCTGCAGCACCCTGAGCTGCTGACTCGGCAGCCGGCATTGATGGCGCTCTGCGACCTGTTGCACGACCCGGAGAACGCTTACCAAGCCATCGGCCTGGATGAGTGGTGGTGGCAGCCTAGCCACGGCTGGCGGGAGGGAAGGGAAGGGAGGGAAGAAGGAAAGAAAGAAAGAAGGAAAGAAAGAAAGAAAGAAAGAAAGAAAGAAAGAAAGAAAGAAAGAAAGAAAGAAAGAAAGAAAGAAAGAAAGAAAGAAAGAAAGAAAGAAAGATGGTAGGAAGGAAGGAAGGAAGGAAGGAAGGAAGGAAGACAGAAAAAGAAAGGAGGGAGGGAAGGGAAGGGAGGGAAGAAAGAGGGAGGGAGGAAGACAAAGAAAGATGGTAGGAAGGAAGACAGACAGAAAAAGAAAGGAGGGAGGGAAGGGAAGGGAGGGAAGAAGGAAAGAAAAAGGAAAGAAAGAGGGAGGGAGGAAGAAAGAAAGATGGTAGGAAGGAAGGAAGACAGAAAGAAAGAAAAAGATGGTAGGTAGGTAGGAAGGCAGACAGACAGACAGAAAGAAAAGATGGTAGGAAGGAAGGAAGACAGAAAGAAAGAAAGAAAAGAAAGAAAAAGAAAGATGGTAGGAAGAAAGAAAGAAGGGGGAAGGTAGAGAAGAAAGAATGAAAGAAAGACTTATTTATTTATTTATTTATTTTGTTATTCTTATATGCCGCCCAACTCCCGAAGGACTCAGGACTTATGACCACAATTGAGCCTAACTTTTTGGTTGCTAAGCAAGAGCGTTGTTAAGTGAGTTTCACCACACTTTACAAGTTGGCCACGCCCACCCACTCACCTGATCACTAATCCACGCTCACCTGAGGGAGTGGGGTGGGGGGCGGTGAGGGTGAGTTTGTAGCACCAAGGGGGCGGTGGACTGAAAAAGTTTGGGAACCACTGTAATAGACTATTATCCTAGAGATGAAGAAGAAATTATAAAAGATGTCCATGATGGCTTTGCTATAATCATTTGGTTTCCAAGAAGAATGAAATAAATAGATGGGAGGGAAAGCAAACAGCTGATGAGAAAAAAATTGTTATACTTACTATACTTTATAGATATTTCCTTGGCAACATTGCAAAATAACTCTTCCAGTGCAAAAATAATAATATAAACGTATTTGTTTAAAGCATTGTATGGTCACCAATCTTATACCAAACATTGGGCAGCTCCCAATCAAGAATTAAAACAATATCACTTATAAAATAACATAAAAACCACATTAAAATTATTAAAACTTTAAACATTAGAAACAAAAATTGGAGACCAAGACTAAGTTAAAATTTCTGACATGTGGTCATCTCATCCTTGTCTCAATTCTTGAGGGAAAAGGTCAGGTCTTCAGTGCTTTCAGAAGGCTAGAGGGAACAGTGCAGTGGTGGGTTCCTACCGGTCCACTCTACCGTACCGATAGCGGCCGGCCGATGACATAATTTGCGTGCGACACTGGTCCGTCATCTTCACCGGTCCGTCATGTGTCACCATATTTTTTTCAGAATTTTTGGGCTTTTCTTGCTTCTGCGCATGCGCGGAAGCAAAATCTTGTGTGGGGGCGCGTGTGCACGTGGTTTTTTGGCGATTTTTTGCTTCCGCGCATGCGCAGAAGCAAAAAAATCGCTGAAATCACACACGCGCCTCCCCTCGTGAGATTTTGCTTCCGCGCATGCGCAAAAATAAAATCGTGCAAGGGGCGCACACACATGAAACGTGGAGATGCGCACGCAGCGCACCGCGCACCGGTAGCAACTTTGAGAGCAACCCGTCCCTGGAACAGTGTTGCACAGGACAAGGGCTGCCACAGAAAGGCACACTTCCCTTCAGATGGTAATGTTTAAGGAAATGGATGAGGAGCTTTGTAAGTTGGAAGGACAGCTAGATGTCTTTAAGGAAAGGAGGCCCCATAGATAACTTAGCCCTGTGCCATATGTATATTCAGTTTTGCTTAGATTTAACTCCATTGGAACTGGATGAGCTGAAAAAAGGAATACTAAAAATTGGACTTTGTCAGTTTAAATTTATTGCTGCAAGAATATTTTTGGCATTTCCGTGGTATTCATGGGTTCATAAGGCAAGATGATGCACTCAGCAGGGAATTTCAGAACTGAGTGGGACAAACAGCCTGTCAGTTCAAGGTGACATTTGATAGAGAAATCTCTGCTTTGAAACTGACAATAAGTGCTTTGTTCCGTCATATAGTCAAAACATTATAATTTAGCTTTGATGCACTTCCCTTGGTAATTATTAGAATAAATGTTATGTATTGTGCCTGGGATCTGAACTACTTTAGGGAATACCAAGGATTTCTTCTATAGAATTAAGTTCTCCTAAGACAACATGGGGAAATTGCTTACCATATTAATAGGAACATCTAGATTTAGCTGGAGTTGAAATACATCTGAATTGCTTCCTGACGCTCAAAGAATTTCGCAATTGGTTTTACATGGAAGTTATTCATCCACAACCAAATGGAAACTCTGCAGGAAGAATATGCTTTTAACTGTGGAAGATGTTGTTGAGCTTAGTATAATTGGGTAAGTTTAACAGCATATCTCTATTAATATGGCATTTTCAAAACTGCTCTCTTCTGCTATGTATTAATGACTGAAAATTCTGTATTTATACATATTATTCTAAGAATAGCTGTTGACAAACAATTATGCCAGATGCTGTGTTCTACAATAAATGGGATGTTGTTTTCTTTTAGACATCCCTTTGGGTCCCTTAATTTGGATCACATAGATTCATCCCTTTAACTGCCTATCTTGCAGTATTTTCTGCCCTGTTGTTTCCTCCAGTAATAATAATGAAGAAATGCTAGTAGATTGGAAGGATATTGATATTTCATGATATGAGTCTCCACCTCCTTGGTCAATATCTTCTTCTAGTCTGGTGGTTGACCTGATTCATATCTTTGATCAAGTCTAAGATGAAGATCTTGGGTCTTTGCATTTACTACTCCATAAGGTAATAACATTCTCTTCCTGCAATGGCCTTTTGACCTTGGGATGTATTTATTTCTAGTTCAGTCTTGTTTTGATTAAAACTCCAGTCTGTTTCCCATGGATATTTTCCCATGGATGTATGAGTGTGGTTGTCAGGCCCAAGCCCAAAGGTGACACAATGTAATCCAATTGAGTCCAATTATTTATTTTCTTATACCGAATGGGTAGAATCTTGTCAAACTAAAGCTATAACCTAAACTAATAGGTATGTCCTAAGAGATTCTATGATGTGGCTACTCTGAATGTCTTCCCACCTCCCTCCTCCAATTCAGACTGTGCAGTCTCTTAATCTTGACCTCTTTCTGGCAAAGCTCTATGTTGTCAAAACTCCTATCCACTGCTTCTCCAGGTGCACACTCCATCACAGTGATATAGTATGGTAAAAAAAAAACACCAAATGTATGGCCCCATTGTGGGTATTTCTCATAGTGGAGACATCTGCTCCACTATGGAGACATTATTTCTAAAGAATAATCCCACCTTGTTTTTATCTTCCTTCTCTCAATCATAAGTATCTTATGATTTACTGTATGATCTAATCTAATTTATGATTTATCACTTTGTTGTTTGTATGTATACTGAGAGTTTATGCACTGGAGACAAATTCCTTGTGTGTCCAATCACACTTGGCCAATAAAGAATATACCAATTTCAATATTCCAATATTCAGACACAGTACCACAGCACTGCGTACATAGGATTCAATGATTTTTTAAAAGTTTTGTCACTCGATTTGTACTTGAAATGTTTAAGAGAACATGTAATAATAATTTCTGTGTTCTTTCAGTTTCCACACTGTTATTGTGATTCAATGGGAAACAGCACAAGGGTGACAGAATTCATACTCACTGGAGTGACTGATGATCCACAGTTACAGCTCATCCTCTTTGTGATATTTGTTGCCATTTATGCCATCACCCTGGTGGGAAATGTGGGCATGATTGTTTTAATCAGGACCAGTCCTCCACTCCACACACCAATGTACTTTTTCCTCACCAACCTATCATTCTTGGATATCTGCTATTCATCGTCTGTAACCCCAAAGTTCCTTTCCAATCTTTTAAAAGAGAATAAAGCTATTTCTTTTGCAGGTTGCTTTACTCAGCTTTACTTTTATGGTCTATTTGCCACCACAGAGTGCTACCTTCTAGCAGTGATGGCCTATGACCGCTATGTAGCCATTTGCAATCCTCTATTCTACTTCATCACCATGTCCCCCAACAAACGTATCCAACTTACAGCAATTTCTTATATTGCCGGGATCATCAATGCTTTAGTACACACAACTGCTGCATCTCGATTACACTATTGTGGCCCAAACATCATTAAGAATTTTTATTGTGAAGTTCCTCCCATATTAGAACTTGCTTGTTCAAACATTAGCTTTAATGAGCTGTTGATGTTTATACTTGTTGGGTTCAATGTAATAACAACTATTCTAACCATTCTTACCTCTTACACTTACATCCTGGTCACCATTTTAAAGGACCACTCTGCCAAGAATCATCGGAAAGCTCTCTCCACTTGTTCATCTCATCTCATGGTCATTGGCATTTTCTACGGATGTGGTAGCTTTATCTATGCACGACCAAGTTCTAGACAGTCTCACCATGTAGACCAAATGGCTTCCCTATTTTATGTAATGGTGATCCCCATGCTAAATCCCTTGATTTACAGCCTGAGGAACCAGGAGGTCAGAACTGCCATCAGAAAAGCCCTACAAAAAAAAGCTATGTCCGTTTATTTTTAAATCAAATTGTTAATGAAGTACATTTACATGAGATATTGTTGTATTTCAAGAATTACACCCTGGTCAAAGTATGTATATAGTTGTATTTATATACACCATTTATATAGGTATATATTTTCTTGTAACACAATAGTGTGGCCTTACCAAGGCATTATATATATACCTATATATATACCTATATAAATAAGAGCCGAGTTGGTGCAGTGGTTAAATGCAGCACTGCAGGCTACTGCTAGTTCAGCAGTTCAGCTGTTCAAATCTCACCGGCTCAAGGTTGACTCAGCCTTCCATCCTTCCGAGGTGGGTAAAATGAGGACCCAGATTGTTGGGGGCAATATGCTGAACTCTGTAAACCGCTTAGAGAGGGCTGTAAAGCACTATGAAGCGGTATATAAGTCTAAGTGCTATTGCTATTGCTATTGCTATTATAAAGTGGTATTATCATATTAAGTGTTAATACCACTTTATAATGCCTTGGTAAGGCCACACTTGAGATACTGCATCCAGTTTTGGGCCCCACGATGTAAAAAAGATGTTGAGACTCTAGAAAGAGTGCAGAGAAGGGCAACAAAGATGATTAGGGGACTGGAGGCTAAAACATACAAAGAACGGTTGCTGGAATTGGGTATGTCTAGTTTAATGAAAAGGAGGACATGATAGCAGTGTTTTGACATCTCAGGGGTTGCCACAAAGAAGAGGGAGTCAAGCTATTCTCCAAAGCACCTGAGGGCAAGACAAGAAGCAATGAATGGAAACTAATCAAAGAGAGAAGCAACCTAGAACTAAGAAGAAATTTCCTGACAGAACAATGAACCAGTGGAACAACTTGCCTCCAGAAGTTGTGAATTCTCCAACACTGGAAGTTTTTAAGAAGAGATTGGACAACCATTTGTCTGAAATGCTATAGGGTTTCCTGCCTGAGCAAGAGGTTGGACTAGAAGACCTCCAAGGTCCCTTCCAACTCTGTTATTCTATTCTATAGTCTGCATGCCTAGGTACTGAGAACAAAAACTTCCATGTGTTCATTTTGGCTTATTCTCTGTTGTGTGCATATAGAATTCTAACTTGAATTCATTCCAGTTGGAAATATTTATATAATATTATATTGACATGTTAGTTTTTGAAAGCCATACATATGAATTAATTAATCATTTTATGTTTACTACTTCTTTTATATCATATGTCCATATTTTTATTTCTTCAAATTTAGGTAACAGAAAGCTATAATTTTACCTTATGGTTCCATAAGTTTCAAAATTATATGTGTTCTATTTTTTTTATTAGTATCATTACCAAATGCTGTAATGATGGATTTAAAGGATATGATGTGTCATCTAGAATATTTTATAGTTTGCTATTCTTCATAATAACATGGCTAATTACAGAGAGCTGAAAAACAGTCCTTTGGTATCACATTTCTCTTCATTGTCTCAATAAATTATATTAAGCCAATAATCTTACAGCATTGATTTAATAAAATAGAAGATTCAGGTAACGTCTTCTACCTTCATCTATGATATAGAAATTGTTTGTTTACCCTGATCTTTTTCTGGAATGCTTTTCACCTTCCTAGACTAATTTCTATTTGAGATTTCCTGGTATTCTTCCATTCAAATATCATTATCTTTTATATTAGTAGAAAGTCAAAAGTCCATCAAAATATCACCCAACCCCTCATTTCAACCCTGAGCTACAAATATTCTCTTTTATTGATCTCATTCTCCTTAAGGTAAAAATAAGTACTCCCTATTTAGGAACAGTATCTACAATATTTCTAGCAATCAGTTTAATATGTTTCTACTTAAAGAATCAAATGGAATTAAAATAAGAAATATTTCCCTTCTTCATCCATTTTTCTGTCTCCAACTTTTTAGCTGAAAATCTTGCAATTGTTTTAGGATAGCTTACAAAAACTAGATAAACCGGTTTCTACAATAACAGGGTTCCTTGCCACTTGTCTCACAGAGCTTTTCTGCTAGAAAAATAATTGTGGGGGAGGTGAGAAGAAAACTCAGGTGAAAAAATTATCGCCTGAATATCGGAGTTCTTTGTATCATACTGGAGAAGATGATCTAAAGGATTGCGTTATCAAAATGTTATCTTTGACAATAAATAGAAGATGCATTTATGTAAAACAGAGATGACATCATTTCAGATGTTGCTGCTCATAATATCTGGATAAAAATGTTACTGCTGAGGAAACTAAAAAAAAACAATTGCATTCCACAGATCCAAAGCAACACTACTGTAGCACCAGTTGGATACCATTCTTGAACAAGTGTCACAGTAGCCTACGACAGGTTTGAACAGTGGTCTGTCTTCAAATTTTCTCTTGTTGCCTAATCTACCCCCAAGATTGAGGACGTAGCAACAGTGTAGAAGATATGTCAGGAAATATAGTTGTTTGTATCTCCTTTCCACATATTTATAGATTACATTAATTAAACAGTTTCCAATTATACATGCCATGGTTTAACACTGATGTTGTGATTTATGAAACATTTTATAATCAAACAAGACAAGCATGGTTATTTTAAAAAGGGGGGGAAGATAATTAATAAAACACAGAAATCTCCTTGCATTATGTGAAACAAAGTAACACTACCTTAACTAATAACATGGCTCAAATTATTATTTTTATTATGTTTAGGGCACATAATGTGAAGAGCTAGCTTTCTTGAGAACTCTGGGAAATAACATTGGGAAAGATGGAAAGGAAGAAAAGTACATGGCTGGACACAATTACAATGGTGATGAGAGGGTCATTGGGGCAAATCAACCCAGAGAAGTTCTATCTTTGTGGCTGAGAAGGTCAGTACTGATTTGTTGGCACACACTCACTCAAAAAGACAGAATGATGCAGGATGCCCTTGGCCTCATGACATGTTAATGGTATAACCAGTCCCTACTTCTCTTCTATCAAAATGCCATTGGCTATCCAGCTGACATGGACTTTCATCCTCTTCAATCGTTCTATCTTTGGAATGTTGCAACATTATGCCAGATGGTCATTTTAAAAGTATTGAAAAATATCCCAACAACAGTATACTGGTAAAACCTTTCACATGAATGATAAGCTCCATTTTTTTTCATGACTCCTAGCCTAAATAGAGTACTGGATTACCCATCGCCATAGAAGGGGGTCATTGACCATCCCAAGGAGGAGACAGCCTTTGTTGTAATCAATGGATTATAAAAAATAACTCTGAATAAGACAGCTAACAAAAGGAATTATTTGTTCTTTCAAATTTGGGAACACTATTGTGTTAGCAGAGTAATTGTTGTCCAAATAAACAAGGAAACAGTATGCTGATGTACTATGAGAAAGGTGAGGTATAATTAATGCTGAATCAGGTCCAGAAAGATATTCTTGGATAAAAAGTATTTTTGCAAGGTTTTTAAAAAAATTGGAATCAAATTGATTAACACAATAAACAAGCAAAAAGTACTTGAGTTTAGTTATAGTTACTACATATTTTATAATTAACAATGACAAATTAATTACTTCCATATCTTTTAAATCACAGTACCTTTCCAGCAGATGTTGTTGTTGTTATTAGTCGCGAAGTCGTGTCTGACCCATCTACCATCCCCCATAGTCCATTTAAGCTCACACCGACTGTTTCAGTGACTCCATCTAGTCACCTCATTCTCTGTCGTCCCCTTCTACTTTCGCCCTCAATCTTTCCCAGCATTAGGCTCTTCTCCACTGAGTCCTTCCTTCTCATTAGGTGGCCAAAGTATTTGAGTTTCATCTTCAGGATCTGGCCTTCTAAATAGCAGTCAGGGTTGATCTCCTCTAGGACTGACCGGTTTGATCGCCTTGCAGTCCAAAGGACTCGCAGGAGTCTTCTCCAGCACCATAGTTCAAAGGCCTCAATTCTTTGGCGCTCAGCCTTCCTTATGGTCCAACTTTCACAGACAGACATCACAACTGGGAAAACCAGAAGGCCAGCTTATCTTCAGGTCTCTGCCACGCATGCGCGAGGGGTGGGACGCATGTGGAGGGGATAGCTGAGCTATCCAGCGGATAGATGAGTTAATTGACCCATAAATTCTTGGGTTAGTACAAACAAGGCTTTTAGTATATAACCACATTTACTAATAAAATATTATATTGAATTATATGGCATTCTCCCATGAGTTAGTCTCCCATTTCCCTGCTACTTCTGTGTTTTATTTTTATATTTTTGAAAACACCTATTCATCCTAGTTGGTTTTTAACCCGAAGTAATTCAATAGAAAATGATATAAGAATGATAATAATTTATATGCTCCCAACTCCCACTGACTCTAAATTCTGATGCATTCTTGCAATAGTGCAGATTCTGATCTCCTAACTGTTGATAGCATATAATACAACCTGAAACAGCAACACTATTCTGCTAAGTTCTGACATTGTTTTGTTCATTTGATTCTATTTTTTTATGGACCACTACCATTTGAAACTTTTGTGTACCTAAAAATAAAATTGTGTAAAATACAGGAAAATTTGATCACCTCTCTTTCTACAGACTATGCATCCTGTAATGCATGATTTTTTTTCAGAATAACACAAAACATTATTAGTTTTCTTCTCTGTTGCTCCTAAATATAACAGATCCTGTACTTGGAGAATGTAGGATATGCTACATACCAGTGATGGCTAACCTTTTCTGAACTGAGTGGCCAAAGCACGCACAAACCGCCAAAATGCAATGTGTGCGTGGCCCTGCGCATATGCCCCAGGACCCCCACGCATGTGTGTACCCCCTGCATGCACCCCTCCCCGCACATGCACACACACACCCCACATGCACGCAGGCCCCCCATACATGCACCCCCACATGCACATGCCCCCGCATGCACCCCACCCCCCACACATGCTCAGCAGAGACCTGTAGACCAGCTGGCTGGTGGGAGGCGTGCACACATGCACGGTGGAGCTGAGCTGGGGCGATGGCTCGCGTGTCCACAGAAGGGGCGCTGCGTGCCACCTCTGGCTCGCGTGCCATAGGTTCGCCATCATGGCTATATACCATAGTTACAAGAAGAATATGGTTGTAAATACAGACTCTTCTGGAATTACATTAAAGTTACTATTCACCAATGCAGCTAAATGATTTGTGCCTAGCAATAGATAATGACAAAGTAGAAAGGGGAATAAGAGACAGATGCTTTGGGTAAGGTTGGAACTCTAAGCCATCCTTTGTATGATCCAACATGATTCAGAAGACACACTTTCTTCTGCCAGCATATCTAAACATGATGAAAAAGAACTGCAGGCCAACCCACTCTCCATCATAAATATGTTAACAAAATCGTTCTTCCAATCAGACTGAGCCCATCACTGAGCTACTAACATTTATCAGTACCAGAAAACAATACAAGTGCTTTTACTTTTTTCTTTATTTCTTGCTCCCAGAAATGTTAAAGGACTTAGATTACAGAGCAAGAAGAATTCATCTTGTTTTGCCCTGAATTGTTTCTATAAAACTGCACGATGATAAGGATTCTAATTTTTATTGGTCTCTAAAATAATCTAGCCTACTTACATCACAGTTAATCATAAGCTTCAGCTGTGCTTTAAAACCTGACCAACTGATCAGACTCATTGAGAAGCAGGATTCTTTCCAAAGCAGACTGGATCAGAATATTGGCCTGAATGTTATACTCTAATAATCTAAATCTAAATCCAGTAACATTTTAGAATAGACATAACAATAAATCTTGTTCCTATTTATATGACAGTAATTTTGTTTAATCTTCTAATGAAGTTCTGTTCCTACAAATTTTATTCAATTAGATGAATAATATAAAATGATTTTATTGAATGGAATACCATAAAAATGGTATGGCATTTTCTTCACCTAGGTGAGGGAGAATGAGATTTGGCATTTAGGTCTTAGTCAAAGTAAGGAAAAGGTCTACAAGTGAGTAAGGAGTTATGTAGGGATGTCCTACAAATCATTTGTAGGACAAGCGTTTGATTGTGTGGAACACAACAAATTGTGGCAAGTTCTTAAAGAGATGGGAGTACCAGACCATCTTATTTGTCTCTTGAGAAACCTATATGCGGGTCAAGAAGCAACAGTGAGAACTGGACACGGAACCACTGATTGGTTCAAAATTGGGAAAGGAGTCCATCAAGGCTGTATAATGTCACCCTGCCTATTTAACTTATATGCAGAGCACATCATGAGAAAGACGAGGCTAGATGAATCAAAAGTTGGAATTAAGATTGCCGGGAGAAATATCAACAACCTCAGATATGCAGATGATACTAACCTAATGGCAGAAAGTGAAGAGGAACTAAAGAGCCTCTTGATGCGGGTGAAGAAGGAGAGTGCAAAAGTTGGCTTGAAACTCAACATTAAGAAAACTAAGATCATGGCATCCGGCCTTCTCAATTCCTGGCAAATGGTTGGGGAAGAAATGGAGGTAGTGACCGATTTTATTTTCCTGGGCTCCAAGATCACTGCAGATGGGGACTTCAGCTAAGAAATTAAAATACGCTTGCTCCTGGGGAGGAAAGCTATGACAAATCTAGACAGCATACTAAAAAGCAGAGACATCACCCTGCCAACAAAAGTGCGTATAGTCAAGGCTATGGTTTTCCCAGTTGCAATGTTGGACCATAAGAAAGGCTGAGCACCAAAGAATTGAGGCCTTTGAACTATGGTGCTGGAGAAGACTCCTGCGAGTCCCTTGGACTGCCAGGTGATCAAACTGGTCAGTCCTAAAGGAGATCAACCCTGACTGTTCTTTAGAAGGCCAGATCCTGAAGATGAAACTCAAATACTTTGGCCACCTAATGAGAAGGAAGGAGTCACTGGAGAAGAGCCTAATGCTGGGAAAGATTGAGGGCAAAAGAAGAAGGGGACGACAGAAAATGAGGTGGCTGGATGGAGTCACTGAAGCAGTAGGCATGAACATAAATGGACTCCAGAGGATGGTAGAGGACAGGAAGGCCTGAAGGAATGTTGTCCATGGGGTCACGATGGGTCGGACACGACTTCGCAACTAACAACAACACCACAAATCATTGAATGGGATCTGAACTGAAATTGTGATTCTATAATTAATAAATATATGGCTATTTTGTGTTGGGACTGATTCATTTCATGACATTTGTATTATAGTTGGTCAAAAAACAGGAATGTATTTCCCAGGATCTTTGTTAAATAAAGATAAAAACATTCTGATTGCAACCTTGGCACAAAAATTGCTGAAAGTATTACTGTCGGTAATTAATCCTATAAATGTTGGTTTTGTGAAACTTCTGATAATATCAAATAACTGGTAAGTAGGTTAAACAGTACATTCTGAAAAATATGTAGTGGCTTCATTAGATATAGGAAAAATAGAATAGAATAGAATTCTTTATTGGCCAACTGTGATTGGACACACAAAGAATTTGTCTTTGGTGCATATGCTCTCATTGTGCATAAAAGAAAAGATACATTTGTCAAGAATCATGAGGTACAACACTTAATGATTGTCATAGGCTACAAATAAGCAATCAGGAATCAAATCAGCAATCAGCAATCAAATAAGCAATAGGGTACAAATAAGCCTTCAGTACAGTACAAGTACAGTATAAACAACTTTCTGGAAGGTGTTATAAAAATGGCTTCGCATCACACTTGCAAGATATTTGAAAGATATCAAAAAAAACTATAAGTAAATAGCAATATATTCAGCTATAGTATTTGTCACATTCATGCTGTTTAATTTAATATCAACTGCCTTGGAAAGTGAATGCCCCAGATGAAGATTTTTTTTTGAGACTAACAATTCTGCTTTTCCACAATGAGAAAAGTAAATATCAGATGATGTAACAGAAATTTGGAACAGAGAAATGGATTTTCCTGAATTATAAAATCATTGGTTGCAACTTTTAAGAAATGTTAAATGTATTTATTAATAATAGTATTTATGAATTTAAAACAAAGTCAACATATTAAAATTCTTTTTTAAATTTATTGGACTCTGGATATTTTTGGTTGTTTTTTTTTTACAATTGGAGATGTAATACATGCAAAGGTACATCAGTAAAAAATGCTTTGATCATATTCTTGATAATTCCTTATTGATTAAACTTAATAAAATTATTAAGGTAAATTAAAATGTCAATAGGTCATTGTTTTTGTAATGATGCTTCAAAAAGGTCAGCCTGGATTAAGCAAAATATAAATGCTGGCTTCCTTCTACCTCTGAATAACTGATTTCTCTAATCTTTTTCCTCCCTTCTGTGTTCTGCCCTTTGGTTTGTAAACAATTAGCTATAAAAAGAAAATGTGTGATAATTCTTGACCTAAGCGGTTTTTTAACTCAAAGGTAAATATAAAGTTATTATTGGAGCCTAAAGAAATTTATATAGCTTAATGGTTTTTATTCAATAAGACAGAGTGATATAAACCATTTGCTACTAGAACAAATTGATCTAATGCTTAATTTGGGTAACAACAATCATATGTGTTGAGCATCAACTTTTCTTCCTAGGATACTTCTGAAGGCACCTCTTACCTCCTGGTTCCTCATGCTGTAGATTAATGGGTTGAGCATGGGGGTCACGACTACATAGAACACAGAGGCCATTTGGTCTAGGTTATAATTTGGTCTAGAGCTTGGCCGTGCATACATAAAGCTGAGACATCCATAGAAAATGGTGATGACCATGAGGTGAGATGTACACGTGGAGAAGGCTTTCCTACGGCTCTTGGCAGAGCGGATCTTTAAAATGGTGACCAGGATATAAGTATAGGAAGTGAGAACAGTCAGGCTTGTTGTTATTAAATTGAAGCCAACAAATACAAATACCAACAGATAATTAAGAGTGATATCTGAGCAGGAAAGAGCAAAAAGAGGAGGACCCTCGCAATAAAAACTCTTAATGAGGTTTGGGCCACAGAAGGACAGCCTAATAGTTGCAGCCATTGTGTGCACAGAAGCATTGATGATCCCAGCAATGTAGGAAATTGCTATCAGCTGAACACACTTTCTTTGGGACATTATCATCAAGTAGAGTAGAGGACTGCAGATTGCCACGTAGCGATCATAAGCCATCACAGCTAGGAGGTAGCACTCCGTGGTTCCGAATAGGGCATAAAAGTAGAGCTGAGTAAAGCATCCCCCATAAGAAATACTTTTCTTCTCTTTTAAAAGATTGGATAGAAAGTTTGGGGTGACAGATGAGGTGTAACAAATATCCAAAAAAGATAAGCTGGTAAGAAAAAAGTACATCGGTGTGTGGAGAGAAGGACTGATCCTGATTAAGATAATCATGCTTAGATTTCCCACCAGAGTGATGGTATAAACAGCAGAAAATGTCCCAAAGAGGATCAGCTGCAACTGTGAGTCCTCTGTTAATCCAGTGAGTATGAATTCTGTCACCTGTGTGTTATTTCCCATGTAATCACAGTAACATTTCAGTCAATTTCCCTTTGTTTTTCTAATATTTGTAATGTAGTCTGTGATCAGAATCAATTTCCCGTGTAATAACAATATCTACATAAAAGGGCAGATTGGATATAACATACTATTTGTGATTAAACTAGTTTCTGCCCATGAATAAATTTATCCACAGAACTATTAAAGACAATTAATGACCAAAAGAGTGCTACTGAAATCTTCGAGCTGAGGAACTCTCTTTTAAACCTGGGAAGACATCAAAAAGGTATCAGAGCAAAACATGATTTGTATTGACCTTTTCTTTCACAAGATATTTTCAAAAGCTGCAGTAAAGAATTAGCAAGCTAACTGAAGAAAGGTTCTTACTGCTTTCAACTGTATATATTGTTTGTTGATTCATTGCTGGATCTACAAGTTCTATGACTTGTAGAAGCTGATCTTTGGACTACTTGGGCTCCTCATTTCTTGTGATCATCAAATGAATTCTGAATAATGAACAGTACTGACTCTCATATCATATGTGTCTAATAACAATGATAATTCCTCCCTGAACTTCTAAATTTTCTAATATATAAAGGGATTTTTTTTAAAGATGCAAATGTTGAGGTCTTCTTAGATTGCCAAGCTTCCCATGGTTTCTGATGCAATATGAGCTACATAAAACATCATATTTAAAAATTTAAATGGCCTTGTGCAGGTTATATGCATGACATATAGGCTTGATCTGAACCTTCTCTGAACATACAGTCAATTCTCTTTGAAGTAACAATAACTTGTCATCCCATGAACACCTAAAGCAAACTCTCAAAAACAATAAAATACAACAAATGTATAGTTGCCTTTTTGATGATCAAACTCACGTGTTTTCTTGCAGCTCAACAACTTCCTTCACATATTAAAATATCTGTATTTTTTTCAAGCTTCGGATTGCAGATTTTTGAAATTTACGCAGCTCTAAAAACAATTCAAATATTTTCCTTCAATCTCCAGTAACTCAACAGCTTTATACACTTCTGCAGACATTCATGTTTCCTTCAATTCTCTTTGGAGTGATGGAGAAGATAATTCTACTTAGAAAAATATTGGTTTGGGAAACATCTCCCTGAAGTGCTTACAAACTGCTCCATCTACTAATTTGTGTTAATTACACAGTGAGGATTAAATAAATCAAATTGCAATTTGAAATATATACCTTCTTCTAAATGCGTCTATTGGGCATTTGGAAAGGTTCCTGTTTCTGGCAAGCCTCATCAAGTTTTCTCGAATATCAGACAGAAGGCTACTGAGCCGTATCCTGATTTTATTAACAGACTACAGGATGCATTACGGCGGCAGATAGATAATCCTAAATCTCAGCAGGAATTGTTGATGAAGCTGGCAAAAGACAACGCTACTTCTGAATGTTGGAGGGCAATTATTGATCTGGGGAAAAATCCTGATTTGGCAGATATGATTAAAGCATGTCAAGATATAGGAACAGCTTCCTACCAAACCAATTTATTGGTGGCCGCTTTATCACAAGGCAGCAAGCCTCGTGTTATAACTGTGGCAAATCCGGTCATTTTAAAAGGGAATGTAGAAATCCAGGGGGGTGGTATGTCTGCAGCATCTCGCTCCTCTTTTCATCAGGGGTCGAAACCAAAAACAAAATGTCCAAGGTGTCAGAAGGGTTATCATTGGGTAAGTGATTGTAGGTCGGGAAACAGCCGACTGGGCCAGTCTCTGGCCCCAGTCCAAACAGAGACAACAAACCAACAATAGAAAATACTCCTGCAGATACAAGAGGTAGTGCTGGTATTGATTTGATACTGCAGGAGGAAGTGAATTTTAAATTTCCTGGGGAGGTTCAATTAGTTCCATCCCAATTATCAGGCCCCCTACCACAAAATTATGTAGGGCTTGTCCTTTCATGGTCAAGCATGGGTAAAAAAGGTACTTTTGTTATTCCCGGGGTGATAGATTCGGACTATACTGGAATTATTTATGTTCAATTGTGGACCAACTTGCCCCAAATTTTGCCCATTTATACTAGTCCTGCTCAACTCCTGCATTTGCCTTATTTTGTCCCAGCAGGGGAAGAGCCAAAAGAGAGGGGGGAAGGAGGCTTCGGTTCTACTAACCCAGCCACTTCTGTCATAGCTGCCGTCACTACCCCGATCACATTTCAACGGCCCTGTCAGATCATTGTACTGCAGAGTAAGCCCTTTGAGGGAATTTTGGACACTGGAGCAGATGTTTCAGTGATCTCTGCCAAGCAGTGATCTCTGCCTGGCCAACTGAGCCCTGTGTAAGTGTGTGGGGTCATCAAAGTGCACATCAAAGTGCGCGATTTCTTTCAGCCCATTTGCCTAACTTAGATTTGGTTATTCAGGTCCGCCCCTTTATATTGGATATTCATGTCAGTGTTTGGGGACACGACCTCCTTAGTAAATTGGGTGCCACCCTCACTTTGGAAAACTGGGACTACTGGCCTCCCGTTGACTTCGCTTGTTAAAGAGCCAGTGTGGATTGATCAATGGCCCCTGCCACACAAAAAATTGATGGCTCTCCACCAGCTGGTTAAAGATCAGCTGCTTGCTGGTCATATTGTGTCTTCTACTAGCCCATGGAATACCCCTGTATTTGTCATAAAAAAGAAAAATGGCAAGTGGCGTTTTCTTCACGATCTTAGGGTCATTAATTCATGTATTCAACCTGTTCAACCTCTTTACAGTGTGGAACGCCCAATCCTAATTTGATTCCCCAAGATCATGAAGTAATGGTAATTGATTTAAAGGATTGTTTTTTCTCTATTCCTCTATGCCCCCCTGGTCAGGAAAAGTTTGCATTTACTGTGCCTGCAGTGAATCATTCAGAACCTAATAAACATTATCACTGGACAGTTTTACTGCAGGGAATGTTGAATAGTCCCACATTATGTCAGCTTTATGTTACTGCAGCATTAGCCCTTTTTGCAAATGTTATCCATTGGCTTTGGTATATCATTATATGGATGATATTTTAATTGGAGCCCCAAAGATACAATATAATTGGTTTTTTGAAATACAAAATCATTTCAATATTTATGGATTGCAGATTGCCTGGAAAAGATATAGCTGCACTCTCCCTATCTTTATTCAGGGCATAAAATGTTGCAATCCTATTTTGCTCCGGTTCTTCCTCACTTGAGTTTACCTAGGGTTATTTCTTTGGTTAATTTGCAGCAATTGTTAGGCATTCTCAATTGGGTTTGCCCATATTTTTCTTTACCTACACATTTACTTAGTCCATTATTTGATTTATTGACTATAGGGAAACAACCTGGAGATCTCATTGTAGTTCCGCCTGCAGCACTTTCCACGATTGAGCAAATTAATGACATCTTGAGCACTCAATTTGTGGATTGTATTCCTCATAAAGATTGTTAGTTAACTCTTTTGATATTCCCTACTAGTAAGTTGCCTACGGGAGTATTAGCTGTATTAGAGTCGCAGAAAGTATATTGTGTTGAATGGCTTTATTTACCCCATACCCCATCCCAAAATGTTTTGCCATTTATCCAGGCCGTTGCTGAAATAATAACTTTGGGACGCACTCAAGCTTGCCAAACAATTTGGACCGATTTAATGAATACTATTCTTCCTCTCCCTAAATCTGATTTTCAAATTTATTTTCAGAATAACTTATCTCTTCAATGTGCTTTAACTGATTATGTAGGCTGTATTGCATATCATTTGCCTAAAGATCCTCGGTTTGCTTGCTTAATGACTTCTTCCTTTCCTGTCCGCCCACTGCTTTCTCCTTCTCCATTGTCACAAGCTCCTACTGTTTTATCCGATGGAGGGTGAACGAGAGGAGCGATTGCTTATAAGGATCCTCATGATGAGACCTGGAATATATCTTACACTGCAGTGCAATCTTCACCATAACGCTCAGAATTGTCTGCTGCTATTTAACTTTCCACACTTTTTCTCAACAACCTTTTAATTTAATTTCTGACTCTCATTATGTGTGTCAACTTATTTTTAATCTTCCAGGTGCTTACATTACACCCAGGATTGACTCCAATTTAATGGCTCTATTTTTAACTTTACAGCGACTGCTACAAGATCGGAAACATTTATACTTTATTTCTCACATACGCAGTCACTCGTCCCTTCCTGGCCCCCTTTCCGAAGACAATAGTCATGCTGATGCTGCTGTTCATGTTTTACCCACTTTATTTTCAGATCCTTTTTTAAGTCACTTTTTTTTCATCAAAATGCTAGGGGGTTGGCACAAGCTTGCCATATTCCACTTGACCAAGCCAAGCAGATTGTTTCATCCTGTCCCCAATGTTCTGGGGCATCCCCCTCGGGGGATACAGGAGTTAATCCCTGTGGTTTCACCTCTAATCAATATGGCAAATGGACTATTCTTCATCGGCCTTTTTGCACTTTTGTACAACCTGGAATATTGTTTTTACTCATGGTCTCCCCTATAATTCCACAGGTCAAGCCATAGTGGAGCGTCCTAATCGGGCCTTCAAGGACTGCCTCCACAAGCAAATAAAAAAGGAGGGCTCTCGAGTACCTAATTTGTCGTGGGTGACACAACAGGTTAAAAAAGTATTATTTACCTTAAATCAATTGAATGTTTCCATTCAAAATTTGATCGCTTATCAGAGACACTTTCAACAGAAAGCAAGCTTGCCTCCCCCTTTAGTATATTATCGGGCATTGCCAGATAAAACATGGTTGGGGCCGGTCCCTCTGATAACATGGGGATGAGGATATGCTGCTGTGCTTGCTCCTACAGGACTTTTGTGGATTCCAGCGTGTTGCGTCCATCGAGCCAAGGATGTAGTGGCATCAGTCCCTGGATCCGGTCCCAGAAATGGCAAAGGTGACTTTTCAGATGGCACAGCGACCAATCCAATCCCAACACATCAGTTGTCCAGTGATATGGAGAGATGTGAAGAACTTGACCACCAAAGCGCAGGCATTGCTGCAGCAGCAGCAAGCAGAACAAACCCCAGAGAACTTATGCGCTGCCATTTTTGCTGTTTTAACTGCAAATTCCTTAACCATCATTTGTTTGTGTTTGATTGTCAATAGCTTCCCTTTGGCAACAGCAGCTGTCATCCCACCCAAACATTCACTCAAACAACGAATGAAGCAAAACCTATGGGTTCAGCTAGCTAACATCACACAAAATGATGTCTTTTGCTTATCTGAAGTGTATGTTATGGAAAATTTGCTTTCTACATGTTTAGTCCCTGTTTGCACCCCTTCTGAAGTAATTCAAAACTTCACTGGCTTAGGTGGATTCTTATTAAATGGGAATTTTAATTATGGGACTATATCTAATTGGGGTTTGCTGCTTATTGTTTACCCCCTGATGCAATTGCTTTGTATACCCCGGTGGTATCCCTGCAAATATAACCTGTGCAAAAGTAGTTAATTGTACATCTTCAAGTAAAAAACCTCACTGTCTTCACATTTACTCACCCAATTTAAACTGCACCGTGTTTGAGGAGATTTCCTTTAACTTTGCCCATGTTTGGCTACCGCAATGATGGTTTTTTACATGTGGTCAAGAAACTTTTAATTATATTCCTGCTAATATTAGTGAAGTGCAGTGTTGCCTCAGCTGGCTGATTCCTGTTTTGCTTTCCAAACAACAAATTCACTTGAGCCGTTCTCGGTGTGGGGTCACCCTAGATAGCACTTGTGACTTCAAAGCAGCCTTACTTAATAAAGCGGAATATGTAGCGCTGGCTGTGTCTATAGTGGGTTTGCCAGCACTTGCTGCTCGCGCTCACTTTAAAATTAACGCTGTTGCGTGTAATTTAGCAAAAACAATTAATGCTACTTCTTCAGCTATTTCAGCAATTAACCATGCTGCAAGATTTGAGAAAGGCTATTTTACAAAATCATGCTGCTATTGATTATTTGCTTTTGCGTCAACATTTAGGTTGTGAAAGTTTTGACGGACTGTGTTGTTTTAACCATTCAGATGAGTCACGAACTATCCAGCACCAGCTCAATATTTTAAACAATTTGGCCTCTGATTTGAAAATTGATACTTTAGGATCTTGGTTGGAAAGCCTTTGTGCTTGGTTACCCACAGGCTTATTGGGAAATGTCCTACGGTTTTTAGACATTATTTGTGTTATTTTCATTGGCGGGTGCTGCTTTGTTCAGTGTCTTCCTTCCTTTTTCAACATATGTATCACAGCTTTTTGCCCCAAACCCCCTCCCATGTTGCCTCAGGGTCAGGTTTGTGCCCTGTAAAAGCAATTGCAAGGATATTTTTTCCTGATTATTACCCTTTTATTAACCCCTCTTATGACGATGTATTGTCTAACAAAATAAAAAAGAGTGATATGTAGAGATAGAGGCCATGTGGAGGTTGTGTGCAGCAAACTGTCTACCTCAAATGGGCCTCTCATACCTACATGATCTCACCCAGTTCACATAGCCAGGATGATGTAGGACACTATCCCTGGCTGGTACGTGATCTCATCTAGGTTGTATCAACAGGATGTTCTTAAGGATTGGCGAGGAGAATTCACCAATAAAAATGCTGTTACTTTCTTCTACCTTTTGCTGCTTGGAAACTGTATAAAAAGCAATAAACACTGCGAAGGCAGTCAGACATCTTAGCATCCTGCAATGACTTGTCTCTAACTCCATCAGATTACCAGGATTCCTTTCAGTCAACTTTAACACCTGGGCACTGCATAGAAACGTCACTAGTCATGCTTGTTCATAATTTGTGATGGGACCATGATGGAGCTGGTGCACCTTCCTCACCCTCTGTGATCCCTTGTCAAACTTGAATTCCATCAACATGGTAACTCATGAGAGTTCAAGGGTGTCAGTGTTGGATATCGGTGCTGCAGTAGTATTCCTCTTTCTTTGTGGCTTTTTCAGTCAGTGTTGTAGATGAAGAATGAGAGAAAGAGAGATCTTGCCTAAGAGACCTACTTTGTGATGTGCCTCAGAATTCAGTTCTTTCCCACTCCTGATCAACATCTACATAAACCAGTGCATTGGCATGGGACAAGATATCATCAGGATGCTGATGATACTCAATTCTATATCTCAACCTTAGACCTCCAAGTGATGTTATCGGATATTCCCTGGAATCATTTCTTCTCAGGTCCTACTCCCATCCTTTGAAACAGAATCTCCTTATTTTTATTGAGGATGCCCATTACCTGAGTTATACACTCATTTGACTGCATGTATAAATTAGTTAAAAAAGTAAAATCTGAAATCTGTAACTGAAACTTCACTGTAACACTGTGTGGTAATGTCAATGGAAGATGGGGAGGAGGACAGAGTTGCTGCATAAAGAGTGATCAGATAAGGGAGGATATAGCCCTCAGATGGATAATGGGCAAAGAAAGAAACTCAGAAAGGAAACCCACTAACTTTGTCGGGTATAAAAAAGACAGTGGGGAATTTGTACTGTCAGGCATGCAAGATTCTGGCGATGTAGACTTACAATAATGTCAAATTAGCTCCTCTGATCATGTTTCCAGTCTGCTCTGTCTACTTGGGAATGCTGACATCAATTTTGCAAGTCTCATACTCTCTTCCAAGGAAATGAATTTCAGGAATAGCATCTGATCCCCTAGCCTCCCAGTATTTGGAAGTAGCATTGTTGAAACATCAGCATCAAGAAAATGCACACATGACCAATTTGCAGATGACCTTGATAAAACAAATGCAACAACTGATGACACACAATAGTAAAACTTTTTCTACTAGAGCAGCTGTTCTCTAAACCTAAATTTTGGCAAAGAACAATAGTTTTTAAAAATATATATGTTGAACATGAAATTGTCTTCCTGAGATACTTCTGAAGGCACCTCTTACCTCCTGGTTCCTCATGCTGTAGATTACTGGGTTGAACATGGGGGTCACAACTACATAGAACACAGAGGCCATTTGGTCTAGGTGATAATTCTGCCTAGAGCTTGGTCATGTATACATAAAACTAAGATATCCATAGAAAATGGTGATGACCATGAGATGAGATCATGGGCGGGTTCCTAATTTTTTTACTACCACTCTGTGGGTGTGGCTTATTTTGTGGGTATAGCTTGCCAGCCATGTGACCGGGTGGGCGTGGCTTGCCGGCCATGTGACCGGGTGGGCATGGCTTGCCAGTCATATATTAGTTATTTCAGAGAGATGTTACTACTATTTTTGCTATTTTATACCTTACATGAAAAGCTTTGCATACAAAGTATGTGTTACACCATGACAACACAGCAACCTTTATATGCAGAAAATGCTATAGTTAAAAGACAAGCAAGTCTCATACAGCATTTTTGGTTTCAGTCATGGATTCCTTAGTTGAAAATATTAAGGACTGTTAAAAGAACAGTATCTTTTAACAGTCCTCAATGTTTTCATCTAAAGAATAACAATATAAAACTGTATAAAATTAACAGTATAAAAGGTTAAGCTTTCGGAAAAAGCCCACTTTGGGAAGCTTTAGGCAAAAGTGAAGGAAAAGTGTCAAATGCGAGCTTATTATTATTTTCAAGTGAAGGGACGGGAAAAGAATTAATTGTCAGGTTTTCAGTTTTTCCAGGCAAGCAGGCAGTTGACTAAGCAGCTTCCAACGGGATGCGGGAAGAGAAAGAGGAGGCACAAAGAAACTTTCAGGACTTGCTCAGTTCAACACACTTCCACCGGGTGCGTTGCTAGAAACTGAGACTTTTGGGGAGAAACCGGGACTTATTCCTCATCTGAATCCTTAGCCTGGATGGGGCGAGGGTCGGTGGGGGGCATACTCACTGGTTCGTGCAGGGCTCATTCAGTGGGATGGCCACCTCCTCTTCTTCATACTCGGACCCATCGAGAGAGTTGCCTTCATCCACTGTGCTCAGTCCCCCGGCCGGAAGCAGCGGCTGCGGAGGCGGCGGTAGAGGAGGGAAGCTCCCGGCAGTATTGATGGCGATGCTGCCGCCGCCACTCTGCAGGGACAGGCCTGGAGCCCATCGCAAGCGAGCCCGGGGTCTTCTCCCACCCCGAGGCCACCCGCCGAGGCTGGTGGCCTTGGGAGCTTGGCAGCGGCTGGAGAAGTGGGGGAACATTGCCCACCCACAATCCAGCCCCCCGCAGCAGAAGCAGCAAGACCACGGCAGCGGTTCTTCTAGGACAGGGTAGGCAAAGTTGGCTCTTCTATGACTCGTGGACTTCAACTCCCAGAATTCCTAAGCTAGCATGATTGGCTCAGAAATTCTGGGAGTTGAAGTCCATGAGTCATAGAAGAGCCAACTTTGCCTACCCCTGTTCTAGGAGGCTCCATCCGGCCTGAATGCTTCTCCCCATTGGATGATCCTAGGCTCCTGCCACCCGTTCCCCCTCCCCTCAGCAGCTCGAGAAGCCTTGAACATGCGAAAATGCCTGGGATCATCACCGCGCGTTCGTGGCTTCTCAGACTGCTGAAGGGAGGGGAACTGAGATAGATCCTGCTGCCCATTCCCCCTCCCATCAGCAGCTCGAGAAGCCTCGAACATGCGAAAATGCCTGGGATCATCACCGCGTGTCCGTGGCTTCTCGGACTGCTGAAGGGAGGGGAATGGAGATAGCTCCTGCCGCCCATTCTTTCAGTGTCTCACGTGCTCCTTCAGCCATCCTCTCCTGCTTGGACTCACTGTAGGGTAGGAAGGCAGCACATGTGCAGTGCCGGAAGCTTGGCTTCTGGGCATGCGCAGAAGAAATTTTTTTAAAAAAATAAAAAAAAATTTAAATGGTGGCGCCCAGGCACTGGCAATCGACCGCACCGGTACTGTGACATCACCAGCGGGCTGCTACCAGTGCTATAGAGTGGACCGCACCAGTACCAACCCACCACTGGATGAGATGTACAAGTGGAGAAGGCTTTCCTACGGCTCATGACAGAGCAGATGTTTAAAACGGTAACCAAGATATAAGTGTAGGAGGTGAGAACAGTCCTAGCCTATGATCACTATGTGGCAATCTGCAGTCCTCTACTCTACTTGATCACAATGTCTTAAAGAAAGTGTCTTCAACTGATGTTCAGTTCACAGTGAACAATCACATATGAAGTGAACATGTTGACTATCCTGACTAGTGCCAGTTTCAGAAGTCATAACATATAGCTACACTGTAGCCCATAAAAGCAGAGCTTGTAGCAGAACAACAGTAAGATGTGACTTATGGGCATGCAAATGTGGGGAAGAATGCTGCCTGTCCTTGTCACTCTACTCCTAAGAAAGTGCTTCATATTTGTCACAGACCAATTGAAATGTCCAGTCTACCTGCTGGCCAAGGCAGCTCTATGTTAGCCTGTGGGTAGACTAAAAAGATTTTCAAGGGGTCAAGTTCAAGTATAGGGCTAAGCGGGATGCATCTTGGCCACACAAAAATCAGGCCAAAAGGGGTTTGAAGCAAGCCAAGTACGCAGTCTTAGACCACGATCAGACCATAGATCAGACCAATGGCATAATTCTTCTAAGTAGGATTTTACTACATGATGCGTGTTCCCAAATTAGTTTGTCAATGCAAGCAAACCTACTATTGTTTCCACTTCCATCTCATTTAGAAGAACCCATCTGCAGTATCACACAAGGGTTGTGTGTTGGATGGTATAGAAAGCCAGGGAAGTCATTTTGAAGCAAACATACCAAAACTGTTATGTAAGCAGCAAAGACAAAAGCATTCCTTAAGTGCTGGGAATAGAAACAGCATTAAGAAGTACCCTGGATACAAAAGGGAAAGGAGGAAAAGCACAGTCAAACTTGTAAGATTCTGTTATTATACACTACCAATAAAATATTATTTTAGTCTTCCTCTGAATTTCATTTTCATATCTGGTCTACCTTTAGCAGTCTATCTTTCTCTGTGGCATAAATATAGATGCAGCATTCGCTTTGTATTTCTTTCTTTCTAAAATAAGCAAATTAATAGCCATCATTCCTTTATCTGTGCTGCTGAGGATAGGAAATCCTCAGGGAGGAGGACCCAAAGTCACAAATCCACCATATAAAGATTTGTCTCTAATGATAAAAGCCCATAAATAGGGAGGAGCACCAAAGCTGTCCTTAGTGAGATGTAGTGGCAGAGCTAAAGCAGACAGGAGGAAATAGAGGGAAAGAAATATGTATTTCCATAGAATTAATATTAAAAGAGTGTAAGCCCAGAATTGTAGTAAATATTTATGAGACTCTTTAGCTATATCAGAAGCAAAAAAAAGGTGGAGGAACAAGCTGTAACATAAATGGTAAGTGTAAAATGATGCTAATTGACTCTAAAAAATCAACCTAATCAAACAGACCCCTTTCCTCATCCATAGGATGGAATGAAAGATAGGAGAACTTACAGCATGCATCGAAGGCAGATTCACCATTAGACTTTTAGATGTTTTATATTGTGCTTGGGAAGTGTTACTTCCTCCCCAAACAATTAAAATTGGTTCAGAATTAATTTGCAGCACAGGAGTATTGCAAAATTCTACCTTCATTTGTGTCATTTGGCCAGGGTCTTTGATAAAAGAACTTGAGAGAAAAGTGGAATTTAGGATGTCATGAGGCAAAAATGAAGAGGTATAGAATATTGGCAGGTGCTGTTTCTCCCTCAGCAGTGAGGAAAGCAACACCTACTGAAATTCCAACCGCTGGGGAAAAAAAATAAGAGTGATAACATTTGCCTTTATTGCCTTATTGGGATAAATTGATAATTTTAATTCAAAGTGTGAAGAGAAAATGACTCTTAGCATTGAGAGAAATAATACCATTAGACATTAGCACTGTCCTTTTAATAGAGAGTAACTAAAATAGTGCATTCTTAAGCAACAGCTATTTTTTGCATGAAACTGACAGAGTTTTATTTGATCAAAGTTCTGTGTGTGAATGTTTTCTTTTCTATAATGTTCTAATGTTTATAGAAGATAGTTAAGGAATATTTTAATGGTTGAAACATGAGCAATGCTACTGGCTTTCAAAAATAGCAAATTCTGCTTTATAAAATCACTTTCAGGATTATTCAGAGTACATTTTGTGTCTTGTGTCCACATCAATGTTTGCTTTCCCTTGGCCAGAGATCAAGCAAAAACATGTCCTATGTAAAAAGGTAGAGCTTCAGAAAGTGGTCTTAGATTCTCTCACTAAATAACTGATGTCTTCTTTATTATTAGAAGGGCCACCTTTTCAAAATATTTACCTTGTAAGATTTTTTGCTAAATTAGTATAAAACTGGGCCTATATTTGGACAAAGTGCTGTAGTTCCTCCAGGGAAGCATTAGCAAGATATTGGAGGAGAGAATGTTATACCCTGAAATCTGACCATGGATTCTAAATTAGTATAGTCCCTGCAATAGTGATGGAAATATTGCCCTCGTGTCAATGTTAAACATTCTATTGCCAGCTCAGTTCAGTCTTGTAGAAGGAATGGAAGAAGAGATGTTGCATGGCATTATTGGAGAAAAATTCCTTCACAATCCCAGAACTATCTATTCCAAATTCCAGTTTTAATTCTTTACTTGAAATGAATCAGGGGTGGCCTGAAGGAAGGTGAGGTGAGGAGACAGAGAGTAAAGTCCAAAGACTTGCTCTTGGATATTTTCAATAACAATCACAACATGCCCATTTAATTTGATTTGATTCCGTACAAGTCTCAATTTTCTGTGAATGTCAGAATAAGTAAGTCTTTGCAAAATATGACTTTAAATATATACTTCGAGCAATGTCACAAACTTTGCAATTCCTTAAACCTATGGAATAATTATGTTACACAGCAGTCTGAATATTTAGTTTCAGTTATTCCATACTAAATTGTTGTCATGCCACCAGACTTTTCAGAGGCTTCAGGAGAATTAATCCTATGAGATCTCTCAGATGAAAAAAAATGCAATTCTTTAAAAAATGAACAGAAACCTGTAGAGATCACGCAACAATGAGCAACAGTTTGTCAGAACTCACATTGCACCTCAGCGCTTACTTGCTCTAAAGACTCTTATCTGTTGTTTTTTCTAGAATGGATTAATATGGCAATCCCTCTGATTTATAATGAGATAAGCACAAGGCAGGAGCTAAGATCCTTCCGAACATATTTCATACTCAGTTAAAATTCATGTGAAAACAAGCTTTGGCTTCAAACATCACTCATTCAGAACTAGAGCAAGTATCTCTCTCCATAGATACAATCAAAATAAAAGATTACACAGAGATATTATAATCAGTCATAAGAATGCTTACGAATGGTTTCTTTTTTAAAAAATGAATTTCTTTATTAATTTTCAAAATTTTCCAAAAGTTACACTAATCATTAAGCAATTCTACATTTACTTATCTACATTGATTTCCTAATTAAACCATATAGTTAAATACAATATTTACAATATTCTTTGTCTTTGTTTTAATTTCTTTTTTTGTTTTCTATCGTCAATCCATTGATACCAGTTTTCCCATATTTCATAATATTCAGAGTCTTTTTGTCCTCTTAATTCAATAGTTAACTTGTCCATTTCTGCGCAATCGTAGATTTTCTTAATTATTACACTTTCAGTTGGTGGGTGGAGATTTTTCCAGCATTGTGCGAACGCAAGTCTTGCAGCCGTTGTAATATGTAGCATCAGATATTTGATGTTTTTTCTGTATTGGTTTTTGAATATTCCCAGTAGGAAAAGTTCCGGTGTAAATTCTATAGTTGTACACATTATTTGGTGCAACCAGTTGTGTATTTTTAACCAATAATTCCTCGCTTGGGGACACAACCACCACATGTGAAAGAAGGTGCCATGTTCTTTTTTGCACTTCCAGCAGCTAGGATTTATGAATGGTTTCTGTTGCTATGAATAAGTTGCAGCTGTCTCAGATGTCACTCCACAACATATTCTGCAGAGGATGTCCTTTCTTAGAGAGCAAGCTATTGTGCTCCGGCTGTGGCTTCTGTGGCTGATTCCATAATAGCAGGAAATATTTCTCCAGTCAAGAGCTGCACATTCCTTTTAAAATGAATTTCCCCCTCTCTCCTTTGTAATTGATTGGGAAAGATTAAGCTGCAAGATTTAACATACCTAAGCTATACCTGCGAGGGGGGGGGGGAATATGTGCCATCACAAAACAGCAGGAATGATCGTAGGGGGTTGCAAAAACTAGGGGTGGAGTCCATCCACTGCCTACAAGAAATGGTTTGCCCATCTATATCTTCAGATGAGGTTAAGCATGGGCAATTTTCATAGAGTAACAGAACTGTAAAGTTGGAAGGAGCCATAGAGATAATCTAATCCAACCTCCTGCAATGTGCAGGAATACCAATTCAGCCATTGAGAAGTGGCTGTCTAACCCCTTCTTAAAAACCTCCAAAAATGGATGTTTTTCATGGTTTGACTGTTCCAGATAACTGCAACTTCTACCCAGTGATGGGTTTCTACCGGTTCTCCCCGGTTCATGCAAATCAGTAGCAGTGGAGGCGGGAGGTTCCGCCCACCCACCCAGACATCATCACGGATGTTCTGTGCATGCGCAGAAGGTTCTGCGCATGTGCAGAAGCATCACGCGCGTGCGCTCCTGTTCCTGAACTGGTAGCAAAGGTAAGTGAAACCCACCCCTGCTTCCACCTGTTACTTGGGCTCTTAGTTTCTGCATGAGAAGCAATTCCTGCGCATTTTCTCTGCATTTTCTTGAATGTACTTGAGCATATCCATTGTGTTTCCCTTCAGTCTTCTTTTCTCCACGCTTCAAACTCAAGTTTTGTGTGATCTGCAGGTATATTTGGACCTGGATGTGACAGCACACATCAATTGAAGAGAAATGGTTTCTGGTGCCTTTTTCTATAGTGATACCTGTTGGGATAGGGTAGTCTTAGCTTTAAGCAAAAATAATGCATTATCTTCTACCCTATTCACTAGTAATGATTTTTAAAATAAAATGTTAAAAGCTTCTAATAGAAGTTTCATTGAGCACAGTCTAAACAAAGTAAAGCTTCCCTTGATAATATGTTTCTAACAATATTCTTCATTTCAAGTGCAATGTATTTTCAAACATTTTAAATGTTCAAAATTCACAAGTTGCAGCTGTGTTCTGAAATTTTGCAAAATCAAATTGGTTGAAGTTTATTTATTGTCTATTTATTTCCACTATGTGCTTGTGCCAGTACTATGGTGGGTGTGAGCCCTTTGATTTTTCCACATATGCTTTTTGGTCTTGATGTTTACTACGACGTAGACAGACCTGCAAAGATTTATTTTATATTGGGGGGGAGGATACTTATTTATTTTGTAATATGCATATCCTAATAATAATGCAACAGTGGTAATACAATCAGAAAAACATATACAAAATAGTGATAAACATGAACTAAAACTGAAGGGAAAAAATGAGCCATATAATATTAATATTGCAGTAGCTAAATTCATTAACATATTATTTAAATCTAGACCATATGGAAACATGGTGTTCCATCTTCTTATTTGTACAATATAAAGACATGTTTAAAACTCATAAAAGAAACCATCTATCAATTCTACAGTTTAATACCAGGAGCATACTTTTTTCTTTATCTCTATAGGACAATTTTCTTTGCTGAATTCTTCATAAAATGTTAGATTCCATGTATCTGGAGTATAATTCAGCATCACATTTACATCTTTAATTATTATATGTGTCCCTAGGTTGTTTTAACATATCTAATAAATTGCAACAAAAAGGGGCATAAAAGAGAATGAGCAATAATAATAGCTATATATTTTAAGCTATTCTTAACATTTTTAGATTTACAGGAGTATGAGTCAGTCCATCTTTGTGTAGAATGTGCACCTGGAGAAATAGCGGAGCTTTGGCATCACAAAGCTTTCAAAAGGAGGAGGGAATATTTTCCTTCAGAGAGAAGCCCAAATTAAGAGTGTATGCAATCCTGGGGGGAGCGGGGAAGACGTTTGGGGTATCTTCATCCTAGAATCTTTTAGGATATATCTATTCGGTTAGAAGGTTATAGCTAGCAACTTTCTGCCCATCAGGGAGAAGCAAGTAAAGGACTGGATTTGATTGAATTTTGCTGTATCATCTGGGCTTGGACCTGACAATCTTCTTTGTCTTACAGGCTTACTGAACTAATGCCATGGCCCAATGGAATCAAACCACAGTGTCAGAATTCATCCTTGTAGGATTCACAGATAATCCAGTGCTCAGCACCTCTCTTTTTGTGGTGTTTCTAGCCATCTACGTGATCACTCTTCTCGGAAATCTAGGGATGATTGCACTGATTCGTCTTGACTCCCATCTCCAAACACCTATGTACTTTTTCCTTAGCAACCTGTCCTTCTCAGATCTCTGTTACTCTACTGTCATTGTCCCTCAAACCCTGGTGAATTTCTTGGCTGAAAAGAAATCCATTTCTTTCATTGGTTGTGCTGCTCAGTTTTACTTCTACGCTGTGTTTGCAAGTGTAGAATGTCTCCTGCTAGCTGCTATGGCCTATGACCGTTTTGTGGCCATCTGTAACCCACTATTGTATCCTACTATCATGTCCAAGAAAGTCTGTATTTGCCTGGTGCTGGCTTCCTACCTTGTGGGTTGCGCCAATGGCATGGTACACACAAACACTACCTTTCGCCTTCCCTTTTGCAACTCCAATGTCATAAATCATTTTTTTTGTGATGTACCTTTAATTCTGAAGCTTGCCTGTTCAAACACTCAACTCAACCAGATCCTGCTTTTTGTCATCTCTTCACTGATAGGACTGTGTTCATTCTTCATCATCCTTATCTCTTATATCTACATTATCACTGCTATCCAAAGAATCCACTCAAGCGGGGGAAGGAAGAAGACCTTCTCTACCTGCGGTGCCCATTTGATGGCTGTTACCTTGTTCTACACCACAATTCTTTTCATCTACCTGAAGCCTTCCTCAAGTGACATTGAAGCACAAGACCAAGTTGCTGCTGTCTTCTATACAGTAGTGATTCCTATGGTAAACCCTATCATCTATAGCCTAAGGAATAAGGAGGTGAAGGAAGCACTGAAAAAGATAGTGAGAAAGAAATGGGTTTCTGCTCAGGCATAATAACACTTCCTCGTACTGAGAATTAGAAAATTGCACTGGGCACCGAACAGGGTGACTTTCTTCCAAGAAAATATACGCATAGAGGATTGTGCGTTGTATATCCAAGAAATAACTTACTATTTTGATATAATAAAGTAGAGAAGGGAGGAACATTAACTTTTAAATATCTGCTTAATGAAAGATTGTGTGGAATTATGCTTCTGGAAGATATGAAAAAGACTCTGTGTAGAAAGAGAAAGAGAAAGAAGCTGCGGCTAAGAAAAACATGCAAACAAAAGAACCATTGCTGCAAAAAAAAATTAATGAAAGATACACTGGTACAACGTATATAAAGAGAAAAAACATGAACTGAAATAAAACAAAGAATAGTTATGATGAAGAAAGGCAAAAGTGCACTGATTTGGATAGAGAGAGATGTGGGGAGAGGGGGAATGGGATAGTGGGTAGTGAGGGAGAAACAAGAAGCCTCTAGGAATTCAAATTTGAAATTATGAAATTATTTTGAATGAAACTGAAGGAAGGAAATACTGGAAGAAATGTTTTAGAATTCTATATGAGAATGATTCCCCCTACGTTACTGATATGCTGCTTCATTGTGTGTGTGTGTGTGTGTGTGTGTGTGTGTGTGTGTGTGTGTGTGTAGGGGGGGAATGTTCCTAGGAGGGAAGAGCAGACAACTCCAGGAGTTTATACCAGGCACATACATAGTCCTCGAATTACAACAGTACATTTAGTGGCCGTTCAAAGCTACAACAGCAATGGAAAAAGTGACTTATGACCATTTTTCACACTTACGACCTTTGCAGCATCCCCATGATCATGTGATAAAATTTCAGATGTTTGGCCACTGGTTCAAAGTTATGCCCGTTGCTATATCCTAAGGTCATGTGATCACCTTTTGTGACCGTCTGACAAGCAAAGTCAATGGGGAAGCCAGATTCACTTAACATCTGTATTACTAACTTAGCAACTGCAGTGATTCACTTAGCAGCTGTGGCAAGAAAGGTCGTAAAATGGGGCAAAACTCACTTAACAAATTTCTCACTTAACAACAGAAATTGTGGGCTCAATTGTGGTCATACGTCGAGGACTACCTGTATCCTCCCAGAAGGGTCACCCAGGATGTGAAAGTCATCCCAGCTGCCAGGCCAAAGCAAGCAGGCACCTGTATCAGGAAATAGGGATACAAGAAGATTCTGGAGGCAAATGATCCCTTTAGCAACAACAGCAAATAGATCATTTCATGCTGCACAGGAAAAAATAATGGTGAAACCACTCCTGTATTTTATCAAGGAAACTACACAGATTGACAATATAAAATGACTGATGATATAATGCCAGATTATGGGCCCCCAGGTTTTTAATCATTTAAAAAGGTACAAAATTGCACACCAGGGCAGTTTGGCAGCATGATTTTAGGTCATTACAGGGAGGGATTGAGTATATGGGACGTAGATTTGCCTACCAAAAATCATACCACTGAAAATCAATCATTTTCCTGCCAAATCTCAGTGAGGTGATCTCAGCATGCTAGAATACCACAAATGAAACACAGTTGACTGAAGGTGTCCTGCAGATTGCCTACATCAGCATAAAGGGAAAGCATTATTATTCAGATGAAAAAGAGACCTATGGGTATACTACTCTGCCTCCATTAAAAGACAAAATCACTCGACTGATTATCTAATGTTCCTCATCTTCCCTATCTTATGGGTCAACTCAGTTGCCTTGGTAAGCATCCATCACTGCTATAATCCCCATGCTGCAAAATGGTCAGACAGTAATGTGAGTCAAACGCCTAGTGAAAGAGCGTGCCTGAAGAGAGCAGAATACAGACTAAGAAACAATAGCATCATCCAAATATCACCCAAGAGTCACAGAATGCCAGATCGGGTAGTCAGTCAGTCCAATGGTCAAGAGTCATGAATAAGATGCAAAAGCTAGGAAATCAAGAAGTTATTTCCAACAAAGACTGAAAGCAAAGGGGCTATTTAAATCTTTGTAGCCAGTTGTCTGCACTTACGTATGTCTTGCCCTATGTTTAGAGAGAAGCCTCATCGAGGATATTGCTCTGTTCACATCTCGCTTTGCCTAGCCCTGGGTCTTATGGGTTGTCATCTGACTGCTCCAGTTGAACAGGAGATTTGTTGCATATATCTTCCCCACCTTTTGGGGTTGGACTAGATGACCTGCAAGGTCCCTTCCAACTCTGTTAACTCCTCTAGAGCATAGAAGTGCATATGCAGAGTCTCAAAGACTTGTAACATATGCATGGAAACTTGTAAGAGGAAGTGGTTAACCACATAGGCTTAAGCTAGAAGCTTGCTGAACTCGTAAACACAGAAGAAACTTCTAAGTAGGTCAAAATGCCACAGCAACATGCATAGGATATGGGAGGATGGGCAAAGAGCTTCATACGCAGTTAGAAATTCATTGTATGGCTTATATGTAATCACATGTATCTTTACGTATCGCCTTCTGATATTACGTATGTGTGTCAATAAAAAGGGACCCCGGACTCTGGTTCGGGGCAGATCCCATCCAGTGGAAACCTCTGTGTCCAGGAGCGTTTTTCCTAGATTCGGCCTTCATGCGATTCTGTCCACCGGAGTAAACCAGAAAACCACCCTCAGGGAGAGGTCGTGGTTTTCCCAGTCAAAGCCATCCTCCAGGAGAGGAATAGGAAGTGGCTTTCCCATAGAGATTACCATGGTTGATCATCCTCACTTGAACCCTGGCTTCTTGATTCCTGAGGCTGACCATCCTGAAGCACAGGCTCAGCTGGAGCAACATTGTCAGATTCCAGGTCAAAGTCAGACTCTGAATCATGAATTGCAACAACTGCTGAGTGTTGACTGAATAGACCTTGAAAGAGACCGGGTAACAAAATATTCCTCTTCCACTGTGATCTTTTTGTATCACAGCAACATCCACTTGACCTACTGATAGAACTACCATCTCCTTCTTTGCCATATGATAGCAATGCCTGCTGGCACAGAAAATACCACCATGTAAATAACTATGTCTTTCTGCTACTCTCTCTGATGCATGTCATAAAAGATTTTGATTTATGGATAAGCAATGAATCAGCCAAGTCTGTCGATTGTACGACGTTATTCAAGAACGCCAAGTTGGGAGGAGCTTGAGAAGGATCAATTTAAATTGGGTGACTGGTCAACCTAATGACAAATGGGACTCGGTTTAAGTACATGCAAACTGGTGAAAATTGAGGCTCAGAAAAAGGTTTTACTCTCTTGGTAATTGTATCCTATTTCTTTGCCGTGCAAAATGCCACAATACAAACACTATTATCTTTCCAGTTAAACTGGAACAGATCAAGCACTTCTGTGACATCCCTGCAGTTGCATCTCCATCCTGCTCTGACATCACACAGAACATGAGGATGCTCTTTTTTAAAGATTTGTTTTAATCCCATCTTTATTTAAAGAACATTTAAAAAAAAAACTCAAGGCAGTCAATGTACTTACTGCTCCTTCCTCCTCCTATTTTCCCCACAACAAAAACTTTGTGAAGTGAGTTGGGCTAAGAGAAGAGTGACTGGCCCAATGGCACCCAGCCAGATTTTCATGCCCAAGACAGGTCTCAAATACATGGTGTACTGCAGTGGTGGGTTCCTACCAGTGCAGTCCACTCTATAGCACCAGTAGCAGCCCGCTGGTGACGTCACAGTACCGGTGCGGTCGGTTGCCGGTGCCTGGGCGCCGCCATTTAAAAAAAATTCAATTTTTTTTAAAAAATTTATTCTGCGCATGCCCAGAAGCCGAGCTTCTGGCACTGCGCATGCACTGCCTTCCTACCCCACAGTGAGTCCAAGCAGGGGAGGATGGCTGAGGGAGCGTGTGAGATGCTGAAAGAACAGGTGGCAGGAGCTATCTCCATTCCCCTCCCTTCAGCAGTCTGAGAAGCCACGAATGCGCGGTGATGATCCCAGGCATTTTGGCACGTTTGAGGCTTCTCGAGCTGCTGAGGGGAGGGGGAACGGGCGGCAGCAGCCTAGGATCATCGAATGGGGAGAAGCATTCAGGCCGGACGGCGCCTCCTAGAAGAACCGCTGCTGCGGTCTTGCTGCTCCCGCTGCGGGGGGCTGCGTTGCAGGTGGACAATGCCCCCACCACTTCTCCAGCCGCTGCCAAGCTCCCGAGGCCCACACCCACCTGGTCACATGGCTGGCAAGCCACACCCACAAAATAAGCTAGACCCACAGAGTGGTAGTAAAAAAATTAGGAACCTGCCCCTGGTGTACTGATTTCCAGCTTGGTGCTTTAACCCCTAGGCCAGGGGTAGGCAAAGTTGGCTCTTCTATGACTCGTGGACTTCAACTCCCAGAATTTCTGAGCCAATCATGCTAGCTTAGGAATTCTGGGAGTTGAAGTCCACGAGTCATAGAAGAGCCAACTTTGCCTACCCCTGCCCTAGGCCAAACTGACATAGGATGTAGAAACAATTGGAGAGAGACAATCCTATAAGTAACCCAGTCCTAAGCCATGAAAACTTTAAACCCTGAATTGCACTGTGAAACAAATGGAAGCCAATGCAGCTTGCAGAGCAGGGGTGTCACATGTGCCCAAAAACTAGCACCAGAAACTGCCCATGTGCCACATTCTGTATCAGTTGAAACTTCCAAATACTCTTCAAGGGCAGCCCCACATAGAGCAATAGTCCATGCAATAGCCCAGCCTGGAGGTCACAGGGACATGAGTGACTGGGATCGGGGTCCCCCAGTCCAGGAACAGGAGCAACTGACATACAACCTAAAGCTATGCAAAGGATCTCCTACCCATGGCTGCCATGTGATTCATGAAGCCAGACTTCAGAACCCATGGAGGTTAAAACTGATTTATAAAGCATGCCAAGCCATAAGTTTCTTTTTTTTCTCCTTAGTGTGACTTACTGCTTGTTTGACTTAGGTTATATATGCACTACTAACATAAAGCATCTTTGATGGGTGCCAAAATAATAATAATTCATAAATAATGTACATCATTTTAATAATGACTTGTTATGTGGGTGTTATAAATCCCTAGTGGGGAAATCACTTCAGTGCATTATATTACCCCACCCATTATAACCTACGAGATGTTATAGGAAAATAGAATTTAAATACCTGGATTAATTAACAAGGTTGGGGTTTTCCAAATTTAATTAATTTAATTTAATAAACATTCTTATAGGCCGCCCAATCCCGTAGGACTCAGGACGGCATACAGCATAGATAAGAAACGTACAATAAAAACAGTAATAACAGTTAAAAAATAAAAACAGTATTAAAAAAACATTCATTCATGGGGGAATCTGATCTTCTTATTCACCCCACCTGCCAGAAGAGCCATGTTTTTATGGCTTTATGGAAGGCCAGCAGGGTGGGGATAGTCCGGATCTCTGGTGGGAGTTGGTTCCAGAGGGATGGGGCTACCACAGAGAAGGCCCTCCCCCGCGGCCTCACCAACCGACATTGTTTGGCCGATGGGACCCGGAGGAGGTCCCATTGTGCTCTGGGAAACCCTAGGATTCCACAAGAACTTGATGAGTTCTTTGATAGACCTGGGGGTAAGGCAAAATTCACTTAAACACAGCCAGGAGCATTGATAGCAATTTTTCTAAGCCTTAAGGGAGAACGTTTGCTTATTTTCTAGGTGGACCTTTTGCTCTTGATCAGGGAATGTAGGATTTTTTTAAACTAACAGGATCTTCATCCTAAAGAATTCTGAAAGCCCGTGACTTGGGTCAATACACCATCATCACTGTTCATGCACCAACATTTTGCACAATATTCTTGTGTAGAAAGTGGATCTTCAAATGACACTGCAGTGGAAATAATTTCTGCCATTAAAGCTATTAAGGTAATTGTAATTGCCATTAGAGAGCCGTTCCATTGGGAGGTCAAAATCCCCAGATCCAGTCGCTCAGTATATAAAGTCTCTTCCAATATTGCCATCGCAGAGAAAGAGTTCAAGAGTCAATCCAGGTCACCTTCATGATGTCCTCTTTCAGGAATTTCCTGCATTTATATAATCAGAAATGGCATTCTTGACAATAAATAAGCAAATGTGTCCTCCTCCGCAATGTGAAACAGGAATTTCAAAGCAACTGGAAGAGGAAAAAGAACTAGCAGAGCACAAGAGAAAGGGTAGGTTAAAAACAGCATTTATCTAACTATCCCAAGATTCTACCTTAATGATCCCATCACCGCCCCTGCCATTAGATGAGATGAATTGGCAAAGAATGGTGAAATATCTTTGTTTTCTACCTTCCTTTTGATCTCTGTTTAAAACCAAGTTTTGAAAATGTACTGTTTTTATCCCAGAGGCGAATACAACCGCAGTAACGTAATTTACCATTTCTCTTGATGCATTTCTATTGTTTTCCTCCCATTTAAATTCTAGTTTAGAGTCTGAAAAATAAAATGGTGTTGCCAGCAAACCCAGGTGTTCATTTTTGATGCATCAGCTACTTTCAATATTGCAAATAAAGCACTCACTAGATGCTTCCAGCTATTTACGGGCTAGGTACATCTGAACTGCACTTAGTGCTCCCTATTGTGAAAGTAAAATTCTCAGCCTTTCTGCTTTGCTTTTTACTAACATCTTCCCCGGTGTTGCAATTATTCCAGTTGTTGTTCAGTTCCTAGATTGTGTCCGACTCTTCGTGACCCCATGGACCATTAGAGCCGAGGTGGCCCAGTGGTTAGAGTGCAGCACTGCGGGCTACTTCAGCTGACTGCAAGCTGCAGTTCAGCAGTTCAAATCTCACCAGCTCACGGTTGACTCAGCCTTCCATCCTTCCGAGGTCGGTAAAATGAGGACTCAGATTGTTGGGGGCAATATGCTGACACTGTAAATCGCTTAGAGAGGGCTGTAAAGTACTATGAAGTGGTATATAAGTAAGTGCTATTGCTATACACCGGACCCTCCCTGTCCTCCATTGTCTCCCAGAGTTTGCTCAAATTCATGTTCATTGCCTCAATGACACTATCTAACCATCTCGTCCTCTGCTCTCCTTTTGCCTTCAATCTTTCCAACATCAGGGTATTTTCCAATGAGTCCTCTAATTATTGTAGTTAACTACAATAGTTAACTACAATAGTTAACTACAATAAGCACCATTGTACCAATAAGCACCTTTAGGAATCATTTAATTAATAGTGGTTTTCGGGAAACTATGGGTGAAGAAAGAGTTAAACACCATCCCTTACAGATTTGGCTTAGTCTTCTCATACACTGTAAAAATTCCAGAATTTCCAGTGATTCATTTAACACCATATGTAGTTTGTACCTGAAATAAATCTAGGGCATGTCGTAGTAGCAAGAATACCCATATATGCTGCTGTTACAGTTCTTCACATCACTCATGATTCTTGGCCATTACAAGGACAGGTCCATGCAGTTTTCTTGGCAATGGAAAGTGTTTGCCATTGCCTTCTTTCTAGGGCTATGAAAAGGACTAACTAGCTCAAAGTCATCAGCTGGTTTCCGTGTCTAAGGAAGGACCAAATCCAGGTGTTCTTTCTAGCACAAGGTAGAAATGGCTATGATATCCATATTAGAAACTAAAGCCAATTTTACAATTTGGAACAGTTTCAGGATATTCTAAAGATCTTTTTCTAATCCATGATCATTTTGGATATGTATATACTATATGTGCGTATGTGTATATTTTTATTCTTCCATGCAATCAGGTCCGATTCTCAAGACTGCCTGACAAGTTTCTACAGTTTTCTTGGCAGATTTTTCAGAAGTGGTTTGCCACTGCCTCCTTCTTGGGCTGAGAGAAAGTTACTGGTCCACGGTCTCCCAGCTGGTGGGGGGGACTAGAAGTCATGGCCTCCCAATTTCTAGCCTGATGCCTTAACCACTGCACTAAACTGGCTCACTCTGCATATGTATATGAGGTTTTTTGCATACTGTACTTTTCGGAGTATAAGACGCACCTTTCCCCCCCCTAAAAGAGGCTGAAAATTTGGGTGCGTCTTATACTCCGAATGTAGCTTTTTCGAGGCTTTTTTTTCCAGCCCTAACGAGGTGCTAACGATCTTCCCAGCTTGCAGGATTTTTTCATTCCTACTCCCTCCGAATAAGTTTTTTCCAGCCCTAAGTCTTTGCAGGCTTGTTTTCATTGCTACTCCCTCCGAAGATTTTTTTCAGCCCTAACCAGGGGATAAAATAATGTGCTGAAGCTAACCAGACTAAGGACGCTAGCCAGATGAATACCTGGTAGGTAGATTTTTTCCCTATTTTCCTCCCCCAAAACTAAGGTACGTCTTATACTCCGGTGCGTCTTATACTCCAAAAAATACAGTAGCTATACATGCACATGGTAGGGGCTTACACATGCTTATGCTTGTGTTAAGTCTAAAATGTTTCTCCAAATACAGCTCCAAGCCATTGTTCCTCAGCTACTGGAATGTACACCACTGGTGATCTATAGAAGAAATGTGTAAGTTTTCAGTTGCATGTACTGAGAGTCAAAGAAATATGGCATCTCACCAGAACATTTCCTACAGTCAGTGATGGCAGCAGCCTCTGAAATTTTGGGTTAGGTAGGTATAATATGAGTTTTATTATGGGGGAGTGCTTGGAGGAACACTACTACTCTGTGGCAGATGTTTCAGTTCTAATTTGCTCTCATTTTTTGGATATATTTCATGTTGGGGTTTAGTTGGAGAATGCTCAATAGAAAAACAACTGCTTCAATCCTAGTTAACTTTCATTATTTGCATGTATCTCTTGACTGAGGCTTAGGTGCCAGGGCGTCATCCTAATTAGATCTCAGTTGGGGTATAATAACAATATTGCCTAGCAATGATTGCAATTTTATATCCTTCAAACCTATGGAAATGGATAAATATAAACCTGAAAATCTATCTATAGCCTTAGATTTTTGTTGGAATCAATTTTCATTCCCTCTCTTGGTGAGACAAAGGTTCTTTGTTAGTGTGCTTAATGGAACGTAAAATATAAAACTACTGTTTTAAGTCATGCGTCCAGAAAAATGGGTGCCATTTTCTTGAACTTTTTCTAAAATATTCAGGCCCAGGAATCTAGAGGCTATTGTTTTTTCCCCCCTAACTGAGAAAATCTACAAAATGAACTTTACTAGTTTGCAATATCCAGGGATATGGAAGTTATACTGATAACATAAATATTTCCTTCTTTTTCCTACAAAATATAGGAAGCCATGGTCATGGAGAACTATACCACAGTGCATGAGTTTATTTTTCTGGGATTTAGTGACTTGCCAAACCTACAGATCCCACTCTTTGCTTTTTTCCTAATGGTATATATTATCACAGTGACTGGAAATGCTGGGATGATCCTATTAATCAGGATGTGCTCACAACTTCATACCCCCATGTACTTCTTCCTAAGAAATTTGTCTTTTGTAGATCTCTGTTACTCTTCTGTTGTCACACCCAAAATCCTACTAGACTTGGTTGTAAAGAAAAGAAATATTTCGTTGACTGGATGTGCTCTACAAATGTGGTTTTTCTGTCTCTTTTTAGCCACTGAATGTTTCCTCTTGGCCGTAATGGCATATGACCGATATAAGGCCATTTCCAATCCACTTTTGTATACATTCATCATGTCACAGAGATTGTGCACCAGGTTGGCAATCATTCCTTACCTTGTTGGAATGCTGAATGCTACCACACATACAACTTTATCTTTTCAGCTGACCTTCTGTCATGGCAATATAATTAACCATTTCTTCTGTGATATCCCTGCAGTCATATCCTTATCCTGTTCAGACACTCAACTCAACAAGGGAGTGCTTTTCGGTCTATCTTGCACCCTTGGTATTGTAAGCACTTCTATTATTGTTGTCTCGTATACCTACATTGTTCTAGCCATCCTGAGAATCCGCTCCAATGAGGGCAGGCGCAAAGCTTTTTCGACCTGTTCAACCCATCTCACAACAGTATCTATCATTTATGGAACCCTCTTCTTCACCTATGTGAGACCCAGCTCCTTCTCAACGGTAGATGAGGACAAAATTATCTCCATGTTCTACACTGTGGTGATCCCCATGTTGAACCCTTTGATCTATAGCTTGAGGAACCAGGACGTAAAAGAAGCAATGAGGAAATTGACTATGGGTAAAAAGTTCCACACAAAATAAAAAAGCATGTCCTATAATGGATTCTGTTCTTGATTGATTAATTATGTACCATCAGGTAATCGTTGACTCTTAGCAACTGCATAGATAGATTTTCTCCATGATGCTCTGACCCTAATCTGCTCTTTTATGTCTTCCAACAATGCATTCATCACTATAACTGAGTCCACCTATCTTGCTTGCTGGCCGTACTTTCCTTATCTTTCTTTTTATCTTTCCCACTTGGAGGAAGCGTCCCACTTCTGTGGAAAGTTACATCTTCATGCAAAGTATCTGTAGAAATATAATTTGAATCTGTTCATTTGTGCTTCTGGAGCGCTCTGTATCGATTTGTTCAAGTAGCTTGTAAATATTCTTACTCAGCAAAAGAAATGCATTGCTTTAATCTTTTGTGTTGCTTCCATATGATACAAAATTATGTTTAAAGTAGAGTACTATAAAGTGATATGAAATTTAGCCATCTACTGTATATTAATTTAATTCTAATATATATTTAATTCTAATTCATAAATTAGAAAAGTCAATCCTGGACAAAATAAAATTTGCCTATTTCTTGATCAACAACTCTCATATTTTGGGCATGTGATGAAAATGGATGATGAAACAGAAAAACTACTATGATTGGCAAAGTTATCAGAAGTAAAAAAAAAGCAAAAACAGTGGAATCTGGTGGAATCAAAGAAAATATATGTTTGTCAATTAGAAGAATTACAAGTTATTTCTAGGGACAGATCAAGATGGTAAATATTTCTCCATGAAGTCAATAGAAGTCAAGTCTGACTCAATGTCACCTAACAAGCCAGAGTCCAACTAGGAAAACTTCTTATCTCATATACAGAGGAATGCTGTATACAGGGGCAAACAAGTCCATTTTAATTCTTACCATTATGTTAAAATAATATTTGTGAGGATCAGAATCTGAAAATAGAAGATATTTTTTGTTATGGATTTATTGTATTCAGTCTAGATCAGATGACAGATTTTTGTGTTTGATCTCTCAAAGGGTTCTGAAGAAGCTTCTTGGATGAGAAGCTAAACATTTTGAAAGAAAAAAACCAAGAAAGTCCAGTTGCCTTTTTGGGGGGGAAATCTTTGGAACAATCATGGTCTTGATGATGAGAATCTCCATAGTTCTACAGAGGAATCATTAAGTCTGTCATCTGCACCTCTATAGCTGTCTGGTTTGGTTCTGCAACCCAACAAGACAGACACAGACTTCAGAGGATAATCAGAACTGCAGAAAAAACAATTACTGCCAACCTGCCTTCTATTGAGGACCTGTATACTGCATGAGTCAAAAAGAGGGCCGTGAAAATACTTACAGACCTCTCACATCCTGGACATAAATTGTTTCAACTCCTACCCTCAAAATGATGCTATAGAGCACTGCACACTAAGACAACTAGACACAAGAACAGTTTTTTCCCGAACGCCATCACTCTGCTAAACAAATAATTCCCTCACCACTGTAAAACTATTCACTAGGCTGCATTACTATTACTATTAGTTTTTCTCATCGTTCCTATCACCCATCTCCTCCCACTTATGACTGTATGACTGTAACTTGTTGCTTGTATCCTTACAATTTATATTAATATTGATTGTTTCCTGATTGCTTATTTGAACCCTATGACAACTAATGTATCTTTTCTTTTATGTACACTGAGAGCATATGCACCAAAGACAAATTCCTTGCATGTCCAATCACACTTGGCCAATAAAGAATTCTATTCTATTCTATTCTATTCTATTCTATTCTATTCTATTCTATTCTATTCTATTCTATTCTATTCTATACAGAGTAGAACTCATTAATCAAAAAACAAAACAAAAAACACTAAATGGCAATATATCCAGTTATGACATATTTATAGCTAAATATGGAGGTACAGCCCTATCTTCAAACTGGTTTTATTTATAGAGGATGTAGTGAACTGTCAGAAGCTTATAGCTGTTACTCTTAAGCAGCATTACACTAGGATACATCCAGACATGTAAAATGGTTCAAAGTACTATATGTCCCCCAAAAATTGTTCTGTTTATGCAGCCAGCTTTTGCATTCTGCAGTTCACGAGACTGGCATATGGGGCAAGTTAAGATGCACTGATCGGTGGATTTTCTGGTCAATGCAAAAAACACATAGCAAACATGCTCATTAACATAAGGTGAAGCTGAGACTGAGTGAAGAGGCCAGTGGTCACAACCTGATCTGCAAGATAGATGGGTGTTTTCGACTCCTGATTTATTGAGAAGCCCCATTCTGTGGATCACCTGTAATTTCTAATCCATGGGAACCTCTATTACCATATTACATTGGATCCTGATAAAATAGGTGAGGTTCTCTCCTCTGCTTTACTGGGAAGCCCGTGCTCAGACAACCTGCCCACATGCTTATTGACAAATGATATGGAGGATCTGGGAAAAGAGTGTGACCTCCCCTTCCAGATTCTCCATGCAACCTGCCAACGTACTGTACAGCAGGGATGAAAGGCATGCTGAGGACGTGATTACCAATATGCTATGTGAGGGATCTGGGAAGAAAGAGAAAATTTAAGTTTAAAAAAGGTAAGCAATATGTAAAGTACCTGATCACCAATTTCCACTGTTAGGAACTGGAGGGAAGGGGATATTTTAACTTTTGTATTTTCTGTATTTTTTAATTATTGTATTTTGTATTGTTGTACATTTTAATTATTGCTTTTTATCTTGTAATGGATCTAACATGTTGTGAGCCGCCCTGAGTCCCCAGGGATTGGGCGGCATAGAAATCCATTAAATTAAATTAAATTAAATTATCACAACTAGAACTACGCAAGAGAAGCTGAGATCTCACTGCCTGATGCATTCTCAGCAACCTCACCCCTGAAGGGCCACATTTCCTGCAAATAATAAGATTTATGTTAGAATTTGTAGTCAAAATTGAACACAACTTTTTCCTTTGGCTAGGAAAAAAAATTAAGTTAGGTGGTCTCAGCTATGACCTGGAAAAGAAATGAAGATTTGGTCAAGTTGTCCCCTTCTCAAGCTGAAGTTAAGGGAACATTGGGTTAGATATTGAGGAATTTATGGTGGCATAAATAAAGTATAATATTCAATGCATGTACACTGATAGAAAATTATGTTGACATCTTTAAATAATCTTTCTGTAGATTTGAAATTAGGGTTTAATTTAATTTAATTTAATTTAATGGATTTTAATTAAATTGTTAATTTAACAACAGCATTATTTCATAAATATTGCACATTTAGGCATCTTTTTCAGGAAGAATTTGAGATATTGTAGAAGTGCTGCTCAAAATAGCCCAATTTGTGTGATCCAGTCAAATATCTCTGAACTCAAAAGGAGGATTCACATCAAGCTGTTAACTTAAAGGATACCTATGAACAGACAATAACTGATTCAAATGAGTACATTGAAATATCGTACAGGAGACATGTCAACACCCGAGATACCTTACAAGATAGTCTTTACTTACAAAAAGCTCAAGAACTAGAACATAAAGTTAGATCAGTCCTTTTGTCATTGCTTAGTCAGCAGGCACCTGGAACTGATGGAATACGAATAGAAATATGGCAAGGAACTGAAGAAGAATCAATAAAGGTTTAACCATAGTGTGCCAACAAATCTAGAAAACAATACAGTGGTCAACTAATTTTAAAAAATCAATCTATATTCCAATACCAAAAAAGGGAGAATTAGCAGAATATGCAAACTGACATACTATGTCCTTAATTTCAGATGTAGTAAAATAGTGCTTAAGAACTGTCAACATTCCCAGAAAGAACAGTCATAGAATAACATAGAATAACAGGGTTGGAAGGGACCTTGAAGGTCTTGTATTCCAACCTCCTGCTCAAGCTCTTCTTCCTGTAGCATTCCAGACAAATGATTGTCCAATCTCTTCTTGAAAACCTTCAGTGAAACTCACAACTTTCAGAGATCAGTCATTCCACTGATCAATTGTTCTCACTATCAGATAATTTCTCCTTAATTCTAGTTTGAACCTCTCTTTAATGAGCTTCCACCCATTCTTTTCCTGCCCTCAGGTACTTTGGAGAATAGGTTGACCCTCCTCTCCTCTGTGACAGCTCCTCAAGTACTGGGAGACTAGACTCTTTGTTAGACTAGTTCCAACAAGAATTCATCATACGGCTTAGCCTCCAAACTCCTTATCATTTTATTGCTCTTCTCTGCACTCATTCTAGAGTCTCAGCATATTTCTTGTATTGTGGTGACCAAAACTAAACACTGTAGTCCAAGTGTGGCCCTACCAGTGCAGTATAAAGGAGTACTATTACTTTCATGTGATGTTATCCCTCTGTTGATACAGCCTAGAACTGCATTGGCTTTTTTTATTGCTTCGTACTTATCTACATGTTTCATATCTGAGTTTCCCTTCCTTCTCAGTCCTTATCTCAGTCCTTATCTCAATGTTTGATTGGTTGTCTTGAGGTTTATGGAACAATGATTAGAATGCAGTATTGCAGGCTAAGTCGGCCCACAGCCAGGAGTTTGATCCTGACCTGCTCAAGGTTGACTCAACCTACCATACTTCTGAGATCAGTAAAATGAGGGCCCAGACTGTTGGGGGCAATATGCTGAAATTGTAAACCATTCAGAGTCCTGTAAAGTGCTATGGAATGCTATTATGCTTGGGATTGGGTCCTAAAAATTGGTTTCCCTCCTCTTTAGTTTTCATTTAAAGCCCTTTGGATAAGGTGAGCCAGTTGATTTCCAAACACAGGCATTCCCAATAAGTAAATGCTACTTTTTTGTAAGACAACATTAACATAATTTTGCTATCTGAAAGTACAAATCACCTGCCATCTCTTTTACAGCCTGAGAAGTTGGGGGGGGGGTCCCTTCTAAGACTCTTTCTCCAATCATTATGCAGCTGCAGGCTATGGTCTCTCTTATCTGACTGTTCTCTAGGCAGAATCTCTTCCGCATGTCTCATGATCATTTCTATATAACACTGTAAGATCTTCCAATGCAGTTTAGATCCCTAAGTGGAAAGAGATACCAGACACTCAAGATGGCACTCAAGGTGGCGCAGCGGTTAGAGGCAGTACTGCAGGCCACTTTAGCTGACACTGATCCGCAGGTCAGCGGTTCAAATCTCACCGGCTCAAGGTTGACTCAGCCTTCCATCCTTCCGAGGTAGGTAAAATGAGGACCCAGATTGTTGGGGGCAATGTAAATATACATTGCTTACTGGTGTAAACCGCTTAGAGAGTTGTTGCACTGTGAGGCGGTATATAAATCTCACTAAATAAATAAATAAATAAAATGCTGAAGAACATGAGACTCTTGGAGATCATCTGACCTGTTCTGCAGATTCCAAGGCACAGGTTTATTTTGCAAAGATAGCTAATAATGCACTAACAGGAAGAAACTGAAGCATCTTCAGATTAAATACATTTTCCCAGTGCAAGTAATCCCATTCATGATCATTTCTATATAACACTGTAATATCTTCCAATGCAGTTTAGATCCCTAAGTGGAAAGAGATACCAGACACTCAAGATGGCTTTAGAAAATGCTGAAAGAACATGAGACTCTTGGAGATCATCTGACCTGTTCTGCAGATTCAAGGCACAGGTTTATTTTGCAAAGATAGCTAATAATGCACTAACAGGAAGAAACTGAAGCATCTTCAGATTAAATATATTTTCCCAGTGCAAGTAATCTTTATACCCACCGGAACAAAAAAAAGTAATTGCTGGTTAGCACCTGATGGTGGCAATACACTCCCCCCAAACTCCAGCAAGCAAGCCGAAAGACCCAAGCAAATATAAAGACGCCTTTCTGTGCTGCAACACCAGAGATCCATCCTAAGAAGTCCTTTTCTGAAGCCCATGCATTAAGGCTGCTTAAGGATTTCTCTCTCAGCAAAATACAATTTAATCTCAGGTAAGAAGGGCTAGGATAACTGTCAGGAATGAGAAAGAAAGAAATCTAAACAATGCATCATTTCATAATTGAGGTGGACGGGGGGGGGGAATAATGCAGTATTATTGCACTAAAGTGATTATGAGATATGATTTCAGAACAAGGGGAAGATAAACATGCAATAGAAAGACCAAAATCTGGAAAGGTTAACTGGCATGTTTTAGTAGTATTGTAATCTGATTTTTTTAAAAACAATATCAACTTTCAATTCTTACCCAAACCATTTTTTTCAGTAAGAGTTGAAATTGGGATTTTTTTTATTATTTTTTTATTTATTTTTTATTTTATTTTTTGCATGAAAAAAGCACTGTGTGTTATATGGGGGAATGAAGTCTGTTTTGCCTTCACTTTCTGTTTGTGGGGAACATTTGTAGCTGACCTTACTTTCTACTTTTATTTGCAGAAAAGGATAGATGGCAAAAACAAATTGCACCTTGGTGTATGAATTCATCCTGCTTGGATTTGCTGGGTCACGAGAATTACAGATTTTGCTCTTCGTTTTCTTCCTGATAATTTATTTCATTACCTTGCTGGGAAATTTTGGGATGTTTCTGTTAATCCAGATAGACTCTCGACTTCACACCCCCATGTACTTCTTCCTTAGTAACCTGTCATTACTTGACCTTTGCTATTCTTCTGTGGTCACCCCAAAGATGTTGATAGACTTTGTAACAGAAAGCAAAACCATTTCCGTAAGCGAATGTGCAGCACAAATGTGGTTTTTTGCATTCTTCGTGGCTGCTGAATGTTATCTCTTAGCCTCCATGGCATATGATCGGTATGTAGCTATTTCTAATCCATTGCTTTATACGGTTATGATGTCTAGGAAAACCTGTCTGTTACTCTTAGTTCCACCTTGTTTTGCTGGAGTAATAAATGCCATGACACACACAGTTATGACTTTCCAATTAACTTTCTGCAAGTCCAAGATCGATCATTTTTTCTGTGATATCCCTGCTGTTATATCCCTCTCCTGCTCTGACACCCAAATCAACAAGATGGTGCTTTTTATCATGTCCTGTGCTCATGGTTCTCTCAGCAGCATTTTCATTATTATCTCTTACATCTATATTCTTTCTGCCATCCTGAGGATCCGATCTGTGGAGGGGCAACGAAAGGCTTTCTCCACCTGTTCCACCCACTTCACTGCTGTTTCCATCTTCTATGTCACCCTCTTCTGTATATATGTGCGGCCCAGCCATAGTTTTCTACCAGACCAAGGCAAGATGTTTTCTGTGTTTTATGCAGTGGTCATCCCCATGTTAAACCCATTGATCTACAGCATAAGGAACAAGGAAGTACAAGATTCCATAGGGAGATTGATCAGAAGAAAAAGACTTCCATGAATCTTGAGCTAGTCTCCTAAGTGATGAATCTTTCTCCAAAAAGAAAAATAATGATTTAAATTGTATGAGTGTCTTTAAATCGTAAGCTGCCTAGAGTTGCCGCAGCGAGATGGGCGGCATAGAAGTTTAATAATAAATAAAATAAAATAAAATAAAATTTAGACCTTTTGCTTTTAAAATACAACAGGTAAGGTTTTAATAACAAAGAGCATGCGGAATAAAATTTTATTTTGCAGTAGTTACAAAACAGTACTGTGGAATCAATCAAATTAATCCTGAGCTTCTATGATTGCTAATTATTTTGTTGTAGATAATATTTTTTTCACTTTTCTTATTCCATCACCCCCGTATTAACTAACTCTAGTCTTTTCAGTCCTGAGGGATGAGCACATACAGTTTTACATAATGTTCCATAAAGGATGTTGATCTCATCCTGGCAGAGAATCACAGTCTTTATCCGCCTAGAAACCACTGGTCTAGGGCAGAGGTCTCCAACCTTGGCAACTTTAAGACTTGTGGACTTCAACTCCCAGAATTCCTCAGCCAGTTGGCTGAAGAACTCTGGGAGTTGAAGTCTACAAGTCTTAAAGTTGCCAAGGTTGGAGACCCTTGGTCTAGGGGAAAGAAATGTCTGCCTTCAAACAGAGGTTTAAAAAAAAGGTTTATTTCCCTTTTAGGTATTCAAAGGTGACAGGGTCTCTTGCAACACTGAAGGTCTTATGGGCTGCCCCCAGAATCCTCCCAAAGTTTCCATTGAATGAAATGGAAAGCTGTCAGATGAACGGCAAGTGAAAATGCTGGGCTTTTTTCTTCTTCTTCATTTTAACATAAAGGAAATCAAACGGGCTCAGCAAGGGGAAGCGTCTGGCTTATCTTGTCTGGGCACAGAAATTAAGCAAAATCAGCCATGGTTACATTTTGGATGGGAGACACCAAAGAATCCTGGGACTCTTGGCTAGCCTGGGATGTCAAAAAAATGCTTCCTGGAAGAAGGCAATGGGAAACCATTTTTTTGTGATTGCCAAGAAAACTGCATGGATATATGGATTTTTACTCAATGTATCCTCTGTCATGATGTTCAAAGGTCAAGTGCAGCCCTCAGCTATCCCCCGCCCAGTTGTTGTTTAGCTTTATTATTCGCTGTTAGAAATATGTAAGATGCATATGCCTATGGTCAAGTTGGTCAAGATGGGAGAAAGTTCCTGGAGATTCATTCATTCATCCTCTTTTTGATTTTCACTTGAGACCACTGGCAAGCGAGGGTGGGGGGGAAGTACCCAGAAATTTCAGTTAAGAAGCTTGTATCTTTCACAAAACACTATCCGTGTTTTGTGAAACTCTTCTGCTGTGACCTCACCTACATAGTCTCTCTGGAGAGTCCACTGATCTCCATACTAAGGTAACCTTAAGTTTTCTTTAGCTGTCCTGGTGTTCAACTGGGTTTTTTTTCCCCACAATAGAAAAGATATTGCCCTAGATACAATCAGAGACTCCCGACTAACTGTTCTGTCGGCAGTGCTCTCAATGGATCCCATTCAGAGAGTGGGATCAGCATAGCACCGGTTAAGCACTTTAGGTTGGTGCAGGTCTACCTCTTTCCTCCTGACCTTCAAGAACTGGAGCTCCAGTGAGTACCCAGCTTGGAGACATGGACCACTCCAAACAAGATTTTCTTTTGCATTGTCAGTGTGTTGTGGCCTGTCGGCCGCCGGCCCCTCCAGCAGCCGAATCAGAGAAGGAGGAGGCATGGAAGTCAGGATCAGCATCAAGGCAACCCAAGAGCTCCGAGGGGGAAGAGGAAATGGAGCTGTCAGAGAAAGAGACAGAGGCGGAGCCTGGGCCATCCATCAGCCCTCAGATGGACAGTCAACAGCCCCCAGGTCTGGAGGTGGTTGATGAGGAAGAGGAGGAACAGCTGGTTCCAGTGCCCTGATGCGCAGATGCGCAGAAGGCAGAGAAGAGGAGAGAATTGGAAAGCCGTGGGCCAATCCTGGGGAAGGAAAAGCCATCGCTGCTAGTGATGTCCCACCCTAGCTCTGGGGATAAAAGGCAGGGGGTGGAGATGAATAGATGTGGCAGAACAGCGGTGGGTTTCTCCTGGTTCAGACCTGTTCTTAGAACCGGTAGCGCTGGCAGCAGGAGGCCCCAGCCACCCGCCCAGCATGCACAGAAGCGTCGCGTGCATGAGCGCACGCACGAACCGGTAGTAAAGGGTTTTAGAACCCACTACTGTGGCAGACCACTATGCATCTTCCGGCCAGCCAGACTTGTTAGCCTGCGTTGGGAGAGAAACCTTTTGCCGGGGCTGCTGGCGCTCCTAATAAAGGAATCTTTGAGTTAACTTCAGAGGGTTTGTCTTGTTTGGAGAGCTAGGTCAGAACACAATGGCTGAACCTAGGTTCTCCTCGATTGACCCTTATCTACTTTTTTGGTGCCCTACATGACTCTCCACTCTAACCAATCTAAATGCAGAGGAAAATGCTTTAACTACAAAGAAAGACCTGATTACACTTTTTTTTTCCAAACTGCAAAGTAAGATTCCCTTGACTAAAGGCAGAATAAGATTGACGAAACATGTAGGCAAAGATACCTCTCACATGGTTTCACCAATTACAACTCAATCTCATCTCCATAATTAACCATGTCCCGTGTTTTAAAGGAGAAAATCTGGCACAATGCTGAACCACTTTAGGCAGAGGAGCCGCTTTAGCTGTTGGCCAAATTACAGAGTATCTGCTTTAACAAAGAAGGCAGGAACGTGCCATTCCCATTTCAAAATGGCTTTGTAAAATAAAAGCCTGTTCAATATTTCACAGAAAACAATTTTTTAAAAAATGTTTAAGGAAATTGGTGTGAAAGGTGTGTATAAAACTACTTAGAGAATTCTAGAATAAAAGGGCTGGAGGGGATCCTGGAGATCATCTTAGAGATCCCAAGTTGGCGATTCCTAACAGTACAGGATCTCTTACTGTAACCCACCTTCTATAGGTCAACCATTCAAATACATAAGGACAGCTGTCCTGACTCTTGGAGATCTGACCTGCTCCACAGATTCCAAGGCATAGGTGTATTTTGCAAAGACAGCCAATGAGAAATGTGCACTAACAGGCAGAAACTGAAATACTTAAATACAATTTTTTTCAGTGCAAGTAATCTTTTTTTATATAAACAAAAAATAACAACATACAAACATATAATATTAGGACTCTTAGTTCCTATCTTAAATATATCTGAAGATCAGTTCACCAAATTTTATACACATATACTATAAATATTTATATTTCTTTTCTATATCTGTGATTACTATATGCTCTTTTATATACCGTATTTTTCAGACTATAAGATGCACCGAAGTATAAGACGCACCTTAGTTTTGGGGGAGGAAAACAAGGGAAAAAGGCCTCTGCCTCCAAGCAATTTGCCAAACAGCAAACAGCAAACAGCACGGATGATATACACCGTTTGCTGTGTATTTCTGTGCATGTGTGCCTGATTCATAGAAATAGCAAAGAATTGGAGAAATGTACATTATGCCAGAAAGTTTTCTTAAATGTAGTCACACTAACTCTTCCTAATTATTTAAATAGATCTACTCCAAGGTAACTAAACTTTAATACTAAACAGGACACTGTTACATTTCATGTACAGAACTGTTAAAATTAATTAGAATTTCTGGAAGTATACATTATTCTCTATTATTTAAAAGAAGATACAATAGCACTGGGCCTCTTCAGAGCAAGCATTTATTTTAAAAAGCTTCTTTATTTTGTTAAGTTGTCTAGATTTACAGGGATCTCCAACCCTGGCAACTTTAAGACTTGTGGACTTCAACTCCCAGAATTCCACAGCCAGCAAAGCTAACAAAGCTGGCTGTGGAATTCTGGGAGTTGAAGTCCACAAGTCTTAAAGTTGCCAAGGTTGGAGACCCCTGGCTCTAGAACAATAATAAAGCAGTCTTTAAAAAATAAGTCAAATAATTTGAACATTCTACAGACATTTATAGTTATTCACTTACACCCTTCCATCCAGTTCAGCAAAAAATAAAAATCTGCGTGTCTCTCCCAGCTATTTGCCTCTTTGTATAAGGTGACCAGACGTCCCGCTTTTGGCAGGACAGTCCCACTTTTTAATAATTTGTCCCGCGTCCCACGGCGTTTCAAAAAATTCCCGCTTTTTGAATTTGCCCTGCACACCCCTCTGCCTCCTGCCTCGCCTGCCTCCTCCTGCCAGGCGGGGAGGGAGGGCAGTGAGAGGGGCAGCAGCGGTCTTGCCTGTTCGTCACCACAGAGCCGAAGAAGCTGGTGGCGTTCGCGGCGCAGGGCTTCCCCCGGCCGCCAGAACGTCGCCATTTGCGTTCTTTTGCCCTCTGTGCAAGCAGAACGCTTTGCGCATGCGCAGAGGGCAAAAGAACACAAATGGCGTCGTCACGGCAGCCGGGGAAAGCGGGCGGGGGAAGCCCCACACCGTGACCGCCAGCAGCTTCTTCAGCTCTGCGGCGACGAACAGGCAAGACGGCACCGCTGGGAACCCACCCCTGGCTGCGATGAAGGGGGTGTGTTGGGGGGGGGTGCACAAAGCTGCAGGATAAGAGAGAGGGACTTCTCCCGTCTTGCTCCCCTAGAAACCCCCCCTCGTCAATGGTGTCCCGCTATACAAATATTAAAATCTGGTCACCTTTTCTTTGTAGTTAGTTTCACTTTCATTTTCCCATGTGGCAAACCTAATCAGCTGTAGGTTGGGAACCTGCTAGTGACTTGCTTGGCTTTACAGGCTCTTCCCTCTTTCCTGCAAGCAGGTAAATTGCTGGAAGACAGAGGCCAAAGAGTGGGTGGGTGGGTGAGGCTGCATTTGGTATATAAGACACACCCAAGTTTTCATCCTCTTTTTGGGGGTAAAAAGGTGCATCTTATACTCCGAAAAATATAGTATACACATTTATTTTCTGGTCTGTTTTGTTTTATTACTTACATCTATATAAATTTAATAATTGATATTTACACATTCTATAATAAATTATCCCTATTCTTAAACCATTCATAAAATCTATTCCATGTTCAATAATATTCTGATTCCTCCTTGTCTTGTAATTCTTTCGTCCTCTTATCCATCTCAGCGCAATAATCTTTATGCCCTCTGGAACAGCAACAAAAAGTAATTATTGGTTATTATCTGATGATGGCAGTATACTCCCCAAACTCTAGTAAGGCTGAAGGACAAATATAAAGACGTCTTTCTGTGCTGCAAGGCCAGAAATCCATCCCAAGAAGTCCTTCTCTGGAATGCATGCATGGGTTTTCTCTGATCTGACTGCTTAAAAGGATCCTCTCTGTGCAAAATACAATTTAATCCCAGGTAAGAGTGATTAGGTTCACAGTCAGGAACAAGAAATCTAAATAATACATCATTTCATAGTTGAGGTGGACAGTGGGGAAAATGCAGCATTACAGCATAAAGAGATTGGGGCATTTATGGAGTATGATTTTAGGAGAAGAGAAAGATAAAACTGCAAAATTTGGAAAGCTTAAGAGGCATGTTTAGAAGTATTTTTTGTTGAAATTGCACATGATGTGTGTAATCTGTTTTTTTAAATCAAGTTTCACTTGTTATCCAAACTTTCTATTTTTTTAGGTAACAGCTGAAATGGGGGAGGGGTAAAATGTTACATGTGGGAATGTCCTTTTTTAAAATCTTCTTTCATTCATTGTCAATGTTTTGCGCCATTTTGCAGCTAAGCTTACTTTCCAATTTCCTTTGCAGAAAAAGTGCACATGGCAAAAGCAAATCACACACTGGTATATGAATTCATTTTGATTGGATTTGCTGAATCTCCCGAATTACAGGTTTTGCTCTTCATTTTCTTCCTGATAATTTATTTCATTACCTTGCTGGGAAATTTTGGGATGTTTCTGTTAATCCAGATAGACTCTCGACTTCACACCCCCATGTACTTCTTCCTTAGTAACCTGTCATTACTTGACCTTTGCTATTCTTCTGTGGTCACCCCAAAAATGTTGACAGATTTTGTAACAGAAAGCAAAACCATTTCCTTAAGCGAATGTGCAGCACAAATGTGGTTTTTTGGCTTCTTTGTGGCTGCTGAAGCTTATCTCTTAGCCTCCATGGCATATGATCGGTATGTAGCTATTTCTAATCCATTGCTTTATACGGTTATGATGTCTAGGAAAACCTGTCTGTTACTCTTAGTTCCACCTTGTTTTGCTGGACTATTAAATGCCATGACACACACAGTTATGACTTTCCAATTAACTTTCTGCAAGTCCAAGATCGATCATTTTTTCTGTGATATTCCTGCTGTCATATCCCTCTCCTGCTCTGACACACAAATCAACAAGATGGTGCTTTTTATCATGTCCTTCATTCTTGGCTCTCTCAGCAGCATTTTCATTGTTATCTCTTACATCTATATTCTTTCTGCCATCCTGAGGATCCGATCTGTGGAGGGCCAGCGGAAGGCTTTCTTCACCTGTTCCACCCACCTCACTGCTGTTTCCATCTTGTATGTCACCCTCTTCTGTACATATGTGCGGCCCAGCCATAGCTTTCTAGCAGTCCAAGGAAAGGTTTTTTCTGTGTTCTATACAGTGATGATCCCCATGTTAAACCCACTGATCTACAGCATAAGGAACAAGGAAGTACAAACTGCTGTAGGCAGGGTGATCAGAAGAAAGGGGCTTTTATAAACTAAATTAAGATTTCCAGCTTTGTGCAAAATGAAAAAGACTGATTTTAATATTTTGCTTTTTATGGAATAAAGTCTGATTTTGTAGTAATCATAGTAACAATAGAGGCAATTCAGAGCTTGTCTGAATCTTAATTAATTCTGTTTTGGTGACTTTTTTCTTTCTTTTTTTTATTCAAAAAGTTTTAAAGTACAAAGTACAAACATTTTTCTTTTTTTCTCCCCCCCTTCCCCGATAGCCCCAACCCACCCCCTTCCCTTCTCCCCCTCCCCCCCCCCAGACTTCCCAGAGAAAGTACAGGGCATAATATTCAATAAAATAAATTTAAATTAAGTTAAAACAAATTCTTAATTTCCACATTTTTTTGAAATCTTTAACTCCGAATTATTCAAAACTGTTCAAAACATGATCAAAAGAAGGATAAAAATAATAAAAAATTAAGAAAATTAAGAAATTAAAAAGAAAAAGAAACAAGTAAAAAGAAAGAGAAAACATTATATTAATCAAACATCATACAACATCTCATACTATAATTTACATCTCTAAACCTCTATCTTTATATAATCTATATATAAACTAATAATAGGAAAAAAATAAAAACAAAAGAGAAGCAAAAGTAGACCTTTCTTCCCCCTATCAATCAGTTACAACGCACAGCATTTCTTCAAAACAAGATAAAACTTAAGTAAATATTACATAAACAGTAACTAAACATTCAATATTTATACCTAATCAAAATACCTAAATATTTAAAATATTCTATCAAATTGTTAATTCCTGTATTTTAAAAATTAACCCCTTATACCTCAAAGACCTTAAACTTAATCATAAAATCAAACACAATATTAATAACATAATATTACAATATATCAAAGTATTAGCTTCAGAATATTATATATATATATATATATATATATATATATATATATATATATATATATATATATATATATATATATATATATATATATATATATATATATATATATATATATATATATATATATATATATATAAAAATAATAAAAAAGAGAATAAAAACTAACCCCTTATACCTCAAAGACCTTAAACTTGATCCTAAAGTCAAACACAATATTAATAACGTAATATTACAATATATCATATATATATATATATATATATATATATATATATATATATATATATATATATATATATATGATATATTGTAATATTACGTTATTAATATATATATATATAGATAGATAGATAGATAGATAGATAGATAGATAGATAGATAGATAGATAGATAGATAGATAGATAGATATAGATATAGATATAGATATAGATATAGATATAGATATAGATATAGATATAGATATAGATATAGATATAGATATAGATATAGATATAGATATATATATATATATATATATATATATATATATATATATATATATATATATATATATATATATATATATATATATATATATATATATAGATATAGATATAGATATAGATATATAGATATATATATAGATATATAGATATATATATATATATATATATATATATGTAGGATTTTTTGCTGATAAATGAAAATAAAGGGAGACTATTATAGATCTATTTCGAGCTTATTTTGCTCTCGTCACATAGCCATACCCTTACTGGGATTTGAACCCGGGCCGGCTGGGTTATATATATATATATTTATATATATATATATATATATATATATATATATATATATATATATATATATATATATATATATATATATATATATATATATATATATATATATATATATATATATATATATATATATATATATATATATATATATATATATATATATATATATATATATATATATATATATATATATATATATATATATATATATAAATATTCTATGCAGACACACACAAACACACAACAGTGCCCTGTTTTTCTCTTGATATATATTCTGCCCTACGGAGTGGGGGCCATACAGTTTTCCATAACTTTCCATACAGAATGTGGAGCTTATCCTGACTGTGAGATTCTGGAACTAACAATCTTCACATACCTAGGAACCACCAGCCTGGTAAAATATTTTCTACCTTTAAACAGCAGGGTTTGGAATGGTTGTTTTTTTTTTAAAGTTCATTTTCCTTTTAGGTTTTTCAAATGGATCTCTATAGGCTAAAGTCAAAGGGTCTCATACAATACTATAGAACCTTAAGTGTAGCCCCCAAAATCCTTCTAAAGGTTCCAGTGAATTGAAAATCCTACAGAAAAGGAAATTTGATAGGTAAACAACAATGATGGCCATATTTATTTTACTGGATTTCATTTACTTTATGTTAAAATTAGAGTCTCTTTGTCTGAGCTCAGAAGTTAAGCAAGGTCAGTCGTTGTTATTTTTTAGAAGGGATCCCATTCAAAAAATGGGAGAAGAAGGCCATGGGAAATCATTTCTGTGAGGTTGCCCCCCAAAAAATCCTGCATAAATATGGATATTTTCTCAACCCTGACACAGTGCTCAAAGGCCAGCATTCAGCCCTCCCAAAGTTTGTTTTATAGTTTTATGGTAGAAGACATTTGTAGAATCTGTGTGGGGTTCATGTGGTCAGTTGGTCAGGATGGAAAAATTACTGCAAATTCATTCATTCATTCATTCATTCCTTTTCTCTCTATCTTTCATTTAAAACTACAGATAAGGGGGAAAGCGGCCACAAATATGAATTAAGAACATTATATCTGTTTCCAAAAATGCTTTATTAAACTCTTTCTTCTACTATGTCCTCATGAAATAGTCTCCATCTGATTTCCAGCCCTTATCCTAAGGCAGTGTTTCTCAAATAGTGTGACCCCGGAGAACATGTGTGGCCCCTCTCGATCGATTCCCCCAGACGGGGAGTGTTTTCCCAGTTGCACGCTGCTCCGAGCCAGGAAGAGATGGCAGCCAGGTGGGGTGGGGTGGCTGCGTGGGTTCTTGTTGTTCTCGGCGGGCGCCGTGGTAGTAATGAACAGTGTGGCGAACCTGCTGCTGGACAAAGAGGAGCATCCTCTGCAGCTGGGCGAAAGCTTCGAGCAGCAGCCTAAAGCCTCCTTCCACACCATTTGCTGTGAGTGCCCGGCAGAGGCGGCGCTTATGGCCCAGGCCGGCAACCCCAAAACATTGGCTTGATTAAGCTGGCCTGGCCCCGTGTCAAAAAAGGGCCCTAACCATGGCAGCCTATGCTTGCCTAACCGAAAACAGGCTCCACTGAGTTCAGTGTGACTTACTCCCAGGTAAGTGGGTAGAGCAGCCTTCCCCAGCCAATAGTTTGCTTGCAGCTTATAATAAGTAAAATAATAAATATTAACACTAAAATTCCATTGGGGCCCAGATCGGAGAGTTGGGGGAGGGGACGAAATGTTTACTTCTTCCTAGGGGGGGCGTAACAGAAAATAATTGAGAAGCACTGCCCTAAGGCAATCTTCAGACTGATGTAGGCCTATTCTGTTCCTTTCAGAGCAGGAATATTCCATTCATTCAAAGTGCACTCTCCTACTCTACCCACCAGGTCTCCAAAGCAGCACCCGACTTGGATACTTGATCATACTTCATGGTTCAATTTCTCTCCATATCTGTCAGTTGTTCATGTCACTGCGTTTCTTTTTGTATTCGTCAGCTGTGCTTCCAGTCTGAGATTTACGGTAGTCTGGTCATACTCTTATCACTAATGTCAACCCAATCTCATGATTCCTTGATTTACTGCGCATGTGTAGTTTCTGTTCGTTGTTCATTTTTCTCTTCCTTGCTTTCATTCCGTCCGGCCGGACGTATTTCTACTGGTGAGGATGTAATCACATATCTTTTGTATTTTTTATAATAAAAGCATTTATTAGACTTTACACCCTGGTTTATTTTTATTTGCGTTGGCAGCCATGGAGAAGCTCGGTCTATTCTCCTCTGATTTACAGCCTTCTCAGGATGGGGGGGGGCTGCAGAACTTTATTCCACGTTCCAACAGTTCAAGCTATTTTTAATGGGCTGAGCACTCTTCTGAAGTAGTGCTAAACACATCCAGAAAGGGACTTCTTTTCAATGCAAAAGGTTTGCACAAACTGAGAATAGGTTTTGACAAACCTGGTAATTGGCTATCAGAATATGCTGGTTCCTCCAGGTTCAAGACCATCCCACGCTAATCAGAATGATGGATTGATGTTTTCTTCCAGCTAATGATATCTGGGTGTGGGGCAGCAGTGGGTTGCTCCCGGTTTGGACTGGTTCTTAGAACCGGTAGCACCGGCGATGGGAGGCTCTGCCCACTCACCCGGGACGCTTCTGTGCATGCGCAGAACCATCGCATGTGCGAACCGGTAGCAAAATCATTTACAACCCACCACTGGTGTGGGGGGAGAGGAAAACAAATCTGGAGGAGTCCACAGTCCCTGTACCTAACATGACCTGTATACAATAAGTAAGGACAGCCCATTTTGCTTGAATATCATTCCAGTGATATCCAACGACCTAAGTGCTAGAGCCCACTGTAACAACATTGCCAAAAAGGCACTAAGAGTTGTTAATCTAATCTTGCGTAGCTTCTTCTCTGGCAACATTACATTGCTAACCAGAGCATACAAAACATTTGTTAGACCAATTCTGGAATACAGCTCACCTGTCTGGAACCCGCACTGCATATCAGACATAAATACAATCGAGAGAGTCCAGAAATATTTCATAAGAAGAGTCCTTCACTCCTCCGCTCGCAACAAAATACCTTATTCCACCAGACTTGAAATACTGGGATTAGACAATTTACAACTACGTCGCCTCCGATCTGATCTAAATGTAGTTCATAAAATCATATACCAAAATGTCCTTCCTGTTAATGACTACTTCAGCTTCAACCGCAACAATACACGAGCACGTAATAGATTCAAACTAAATGTAAAGCGCTCCAAACTCGACTGCAGAAAATACGACTTCAGCATCAGAGTGATCAATGCCTGGAATGCACTACCTGACTCTGTGGTTTCTTCCCCAAACCCCAAAAACTTTAATCTTAGACTGTCTACAGTCGACCTCTCCCCGTTTCTAAGAGGTCTGTAAGGGGCGTGCATAAGCGCACTACTGTGCCTACCATCCCTGTCCTACTGTCCTATTGTCCTCTTTTATCGTTACTTTTTACTTATGTTTATACAAACTACTACTATCCTATACATGTTTGACAAATAAATAAATAAAATAAAATAAAATAAAATAATAAAATAATAAAATAATAAAATAATAAAATAATAAAATAATAAAATAATAAAATAATAAAATAATAAAATAATAAAATAATAAAATAATAAAATAATAAAATAAATAATAAAATAAATAATAAAATAAATAAATAATAAATAATAAATAAAAAATAATAAATAAAAAATAAAAAATAAAAAATAAAAAATAAAAAATAAAAAATAAAAAATAAAAAATAAAAAATAAAATAATAAAATAATAAAATAATAAAATAATAAAATAATAAAATAATAAAATAAATAATAAAATAAATAAAATAAACTTCTTTTATTCCATTCTTCAGAACTGAAGAAGCTTCTTGGATGAGAAGCGAAACGTCTTCAAGATAAACAAAGAAAGTCCAGTTGCCTTTTGAAAAAGCACCTTTGGGACAACCATGACCTGGATGACTGAGACCATAGACACGAAAGAGCTGTCTTTTTTAAAGTACATGTCCAGGCTCTATTCTGTTCTTCTATTCAACCTCATTTGGCAAAAAAAATGCAAAGTTGAGACATGGACTATGTCAGGATGTTGATCAGTTCAACATTCCTTGCTTATCCTCTGTGCACTGGTTATCTTTTAATAAGGTTGGATTTTATTTTTTATTTTATTTATTTATTTTTTGTCAAGTATGTGTTGGCAATATACATAGATATAACATTGTTTATATACATAAAATGAGTACTGATAAGAGGGAACATTAGGACAGGGACGGTAGGCACGCTGGTGCACTTATGCAGCTTCCAGCTTCTTTCCTAACAGGAATGAATTAGCTGAATGTGGCTATCTATTGGCATTTCAAACCCGATCCAGAAAAGAAAGAGCAGAAAATGAAATCTGTATAAACAATATGACTAAATGCTATAGATCATGATGGCTAACCTTTTTGTTGTCACGTGCCGAAAGCGCACATGCCCGCACCCATAATGCAATGCATGAGCTACTCACCCCTGCGTGCCCTGCCCCCCTGTGCATGTGCACATGACCCCCATGCTCCCATGCGCATGCACATATGGCCCCCTGTGCTCTCCCTGCCCCCATGCATGTGTGCACGACCCCCCATGCTCCCCTGCCCCTGTGCATGTGACCCCCATGCTCCCCCCACCCCCCCACATGCATGTGTGACCCCTTGCCTCCTGCGCATCTGTGCATATCTCCTGCATGCGCCCCAACCCCCATGCATGTGCGCCAGAGACCCAAAAATCAGCTGGCCAGCAGGAGGTGCATGCGCATGCGCAGTGGAGCTGAGCTGGGGTCACGGCTCGCATGCCCGCAGAGAGGGCTTTGCGTGCCACCTGTGGCATGCGTGCCATAGGTTCGCCATCATGGCTATAGATCAGCGGTTCATGGTTTTTGGTAGTGAATGCCATGAAGAACAGGACCAGGAGGGTCACACTCCCCCTATGGCATATGGGTTTTATATGTTTAAGAAGATTGCCCATAATAAATGCAATCTGTCATATTATGGTAGTTTCCCATTTTGATGTAGATCTTAATGCTATTTTATGTGTCCTGGCTGCTGTGTGTGGTTGGCATGAACTCATTTACCCTTGAGGTGGCTTGATTATGCATTCCAGGCTCAAGATGAAGCTATGGGGATAGCGCTGAACCACAAATCTTACTGGGACCATTCAAGTTTTGATGAAGACCATCTAACCTGATTGACTAAAGCTGTTTGTGTCCCATGATTAGACCCGAATCCTGATTAAAAATGATCTTGGCAATCCATTTACTCTACAGTCCTCTGAAGCAGCTTTCCTCATTTTCCTTAAAAAGGCTTAAACATATTATTTTCCTCACATGATTCATATTCAACATTATCAAGGTTCCTCCTATTATGTCCCAATGAGCTCACAATACAACTCTAAGAGGACCTACTCAGAAAGAAGCAAAGTGCACTGACTTCAAAAGCATCTGCATCAGGGTTGGGTTCCTAATTTTTTTACTACCACTCTGTGGGCATGGCTTATTTTGTGGGTGTGGCTTGCCAGCCATGTGACCGGGTGGGCATGGGCCTCGGGAGCTTGCCAGCGGTTGGAGAAGTGGGAGGACATTGCCCACCCGCAACGCAGCCCCCCGCAGCGGGAGCAGCAAGACCGCGGCAGCGGTTCTTCTAGGAGGCTCTGTCCGGCCTGAATGCTTCTCCCCATTCAATGATCCTAGGCTCCTGCCGCTCGTCCCCCCTCCCCTCAGCAGCTCGAGAAGCCTCAAATGTGCGAAAATGCCTGGGATCATCACCGCGTGTTCATGGCTTCTCGGACTGCTGAACGAAGGGAAATGGAGATAGCTCATGCCACCCATTCTTTCAGCGTCTCACGCGCTTCCTCAGCCATCCTCCCCTGCTTGAACTCACTGTGGGGTAGGAAGGCAGCGCATGCACAGTGCCGGAAGCTCAGCTTCTGGGCATGCAAAGAAGAAAATTTGTAAAAAATAAATAATTTTTTTTTTAAAAAAAATGGCAGCACCCAGGCACCGGCAACCGACCGCACTGGTACTGTGACGTCACCAAAGGGCCGCTACCGGTGCTATAGAGTAGACCGCACCGGTAGGAACCCACCACTGATCTGCATGGTGCTGTAGCCATCGCTGACTTTTATAAGGAAATGTAGTGCACCTCCTTGCTATACAGACTACCTGTAACACTTTGAATATAAAAGAATCCAGATCCAGGTCCATTTAGGAACTGAATAGGCTCATATCTGACATCCTAGAGAATCACTATCAATCAGTCTGCAAAGTAGAAGTAGAATATCTGTGGCCCTCCAGTAAGGGAAAAGTGCAACTCCCAACAGACTCAGTTCAGCAGTATTTGGAAAACCACTACTGAGCTTCATAGCCAATGATGTAACATACCGTATTTTTCGGAGTATAAGACGCACCTTTTTACCCCCAAAAAGAGTGTGAAAACTTGGGTGCGTCTTATACATCGAATGTAGCCCCACCCCCCACCCACCCCCACCCTTTGGCCTCTGTCTTCCAGCAATTTACCTGCTTGCAGCAAAGAGGGAAGAGCCTGTAAAGCCAAGCAAGTCATTAGCAGCTTCCCGACCTACAGCTGATTTGCCACGTGCTAAAATGAAACTGAAACTAGCTTGCAAAGAGGCAAATAGCTGGGAGACACACGCAGATTTTTATTTTCTGCTGAACTGGATGCAAGGGGATAAGTGAATAACTATAAATGTCTGTAGAATGTTCAAATTTATTTTTTAAAGACTGCTTTATTATTGTTCTAGAGCCAGGGGTCTCCAACCTTGGCAATTTTAAGACTTGTGGACTTCAACTCCCATGAGCTGTGATGAGCTGCAGTGCCTGAAACAGCTGCCATGAAAGGAAATCTTAATTAGACATGAGAAAATATCAGAACAAAAACAGCACTTCCAATTGTCATAAAAATTAATCTTGGTAAGCTTGTAGAGAAGTTTCGTGTTGTTATAAGAATGTTATATTCAAAGGTATGATATGAAAATGTGATAGAGAAGAGATGATTTGATGTGTCTGAGTGAAAAACAAGTTAAATTAATCTAAATGAGATAGAATTAAGAAGTAGAGGAAAACTGGAAAAATATGACCTTGGCTCTTGTCCAGAGGAAGATTATTAAAAAAACATATGCAAATGATAAATCTGTTTAATGTTATTAACAATAGCATACTTGAAATTACACTGGCAAGTACCAATTGAAGCCTCAGTCAATTTCTGTGAAATTTTTGCTACACACAGAAGTAAGCATGTGAATGTTATCCGTAACCAGCTGAAGCTGGGGAACCTTGAAAATGTTAATCTAACGTCTAATTAATAGAATAAATACTATTACCTTTCTTAAATTGCAGTTGCTCTAGATTATCTGTGCATCACCAGGTACTTCTCAAAGAATGGCTCTCTCCAACTTGTATGCTGAATATATTATGACCTTCTGCCTTCTAGTGCAAACTGCTTTGTCGCTCGAAGGTACAGGATGGTTCTGACAGGTTTTCAGTGACAGGCTAAGCCTACAAAAAAGGAAAGGTTAACACAGCTGTTAGCAAGATTGCCCAGCAAGCTTCTTAACATCAAAAATAATTGAAGAAAATTGGGGAAATCAGCAGCCCAAGAGGACCCTTAAGAGGTTCTTAGGGCAGAGCCACTTGTCTGAAGGAATGGCAGGTGTTAGCTGCGGTCAATGCACATTGAAACAGTGACAACATTCAAGCATGGCTCTCCGGAGTCCCATTCAAAAGCTTTTTGCACAACATTGATGTACCGTATTTTTCTGAATATAAGACGCACCTTTTTACCCTCAAAAAGAGGGTGAAAACTTATACGCTGAATGTAGCCCCACCCACCCAATCACCCCCACCCTTTGGCCTCTGCCTGCCAGCAATTTACCTCTTACAGCAAACAGGGCAAAGCCTGATTAGCACAAGAAGAAAGTATCTGCCTCCCGACACACAGCTGACTCAGAAGCCACATGGTAAAATGAAGCTAACTATGGTGGCTGTGAGGAGACAAATTGAAATAGACTGCTGGGCAATTGACTGCTGAAATTGAAAAGAAGTAAACTGCAAGCTGCTGTGGCCTAGAGGAAAGAGCTCTTGCCTCACAATCAGGAGGTTGTGAGTTCTATCCTAGGTAGAGACAGATTCTGTTACTTTGTTAAATGTTTGTAGAGTGTTCAAATTATTAAACTTATTTTTTAAAGACTGCTTTATTATTATTCTAGACAACTTAACAAAATGAAGAAGCTTTTTAAAATAAATGCTTGCTCTGAAGAGGCCCAGTGCTTTTGTATCTTCTTTTAAATAGCAGAGAAAGTATACTTCCAGAAAGCCACATAAAATTTAAAGATCTATAAAAGTATAATCTGAAATGTAATAGTGTCCTGTTCAGTAAATTTCCTGACAGTTAGGACAATTAGAACTGAAGTTAGAACTGAAGTGGTGTAGGGTTCCTGCCTAAGCAGGGGGTTGGACTAGAAGACCTCCAAGGTCCCTTCCAGCTCTGTTATTATTGGAAGAGTTGGTGTGATTATATTTAAGAAAACTTTCTGGCATTATGTACATTTCTCCAATTCTTTGCTATTTCAATAAAAGCAATAAAAACTTGGCTCTTCCGGCAGGCGGGGTGAAAGTGAGACCAACTAGATTAGATATGGGTCTCCCCCCTTGACTATGAATGTGAGATACTCTTTTTAATTTTTGTAGTTTTTTAATTATTGTACTTTTTATACTGTGGAATGGATTCTGATATGTTGTGAGCCGCCCAGAGTCCCCCAGGAGTTGGGCGGCATAGAAATCCATTTAAATAAAATAAATAAAAATAAATGAATTTCTATGGGTCAGGCACACATGCACAGAAATACACAGCAAACAGTGTATATCATCTGTGCTGTTTGCTGTTTGGCAAATTGCTTGGAGGCAGAGGCCTTTTTTCCTTGTTTTCCTCCCCCAAAACTAAGGTGCGTCTTATACTCCGAAAAATACGGTATGTTCAGCAGGATTTCCACAATAAATCCTTTACTTGGTTAATCTGGCATATTTGTACCTTTCAACAAAAATTAGCTTTCAACAGAATCAAAGGATCTGATTGATTTAAAGTAAACATGCCTGGAAATATATTGGAAATATCATGAATCTAAATCAAAGACCTCATTTTGTTTCTCCATAGCAACAGCATAATCCTCCTCCTTTTTAATCAATACTAAACTTTGCCTTCTAACAACAAACAAAATGTCAATCTACTCTTTTCCATGCAAATATTTCAATTTTGTCATACTGCAAAGCACTTTGCAGGGAGCTACTCTTAAAAGGTATCCAGGAGCTTCATTTGGTATGAAATGCAGCATCTCAACTCCTAAAAGATACATAATATGAGAATCTTATCTTGCCCATGGTAAAATATTTGGTCCCTCAAGTCTTGCTACTGTGTTCATTGTAGCAGAATGTGTCTCTGTGTGTATTAATGTGTGTGTCTGTGTGTGTCTGTGTGTATTCCTGGGAGGGATGAACAAGGAATCCTGGGAATAAATGAGGGACATATATTCCCAGTAAGATTACCTAAATGATGAAGATCATCCCAATTACCCAGTACAGCAAGCAGAAACAGCAATATAGGAAAATGCTGGAGGTGGATAATCATTTTAGTGACAATAGCAAAGCTATCATTCTATGCTATGCAGGGGAAAGCTAGGGTCAATTACTCCTGTATTTTACCAAAAAACCCACATACAGTAGATAGTCAATCCAATGCCAGTTGCTCAGCCCTCAAGTTGCCTGGCACCAGTGGTGGGTTCCTACCAGTGCAGTCCACTCTATAGCACCGATAGTGGCCCCCTGGTGACATCAGTACCGGTGTGGTCGGTTGCCGGTGCCTGGGCACCGCCATTTTTTTAAAAAAAATTAATTTTTTTTTTAAATTTTCTTCTGCGCATGACCAGAAGCCGAGCTTCCGGCACTAAGCATGCGCTGCCTTCCTACCCCATAGTGAGTCCAAGCAGGGGAGGATGGCTGAGGGAGCGCATAAGACACTGAAAGAACGGGCGGCAGGAGCTATCTCCATTCCCCTCACTTCAACAGTCTGAGAAGTCACAAACGCGCGGTGATGATCCTAGGCATTTTTGCACGTTTGAGGCTTCTCGAGCTGCTGATGGGCGGCAGGACCTATCTCAGTTCCCCTCCCTTCAGCAGTCCGAGAAGCTACGCCCACCCGGTCACATGGCTGGCAAGCCATGCCCACCCGGTCACATGGCCGGCAAGCCACACCCACAAAATAAGCCACGCCCAAAGAGTGGTAGTAAAAAAATTAGGAACTCGGCCCTGCCTGGCACCCATGCTACTAAGGAACAACTGAGGATCTTTCAGGGTATTAATGATATTTATTGACAAGGATTAAAAAGAAAAGGGCCAATCTAATGGCAACAGATATAGCAACCAAGCTTAGAAATGACAACATATTGAAGTGGTGGAAAGCTTTTGTTTTTTAGGATCAACCGTCAATAATAAAGAGAGGAGAAGAGGCAACCAGAAAGGAGATAGTAGCTAAGAAAGCTGACAAGAAAAAAGTGTCTATTTTGTTTCCTCAGACTGGTGTACGGAGAAGTTCTTCAAGCCATTTTCCTCAAATGACACAAAGATTGGGAAAAGGAGAAGATGGAAGAAGCCCAGCCCAGGAATAACCAAGCAAAGAAAGGCAAAGAAAAAGTCAAGACTTTATCAGAACAGAAATAGAAGGCAGAAACTTTTTTTAAAAAAAATATGGAAAGACAAATTGCAGAAAAAGCTCTGTAGAAAGCTCTGTAGAAAGTGACCATCAAGATATACAGGATTAAGACAACAGGAACTTAGAAGTCAGCCATAAACAAATATATTAGAGCTATAGAATAGAAATGGGAATATAATGGAATTGGACTTTAAAGACAATAGATAAAGACCTTGTAGAAATAAATGGTTAAAATATAAAATAGTTTTATTATTAAGATCCATTTCTACACTGGTTTTCAACGTCCTTTCTTTTATTTTTAAGCTTTTCTTTTGTAAAATAAAAGTCCTCTCTATTCCCCACCCCCCACCCCAGCAATTGAGGGGAGATGCAAAAACCTAATCTGTTGTCTAAATTTCTAGTGCTTTTTGTCGATCGAGTATGAACGGTTCAAAAGAAGAACCTGCAACATCATCAAACCAGCATTTAACAGGGAAACAATGAAGGTCTTGCAAAAGGCAACCAGATACTATGACAGGTTTATATCTACAGAGTTCAGAATTATGCAGGCGATGGATCTGTGACACTCTATGGAGCAAATGTTGGACTTTTAAGAAACAAGATAGAAACATGTTTGGATGCCAAATTCAGGAAATGAACCCTCTTAAAATTGTTTACATTTGAAAAGTTAATCAGATGGGCAGGAGAGGACCTACTCCCAAACTATGGAATGCAATTGCTTAGGGGTTACTTTTTGCTTAAGTGATGAGACATCAAAATTAGTTCCCTTTCATTTTGAATCCCTCACCCTAGCATAGATATTAGGTTTTTTTTCTTAAAATGGATGGACTTAAAGTGCTTCTGACTAAAATATTAAAACTCTATAATTACTACAAGAATTGTTTTCACTACATTTAGAAGGAGGGGCAGCATTTATGCCAACTGAAATATTATTTTTTTGTTCTATATCTACTTCACCTTTTCTTCAGGAGGTCAAGACAGTTTCCACTTACCTCATATAAGGCTTCCACAACAGCCTTATATGAGGTAAGCTGGACTGAGTGTGATTGGCTCAAAGTCAATCAGTTGGCCCTAGAGCTGGGCCAATACTTAGAATCACATCTGTCCAGCCAAATCCAAAATTATTAGTAATACACGAATGTTTTTGTGTATTACTACTACTACTACTACTACTACTACTACTACTACTACTACTACTACTACTACTACTACTATTATTATTATTATTATTATTATTATTATTATTATTATTATTATTATTATTATTATTATTATTATTATTATTATTATTCACAAAAAATGTAATACACAGCAAACGAGATTTATATGCTGGATTTCGTATCACTATATCACAAGTCGAACACTTCCCAAGCGTCTAGGACTGTGTGATGTATTTTTTATTATTATTATTATTATTATTATTATTATTATTATTATTATTATTATTATTATTATTATTATTATTATTATTATTATTATTATTATTATTATTATTATCATCATGATGATGATGATGATGATGATGATGATGATGATGATGATGATGATGATTTGATTTATTATCTGTCCTTCTATCCATAGGAGACTCAAGGCAGAAATAATTTAATGTAATATCTAAATAATGATGAAACCGTAACAATGAGCAAAAATTATTAGGGCAACTTGTTTTCTACTGATCAAAAAAGATACTAGAGTCACAAGTAGGATATTTTCTACTTGCTTGTTAAATCTAGAATAATTAACTCCCATGAATCTGCAAGACTTATAGTTTTACAACTGTTCAAAGTTACAGTGGTGCTGAAAAAATGACTTATTGTCAGTACTTGCACTTATAACCAGTGGTGGGATTCAGCCAGTTCACACCACTTCTGGAGAACCGGTTGTTAACTTTGTGAGCAGTTTGGTGAACTGGTTGTTGGAAGAAATCATTAGGGAAGAGAACCCAGGGGTGAAATCCAGCAGGTTCTGACAGGTTCTGGAGAACCGGTAGCTGAAATTTTGAGTGGTCCGGAAAACTGGCAAATGCCACCTCTGGCTGGCCCCAGAGAGGGGTGGGAATGGAGATTTTGCAATATCTTTCCCCCAGGAGTGGGGAGGGAATGGGGATTTTGCAGTATCCTTCCCCTGCCATGCCCACCAAGCCCTGCCCACCAAGCCACGCCCACAGAACCGGTAGTAAAAAAATTGGATTTCACCACTGAGAGAACCAGTTGTTAAATTATTTGAATCCCATCACTGCTTACAACTGTCAAAATGTCCTCATGATCACGTAATCAAAATCAGGGTGCAAGATAACCAGCATGTATTTATGAAGGTTGCAGTGTCCTGGGCTCACATGATCATCCTTTTGACCTTCCCAAGGGTTTTCTAACAAGCAAAGTCAATAGGGGAAACCAGATATGCTTAACACAGCAAAAAAATAAAGTCACAAAATCAGGTGCAAAAAAAATCATATCATTAAGAATTTCATTTTTAGGGCTATATTTTGAAAGAAAACATTTACCTATCTGACAAAATCCTAAATTACACTGGAATAATATTGTACACTTATTGTTTGAACTACTGATAGTAACAACTTCAAAAAACAGCAAAACTCAACCATTACATGACTGGAATCTTTATTTTTGCTTTCTTTATTTCTCTAATAGATAAGATAAATAAATAGTGCTGGCTTGCTGTATACCATGGAAAGTATGGGTCATTTCATGCCTTTCCAGCATTTTCAATTCCAATTCTCATAATTTTGCCATTCCCCAAGCTGGCTGAAATCAATAGGCATTGCTGACAGCAAAATCCAAACCATAAAGAGTATCAAGTCGCCTCAAAACATGGGCACCCATGGCTTTTTACCTGAATCTGACAAATGCTACCTTTGCTTTTAATTCATGGACGACTCCAGCAGATGGCAGCAGTGCACTACTCTCTTGAAATCTCTGACAACCCATCACTGGTTGCCTCCATCTATTCTTTCAATTGTGTGACTGCATGATTGCTGTCAGCTTGTCAGCTTGTTTATCAAAGGGCAAACTGGTGTAAATCATTCTGGGCCTGAAAGAATGTGTGAGTGTATGTGGGTGCCTCTGGGCAAGCCCAGGCATGTCATGGCATATTGAGAATTAAAATAGATAACCAGCTACCTCAAATACATACAAATGGTTTCCAATAAGCCCTTTGAAGAACCTGACATTTTCAAGCAAACTGTATTATCACTTATTTGTTTCTGGAGTTCCCCCACCCTGTTCCACATACTTACTGACATCTCCAGTGCCGCTCCATCAACTTCCAACACAACCTATAAGTGAGAAGGTAAACATCTTCAACTTAAGTTTGACTACATAGGGGTGTGCATAAGCGCACCAGTGTGCAATCCATCCCTGTCCTAATGTTCCCTCTTATCATTACCCATCTTATGTATATAAACAATGTTATATCTATGTATATTACCAATACGTACTTGACAAAAATAAATAAAAAAATAAAAAAACCAGATGATTTTATGGCCATGTCCTGACGTTTTAGGGAAAATACAACAGTTGCTTGTTTATTGACTTCTGGAATGCTTTTCTGATTTTCAAGTCTAGTTTACAACTCTGGGATTCCCTAGCAGTCTCTCATTGGAGTATTAAAGGATCCAGTCCAACCCTACTTTCTTTTGGAGACCAACCATGGTCAATTATATGCCATCATTTTCTGGGGCAGCCCTCCATTAAGCTCTGTTAAAAATGTGCTCCAGAAGGGAAGGTGGGTTATTTATTTATTTATTTATTTAGTGAGATTTATATACCGCCTCACAGTGCAAGCACTCTCTAAGCGGTTTACACCAGTAAGCAATGTATATTTATATTGTCCCCAACAATCTGGGTCCTCATGGCAGTTAAGTCACAGAACATTTGTTTCAATGTGACAAAAGGAAGCTTCTCCAGATGCTGCAATGTCTCCAAATGCCACCAAGGTGGGTGGGGGGGGGGGAAGTACCAAGGAAATTCAAATAATGTTTTTATTTGAACGTCCACATTGTTTGCTTGAGCAAAAACAATTTTTTTTCATGGTGATTCAAATAGATAGAGAGTTGAAGCTTTGGAGTCCACTCTCCCTTTTCAGAAAATTAGTGTGAAAATAAAAATCCTGCTAATTGAATAGAAATACATCAAAAGCAGATCAAGATTCCTTCTTTCTTTGTTCAAATTTTAAAAGGCAGAGAAAATACAGAGAAATTTTAGGGAAATAACTAATAACTTTGAAAATAGGTGAAGTGGGCTAAACAGGGACCTTCCAGCAGAGTGAGTCAAACTAAAGAGAAAATTAAAGTGGAAATATGAATTGAGAAGAAACTAAAGTGAGGGAATACTGGAAGGAATGTTTTAGGGCCATGTATAAAAGCAGGAAAGATATGTCAAAAATAGAAACAAATAATGTACATTTTAGTTTCTAAAATTAATGAAAAAGAATGACAATTGCTTTAAGAACATCACAATGCTAAACAGTATTGTGCATGAAGTATTGTTAAAATAAAAATGTGAATTCCTTACAGCAGTTGTATAGTTTGTTTAACACTGTGTGAGCACTGCATCTGTACTGGAGATTCAGAAGAATGTTACTGTTCCTTTACATAAAATAAAAAAATAGCATGAGGAAAAACTACAGAGGGTTAATTTGTTAAATTGCCTGAAAGATGTTTGGCAAAAGTCTGATTGAAAGGATGTAAGAGGTGACCATGAAAAACTTTGAGAAGTGTAGTGAGGCTTTATACCAGGCAGGTTCAATAACTTTTTGCTTTTCAGAAGGTTACTGAGAAGTGTATGGTTGTCAGAACAAAAAAGTTGAATATTTGTATATTTAGAAGAAAATGTATGATAGCTTCAATTATAGAAATGTTCTGGATAAATAATGAGGTTGAAGATGGGCTGCTGAAGATGTTAAGAATGAAATGTGATAAAAGTAAAGTATGTATGAGAAGAAATGGAATGCTTAGCATAAGGTGACCAGATGTCCCGATTTTGGCGGGACAGACCCGCTTTTTAATGATTTGTCCCGCGTCCCGCCCGTCCTCTAAAAAGTCCCGATTTTTTGAAAGGGGCGAGGGAGGGCTGGGGGGCGGGCTCTCCCCTGCAGGGACAGCCGGCCGCGGCTCATGGGGGGCGAAAGACAAATACAATTTTCGGTGGGCACGGTTTGCAAGGGCTCTTCACAAGTTTGGCAAGTTTCACAAAAGCCGTTCGCGTGCAGGGCAGTTTATAAACAGCGGCCGCCAGGTAGGGAGCCGGCCGGGGTTGCGCAGGGCTGGGGGAGGCTCACTAGCCCGGCAGCTCCGGCCGCAGGAAAGAGCGGGGGGGGTGCCGTACTGGGAAGGGCCAGCAGTCGCCGCCGCCGCCTGAGGGGGCCACCCCCCCCGCCCGCCCGCCCGCTTCACTGCAGGGGACGCTGCACCGGATCCCGAGTCGCGCCGGCTCTCCCATGGCCACGATGCCCGCCGACCTGATGGAGAGCAGCTCCTCCTCGCCTGCGGCGGCCATCCCGGCCAGCGCCGGAGGAGTCAACGCAGGACGCCCGCCCACCGCCCACGGCCGGCCCGAGCTGAGAGGCCTGCTGCTGCTGCGGCTGGGCCCCCAGTCCCGGGGGCGGGAAGGCTGAGGCGGCGGCCCCAGCCTGCTGAGCCAGCGCAGGCCCGAGCCGAGGGCCATGGATGCGACTCCTTCGCTCGGGCCTCCTCCGCCCACCGCGATGCCGGCCTTTTCGAGAGGGCGGGGCTGCATCAGGCGCCTCTCTACCGTGTCCTTCACCGCCCTCCAGTGCATGCCCGGCGCCTGATGCAGCCCCGCCCTCTCGAAAAGGCCGGCGTCGCGGTGGGCGGGGCGACCCAAGCGAAGGGGTCGCATCCATGGCCCTCGGCTCGGGCCGGCGCTGGCTCAGCAGGCTGGGGCCGCCGCCTCAGCCTTCCCACCGCCAGGACTGGGGGCCCAGCCGCAGCAGCAGCAGCAGCAGGCCTCTCAGCTCGGGCCGGCCGTGGGCGGCGGGCGGGCGTCCTGCGTTGACTCCTCCGGCGCTGGCCGGGATGGCCGCCGCGGGCGAGGAGGAGCTCTTCTCCATCAGGTCGGCGGGCATCGTGGCCGCGGGAGAGCCGGCGCGACTCGGGATCCGGTGCAGCGTCCCCTGCAGCGAAGCAGGCGGGCGGGCGGGGGGGTGGCCCCCTCAGGCGACGGCGACTGCTGGCCCTTCCCAGTACGGAACCCCCCCCCCACGCTCTTTCCTGCGGCCGGAGCTGCCGGGCTAGCGAGCCTCCCCCAGCCCTGCGCAACCCCGGCCAGCTCCCTACCTGGCGGCCGCTATTTATAAACTGCCCTGCACGCGAACGGCTCTTGTGAAATGACATTAGCGGTCTTTTGCCCTCTGCGCATGCGCAGCGTTCTGCGCATGCGCAGAGGGCAAAACCCGGCGTCCAGGTGGCCCCGCCCCCCGTCAGTGTCCCGCTTAAAAAAAAAAAATCTGGTCACTTTAGCTTAGCATATTGTATAGTTGTGGTGTCTTTGGTACTCTCTGAGCTTCGCTGTTTTCTTGCAAATGTTTCATCACACCACATATAGTTGATTATTGAACAAGGAGTAAGACAAGGATATATGGTGTTGATATTTGGGCCTACTGATATTTTACCCTTCAGCCTTTCTGAATTTCCTTTCTACATTTGTACAGCAAGCAAAATCTAATTGCAGAATTTCTCTCAAAGAATGTAAAGACAGAGATTGCACTTTGTAAAGATAACTTGGAACTGTAAGGGGATAAGGCCTGAATCTTAAATCCAAACCTTTAGCTTAAAAAAGAAAGAAACATGTGGAGATAGAAATATTGCACCCCTCCTCTCCATCTTGCTTTGAAGGTTTATCGTGCCTTTGAAAATTAAAGGATCCATTCCTTCAAAAAAGAAGGGAAGGGAAGGGCTGGAGATTGTGTGAGGCTGTTTTAGAGACAGCAGAGCCAAGTGGGGAAGTGAGGACAGATAACAGAGAAGATAGCAGGACCAAGCACCAGATGACAAAGTAGCAAGCTGCACATACTGGCCTGGCTGGCTGGCAAGACTCAGAATTGAAAGAAAAATAAGTCTTGGATGAGAAGCAAAATGTCTTCAAAGAAAAAACAAGAAAGTCCAGTTGCCTCCTGGGAAAGCACCTTTGGGACATTTGCAATCTAAAGCCAGATTTCAGCAATTGGTCCTTCTGCCTGAGTCTATTACCAGCCTCAAACCAAACTATTCACATACAAGAAGAAAGAGCAAGCAGGGGCACTGTTCCCCACTGTTGCCAACCAGTGGGGAATACTTTTATAGTAGACTGAGCAGAGGTGGGTTCCTCCCAGTTCAGACCGGTACATCCGAACTGGTAGCAACCCGCTGGTTATGTCACGATGACGTCAAGGAACCGGTTCGGTCCGTGGGCGCCACCATCTTTTTAAAAAAAAACATTTTTTTTAAATTTTTTTAATTTTTTCTGAATTTTTTTTCTTCTGAGCATACGCAGAAGCCGAGTTTCCGGCACTATGTATGTGGTCGCCATCTTGTTTTTGGCTTTTTAAAAAAAAATTGGATTTTTTGCCACTGCACATGTGCGTACACGCAAAGCGCCTGCGTGCCCATGAGGCGCGGCCACACGGTGCGGGAGGAAGCAAACCGGCAGCGAGGTAAGTTAGAACCCATCCCTGAGACTGAGCCATCACAAAGTTGTCCTTCGGGTCAATATTGAGAAGTTGTGCCTTTCAGTTTCAGTTATGGAGATTAGTTCTACGTGCAACCAAACTTTACTCCACACAAATTCCACTATATAAATAAGCAAAGGAACATCTTACGCCCTTCTCCATTGACCGTCTGCTTCTTTTCTGACTTTATGTGAATAGCTGTACTAATCAGACTGAATGTCATGTCCCATTACAGCTGCCCTTTGGTTTCAAGTTCCAAACTATTTGAAGATGTAAAAGTGATATCTATAGATCTAAAGTATGGTATTTGATCTTTCATGTACAATTCTGATTTTATTGAGCCTGTGGCCCAGCTTGGCAAAAAAAATGATGTTATGTAAACGGAAAGAAATGAATACTCCTGATATTAAGGAATGGATTCAAGAGATGTGTCCTTTGTCAATTTTTTAAAAATGACTTTATATTCTAAAACTATCGATGGAGATTCTCCATCATCCAGGTCATGGTTGTCCCAAATGTGCTTTTTCAAGAGGCATCTGGACTTTCCTGTTTTTCTTTGAAGTCGTTTCACTTCTCATCCAAGAAGCTGGAGAAGACCTGAAGAAGCTTCTTGGATGAGAAGCGAAATGTCTTCAAAGAAAAACAAAAAAGTCCAGTTGCCTCTTGAAAAACCACCTTTGGGATAAAACTGAGGCGCTGGTCTAGGTATAATTAGTTAAGGACTGAATTAATTGCATATTGGTATCATGTGGATTTTATTTTTTCTTTATTTTTTGGTTCAGTTTATTTTAATCATTGCCAGGTATATAGTTTATTACCATAGTATATTATCAGTGATACTTTTGTTTGCTTGTTATATTTAATACACTAAATATTTTTAACAATTCAGACTGAATCATTATATTCACATTTCTTAAAAAAATTTAAACTTCTCTGACTTTACCCCATTGTCTCAGTGATTTGTAGCTCCCTTTTTGATTTGTAGCATATGGTGAGGCAGTATATTCAGTTAGCTGTTTCATCTCTTTATGTCAGCTTAATCCACAACAGACAGGAAATGTGAATGCCCACATTGGCTTCAGGAACAGCCATTTCCTGCTTGCAATTTGGGATATTAATCATTGAATAAAAATGAGGAAAGATTTGTGAGTTCTCTTAATATAAGGTGAGTCATAATGTAATGCCATTTTCTTTAGGACAGGTATAAATACCAACATAGGAACATGTAGCATATATCAAAATGAAGCTGGTCCTCTGTGGATCACATCCCTACTTCTCAACATAGTCACCGTTTCTCTCAATAGCAATGTTTCACCTTCGAATGAGAGCATGTATCCCTGCCTCGTAAAATTTTGTTGACTCTTCTTTGAGCCACTTTTTCACTACAGTTTTCACTTCCTCGTCACTGGAATAATGTTTGCCTCTCAAACCCTCTTTTAAACCCTCTATAATCTAAAGTATTGTCCTCAAACACATTTTGTAATCATCTGTGAATGTTCACAGGGGTTTCCCCCTCAGCAACAAGGAATTCAATCACGGCTCTTTGTTTTTGACGCAACTCTAAGGGGGCAGCCATTTTGAATTTTCCTTGCGAGTCTACAAATCTGAAAAATAAGAAACAAAATATTTCAGAACATGAATGATATAATCATTTATAACTGGGAAAAAATTCAGGCATTTTTATCAAAAACTTCACCTGAAATAAAGAAAATGGATTTAATTTTTGACTCACCCTCGTATGATTTGGGAAAAATCTTAATTCTACCTCTTTCTCAAGTGCCACCCTTGTATTAAATTTTATTCCATCTATAGAGGATTTACCAGATACAGGCAGCAAATACTCAGAAGATGATAAGAGTTAATTTTGGTCTGTCTCTGCTGCATTGCTCTCTAGCAGTCATCTGGATTCTTGCAGTCCATTCTTACAGCTTTCATAAATGTATTTTGGAGGAAGGAGCAGCTGGCAAATAACACCGCTAGTTCTTTACAAGCTGATATTGTACATATGCAATTATGTCAGTAATTCTCATACCTCTCCACACACATCTCACTCACCGCCATGCATGCACACGTATACACACACACACACACACACACACACACACACACACACACACACACACACACACTGAGGCAAAAAGTTAAACAACCCTCATTCGGGACTGATCCTCTCTCCAGTCAACAATCTGATCAGCTCCTCTGTGGGAAGGACATTAGGAGATTTTGGTTTGATTGTTTATAAATAATATTCATTGTGCTTTATTTACACTTTTTTATCTTGCTTGTAAGACATTTAGATAAGATTGTTATCCACAACATTTGGACATGAATAATTGCTATACCAATAATAATCCACACTTAATGTTGCATAGCCGTAATCTCAGCATAGCAAGTTATTTTCCTTAGGAAATAGCATCCGCAGCATAAGTCTCCTTCTCACCACATTCTCTTGTTGTAACACTTGTGAATACATTGTGTCTTCAAAGATCTGTCTTCCACATATCCATTTCCAGCACTTTGTCCTTCTCTTGGATGGGGCAGAGTTTCCTTCTGATCATAACCTGGCTTGATGGTAAGAGGCAGGACAGAACAAAACAAAACAGAATAAAAGAGTTGGAAAGGACCTTGGAGGTCTTCTAGTCCAATCCTCTGATCAAGCAGGAAATTTTATACCACTTCAGACAAATGGCTGTCCAATCTCTTCTTAAAAACGTCCAGTGTTGGAGCATTCACAGCGTCTGGAGGAAAGTTGTTCCACTGATTAATTGTTCTAATTGTCAGGAAATTTCTTCTTAGTTCTAAGTTGCTTCTCTCCTTGATTAGTTTCCAACCATTGCTTCTTGTTCTACCCTCAGGTGCTTTGGAGAATAGCTTGACTCCCTCTTCTTTGTGGCAACCCCTGAGATATTGGAACACTGCTATCATGTCTCCCCTGGTCCTTCTTTTCATTAAACTAAACATACCCAATTCGTTCTTTGTATATTTACCCTCCAGCCCCCTAATCATCCTTGTTGCTCTTATTTGCACTCTTTCTAGAATCTCAATATCTTTTTAATATTGTGGTGACCAAAACTGGATGCAATATTCCAAGTCTTACCAAGGCAATCAGAGGCAGAGCAGTGAATGGAGCCCCACTATTCCCTCAAATGCGTAGTACCCAAAGCCAATCAAGTTCCACACAGAATTCAGAAATCTCTCAAGTATTTCTTCTGCTCTATACTTGTCATCATTGACAATAAATAATCTTTAATTAAATAATTAAATAACTATTCATTTATTTTTTCTCTGTCTGTGACATCAGGATCTGCTGCCCACATCTAAAAAGGACCTGCTTGGTGAGTCAATTATTTAATATCTTACCTTCTTTTTCTTAATATTTTATTGTAAAGTCATTGTATCTCAGTAAACCTCACCAGCCTTATACCAAGACAAGCAAACAAATAGACAGCTGTAGTATGTAAAGCAGACCCATCTGCAGATTAACCTGCCAAAAGAGATAGAGAAGTCTAATATATTCACATTTCCAGCTGATTAAATTTTCTATCCCTAAGTGCTATGGCTTCCTCCAACTTAATTCAATGAAAATGGCAAGGTCAGATATGGAGCAGGATGCGGGAGGGGAGAAAGGCTTCCAGACTCCGAGCCCCTCAATGGCGTCAGGGAAGCTGCATCAGAGTCTGATGGCTTTTGAGACACTTACGGGGGGAGGGGGGATTTTAAATGTGTTAACTCTCCACTCAGATACCAAAATGAGACTGAGCACAGTTCGCTTTCTTAAATATGCTCACTGCTGGCTAGGCTGCATGGCTACCAGATAGAGCAGTGAGCTTATGTAGCATTAGATCTTCTGTTCAAATAAGTTAACTGCCCCTAAATTCAATCCTCATAAACATTCACAGGTATGGCATCAGGAATCAGAAACGATCCATCATTGGATCAATTTGTAAAAAGCAGAGCATAAAAGTGGGAGTGGTATAAGGCATTCACAGGCAACCATGAGGTAATGAAGACATGTATGGTGATATCACATAGCAATAGCACTTAGACTTATATACCGCTTCATAGTCCTTTACAGCCCTCTCTAAGCGGTTTACAGAGTTCAGCATATTGCCCCCAACAATCTGGGTCCTCATTTTACCCACCTCGGAAGGATGGAAGGCTGAGTCAACTTTGAGCCTGGTGAGATTTGAACAGCTGAACTGCTGAACTAGCAATCAGCTGAAGGTCGCAGTGCTGCTTTTAACCACTGCGCCACCTCGGCTCCTCCACATCTCCATTCTTTCATATGTCCATCCTATTATTGGAGGCAATAGTCAGGAGGGTTGTGTCACAATGTCACAACATACCTCAGTTTCCCCCCTCCTTCTGTCATACCTGTGAATGTTTACGGCGATTGTTTAGGGAGGTTAACTTATTTGAACAGAAGATCTAATTCTACATAAGCTCACTGCTCTATCTTGCAACTTAGACAGCAGTGAAAAGCTTGTAACTAGCCATGGACTCTGGGAGTTGTAATTCAGCCCAGCAATCAAGAAAAAGACCTGGCATTCCTCTCAAAAGATTTTCTCTTTATCTCTTAACCAACTCTGCCTATTGTCTAATCCCAAAGTCTATATACTAGCATTTCATCAGTCCACTCAGTACATCTGTAAAGTCTTTAGATTTTCCAAGCTCTAGTTACTTGCCTCTTATACGTAGGCAAATGAGAATAGAGACTTAGAGGTATATTATAACAGACTATTTGTTCCCAAGAACAGACTTGTGTCAGTGTCATGAAGTACAAAGGGACAACATCCACAGATATTATGAGCTCGGAGTAGTATGTGTGCAAGCATTTAAGTGCAGGAAATATTTTATAGCAGAAGCTGGACATAAAAAGCTTAAACAAAAGTTCTCAGATATCTCTGCAATCTGTAAACATATTTTCTCCAAATACAACACAGTGATGGAAATCCTTTGAGGGGAGTAACTTCAGGATCCAGACTGGTAGACAAACTAACATAAATCCATAGATATACAAGACATTTGTTCTGCCAAAAATTACAGAAATAACTCTCTAACACAGACCTATTCAAGATACATCTGTCATACTAACTCAGAAACAACAGTCACCCCCTACATAGTTCTCACATAATGTAGCAGATGGTTGAATAATGCAAATTTAAAATGATAGCCCTATTGCCATGGTCTGTCAGCAAACCACTTCAAAATCCAGTATTTTAGTGCAACCAATCACTCCTGACAATCACAGCATTATAGCACTTTGAAAATATCTGTAGAATTTATGTGAAATAGTATTATTATTATTATGGTTGATCGCACAATCAGCCAGATGTTTAGTCTAGATTGACATTTTTATCCCTCTACCAAGTCCTTCCCAATCTGGGGTCAGCAGATGTCGTTTGATAGTGTTAAAGATATCATTGCAGGATGTGAGCTGTTATAGCTAAAGCTGCCTTTAGCAACTGAGGGAAGGTGATTTTGTCAATGCCAAGGATGTTAATAATAATAATAATAACAACAAAGTTGGAAGGGACCTTGGAGGTCTTCTAGTCCAACCCCCTGCCTAGGCAGGAAACCCTACACTACTTCAGACAAATGGTTATCCAACATCTTCTTAAAAACTTCCAGTGTTGGAGCATTCACAACTTCTGGAGGCAAGCTGTTCCACTGATTAATAGTCCTAACTGTCAGGAAATTTCTCCTTGGTTCTAAGTTACTTCTCTCCTTGTTTAGTTTCCACCCATTACTTCTTGTTCTACCTTCAGGTGTTCAAGTGGTACTCCAGATGTTTTGGAATTGCCTCCAAGGTGCCTATTACTATTGGCACCATCTTTGCTTTGTTTTGCTATAGTCATTCTACTTCCATTTGCAGGTCTTTATATTTTGTTATTTTCTCTAGTTCTTTCTCTTCTCTTCTGCTGTGTCTAGGTACTGCCAGGTCCATAATGCAGACTTTTTTTATCTCTGTTACTCTCTTAAATCTGGGGTGTTATATGGTAGGTGCCTCTCTGAATTATAAAGTCCAAAGCACTTTAACTTCTTCATTGTCTTTTACTTTCTCTATTTTATGGTCCCACTAGTTCTTGCTTACAGGCAAATGGTATTTCTTGCAGATATTTCAATGAGCCATTGTTGCTACTTTGTCATGTCATTTTTTTGTAGTCAGTCTGTGCAAACCTCTTGCAGCAGCTAACTAAGTGATCCACTGTTTCTTCAGCTTCTTTGCAGAGTTGGCACTTGCTGTGAGTTCCTATCTTCTCAATCCTGGCTTTGTATGCATCTGTTCTTAAGGCTTGGTCTTGTGCAGCCAGAATTAGCCTCTCTGTCTCTTTCTTCTGCATTCCTCTCTTAGCCATCACCAGGTCTCATTGTGTTAAGATGAGAATAACTCTCATTAGAGGCGAAAATGGATCTTTGCCCGGAATTCTGACATTAGAAATGAAACCGCAGTTTAAAGTTCTACGTAAAAATATTTATTTGGTACAAAAACAATAAATCCTCATTATTCTACATCTCTGATATAAAAAGGCACGTCTTGCTTCGATAGACGCTAGGAACAGAAGGAATGACCGGAGAAAGGAATGTACACATGCGTACTAGAAACATATCAATCACGTGCTCAGGAATAAACCATTATATTAGATAGGGATGCAGCTCCCTGCATATACATATAAAAGGCAATATAAAAATCACTGCCTGACACATTGTTATCTGCATTGCCTGCTTGTGTGCGCATGTGTGCGCGTGCCTACTGGTCATCTAACACTTTGCCTTGCCACGTCTATTTTCTATTTTTCATTTGGTCTTTCTTGTAGGCCGGTTTGGTTTCTCCGGTATTCAAAAAGCCTTCATGGTGTATTAGCTTCAGTGTATCTTCTTCACTGTCCTTCAGATATTCTTCCAATGCCCCTTTTTCTTCATCAGCTGTCTGGTGTACTAATAACATTCCATGACAACCTATGTTCCTTGGTAAGTAAAATCTGTCAACATTGCTGTGTGGATGTAGGGATTATTCATTGTCGTGTTTTTTTTAAACTTCCTATCCAGGGCTTGTAGTTCTGCTTGAGTCCAATTCACTATTCCAACTGTGCATCTAATGACTGGAATAACCCAGGTGTTCATTGCCTTGATGGTATTTTCTCCACTGAACTTTAAGATCTTCTTCACTCTCATGTTGTATTTACTTCTAACCTTCTTCTTGATTTCAATGTGCTTGAAGTTGTCAGCTGGAAGGATGCCCAGCAGTGGTGGGATTCAAATTTTTTTTACTACCGGTTCTGTGGGCGTGGCTTGGTGGGCGTGGCTTGGTGGGCGTGGCAGGGGAAGGATACTGTAAAATCTCCATTCCCACCCCACTCCAGGGGAAGGTTACTGAAAAATCCCCATTTCCTCCCAATCAGCTGGGACTCAGGAGGCAGAGAATAGATGGGGGCAGGAACAGTCAGAGGTGGTATTTACCGGTTCTCTGAACTACTCAAAATTTCCACTACCAGTTTTCCAGAACTGGTCAGAACCTGCTGAATCCCACCTCTGATGCCCAGGTACTGTATAGTACTGATCATCTTCATCCAGACTTTTGATATTATTTTCATAGGGCATCTTGATTCTTTTACTGTAAGATTTCACTATTTTCCCCTATTAATGGTAAGGTTGGCACATTTGTCCAGCCCAAACTCCATTGCAACATCTTGCCTATATATGTGTACAGTGTTGAGCAGTGATTGTATTTAGGATGGTGTTTTTCCATACAACTTTCGATCATCCATGTCAGGCGTGGGTTCCTAATTTTTTTACTACCACTCTGTGGGCGTGGCTTATTTTGTGGGTGTGGCTTGCCAGCCATGTGACCGGTTACACCAGTTAGCAATTTGAAAGTTATTTACAAGCAGGTAATTGGCCTGTAGTTGTCTGCTGCTGCCCTTTTTTGTTGGATCTTTCATTATCAAGTGGATTTTGACAGATGTTAATCAATATTTAATTTCACTCCTTTGCAGTATGTTGTTAAACTGTTCAGCAATGAGTGGATGTAGAGTAGTCAGATGTTTCAACCAAAAACCATGCCCTTCATCTTTACCTATTGCTGATCAATTTTTTTATCTTTCTTCCTTTTTCCACTATTTCTGCTGCTATTACACGTTCTTTCATTTCAGTTTCTTTTTTATTCTTATCCACCTCCTTTGTCAAAGTTGCATTCTTGTCATACTTCTTTGGATTATGCCATGGCTATACCCAGAACCAGATTGTTCCTTCTTTTTCAAGTGGTGACTGGTTCACTGCAGTCTATCCCTTAAATTGTTATATGATATATCACATACCATATATGATATCTCAGGTATCACATATATATCATACATCATATATCATACATCATATATCATACATCATATATCATATATCATACATCATATATCATACATCATACATCATATATCATACGATGGAAGCCATAGAAATCTAAATATATGCATAAGGAAGGAGACAAATGCTTTATATGGTGAGGTTGAGACAATTCTGATCTCCTGTTCTAACAACAATTGCACCATTTTAGAACATCCCTTCTAAGAGGAACGGAGGCTGATAAGACATTGCAGTAAATGTCAGGTGCTCATATTCTTCTGATGGCAGACTGCCAAGATTCTTCAAAACCACCAATATCTAGCTCTTCTTATTGATTCATGTAGAGATGAAAACTGCCAGGCCTTGAACAGATTTCCAGAGACTAGCTGAAAGAATGGGGAGCTCAAGTAGTATTTTCATCAATCCTTCCAGTTGAACATTGTAGCATAGGAAGAGAGAATGAGAGTGAAGAAGTGACTAAATAGAGTGGTCAAGAAGAGCTTGGGGCTCCTGAAAATCCTAGCAAGAGATAAGCTACATCGGATAAAGACTGAGATGAACGTGTTCATCAGGCGTCCCACCACTCACTTATCAGGAAAATGTTAAACTGGGGGGGAAGGACAGTGGCAAAATTAAATACAATATCAAGGACTAGAAACAAAGCAATAAGCGCAAGGGTGGAAGAAAGATTGGCATGCAACTGTAACAACAAACCACCAGGGGATACCATGCACAATTAAGATTAACAGAGTTGGAAGGGACCTTGCAGGTCATCTAGTCCAACCCCCTGCCCAAGCAGGAGACCCTACATCTGCCTCCACCTAGGATCGAACTCACAACCTCCTGATTGTGAGGCAAGAGCTCCACCTCTAGACCACAGCAGCTGTTATAATCGCAGATATTTCTTCACTAATGCATGGAATCTAGGAAACACAGAGAACTTGGAATCCTAACATATTGTACAAGAACAAATATGGTATCACATGCATCATTGAAACTTCGTGAGATGACACATGATTGGAATGTAGCTTTGGAAGGCTACAATTTACTCCAAAGGAACAGATTCAACCAAAGGGGAGGGGTGTGTACCTAAAAAAAAAACACCCCATAGAATATACCTGCATAGAAAGTCCTGAATCAGACTAATTTCCATTGTTTGTGTTTGTGTAATAATAAGAGGAGAGAGAAACAAAAGAGGAGCTGACTGGACAAGCAGAAGGTATGGATGAATTCTTTCTGTGTCAGATGACCAAAGTTTCAAAGAGCCCCACAATAGTAACAAAAATAAATGTCCATGAGCCTGACATCTGCAGGAAATCTAATTCTGACAAGAGTCAAGATCTAAGCATTTTTTTTCTCCTCTCTTTCTTACATTTTCAGTTGTCGTAAGGTAGAAATGGGAATAAGGCAGTATACAATCTTGGACCAAATTATTACTAGGAGGGAGCAGTTGGTTGGTTGAAGAAAAAGGAAGGTTAGTCATATCCAATGACTTGAAATCGTGAAAGAGAAAAGGGTCTAGAAAAAAATGTGGAATCCTGCAAAACAAGATACTAATGTCTCAATGGAGACAGTTCCTGCTAGAAGGGAAAATGGGAGACAGTGAAAGAGAACAGGGTGGCTACACAGAGCTTTCTAAAATACTGAAAGAGAAAGGAACATGTAGAGAAGGCAGAAATGTATAGCTCAAAAAGGCTACAAGGCAGCCAGTTACAGTATCAGAAACAGCAGGATCTGTGTCAGAAAGGCTAAAGAGAAGAAAGAGCTGAAGTTTGCAGAAATGCCCAAAGTCATCAACATCAACATCACAAAGGCTTTTTTGAGTATGTCAGGAGTAATTAGTTTAATTTAACTCTTTGAGTAAAACTGAAGTTTCAAGGACAATGTAGCTTCACTGTCACAAAATGACAAGGGATGATTTGTAGCCATGACGTCTTCCTTCAGTGTTGGTCACATTTACAGCATCAGGGATGGGGAGGAGAATATAGGGGAACCCTGAATAGCAATAGCAATAGCACTTAGACTTATATACCGCTTCATAGTGCTTTACAGCCCTCTCTAAGCGGTTTACAGAGTTCAGCATATTGCCCCCAACAATCTGGGTCCTCATTTTACCCACCTCAGAAGGATGGAAGGCTGAGTCAACCTTGAGCCGGTGAGATTTGAACAGCTGAACTGCTGAACTAGCAATAGGTTGCAGTGCTGCTTTTAACCACTGTGCCACCTCGGCTCCTGAATCCTGTACCCATAGATGTGGAAGGGTTAAAGATAAACATACTGTATGCCCACTATTTCTCTCTTGCAAAACAGTCTTAATATTTTTTAATGCAGATTCACCGTCTACTTCTATCCTACAGAGTAAATAGACCAGATGATTTCCTCAGATTTCTCTTATTTGTGTAAGCATGAGTTGGCTCTCAGGCTGCTTTATCTCATCCCACCTCTCACGTTGCTCTGTACTCTCTTATCCCCTATCATTATGCTTCTATAATTGCTCTTGCTCTTTTTTTAATCTCGTTTCTCCTTGGCCCCACAAGTCCCTGCACTAAAGACCTTGAAGCTTTCAAGGCTTTTAGCTGATGCCAGCAGACATGTTTCTCCAGGCTTGTCATAAAACTGCTGGTCCATGAAGGAGACCAACGGGTACGTACATCTTAGAGAAAGGAGAGCGGAATAGGAAACTAAACAAGTAAGGAATATAATGGGGGGAAAGTGAACCATGCTAACATACCGGTAATAACGAGTTGTGGTGTGGTATTAGACATCGGTTATAAGGGGTCTGACTAGATCAGAATCATTTTATTATTATAACACCAAAACCACACTTTTCAGATTGATTCTTTCTATATGAGAAAGTTAAATGAGGGTGGGAAAGAGCATTTCTAAAACCCATATGGAATGCATGGTGATTTTTCCAGTAATACAGGGATCCTTGGTCATCCTCAAAAATGTAAGAGTATATTATATGTTCTCAAGGGCATTTAGGCAGTAGCTACTATATAAGGCACTATGGTGGGGCTAGTTTTCTATGGTGGGATTGCTGCTTAATAACTTCTTGGCAGATAGAACAGAGCAAATTTCATTCTCTTCAGAAGGTGAGAACCAGGCATCTTTTTCATAACAAAAGAAACGCTGCTGCTGTGTTTGCAGGAATTCTAAGATCAATATCCTGCCTGCAAATGTGGATTATCCCTTTGTTCCAGCACATTTTATTGCATTCTTTTCTTTTAAAAAAACCAGAACTTTCCTTTCTCCCATAACTTTGGATTACAGCTTCTATTCTCCCATCACCCCTTGATGCTTGCTGGCTCTTAATAGATTTTACCACCCATTCTATCCGAGAATCAAAACTAGACAATTTCCTAAGGCCAGTTTAGAAAACCTCCCCAGCTTGATTTTTGCTGCTCCAGTTAATAGTGCGTACTTTCTCTTAGCAGGGTTCTCGAGATAAATTGATAATACTGCCTTTTGAAATATATTGTACCCAGCAGCACACAGAAGCTACAGCCACTCTAAAGGTTCATCATAGAAACAGCTAGAGGGTATGGATTTTGGAGAGACAAAGAACAGGAAGATAAGTTGGAGAATATGCATTATATATTTTATACAGTGGGACAATAATCATACTAATGGGAAATAATCTATATGTAAATCCAATCTTAGGCATTCTTGTAAAAGTTTCTATTACAACTATCATATCGGTATTGTTCTTAAAACTAGGTTTTCTTATAAATATTATTCTTAAAGCCCTTTTTGAGCATAGTATTGTATTGAGCATTTGTGCAAGGAAGAAAAAAAGTAAAATAAAATATTTTTCTTTTACTTTTTCTTTCTTTCTTGCACTTTTATGTCTCTCTTTGAGAAATACTGGCTAAATGCAGGGCAAAAGCTGGGGAGACCCAGGTTCACACCAAGGGTTCAGCTTTGAACCCTTCTGCATTAGCCCGGCCTACCTCACAGATTGTGATGCAGGAATTGTTGGGCAGGGTGGGAAGATAAGTACCGTATGTTCCGGCGTATTAGACAACTTTTTACCCCTTGAAAATCTTTTCAAAAGTCAGGGGTCATCTTATACGCCGGGTACTGAAACTTCCGAGCTGGGGGGAGCTCAAAAACGGCCGCGGCTGCGTTCCTGCCATTCTCCAGCCAAGCGGCCGAAGGAGCCCTGGAGCCCCGACGCTGCCCTGTGTCTCAGTCTCCTGCCGCCACCGCCTGCAGCAGCCTTCCCAGCAGGTGGGCGCGCGGGGGAGGGACCGTGGAGCAGAGGCGCCCGGCGGGTTAAGGCAAGAGGCAGGTGGGAGACGCGGGCAGGAGCCTGCTGCCACCGATGCCACTTCTGGCATCCCTGCGCCTCTCACACCACTCGCCGGGCGCCTCTGCTCTGCGGTCCCTCCCGCGTGCACCCACCTGCTGGGAAGGCTGCAGCTGGTGGTGGCAGCAGGAGACCGAGACACAGGGCAGCGTCGGGGCTCCGGGCCTCCTTCAGCCGCTTGGCGGGAGAATGGCAGGGATGCAGCCACGGCCGTTTTTGAGCTCCTCACGGCTCGGAAGTTTCAGTACGATAGCAGCAGCAGCGGTAGCGCGCGTTCTCCTTCCCTCCCATGCGCGTTAACCCTGCCGGCGCCACGGTAGGGGACTCAGTTGGGTGGCTGGAGTCCCGCGGGAGACGGCGACAGAGGCTTCTTCCTCCGAGGGGAGGGGAGCAACCCACCCACTTACCTTGCTTCCACTTGGCGTCTTGGAAGAGGGCTGGGCAAGGGAGAAAGGAGCCACGGTGTGGATTGGTTTGCAGGGAGGAAGGAAGGAAGGAAGGAAGGAAGGAAGGAAGGAAGGAAGGAAGGAAGGAAGGAAGGAAGAAAGAAAGAAAGAAAGAAAGAAAGAAAGAAAGAAAGAAAGAAAGAAAGAAAGAAAGAAAGAAAGAAAGAAAGAAAGAAAGAAAGAAAGAAAGAAATATGTTAGGAATGAAGGAAGACAGAAAGAAAAAGAAAGATGGTAGGAGGGGTAGTCTTATACTGCGAGTATATCCCAAACTCTATATTTTAACTGGAAATGTTGGGGGTCGTCTTATACGCACAGTCGTCTTATACGCCGGAACATACGGTAGAAGAAAGCAGATCTATGCTTGCTGCTGAACTTTTGGAGGAAATGTAGACTGTAAGTCTAACAAGCAACCTGAACCAATTAACAATGGAAAAACAAAAGAATAGAGGTTTCATATATATTACAAGTGGGAATATTGAGCATAACAGCCAAGTATGCTAAATGTCTATGGAGATTCTCAATCAAGGTCATTAGGGGTCCCAAATGTGCTTTTTCTAAAAGGCAACTGGACTTAGGGGGGTTGTTTTTTGTGTTTTTTTTGTTTGGGGGGGGGGTTGGTTGTTTGAAAACGTTTCAGTTCTCATCCAAAAAGCTTCTTTAGTTCTGAACGGAAAAAGCTTCTTGGATGAGAAGTGAAACATTTTCAACCCCCACCCCCAAGAAAGTCCAGTTGCTTTTTGGAAGAAGTACCTTCAGGACAACTGAGCTAAGAATCGTGAATGGATTGACAGAACGGAGCTGGAGTGTGCAGAAGTAAACCTTCTAATAATATGTGTATTATCAAAAGAAAAATGGCAAAGCAACATACAGTAACCACTGTTAAGGATCATGAAAGAAAGTATACAAAGGGACATAATCTGGAACAGCTGACAGCCAGTGATTTCCAGAACATCATAAAATATATTGCCAGCCAAGATGGATAAGACAATGTGGATGGATAGTGCAGAAATTTATAAGACTACTGCAGAAGTGCACAGGAGAAAGCAACTAGAACTAGAATTGAACTTGAGACCTTTCAAGAAAGCCCAGGACACAACATATAATTTAACACCAACTATCCCCAGGGTTACAAATTATTATGTTTACAAAGATGCTCAGGGAATTTTAAATTCAACGGAACAAGTGAAATAGCCAGAGGAAGATTCAGTTACTTTAAAGGAAGAAAGGGCTAGAGGCCAATAGATACAGTATGTCTGTCATATTCCCTTTGCAGGGAGAGTAGACCAAATAGTAAATGCATAGATGGAGAATTTTTTATTTTCTACAAGGTATTATTTTTCTCCAAGAAGCTTGGTTGATGAGAAATAATGTGATAGCATTCCTTGGTTTTGGAATTTTTATAAATGGGCCAAGAAAGACCAAAAGATGGGACATGTAAAGAGCCTAACCACCATACATCTTAATCTGGAAATTATGGAATATGTAAAATTCAAATGCTGAGACTGAAATCTCAAGGGACAATGTCACCCCACAAGTAAATTGGGATAACCTGAAAGAGACATTATTTGATATGTTTCATCATCCTACAAGTGCAGGTTTAAATATTTGTGGGGATTATAATGCTAGAATTGGCTCAGGTTTGGAAATATGGAACTGTAAGGGTAAATGCTTTTTTTTTTTAATGAAAGGTAGTTTTCCTCTAGTTCCTATTTCACATGACAAGATCCAAAGCAAATGTGGACTAGAACTACTTAAATTAATGTATAAATTACAAATGGCCAGTTTACATGGATAACAATGGAATCGAACCGCGGTGGTGCAGTGGTTAGAGTCAGCAGCGGGTTGCTGCCTTACCAGTGCTAGTGCGCTGCGTGTGTATCTCCACACTTTGGGCGCGCGCACACTTGCTATTCACGTGTGCCCCCTCGCGCGATTTTGCTTCTGTGCATGCACGTAAGCAAAATCACGCCGAAATCTCACAAGGGGACGCGCGAGAGAGATTTTGGCACAATTTTGCTTCCGCGCATGCGCAGAAGCAAAATCTCACAGAAATCTCTCACACACACGCGTCCCCTCGCGAGATTTTGGCGTGATTTTGCTTCTGCGCATGCGCAGAAGCAAAATCGACCCAAAATTACCTGGGGAAAATGGCGACACGCGCGCTGGACTGGCAGAGAGGGCTCCGGAGCGGTTGCGCAATCCGCCACTCCCTACCGGAGCTGCGCACCGGGCAGCTCCGGCAGGAACCCACCTCTGGTTAGAGTGCAGTACTGCAAGCTACTTCTGCTGACTGCCGGCTGCCTGCAATTTGGCAGTTCAAATCTCACCAGGCTCAAGGTTGACTCAGCCTTCCATCTTCCAAGGTCAATAAAATGAGGACCCAGATTGTTGGGGGCAATATGCTGACACTGTAAACCGCTTAGAGAGGGCTGTAAAAGCACTGTGAAGCAGTATATAAGTCTAAGTGCTATTGCTATTGCTATCGACTTGGGATTCTAATACATCAGTCAGCCACAGATAGGGAGTACTGTTTTTCATTATATATTCATATCACCCTCAATAATCCCAGTAGCAATGTATTTTGATACTATACATTGACCAAAGTGATGACTTACCACTTGACTCAGACTTAATGTGGATATGTGGACATAATGTAGCACAAGACAGTCACAATATAAAAAGCTATTACAAAGAATCAGAAACAATTAAAGTGGACATCCCCTTGGCCAAAGTTGTAAGATCAATGCTATAGCCCAACAATGCTATAGCAGAGGGTCACACTTTTTTCAAAAACCTGAAAATGCAAATATCAAATATGAAGAAGTGGCTGGGAATAGGGTTGGGAATCTTAAACCATTGATGTTTAAATCATAGCAAGGAAAAAGGACTGTAACCAGAGCCCCGTGGCTTAACCACAGATTAAGGAACTGATTAGATAAGTAAAATAAATTATAAAGGATAAATCATTTGGCAGAATAGATGCAGTGAGAGATAAATATTGAAAACATCAAGCATTGATAAGGAGAAAGAAACAAGAATACTATAAAGCCAGGGCAAGACCGAAGACTATTATGTTTACAAAATACTGATGCAAAATTCTGGGAACTAGTTTCCCAAGGCCAGAGAGTAATAAGAAAATAATAAGAGAAGCACAGATTTCATCTAAATTTTGGATAGTTTATTTCGAAAATAAATTTGAGGATATTAGAATATCAAGTCAGCAGTTAATGGGTACAGATATATTAAAAAACATAATTAAAATAACCCCCAATCACTGCTGCAGAAGTTAAAAGAATAATTTCACAACAGGCAGCTGGCAAAGCCCAGGGAGAAGATATGTTACTGCCAGAATTTTTTAAGACGTTCCATGATTGATGGGCTCCTACGCTCATGTCCTTGTTTACTTGTAGCAATGCCATGGGAGCAAATCCTCGTAGACTGGAAAAATAGTGTAGCAATTTCAATATTTAAAAAGGGAGATTCCACAACCTCGCTAACCTTCACCCCATAAGACTTATTGAAACAGAGTGAAAGTTATATACAAGGTATCTTATAAATAGATTTATTGATTGGAGCGATAGGTAGGCAGATAATAGCAGAAGGACAGGCAGCTTCAGAAAGGGAGATTGTACTACAGATCAGTGTTTCAGTTTAGAACATCTGATTCACAAATGACTTTATGCATTTATTGATATATTTTCTGCCTATGATAAATAGAGGAAAATTATGGGAGAAGTTTTAATTACTGATATAGATAATTAGCTAATATAAAATTACCTAATGTTCAAATAGGTTACCTAATACAGAATACAAATTATATGAAGACACTTACATACAAGTACAGATAAATCACACTGGCTCCTTAACAAAGCAGTTTAAAATCACAAAATGTGCCTACCAGGGCTTCAAACTGGCTCTCTTCCTCTTTAAGTTTTATATAAACAACACTGTAGAAGAGCTTAATAATCCTTCTTTTTATGTTTCATCAATTAGAAGTAGAAAGTCCCAATATGCAGAGATGATATGGTACTGATGTCAACAATAATTGGAATAAGAAGGATTCTGACAGCATTTGTAATACTTACAGACAGATTATTCCAAAACCAACTAGTATAACTAGTATATATAACTAGTACAACACCTAGTATACCGCCCTAAGAGGTCTGTAAGAGACGTGCATAAGTGCACCAGCGTGCCTACCGTCCCTTTCCTACTGTCCCCATTTATTCGTATCCATTTCCTGTGTTTATGTCCATGTTTATACTTATACCTGTTATATTGTACATGTTTTGACTAAATAAATAAATAAATAAATAAATAAATAAATAAATAAATAAATAAATAAATAAATAAATAAATAAATACATACATACATACATACATACATACATACATACATACATAAATATTTGCTAAGAGACCAAAGAGATATCAATGGACCTTAGATGATAAGGAAATAGAACAAGTGAGGTCATTCAAGTATTTGGATATCCATTTTACTGAAATACTATAATGGAATACATATATAGATAGCATCATGCACTGATGATGTTACCTAGTTTGGTAATGAAACATCTGCAATAAAACCACCAAGCTCAGAGAGCACTAAGCACACATAGCATCAGCAAGAACAATAGCTATGAGGTTAATCAGAGCCGTTTGCTCCTTCTTCTACTCAAAAGAAGGCTGGCTAGTACAGTCTGGACTCACAATTTTCTAGGGGAAAACAGTGCCCCAATATGGGGTTTCTAAACTAAAAGAATTAGAGGTGGTCCAAAGTAAATCCAGGAGATCAATCTTAACCTTACTCTTATGTGTACCAGCAGCAATATTGAGATTAGAAGTGGCCCTTCCATTAATTAATTTAAAGAAAGAAAGCAATAGTCTTATATTATAGAAGACTAATCCTCATGCCCGACACTTTTTTTTTGGCAAAACAATGCCTCCATGAACAATGTAACAGTAATGGATGGGTGGATATCTCTTTAAATCTTTCTCACAATTTTCACTAGATCAAGAACTATTTAGCAATATTTATTTATTTATTTATTTATTTATTTATTTATTTATTTATTTATTTATTTATTTATTTATTTATTTATTTATTTATTTATTTATTTGGCATTCTTATATGCCGCCCAACTCCCGGAGGACTCCGGGCGGCGTACAACAGCAAAAAATACAAGAAACCAATAATAAATATGCATTTAAAAACAAATATAAAAATTAAAACCGTAATATTAAAAGTATACAATAACCATTCAACAATCATACATACTTGGGGTGAGCTCAATGGATTACGCTCTACCCTCAGCCTGCAGGAAGAGCCATGTCTTAACAGCCTTGCAGAAGGCCAGCAGAGTGGGGATAGTTCGGGTCTCTGGGGGAAGTTGGTTCCAGAGCACGGGGCCGGCCACAGAGAAGGCTCTCCCCCTAGGGCCCGCCAGCCGGCATTGCTTGGCCGATGGGACCTGGAGGAGGCCAACTCTGTGGGCCCTAACCGGTCGAAGGGAAGTGTGAGGCAGAATGCGGTCCCGGAGATAACCTGGTCCTAAGCCATGAAGGGCTTTAAAGATGGTGATCAACACCTTGAATCGGACCCGGAGACCGATGGGCAACCAATGCAGCTGGCGGAGTACAGGTGTCATGTGGGTGTACCTTGGCACACCCACCACAGCACGCGCAGCCGCATTTTGCACCAGCTGAAGTCTCCAGATACTCTTCAAGGGTAGCCCCAATATAGATTATCATCCATTGTTGATGGTCCCCGGGGGTGCGATGGCTCAGCGGTTAAAGCTGTTGAGCCCAAGTTCAAGACCCGAGCAGCGCACAACAGGGTGAGCTCCCAATACCTGCCCCAGCTTCTGCCCACCTAGCAGTTCAAATGCATGCAAATGCAAGTAAATTAATAGGTTCTACTTCAGTGGGAAGGTAACAGTATTCCATGCACTTTTGGAGTATATCCAATGCCATGCTGGCTACATGACCATGGAAAATGTCTTCGGATAATACTGGCTCCCTTGGCCAAGAAACAAAGATGAGCACTGTCTGTGCCCTAGAGTCTGACACAACTACACAGGGAAACCTTTACCTTTACTATTGATGGTCCATTTATTCTTTAAAAATTTTGAACAAGATGAAGATAAAGAGTAGGTATGCAACCTTAAGTTAGCCAAGTGGCATCGATCTTCCAAAGATGGACAAGCAATATCATCTATTTACAGTTACTTACATCCCATTCCCTGATACACACTTTCAAAGAACTTCACTTTCAGACAATGCCAACAGCCTATTTGAATGGAAGATATAAAGGGTTAACAATTGCACAGTGTTTATGTATTTGTAATAATTCACATGAGGAAGATCTGATCCATTACTAACTGCACTGTGAATTATATCAGGAACCTAGATCTACATTCATCAAGCTTTCGTTAATCCAACTGAATCAGTCTAGCATAGAAGAAGAAGAAAGATCTTATTTCCTGCTGACTAATGTAGAGGAACATGTAACAAAGCCAGTTGCATTGTTTGCAATGGCCGCAAGGAAGATAAGAAAGCAGATGTTGAACAGATAGTGCTGTTAATATTAGAAGGGATGTATTGAACCTATGGATTGTTGCAATTTTATATGAATTCTGATAAAACTTATGGTTGCAAATAAATGTATTAATACAAAAACCAAGTTTGTTCATTAGTTGCAAATGGAGAAAATTAACACAACCAACTCTAAGCACACTAAGTAAGGTTTTTTGATTGCCTATCATCTTGAGCTGAGACACAGTAGCTGCCCAAGGTGCTGGCTTTGTGCCCAAGCAGGATTGGAACTCATGGTCTCCCGGTTTGTAGCTGTTTGTAACTGGCTCTCAAACACCATAATAAGGATATTCTAAATACCCATACTTAGATCCTGCCTCAGGATCCTTCTATAGAAGGGGACTTAAGAACCAAAACTGGGGGGGGGGTCCTGAGGTGTGGACAATATCCTAATTATTTTTCTTGCTAGTTCCATTTTTTGCTCTTTTGGTGCACAACATAATCCGTCTCCTGAATACATTACACTGTGTATTCAGATTTTTTTTTATTTTACTCCATAGAACGTAGGCTATGTTGGTGCAAAATAAGATTTAAAAACAAAAACAAAAAGTTCACATAGCCCTAGGCATGACAAACATTGCTCATGCAACCTGAATCTTTCTTCAGCAAAGGAAATTATCTGAAAACAAGTTTTGTCCCTGTAAACTGTCCCGTTTCATGTTTCCTATGGGTTCAGAGACTTATGAGAGATCATGAATTTTGCAATCTTCCTGAAAGGCAAGAAATTTTAATTTGGGGTCAATGGCTAGATGTCAGGGGGTCCGTGACCTTGGAGGAGGGGAAAAAATTATACCCTTAATTTCACTAACCTCTTATTTATTTATTTATTTATTTATTTGTGAGATTTATATACCGCCTCACAGCGCAAGCACTCTCTAAGCGATTTACACCAGTAAGCAATGTTTATTTATATTGCCCCCAACAATCTGGGTCCTCATTTTACCTACCTCGGAAGGATGGAAGGCTGAGTCAACCTTGAGCCGGTGAGATTTGAACCGCTGACCTGCGGATCACAGTCAGCTAACGTACCCTGCAGTACTGCACTCTAACCGCTGCGCCACCTCGGCTCTTGAGATTTAGCTGGTCTTGTTATTGATGAATAAAGAAGCACGAATATTACTGTGGTGCATATTTATTTATTAAATTTAATTGTCTGGTTATTTAAACTATTCAGTTAAATATTCCGATGGCTGTATGTGAGCATAATTGCTCTCCTTTGTAAAGCGACCAATATTTTCTGTATTTAAAGGCATTTCTAGGAGGAGAGACAGATTTCACTGGACTCTCAGAAGGGGCCATGATGGCGCAGAAAGAATTATAACCCTAGCTTCAGGGTAAAGGTAAAGGTAAAGCCAGGATAAACTGAAGCCCTGATTATAATTTCCAAGTCACAAGTTTCAGAGAGCCAGCAAGGGCACTCTGTCCATGACATTTTGCAAATTTCCTTTGGAGTGGGCACCTGGTGAGGCTTAAAATTGTGCATCCGAAAGAAGGCATTTACTGACTACTGTGCTTCTCTAAGATTCAGCTGGCTAGCATCCTATCTGCCTTCTGAAGTCCATTTCGCACAGGAAGTTCCTCTGCAACCTAGTGGGATCTTGAAAGAAAAACCAATTAACAGCCACCCAAGGGAGGAACACCAAGTTCTCCCTTGGAAGGCTTGTGTCAGCTGTCTGCCCATCAGGTGATAGCAAAGATAGCAACCATAAAACATACATGAAACCACCCCTAGGAAGTGCCAAACTCCCCTACAGAGAAAGAAGAAAACAGATCCCTGTAAGAGGGTGGAAGTGGTGGTAAAAAAAAATAATGACAGTAATCCAAAGCACCAGAGTGAGGAAGTGGTTAACGGTTAACCCCATTGGTGGGAAGGAGGATGGGGAGGTTAAGAAGAAGGCTAATGCAGCTGTCGGGGCAAAATGTCTCCAGGCAAAGACAAGAGTTGTGTTGCCAGGCGAGACTATTTCTTCTCAAGCCCTTCTGTTGTGAGAAGATGCAAGCAATTGCCTCTTGAGAGCTAGCAAGGAGAAACTGCTTCCCTGGCATCTCTTCTTTATTCCTGGTTCCTCCCCACCCACCCGTTTCTGTGCTTCTGTGCGTGCATGCATGCACTGGCATGTCCCTGTCTGATCTTTTTCTGCCCACGTCTGTCTCCCAGCTTTCCAGCCGCCCCCTTGTCTGCCCGATTCTACTTCCCCCACCTCAGAATGCGTGTCCTCCCTCTCTTGTCTCTAGGATCTCGTGGGCGCATTTTTTTAATGCATCCATTGCCTCCTGCCCACCCACCCCACCCCTCGCACTCCACCCCGCCCTGGCCACTGCCTCCCTGCCTCAGCTCAGTGGGGTCTGCAGCCCCTCCGCTCTCCTGTTGCTCAGAGATGAGGAGGCAGTTGCTAAGAGACAGAGAAACGTCAGTACCTGGCCCTCAAGGAAGAAAGAGAGAGCGAAAGAAAGAAGGGGGAAAGGAGGTGGGGAAAGACCTGGTTGGAATCACACACACACACTCACACACACTCACACACAAGCAGAGGCTGCAATTCAAGGAGAGACTGAAATTTCCTCAGTGTCCTTGTTTTCAAGGGGGACAGAGAAAAGGAGGCAAGAAAGACTCCATGGAGCGGGAAGGCTGATCTGGCAGGAAGCAGAGGCTTCTCTGATGGATTAAGGCAACGTTTTTTTTAAAAAAAAAAAATCTTCGGCTCAGAGTAAGTAATTATATTTGCTGGTGAGATGAAACTGAAGGGATGGGGAGAAGGAAAGTGGGACTGCATGCTACGACATTTGGTTAAGGAAAGTAAGATTTCTGGGTTCAGAAATGTGAACAGGGTGTGAACAGGGCGTGTCTTAGAAGATGGGGAGATGTGTATCCAGGGTCCAGGGAGGAGAGCAAGGGCAAGGATAAGAAAAGAAAGGTTAGTTGCAAGAAAGCATGTGGGGATGCCAGCTCAGCAGAGTTTTGGGGAAAATTGTGTGACTTGCTTGATCTTCAAAAGATAAGGAGAAGTGGGGGAAAAGGAGGACGGGGGGGCTATGCAAGGAAAAGAGGACCATGGAAAGAGATAGCATCGCAAAGAAAAAGGAAGAATGAAAATATGATAACGTGAACTCCTGCCCCGAGGGTGCCCAAAGAGAAGAAAAGAGATATAGGGATTCCGAAGCATAGCACCAGTCCTTTAATGGAAAAATAGAAACCAGATTTTCTCTTTGTATGGAGTAACTCTCCAAACTGCTTCATAGCTGCAGAAGGAGATGCCTCAGCAGAACCTTATGGATGGGTGGTGCCCTTCAGCTGGGCCCGGAACTGTAGGAAGTAACTGGAGGTTATTTTGGCAGAGATGCAGACACAAGGTTGAATGCAATCCCAGGACCTGTTACAAAAATTTTGGTGTTTAACCTGAGCTCCCTTATTTTCTACTTTAAAGTAGGGGTGGTCGTACTTGGGGATCAGGTTCAAAAAGTTTGGGTTCTTGTACAATAGTAGATATGAAAAGGAATAAAATAAATGTTGTGTATTTAAAGAGTTTCAATAATTACCGTATTTTTCTGAGTATAAGACGCACCTTTTTCCTCCCTAAAAGTGGCTGAAAATTCAGGTGTGTCTTATACTTTGAATGTAGCTTTTTTTTCCAGCCCTAACTAGGTGCTAACAGATCTTCCCAGCTCTTACTGGCTTGCAGGCTCTTTCATTGTTACTCTCTCAGAAGAATGTTTTCCAGCCCTAAGTCTTTGCAGTTTTTTTTTTCATTGCTCTACTTGATCCAAAGAAGTTGTTTTCTAGCCCTAACCAGGTGCTAACGATCTTCCCAGCTGTTACTGGCTTACAGGCTCTTTCATTGTTATTCTCTCAGAAGGTTTTTTTAAGTCCTAACCAGGAGATAAAATAATGTGCTGCAGCTGCTCCGAATAAGTTTTTTTTTTAGCCCTAACCAGGTGCTAACGATCTTCCCAGCTCTTACTGGCTTGCATGCTCTTTCATTGTTACTCTCAGAAGAAGGTTTTTTTAAATCCTAACCAGGGGATAAAATAATGTGCTGAAGCTGACCAGACTAAGGATGCTAGCCAGATGAATACCTGGTAGGCAGATTGTTTTCCCCTATTTTCCTCCCCAAAAACTAAGGTGCGTCTTATACTCCGGTGCGTCTTATACTCTGAAAAATACGGTAATTCCCATTCACTCTCTCATTCACTTGCTTTTACCAGCCATCCCTCAATCGGGTTGATCAAATGCTGATTTGTGGTGTGTTTGAGAAGAAAACACTAAACAAAGCAGCAGATGAACAACCCAAGTCAGAAATCTTCCAGCCAGCCTAGTGATTCCACTTTCCTTTTATCTTCCAGCATAGCCTGGAAGGCAAAGTTCCATAAACTTTGCCATTGAGTAAATCCTCCATGTTCAAGGGGGATTAACTACCAGATAGTTTGTCTTAGAGCTAGGTACTCCCTTTTCTAGTGAAATTTGGTGTTATTTCCAGACACCTTCTCACCTAGACTCCTTCCCATTTCTCAGCTTTTGGAATGATTGATCTTTTATTGATACAAGTTGATTTCTGCCTTCCCAGAGTTATAAAGGGCATCTCAGGTCATTTATAATGGACTTGTAAAGTAAGGAGGAGGTGGATAACTGAATAGCTTAAGGCAGCTTCAACCTAATGCCTTCCAGATGTGGGGCAAGTAATGGATGTGGAATCTAATTCAGCTGGCTTCACGCTGAACTACAATGCTTTTCCTCCCTCTCAGCCAAAGCTGAACATATTTACTTCCTTGAAGATAAATTCACCCTTTGGCCAAACAAGCAGTGCCTCAGCCTTCTTTCTTCTTCCCACACATCTCGGCCCAGTGCTGCAGTAAATGCAATAACAACTGTACATTGAGAAAATTGTGTGTGGGGTTCCGAGAATGATGTTTATAATAGAGGACAAAGAGTAGGGTCTTCAGCAGTGATTTGGGAAGAAAGTGGGGTGTGTGCATTACTATAAAAACAGATGGCAAAAGGAGAGCTGTGTTGAATGCACAAGGGGTATATGAGCCCCACTCCCCACTTTGATCTTCATTATATTTCATTGACAGGTTGTCCTGGAAGAACTTTAGTCTGGGAAAGAAGACCAAGCTTCAAGGACAGTATTACACTCCTTCTCCTGACCCTTATTATTTGGACCCTGAAAACATGATTGTTCTTGGCATACAGCTTCCAGCTTAGTTTTTCGAGTTAGGCACAACATGGATTCATGTACCTATTTCAGTGGCTCTAGTTCTGAAGGGCGGAATCGGCTCCTAAAGTGAAAGATCATGGCTAGCCATCTTCCCAGACAAGTAAAATTTTGGACTGCTAAGAGGCTCCTCATCTCCAGCCTTAGTTTCTCCTGACCTTTCCAAGAGGGACTCGCTTGGAAGTTTAATCCAGTTTAGCAGCAGCTTATCAAGAGGATCTTCTCCAGACATTAGCTTTCTGGGAAACAGAAAAGGGAACAGTCGAAGACAGCTGTTTCATTTCTTTTAATAATACCTGGATGATTCCAGGAGAAGTTCCTTCCAGTCTGGTAGAACTGCAAGTAGAATTACTTGAGACTGCAAAAAGAAGTGACCTGATTATATTTTTCTAGTGCAATGAGAAACGTCTGCAAGGAATCAGCAAATTATGTCTCCAGCACACCAACACAAAATAAAGCACACTAAAAAAAGAGCACATTTTATCTTAATTCAAGATCCAGAAATCTAGCGATCAGCAGATCCTGGATAAAAGTTATCAGCTTTGTTTACATTTTTTTATTATAATCTTTAACGTCTCCATAGAAATTTCATATGTATGTATGCAAGTAGATTACACACAACGTCCTACGGAAAAACGTTATTCGGGAAGCTACCAAAACTTGTCAGCTTCTCACTTAGTTAGAACTCTTTTATGGTCCTATAAGTGCCTCAAGATCTGACAAGCGTGGGTTCAACGTTCCACGTTTCTCCAGCCATAATGTAGCAGGGGTTTTTTTGGTCAGTGATTCCAGTTGGTTGGATTGTGTCTCCACCCATTGCTGCCCCTTCTTGATTGGCCTCTCTTTGCCATGTAGCTTCCACCTTGCCAAGATGAGTGCAGACTGTGTCCAGCTGGGAGGAGAGCAGTTTGTACCCCATTGCTCTCCTGCCATGATATTAAGCCCTTTCCTTGTAGCAGTGGTAGTAGTCTTTGCCAGTGCTGTCACTGGTTGCCCAGTTCTGTGCACATGCCGCAGCCAAGCCGTGGACTGCAGTGGACTACGACTCTTTTCAGTCCCGCCAGATCTTCCATTGGACACCAGAAACCTAAGCTTGGCTCACAACCACCTCACAAGCATCCCTCCTGGATACCTTACCTGCTACTTGGAGTTGAGAGTATTGGATTTGCGGAACAACTCCCTTGTTGAACTACCAGTTGGACTCTTTTTGACATCTAAGCACCTTTCCCACTTGGACTTGAGCTACAATAACTTGACTCAGGTGGCGGCTGATATGTTTCAGGAAGCCTACAGCCTGGTACATGTTGACTTAAGCCACAACCCTTGGCTGAAGAAGATAGACCCCCAAGCTTTCCGAGGCTTGGTCCAACTACGTGCGCTTGATCTCAGCTATGGGGCTCTGTCTTTCCTTAGCCTTGAAGCCTTAGAAGGTCTCACAGGCCTGGTGACTCTTCAAATTGGAGGCAATCCCTGGATATGCGGTTGTACCATGGAGCCACTGCTGAAATGGTTGAGAAATAGGATCCAAAGATGTATGTCAGGTAGGTGAAATTAAGTGATTGTCCAATTCTCAGATTTATTTCTAACTGCATTACTTATCTTGCTATGAAGTCTTTATTCATTTGTTAATCAAGTTTAGATGGTCACCCATCTCATCGAAGGCAACTCTGGGCAGCATACAACAAACCACAAGTAAAACCACATATAAAAACCCCATAGATATAAAAAAAATAAAAAAAATCACCTAAACAGTAAATATTACTAAATACAGACATATAAACCCTAGCCTAGGGAATAAAAATAGCCAGCTCAGCAATGGAGCCATCTAAGCATGTCTTAGAGACAGAGCTAATCTAATTTGGGAGGAGGTGAGGGAATGTTCCATAAAGCAAATGCCATGGCAGAGAGGATATGTCTCCTAGGACCCATCAAATGTAGATCCTAGCTGAAAGGATCTCTGAATCCTTTCTGAAAGATCTTTTGGGCAGAGTATTAAACTTTCACCTGAAGTATAAGAGAAATATATTTTTGTCTCAAAGATAATATGAGGTTAAGGATAAAGCTTATCAACAGGTAATGGGATTTTAATTCAGGTGAAATGTCAAGAGTTTCAGAAATGTGTATATGTGTGTGTGTAATTTTGGAACTTCAAACGGTCTTTAAATAATCAACATTACATGTGCATATATGTCTATACTGAAAAACATAAATATTTAAGGTATAAATTTAATGTATATATTATATTATAACATAGTTATCATAATATATGTCCTGAATAAAACAACTCAGTCTAATAATAAAAATAAATGTCAAATGATACACACACACACGTTATAAGAATATTGACATTTATTAAATGTATATAACTGGTTCTCTCACATAAAGCAGCTTGGGTCTCTAACACAATTAAAGCATCAATGAAATAAAAATTGCAATAGAAAAATTGCATAAGAAAACAAAAGAAGGATAAACTAAGTTTGTCAGTTAATTTGTTAGTAACAAATTCATTCACTTTTCAGATTCAATCACCTCCCATCTGTGAGGAAAAAAAGTCAAGTACTTAGAAGCTTTATAAAAGGCCAACTGGTATGGAATTAATCTAATCTCAAAAGAAATGGGTTTTCTGATACAGGAAAGCCATGTTTCCTGAGTCTGCCAACTGACATGCTTTAATTGACAGGACCTGGCGCATGTACCTTCTGCCAGATCTGATGGAGCAGGTAATGAGAAAGAGACTGCAAATATTCTAGACTATATAAGTGCATAAAAGTGACAACCAGCCTCTTAGGCTACACTCAGAAGCTTATTGGGAACATGGGTGTACTGAGCCAGATCCTTAATTGTTCATAATGCCACATTCTGGACCACTTGTAGCTTCCAGATAGTCTTCAATAGCATCCCCTCGTGCAATTCTGCTTCCACGCATGCTCAGTAGCTATAATCAGCCTAAAACACAGCTGAGGAGCTGATCAGCTGTGCTTCGGGAGAAGGAATAAAGGTAAGTATAAACCCAGGGGCAGGTGGGAGGGCCCTTTTTCAAGCAGCAGCAAAGGAAAAAACTTCCAAACAGTAAAAAAGTCGGATAAAATTCCCAAAAAAAGATGGTGGCGCCCACAGACCAGCACCAACCGAATCAGATCTGTGATGCCATCGTGACGTCACCAGGGGGTCGCTACCGGTTCGGGCAATCCAGTCCAAACCGGGAGGAACCCACTCTTGAATACACCAAACCAAGTTGAACAACAGCCTTCCTGCCCATGGCTGTCACCTGCTCTTTGAATAGGGGCCATGAATCCAGGAGGAACCCCCCCCCCCCCAAAAAAAAGTGTTTACCAGTTCTTTCTGCAGCGATACCATCCAAAACTAGGGATGAAAAATCATTGAGTCAATGAACCCTGAAACCCTCAATCATGTTTGGGTTAAACCGAAGTCTGTTCTTCATCATGCAAAGTCCCACAGCCTTCAGACACAGCCTTCAAGCACACATATCACGCTTATCATGTCATTTGGCTGACCCATAGCAGAAATATACAACTGGGTCTCATTTATTAATTTACTTATATGATTTATATTGCTGCCCATCTTACACAGGTGACTGCACCTAAGAATAAGCAATAACTCACTCATCAAAACACACACACACACACACACACACACACACACACACACACACACACACACACACACACACAATCCAGCACAGTGATGACCCTCTGTGATCTTTATTAACTTCACCCAACAGTTCTCATAGATGCTAAATAGGATCGGGATGAGCCTCAAGGTTTGAGGAACCCTACAGAACTGGTGATATGGACTTAATCTTTCTCCCCACTGTCAGTGCTGACTGGAACTGACCCCAGAGGAAGGAGGAAAATCAGCATAACTCTGCCTCAAATTCCTAATCCCAAAGTCAGTCCAGAAGGATATCATGATGGATGGTACTGAAAGCTGCCAAGCAATCAAAATGAGACAAGATATATACACAGCTCCCATCCCACTCCAACCAGAGATCATCCACAAACATGAACAGTATACTGTTTTGGTTCCATACCTAGACATGAAATGCAACTAAAACAAGTCCAGATAATTCACTTCCTCCAGGGTTCTGTGAAACTGCAACATGACCTCCTTCTCTATTCTTCTTTACTAAAAATTGTCCCCAATTGGACATCTAGCACTGGTGTCTTAAGGAGCAGATCAGTAGTGGGTTTCAAATTCTGTCGCTACCGGTTTGCTATTGGGAGCGCGCATGCACGCATGCGGAGCTTCTGTGCAAGCGCAGAGATGTCCGGGCAGGTGGGCGGAGCCTCCTGCCCCCGCCACTACCAGTTTGCCCAATCTGGGGTGAACCGGTAGCAACCCACCACTGGAGCAGATCATTACTTTCTTCAGTGGGCCCATCCCTTCTGTCAAAGATGCATTCACCATAACTTGAATCTCTTGAAACAGGGCTGCCAGACCACTTGTAGATGTGGGCAGAAAAGTACATGCACTTTTAAGAAATCATTTCTTACCTGGAAGTCCCTGTCATGTAGCCTCTCTTCCTGTGTGGATCCCGAGGCTTTCCCTGGAGCCTTGGAGCAGAGGGAGCTGAAATGAGCTATGAGATATCTGGAGAGCTTCTGGAGATCAACAGATAATGAACCCAACTGAACATAAATTAGATCTGCTATTAGGGTCTACCTTGTCTCAGTAAAGGTGGCAGAACTGAAGACAGAACTTCATAGAATTGAAGACCGCTCCACAAAAGGTTATCTTGGAGCTTGATGGAATGAAGAGTTGACAAGTAGACTGGCTCTTCAATAATTTCTCTCCAGACAAGGACAGATATTGAAATCGCCAATAAGTGATCCAGACAGTTGCTCTTCATTAGGAAACTGCAAAACCTGCAGACCACAAGGATTTAGTACTCTGGGAAACAAAGGTCAAACTGCTGCTGTTGCCTGAAAAGACACAACATTTGCTTACCCTTACAATTAGAAAATTAATTTTCTAATTAGAAAAGAAGTAAGCAAATGTTGTGTTCTTTCAGGCAGAACTTCCAGACCTTTCAGAAACTGCTTGTTAACTGGTTTTCAGCTAGTCGAAATCTTTGGATCAACAGGTTTTACAGAATTGGGTGAATTTCCTATAATCCTTAGTGAAAAAAGTTTTAACTACAAGTTTAAGAACTGATTTTTTTAAAATAAACAACAAAAGGGTGATTAAAACTTCAATTTTAGAAAATTAGAAATAGACTTAAGGGTCCAGCTAAATTTGAAATAAAAATTTTGGGATTAAATATTTTAAAAAATCCTTTCAATGGGAAAATGTTTTTGTTTTTATTTTAAAAATAAATAAATAGTAAGATAAGACTTTAAAAACTGGACATTGGGGGGATTGAGATTTGAGCTGAAAGTGAATTTTAAAATGACAGACTATACTTTTTCCAGGCATGGAAAAAAGATGTTACACTGAATATATAGTATAAAACAGGGGTGTCAAACTCACGGCCTCATGGCATCATCATGTGACATATCGGGACTTTTTTCCCCTTCACTAAACTGGGCATGGGCGTGGCAAGCACGTGACGCATCCGGCCCGCGGGCCGGGAGTTTGACAGCCCTGATCAGTGGTGGGTTCCTACTGGTGCGGTCCACTCTATAGCACCGGTAGCGGCCCGCTGGTGACGTCACAGTACCGGTGCGGTCGGTTGCCGGTGCCTGGGTGCCGCCATTTTTTTTAAAAAATTATTTTTTAAAAAAATTTTCTTCTGCTCATGCCCAGAAACCGAGCTTCCGGCACTGCACATGCGCTGCCTTCCTATCCCACAGTGAGTCCAAGCAGGGGAGGATGGCTGAGGGAGCGCGTGAGACGCTGAAAGAATGGGCAACAGGAGCTATCTCCATTCCCCTCCTTTCAGCAGTCCGAGAAGCCATGAACGCGCGGTGATGATCCTAGGCATTTTCGCACGTTTGAGGCTTCTCGAGCTGCTGAGGGGAGGGGGAATGGGCGGCAGGACCTATTTCAGTTCCCCTCCCTTCAACAGCCTGAGAAGCCATGCCCACCCGGTCACATGGTTGGCAAGCCACACCCACAAAATAAGCCACGCCCAAAGAGTGGTAGTAAAAAAAATTAGGAACCCGCCCCTGGCCCTGATATAAAAGAAATCAGTTGATCTCTTAATAATTAAATGGGATTCACAAACAACAGACTAAGAGGGTGAATAGGATGGTTTTCCCACATTGTCTCTACAAAAGTGTTTTGTTAAAGTTTGAAGTATTTTGGAACAAAAAAACCATGAAAAGAAATCAAGTTCTAGGACATTGTTTGAAGGGACTAAAGAAGTAAATGGAAGGAATATAAAGTCAGTTTATTTAATCAAGGTTAAAATAGATGTGTTGTTTGCTGACTTTTATTAGACTTTTGCCAACATCAGGATTGAAATGGCAAGGTTCTACAGATTTGTTTATAGATAAGAAATGAGATATGGAAAGAAGAGATCATTTGTGGTACTTTAAGAGAAAATAAAGATGGAAAGTCACTTCCTTTTATATTTCTTTTTCTTTTGTCTTAATTTTATTGTAATTATAATTCTTAATAAAATTGCTATTTAAAGAAAAGGAAGAGAGGCTGCACAGGTACAATCTGGTCAAAAGCTCAGCCAGCCTTTTATTCCAAGTGGCAACCAAGGCTTCAGTCTCACCATGTGTCATACCTTCAAAAACAACTCCCAAGTTTCTATTGAAACCCAACCAGGTCCATCGGAATGATTATAGAATGTAATCTACCATGCTGGTACAATGTGGGTTGCCAGATATTTTTCAGAGTAGTTAGTTTTTGTCAGAGTTACGCAATAAATCAGAAGCTTCAAAAGATAACTGCATTTTGCTGATTCAAATAACTTCTTTATAAGTAGAATAAAACATTAACAATACCACACTTTGTTTCAGATCACATGTTGAGATGTTTTCATACTGGAGTATAATGGTGGACAGACTAAACCACACCCTTCTTCTTGCTAAGTTTCTGGACATGCTCAATTAACACTTCAGCCCGATTGGCTGACTCAATCACATGGCTCTCCCAGTCATGAATATTCCAACACTCCTCCCTTCATTACTGGGAGAGACATCAGACCTATTGGATTTAAACATTTCCTGTAATGGACACCACCCAATGGTTTGGTCATCATGTCTGCTAAATTATCCTCTGAAGAACAATGATGTAAACGTATCAATTTTTCTTTTACAGCTTCCCTGACATTACAATACTTAATGTCCACATGTTTACTTCTGTTCTTCACTCTGTCACCTGTTGCCATTTTTATACAAGCAGCATTATCTTCATAAACAGTTACAGCTTCATTTACATTTACATTTAAATCTTGTAACAACTGTACATACCAAACTACTTCAGAACATAACTCAGACAATGCAATAAACTCTGCTTCAGCAGTTGAAATAGCAACCGTTGTTTGTTTTCTGGACTTCCAACCAATTAAAGCCCCTCCAAACATTATTACAATTCCAGAATTAGACTTTCTGGTTTTTACATCATTTGCATAATCACTATCAATATAACATTTCAATTTTAATTCTTCAGTGACCTTTATTTGAAGACCCAAATTCACAGTTCCCTTCAAATACCTGAGAATTCTTTTCACACCCATCCAATGCAACTTTGTAGGTGTAGCAGTAAAGCGACTTAAGATGCTCACTGCACAAGCTATGTCTGGTCTGGACCACTGTGACAGATATAACAAACTCCCTATTGCAGAGTGATATATCTCCTGATCACAGGCTTCACTTTTGTCCTCACCCAAACTATTGTAAAAATCTGTGCTCATAGGTGTAATAGCAATAGCAATAGCACTTTACTTATATACCGCTTCATAGTGCTTTCCAGCCCTCTCTAAGCGGTTTACAGAGTTCAGCATATTGCCCCCAACAATCTGGGTCCTCATTTTACCCACCTCGGAAGGATGGAAGGCTGAGTCAACCTTGAGCCTAGTGAGATTCGAACAGCTGGACTGCTGAACTAGCAATCAGCTGAAGGTCGCAATGTGTAGGAGCAATATTACAATCTTTCATGTTATACTTCTCTAATAATTGTTCAATTTTTCTCCTTTGACTGAGAATATAACCCTTTTCAGTTTTTTGTATCTCTACACCGAGATAATTCTTTATTTCTCCCAAATTCTTTAATTCAAATTTCTTTTCTAACTTATTAGCAAATTCTTCAACTTGTGATGCATCCTTTGCAATGAAACAAAGATCATCCACAAATGCTAATAGTAGACAATTCCCACCTTGTAACTTTCCAGTGTATATGCAACCATCAGCTTTGCAACTCTTGAACCCAAGACCTTTCAATGCAGTATCTAAACAGATATTCCAATTTCTGGCTGACTGCTTCAGCCCATAAATGGCCTTGTTCAATTTATACACCATGTTAGGCTTTTTATTTTCATACCCTGGCGCTTGAACCATATAAATTTCTTCCTCTAATTCAGCATTGAGGAATGCAGTGGTTATATCAAAATGCCAAATTCTATGCCTGTATGCTGATGCTAATGCCAGTGCTAGTCTTATGCTCTCACCTTTTACAGTTGGCGCGAACACCTCATCATAATGCACATTTTTTAATTGAGAAAAACCTTGTGCCACCAACCTTGCCTTATACTGTACTTCATTATTGGGTAATACCTTTTTCTTGTATACCCACTTACATCCTACAGCCTTGGTACCCTGTGGCAAAGTCATAGATGTGAACACTTCATGATCTCCCATGGATTTCATCTCTTTATCCATGGCTTCCTTCCACTTTTCTTGTTCAACTTTTGGTAATGCCAATACTTCCTTATAGTTTCTTGGCTCATACCACACATTACACACTTTAACTTTACTGGCAGAATACCTGTCTGGCGGTACCCCTCTGTTCCTACGCTCTGACCTACGTGGCATTGCCTGTACTTGTGTTTCAAGCTTTTCTGTCTTCATATCTTGTTCAGACTCTCCTCCCTGAACATAAACACCTTCAATAAATGATTCACCATCATTAAATGAGTTATTGTCACTAAGTGGATCACCGTCGCTAAGCGGATCACCGTCGCTAAGTGAGACATTTTCAGAATTTGCATCAATTCTGTTCCAATTTTGTTCTGCAAAACTAGCAGACCTTGAAATTACTATCCTTTTACTTCCATCGCTAAAGCGATACCCTTTTGAGCCTGGCTCATAGCCCACAAATCTGAGCTTTCTAGCCTTTTGTTGTCCCTTTCTTCTGATTGCCTTTGGAATATGTACCCAAGCAGTACTTCCAAATATTTTTAAATGTGCTAGAGAAGGCTTTCTCCCATATAGCATTGCATATGGAGTATTATTGATGGATGAACTCCACAACCTATTTACTAAATAATTGGCAGTCAGTATGGCTTCACCCCAATATGACCTGCTCATACCAGAATCCTCCAATAATGAGTCTTTCATTGTTTGCAAAACACCATTCCTCCTTTCAGCCACTCCGTTCTCTCCCGGTGTGTAAGGATTTGTGCGCCTGTGTCTTATTCCCAATTGTCTCAACCATTGTTGAAAATTTGTTGACATAAATTCAGAACCTCTGTCAGTTTGCAACTGACATACCTGTTGTTTGTACCTTCTCTCTACAAAGCTTAACCATTGCTTAAATTGCTGTAGCACCTCTGTTTTACTCTTAAGTAAGTAGCAAAACCCAAACCTGCTGTAGTCATCCACAATGACCAGCGCATACTTTGCTCCTCCCAAACTGGCTTGCATAGGCCCAATTAAATCAGCATGCACCAGTTCTAGAGCTCTTGTGGTTTGTCTTGTGCTAAACTTGCTTACTGGGAATGCTTTGGATTTCGATGCTTTGCATACTGCACAATCCAAATATGCCTTACATCCCTTCAAATCTAATCCTTCTGCAAATTCTTTCATTTGTTGATCAACCTTAAAATTAGCATGACCAAGTCGTCTGTGCAGAAGATGAACACATGAATTATGTTCTGCTACATTTTTAAATATCTGGGAACAATGTGGGACCTTTTGTCCCTGCAATACATAAAGATTATCCTCTTTTATGCCCTGTGCACAAACATTCCCATTTCTTTGGATGAGACACTTCCCATTAACAAATGTGGTTTCATAACCTTGCTTGTCTAAACTAGACACACTTAACAAATTATGCTCCATTTCAGGTACACATAACACATCAGTAAACCTGGATTCCAAATATGGAATTTGCACATCGCCTCTTCCAATGATTTTAGCCTTTTGACCATTGGCTAAGGCCACTTCTTCATGGTTTCCTGGGAAAAATCTGGAAAATAAGTCAGAATTATTAACAATTGTTTGACTAGCCCCACTGTCAATCAACCATTTGTCTCTATTGTTATTATAACAAACTTTTGCAACTGCAATCTGTCCTTGCAAATAATGTCTCTTGTCTTGCATATTTCTTCTCTGTGCACAGCTTTTCTGCAGATGATTTGTCTCTCCACAAATGAAACATGCTTTCTTATCTTGCTTGCAGAATTGTTGCTGTGTAACTTGATCTCTCCTGCCTCTGCTTTCCTCTTGTCTGCAGACACCTCGGCTGTTGCTAGAGATAGGCAGCCTGTGGAAAATTTTGCTGGAGACTTGCTGTAAGTTTCCACTGTACTCCTTGTTGGGCCCCCGCCTGTGGAATTTTCCATCAGCATGGCTGAAAAGCCTTTTCTCATATTCATTCAATAAACACGATTTCAAAGCCTCCAAATTCAAATCTGCTTCTGGCTTACTTTCAAAAATAGCTGACACAGTCTCCCAGCTCTGATCCAAACTATTTAACACTAATAAAACTTTCTGGGACTCTGGAAACTTTACTCCACGTTGCTCCAATTCTAGAAAATTAGACTGCATTTTCATTAAATGATCTTCCATAGAATCTCCTGTCTGCAAACTCATTCTGAAAAGCTTTCTTGAAAGTTGGACCACATTACACGCAGAAACATTGACATGTACTGCTTTCAATTTCTGCCATATTTCTTTTGCAGACTTTAATTCAGCTACATTTAAGAATTGATCATCCCCCAGACTTAACAGAAGATAAGCCATAGCTTTGTCATGAGCCTTTTGATCTGCTGCTCCAAGCACTTGCGGGGGGTCTGCTACGATGTCCCATAATTCTTTTGCTTTCAAAAAACATTCCATTTTTGCAGCCCAAATTAAATAATTTTTCTTCCCCAATTTGGGTATTGGACTGTCTTTAAATTCCATAGCAGCAGCCATCCTGCTTTACTTTTCTTCTCTGCCTGTTCCTTTAACAACACAGACAGCTTCTTATCAGCTTTAAATTACAATGCAGTTTTAATTTTACTTCTTGAGCGATTCCTGGGCCCATAACCTGTCAGAGTTACGCAATAAATCAGAAGCTTCAAAAGATAACTGCATTTTGCTGATTCAAATAACTTCTTTATAAGTAGAATAAAACATTAACAATACCACACTTTGTTTCAGATCACATGTTGAGATGTTTTCATACTGGAGTATAATGGTGGACAGACTAAACCACACCCTTCTTCTTGCTAAGTTTCTGGACATGCTCAATTAACACTTCAGCCCGATTGGCTGACTCAATCACATGGCTCTCCCAGTCATGAATATTCCAACAGTTTTTCAAAGTAGTTGGTCAGGTGACCTTCAATTAAGACTAGAGGATTACAACTGGCTTTTCCCACTTCTATCGCAGCATCTTAATCATTACATACACTGGCACTCTCAATTGTATGAGTGTATATATGCCTGTGTTTATGCATGTATGTGTCTGTCTGTCTGTATCTCTCCTGCAGAGATATTTAAGACCAGATTAAATATAGATTATGCTCAGTTAACAAAACAGTTAATGGTCCATTTCTCCCTTTTAAAATGGCTTGCTTAAATTGACAGAAGTAATTGCTGCTCTGGAAATGGAGCAAAAGACAGGAAAGGTCTTCTGCATAAATTATTATAGCATTATGCAGGAGTCCCACGTGGGAGTAAGATAACAGAATGGAGAAGAGAGCACAAGTGGGGAGAGTACATCACAGAATGCAGTCAGAAAATGACAGAATGGAAACTGGGGTCTCTCCCCAGAGTGTTGATGGGATATACTGTGTAAAGAATTACCACTTGGACAGAAGCAGGATGAGAAAGAGTTTATCTCTGTGTGCATATGTGCATGTGCATACAGGTGAAAGTTGCATTGGGATTGGGAGTCCAGAAAGAGCTAAGGCATTCCTTACTTTTCCTTGCTTGCCTTAGCACCCAGTGTCCCCACCCAAATGAGAATCAATTGAAAAGCACCCACTGTTATGAAACTAAATAGGAATGCTTTACTGGTGGGTCAAATTGGCTGAGCAAAGTGAATTTATTCACCAGTTGTGCTTCGACACTTTCTGTGGGAAAGGGGGCTTAGGAGTGGTCCCAAACTGGCTGATCACCTCAGCAAAGCAAGGCAAGTATATTATAATAAGCAACTCCCTCAGACATAATAAGGATGAGAGGGAATCCCCTGAGTGTTTTGGAATCTTGGGGGGGGGGCAGAAGAACCCCTTATCCTTGCTTGGATTGCATGCCTAGATTCCTGGGGGTGGGTAATGTTTGAGGGAGGCTGTTTTCAAAACCTGAATGTTGGGGTGAGGCTGGGTGGAACAAAGCAGGCAACACATAGCATCTCCTTGAGTTTGGGTCATATTAGCAAGATGATTCCTGTTTCAGCGAGCTGCTCTATTCGTCGCAGTTTACAGATCGCTTTTTGTGAATGCTACTAAGATTGGGAAGGGGGGCAGGCAGTTTATCCACATATTTATGTTTTGTTTATAGGCCAGATGTGGGTACAAAGGTTCGAGAGGTGCTTTGAAAAATAAATCAAAGAGTATTATGCTGAAAACCAGTGTGGTAGTTCCTATTGCTCCTTCTGTCACCCCTCCGTGACCCTTCCTCAAAGCAAAGCATTGTTCTAATGCTGGCTATCAATGTCATATCTGCATCTGCAGCACAGAGAGTCTCTGCACACGTTGCCTCACCCAAATGCTTGACTGTGAAGAAAGTCCACTCGGGTGGCCAGCTTACATGCAGGGAATCCATCAGTTCAGCTTAGGATAAAGCACCAGAGTGAACCGATCCCATGTATGACTTTCCAAAAGGCTATTTATTTATTTATTTATTTATTTATTTATTTATTTATTTATTTATTTATTTATTTATTTATTTATTTATTTATTTATTTATTTATTTATTTATTTATTTATTCATTCATTCATTCATTCATTCATTCATTCCATTTCTATGCCGCCCAACTCCCTAGGGACTCTGGGCGGCTCACAACAGAAGAACAAACATCAAAATCAATATAAAAAACATCTAAAAACAGTTTAAAAAACAATTTATAGTTTAAAACAGTTTCAGCCATCCATACATTCATGGCCCGACCTCGCTAGTCGCCCCCACAAGTGGCCCCAGGCCTGTCAGGCCTGTCGGAAAAGCCAGGTCTTTACTGCTTTCCGGAAGGCCAATAAGGTACGGGTAGTGCGGATCTCAGGAGGTAACTGATTCCAGAGAGCCGGGGCAGCCACACCCTGATGATTTGTCCTGGGGCCAGAACAAAGCAGTAGGGCAAGTGGATGGCACAAAGGTCACTTCCAAAGGACAGGGTGGGTAGCAGAGGTGGGTTCCTCCTGGTTCGGACAAGATTGCCCAAACCAGTAGCGACCCGCTGGTGACATCACGATGGCATCACGGATCTGGTGCAGTCGGTGCCAGTCCATGGGTGCTGCCATCTTTTGGGGGGACTTTTATTCTGAATATTTTACTGTTTGGAAGTTTTTTCCTCAGCTGCTGCTTGAAAAAGGGCCCTCCCACCCGCCCCTGGGTTTATACTTACCTTTATTTCTTCGCCCGAAGCACAGCTGATCAGCTCCTCAGCTGTGTTTCGGGCTGATTATAGCTACTGAGCATGCGCGGAAGCAGAATTGCACAAGGGGCCGCACGCACTCGACCACATCGCGATGCGAACCAGTGCCAAAGGTAAGTGGAACCCACCCCTGATGGGTAGGAATGTCAGTAAGTACTTCCTGCAATTCACCATTGCTGTCCTTAATCTTCCAGCTATGGCAGAGACACGATTCTTTTTTTCGAGGGAGCACAACCCAGGCACATGAGTTATCCATCCTTACACTCCAGGACATTATGAATAGAGATTTACTACCCACGAGTTCTTCATTTCTGTCAATTACCAAGAACTAAATGGCCACATCACACTTAACTGGAGGCTGCAGGTGACTGTCCTCCTCTACCCCTGTGCAACAGAGCCCCTGGAGGGAAACTTTGACAGAGAGGAAGAGAAGAAGGGAGAAACAGAGAGAGGCATTTTTTAAAGAAAATAAAAGTGAAAACATGGACAACAGTGGTCATGTTTATGGTGACATTGCGGGAGCTCATTGCAGTCACTATCAGGGGCGGGTTGCTTGTTCTTCATGCTACCGGTGCACTGCGCGCACATCACCATGTTTTGGCATGTGCGGAAGCAAAAAATCGCCAAAATCTCACGCGCACATGCGTCCCCTCGCAAGATTTTGCTTCCGGGCATGCGCAGGAAGCAAAATCAGCCCAAAAATTCCCAAAAAAAAGATGGCGCCGCGCGACAGACCGACGAAGACGGCACCGGAGCAGTCGCATGCAAATAGCGCCATCTGCTGGCCACTACTATTACTGTAGAGTGGACCGTACCAGTAGGAACCCACCACTGGTCACTATGTGAGGAGTATTTCAGATGCTATTTCAGGAGTATTTCAGATAATATCACACTATAAATCAAAAACTCTTTTGGAAGCACTCAGAGATGTGGTGTCCTTCCAAAGTAAAACATTGTCAGAATTGTATGAAAAGAAGTAGAGTGCACGACAAAAGGGCTCTGGGACGTACCACCTTGCCTCTCTGCCCTTTCGGCGCCCTTGTAGTGGAAGATCCCCAGCATGCATAATCATAAATCAGCATCCTCTCCCAGCTTTCACAGTTTCTTTTTTCCTGATAGTAGTCTTTTTCTGACCTTCTTGCTTATCTCTCAAGCTGCAAACTTGAGGGCCTGAGGACAGGAAATCCTGCTCAGGCAAGGACAGCAGCAGGCAACCCTACAGCACCTTCATCTCCTTAAGTGCCCTATAACTGAGTCTATGTGTATTTTTTTTTAAAATGGCATCTACCGCTAAATGTTAGTAGACCAGATAATGAAGGAGTCAGCAAGGCTAGGTCTTTTTTTTTATGGAAATGTCTCCAAGGAGAAAGGGTGGGTTTCTAGGGGATTTTCATTAGTACATCTGCTGTTTACCACCCAGTTGCTCTTTATTGTATTGTCCAAGACCTGTACAGAACCCAGTATTCTTAGAACCAGTTCATAGAAGACCGCAATGAAATCATGTGTATCTGTCAGTTATTATTATTAAGGAAAAGATCCAATGGTGACTTTTATCTGTATGGAATTAGACCCAATTCAATAGCACTTACCGTATTTTTCGGAGTATAAGACGCACCTTTTTACCCTCAAAAAAAGGGTTAAAACCTGGGTACGTCTTATACACCGAATGCAGCCCCACCCAGCCACCCCCACCCTTTGGCCTCTGCCTGCCAGCAATTTACCTCTTTGCAGCAAACAGGGCAAAGCACAAGAAGAGCACAAGAAGAGATAAATTGCCTCCCGACCTACAGCTGACGGAGGCTTGCAAGCCACGTGGTAAAATGAAACTAACTACGGTGGCTGTAATGTGACAAATTGCTGGGAGATAAACTGCTGGCAATATTAGACTGCTGAAATTGAAAGAAGGCAAGCTATAGCTGCTATGGCTCAGAGCTAGAGCTCTTGCCTCACAATCAGAAGGTTGTGAGTTCTATCCTAGGTAGAGGCAGATTCTGTTAATATGTTATTTTGTTAAATATTTGTAAAGTGTTCAAATTATAAGACTTATTTTTTAAAGACTGCTTTATTATTGTTCTAGACAACTTAACAAAATGAAGAAGCTTTTTAAAATAAATGCTTGTTCTGAAGAGGCCCAGTGCTATTGTATCTTCTTTTAAATAGCAGAAACCCTTCCAGAAAGCCACATCAATTTTAAAGATCTGTAAAAGTATAATCTGAAATGTCCTGTTTTAGTATTAAGTATTAGTATTAAAATAAGGCAGCTGAATTAAACCCTGACTTAGTCATGTTTGGAGTAGATCTATTTAAATAATTGGGAGGAGTTAGTGTGATTACATTTAAGAAAACTTTCTGGGATTAATATACTGCCATAATGTACATTTCTCCAATTCTTTGCCATTTCTATGGGTCAGGCACACATGCACAGAAATACACAGCAAACAGTGTATATCACCTGTACTGTTTGCTGTTTGGCAAATTGCTTGGAGGCAGAGAGAGGCCTTTTTTCCTTGTTTTCCTCCCCCAAAACTAAGGTGCGTCTTATACTTCGGTGCATCTTATACTCCGAAAAATACGGTAATTTTTCATTAAGAACGCGGAGTGGGCTTAAAGATATGAATGCTTCATATCAACTGGTCTCCACCCATCCATTCAGAGCAGCTTTAAACTTAGCAAAAATTACTAATTTTGAATGTTTCTACTTGTCACACTAATTTTTTTTAATAAACTAACATATTTTTTACTAAAGAAAGGAATTGGTCATGAGGAGGCATCCAGAAATCACATGGACTCTGCACTCTGTGAAGTGTTTAATCCAAAAACAGCTGCAGAGTGTGATTCCACTGCATGTGTAAAGTAGTTCTTGCCATTAGCTTTACAAAAAGAAAAAAGAAAAAAAAAGTGGATGAGTGAGGCCAGTGATTGAAAATTAATTATGAGCAATAATGGAAGAATGGTGAAGCTCGGCCGGCAATAGTTCCGAAAGGGCTGTTGTTGGTTTTTAAGAAAAAAAATAGAACATATTGTGGAAAGTAATGTGTTTTTTTAAAAAATTTGTTATTATGCTTTGTATTTTGCTGTTGGAGGTTCTGTTTGGGGAATTATTCAGAGATTCAGCTCTTAGAGGAGCAAGTATAAAAATGCAGTTCATTAACTGATATCCCAGCATGAGCTGTGATGGGCTAGCACTCGCTTATTTAGGAGAGTGTGTAAGCTTCTATGCACTGGATACTATCCAACATTTGAATAGATACTCACTCATGCAGCAAGGCTTTCCCTTGTGCCCCTTCCTCTGCAACCCCCAGCTGCTTTCAAAATCTGCTCTGGAAAATGAAGGTCTCAGTGGCTTGGGTCTGGGGAATGTTCCTCCCTCCTCCAAAATGCATTGTTGGCTTTTATTTAATATCAGATCAGAGTTAAGGATATCCTAATAGAAGTACTAATTTTTTTCCCATCCTTTAGTCAACTTAGGAATGTCTGATATGGTCTGAGAGAAATGAATAGCAAAAAGGGGTGGGATGGGGAAACCACTCACTGTTTTCAAGTCTTGCTACAGACATAGGCATGCTTGACTTACCAGATTATTCTTGTTTCAGATACCCAACTGGCAGAGTGCCGGGAGCCGCCTGAAATGGAGGGTGCTTCTTTGTTTTCCCTGACAGAGGAGAGCTTCAAGGCTTGCCACTTGACCTTGAGCCTGGATGATTATCTCTTCATTGCCTTTGTGGGCTTTGTGGTTTCCATTGCTTCTGTTGCTACCAACTTCCTGCTGGGCATCACTGCCAACTGCTGCCACCGTTGGAGCAAGGCAAGTGAGGATGAGGAGATGTAGTCAGCTGGCCTGATCCTTCCTGCTCCTGCATCGCTCACAGCCAAGGAAGGGAGAGCAGGCAAGGACTGCCACGCTCAGGGAAAAGGAGGAAACTTGTCTTTTCCCCACTATGCTCTTCTCCTGAGCCTTCCTCCTCACCTGCAGGCAGCATCAGACTGCCATCCATCCATCCATCTATCTGCTTGTTTGGAGACAGGGCCTGTAGGGATAGGAAGACTGAAGTGTGCCTTGTACAATTCTGTTTGTGCTGGAAACAGCCAGACAAGTCCTGAAAAAATGACAAAAACACATGCTCAGACCACCCTTCATCCTTTGCTTTCTCTTCTTTGCTTCTGCTTAATACATACTTAACATCCTTCCCCCCACCCACCTATGCGCTTGTTGCATATTCTCTAAATTCATAAGTGGAGTATATAATCGCTCAAAGGTCCACTTGCAATGCATATCCATATGACTACTGACCGATGAGGGGGAAAAAATCCAAGACTTTCCTTTTGGGAAGCCTGAAGAATTCTGCCCTCCAGATCATTCCATCCCATAACTACATCAAGGAAGGTTGTTTGAAGAAGGTTCATTCTCAAGCATGAAAGTATTATCCCTTCAGCTTTTTCCACAAGTTGCAGTGGTCGTCCTTTGGACATATTTATACATTCAGAACTTGCAGTTTTATCAGTAACTCCCCTCTCAAAAAAAATATTTTGGAGACAAAAAAAGGGCAGATAGACTATTTTTCATCCCAGTTGCTAATTATTTTAGTATAGATGGTGCTACAATTTACACAAATGTCTGTTGGTTTTGTGCCCAGCCTCATGCTAACCAAACGGATTTTGGCTAGACTGGCCTGCCAAGAGAGTTCCTGACCTGAACTTCGAATATGGCAGATATGCAGAGAATTGCTATATTGCATTACAGGAGTGTAAAATGTTAAATAATTAAAATAAGTACCATTATAGAATAAGGCTTTAATGTACTGCTCATAAAAAGAAATAGATAGAAATAGTGTAAGACAGCCAAGCTGGTTCCAAAAGTATTATAGAGTTTTGATAGCTGTGAACATTGAGGTGAACATTGGAGGATGATTATGTTGGGTTGGGTGGAATTGGACTAGCCTGAAAAGAGGGGGAAAGGGGGAAAATGTGGGCACTTGCTGGAAATAATGTTTGTGGAGGATTAAACAGTATAAGATGTTTCTTCCGTAGACATTTTAGAGAATCATCCTAAACTAGCAATTTTTTCAACATATTGGCTGCTTTGCTAGTTTTTTCAATATTTTTCAAACTATATCTACACCACAAAGTCAGTTTTTATATCCCCTTAACTGGTTTTCTCTAAAGAATGGGGATGCTAAATGTTCTCCTTTAGAGAATCTTAGTAATGAAGAATTGTATCAAATTTGAATGCATAGTGTAGCAAATTTATGCATAGTGACATGGTGCCAAGGGATCACTAGCACTAGATGGTGCTAAAAGTCAGAATTTCAAGGGACATGTGGGAGGAAGCCACATTTAGTGTTACAAAGATTACTTCTCCAGATCTCATTGAACTGAATTGAAAAATAATGTGCATTTAAGATATGAGGGTGATGTTGACAACTCTGCCTCATTGCTACATTCCTTGCTATCCCAACACATTCAGCATCTTTCATATTGTGTTTATTTTCACAACATGAAAAATCCCTAAGTACAGGAAGAAATTATTATGGAAATGTCCGTAATAGAACAATTAGAGAATGGAGAGAATTAATTTTTTTTTAATCAACAGAGGAAGCCAAAATCAGGGAAAGGAATAGAACTGAATAGAACTGAATAGTAGTTCATTCAACTACTATTTACATAGTTCACAAGCCCTGTTCCTAGAAATAAGTGTAAAAATCAGATGAACACCACCAAGAACATTGATTGATAACATAATTTCCACATCTAGATCTACAGTGCTAATGGTGCACATGAAGATTCAGATGCCAAGTAGGCAAATTAGACTGTAACTAAAGTTAATATTAACTATAGTTAATATTCCTGCCACAGGAAGCACCTTATGAAGCCTCTAACTATCTCACAGAAATTTGTGTCTTCTGATTATAGTTAATATGTTTCAACTTTTTAATTTTTTTGCATAGGTATAGGACCAAACAAGATACTGAATGCTGCTATTGGGGGAGAGGAACTTGGGAGAGAGAAAGGATAGTAAAATCCCATTGTTCTCAATTACTCCCACTAAAATCAAGAAGGTGGTGAGTGAAGTTGTCATTCAAAGGACACCAGTCCTTTCCTTCTTCTTTTATGTACTTGAGGTTTTTTTACCCTGGTCATTTCATAGTGAGATCTACCAGGTGAGACCCATGAAGATCTGAGATCTCATATAAAGAGCCAACTCTGCCATCAGTCAAAACGAAGCAGCTTGCATCTGGCAGAAAATAAAATCATTAATTCTTTAGATTTGTTGCTGTTGCTATTGCTATTGCTGTTAAGGAACCATTACAGTTTTCATCCCCAGATGCCAAATTGTCCCTGACATGGTCATCCATTCAGGAAACCTACGAATAAAGATGTTCAAAAATCACAACTTGACACTGATCTCATCACAGAGTAACTTGGGGGGAAATATAACACTGTGATGAAGACAGAAGAAAGACTAATTGTCAAGCAGCTCTAAATGTTTGTTTTTATGAGGCTTTTAGAAATACCTGGGCTAAAATTATATAGATGTTCATTTGTAAGATAAAATTATATCATGTGAATTGTTCTCAAGCTCTGTGTAACTTGCCTGTGTTGACCTATCATGAACTGCACAAAGAAATGTTCAGGTTATGTTTAAGGATCCCAGTCGCAGAGCAATCTGTACCCGTGTTAACTTTTCTATTCTAATTACCAAGCAAATAGAGATGGAAGAAAAAGAAACATCGTTATTTAACTTCTAATAACAGTTTCCTATTCTCAGTATTGAGCACAGTACGTCCTACTGGCCAATGAGGAAAACATCATTTTATGTCTTGTAATTTTACACAATTGTGGTCAAAAAAGTAGATTCCACTACTTCTTGAGCTTGCTTGATTTCTGTCCAAGCTAATCTAAAATTGTTCAAATAACGAGCGTCAAGGTGCCTTTCAGTTTGTAATTTCATCTTCACAGAGGTTAGTGGGGGGGGGGATGATCTAAAAAGTATTTTTAGAAGTCCAGCTGGTGATAAGAAAGTCATATGATTATTTATGGTATGTTAACCTGCAATTCTCTGACATTTGCAGCTGGCAAAACTGAGTTGAGTAAGGTAGAATGAAAACTGGGTTCTGAATTCTCATGCAGAACTTTCATTGAATATGAAAGTTAACACACACTGAACTCTTCAGATTTCCCTTCAAATTCCAATTGTGTTAATTGAATTAATTCTAGAGAAATCAACATCAGTCACTATCATCTACAACTCAACTCTTGTGGGATAATTCTACAGTCCAGTCTTCCTCAACCAGGACATTCTCATAGAGGCAGACTCTAAGAATACATAATAATTGCCATGCTTTTTAAGGAATTATTGAAACAGACGTGCACACATCTGAAGAGCACCCAGCTTATAGAAGCTTAGCATAAATTATGAGCTGTTTCAGTTGGAATAGCCATAGCTCTGAGAATCTTTTAGAAAGAGCATAAATTAATAACCTAATCCCAGTGACTGGGATATACTTCACATACATCTGCTTCTTAAAGGCAGCCATATTCTCTCGCATTGCAATTATGGTTCTGAAAATAGGATTTAAAAGGTGATTTTTTTACAGAAAATCATGAAGAAAATGAGTTGTGCTGCTCCTTCCCACACTGTTCTTTTTTCATCACACATTGTCTATATTTTCAAGAGTTGGTATCATGAAGACAGCAATCTCTCTCTCCAATGTCCACTTAGCAACATTTGAACATGAATCTTGTGGCTGAATGTATCATAAAAACTTCACCCTTGGCAAACTAACTCCTAAGAAGTGGAAATTCTTCTTCAAGTAAGCCCATGTTATTTATGAATTATGGAGCCTACATACAGTGCAGGTATATCAAGCACAAGAGTATATTAATGAATCTGAATAATTTGAGCGTAAACTGTAGTCAAGGTGCCCCAACCAGAATTCAGCAGTTAATTACAGACCTCAAAACTAAACCTGTTTCTTAGGTTAAGAACGGAGATATCTCACAGACAGATTGTAGAAAAAGAATCTTCACTGCAAACAAAAATGAAGAGTTGATTGCCTACCACCAGTGAAATATACAAGTGTTTCTTAATAGGTTTCAAACCCATAAGTTTTTTTAACCACCATTCCTATGAGTTAACAGACCCTGTACGGCTAGCACTTAGCAATAGCACTTAGACTTACATACCGCTTTCACAGTGCTTCACATCCCTCTCTAAAAGGTTTACAGAGTCAGCATATTGCCCTCAACAATCTGAGTCCTCATTTTACCGACCTCAGAAGGGTGGAAGGCTGAGTCAACCTTGAGCCAATGAGAATCAAATTGCTGGGAGTTAGCAGAATTAGCTATACTGCATTCTAACCATTGTGCCACCTTGGCTCTTGATGTGATCTGAGCAATTATTTAGTGTTCACATAAATGCCAACTCTGCCCTGAGAGCCACTTTCAGCTTCTCACTGCTACTGATAATAGATGATCAGATGTTAGTGGTTCTCTCAACCTGCACAAGAGAATATGCCTTGTCTCAACTTAGCCTTGATTTCAACTTCAGTTAGATCCTTTGGCGGTGTATTTTTTTTTCTGCCACATGCCTGTGATCTTACCTTCATCTTGTCCCCAATTTAACTGTATCAATGTTAAATTTGTATTTCCCCCCCCCCCACCGCCCTCTTCTTTTTCCACTATCCAAGGGCAGTCTCAAATTATGTAAAACTTATTAAGCTTTGTCATCATTACCTTGGGGGAAGGTCAAGTGGCTGAATTAATTCAAAACATAGGCATTGGAAGGTAGGATAGGCAGCAGCAATGGGAGCAGCACATTGCATGCTAATATCGTTTTCTGCCAATTCAGCCAACTCACTTAAAACTCTTAAATGGAAGATGTCCCTAAGAGCACCATTTAATACAACCAAGTAAATTACAAGGAGGTATGAATGTATCTTGAGTAACTAAGGAAGCATTGCTGCAGTTAGTGGAAAGTTTTGGGGTGCTCTTCATTTTCTATTTGCATATATTTAGACTTTATTTAGAAAATTGTTGGTAATTCTTAGAAAATTCAGCTAATCTGCATTTTCAGAGCAAGCAGCTTTCTGTCTCCTTTTTTCCCAATTCCAATTTTACATTCTGCTTTTGGGAGAAAGACCCCATTATATTACCAAGCCATATATATTAGCTATGGTACCTAATTTATCCTATCCAATACAGAACCAATGCAAGGTATTTTGCTTTCAAAGAATGACATAGTTCTTTTCCACCCATTAAACAGAAGCCAAATGGACTGACAACTAGTTATTCTGTCAAAGTTGAGGGATTATAGGACAGGCTGGGTGCAATAACCCAGAGGAAGGAATGACCAAAGGTTTCAGGAGGAATGGTTGGGAACTTGCCACATCCTTCCAGTGCACAACACTTGTGGCAATTGCCTACTTCTTTCAGTACTACCAGCCCTAGCACCTCAGTCAGATAAGTATTCAATAAATCTGTCCTTAGATGTATAGGTGTTTCACTGTGAACCAAAAGCATGTGTTTTAAAAATAATGAGATGTGGACTGTTTGTTTGTCAAAGGCAAATGGAATAAATAGTCATAGTGCCTTTTGTAGCACTTGAGTAATATTGTAAAGCTAAATTAAAGTGTGCATAGGACTTTTTTTTAAGATTAACATTAAAACGTTGCTATGAAACTCAACTTTGAGGATTAGTCATCAATAATCTTATGTGCATGACCAAATCAAACACTTCCCATCATTACATTTTGGATGTAGAATTTAGGATTGTCTGACATTTTACATTCACACAACATTATTGCACTTGGGGAAATATTAAATGTATGGGTAAAATATTTTCTGAGATATTTGTTTCTCCCTCAATCTCTCTTTTTCACACTATCTATCAGGAAGGAAAATGGGTGGTCATCTTTGCTTTCTCAGGATGCAGTTTTTGAGGCCTAAGAGCCAGCAACAGCCCTTGAGCCACTATTTGCCATAAAATGACATATTTTATGACTGTGGAATAAAAAGCCTAGAAGTTCAAAGAAGATTTGTGAAGTTTTGAAACAAGCTTCTTAATGGAAAGATTTTTAATTTAATAAAAAATATTTGTCTAAAAGTCAAGTGGAATATTATATGATATCACTAAATCCCTTGTGTTAAAAAGTGAGTCAAGTCAAATTCATATAAAGTAAGCAAGGATATTTAACATGCAACCTGCTTTAACTCATGGAAATATAACCAGCTTGCCATCACCACAAGCAAGCCACAATACATAGATACACACGTAGACACACACAGCACATACTTTCCTCAGAAATCCTCAGAAACCTCAGAAATGTTATCCAGCTAGTCTTAGAGTGGAGTACACTGGTTTTAGAAATAGGTAAGAAAAAAATGGATTTTTGGTTGGATACTGGTTCATCAACTATTTCTCCCATCTGTCTTTCTAAGAGTTCCTCACCACCTTACCTATCAAAAGTATTAATAGAGTCCACATTATAGAGTCCATCAGAAATAATTCAGACCACCACTGATGGAGAGAAAAAGAAAATCTCTTATTTAAAAAAAAACAATGATAAGTTTCATCATGTTACAGTATTTAAAGAGGAAAAGATAAGATGCGTGCAAAGTTTTTTTGCCCAACAGAGGAAGACTTCAAGTCAAACAAGCTAAGAGTAATGGAAACTTTTTGAAATTTCTAAAAGCTTTTTTGAAATGAATGTTATCGGTCTGTACCTCATACATTCAGCAGAGGCTTGAACCCCTTTCAAGAATAGCAACACAAGGATTGTGCAAAATTTCCTTAACCAAATTAGTTGGTTTCATTGAGATTCCACTAGCCTTCCCCAACTGGTGTCCTCCATATATCTTGGAATTCAACTCCTATCATTCTCAAATGACAAGGCCATATTGGAGAATACTGGTTTAAATAGATCATCTTAAAATACATTTACAGATAAGTCTTCTAGTTTTGAATGATTGTTTTGAGGGGGGAAACTACATATTATTTTAACCTTTTAACCCAAAACTACAATTTGCCTTGACTAGACAAATATTTACGTATATCACACCCATGTGTTATGTGAATGTGTGTGAATATACATCACACACTCATACGTACTCAAACATATTGCTAATTATAAAATTATAAAATCTTATTTTCTGGCACTTTTAGTTGCCAGGAATACAGATACAAATAATATTGCAGCTATATTTTTATGTGGTGTATCATTTTTCTAATCACTCTATCAAAAATAAAATACAAAAATTGGTTTTGTTATGCTTTTGGTTTGAGTATCTTCAGCCATTTTGTCCCACCTGCTGTTTCCTCAACTTTTTATTAGTGCTCATTTTTAAGTTTCCCTTTCCCACTTTCCCTTGTAGTTCACATAAATTAATTTGGATGCTTCCAGAAAACCTTTTTATTTATAAAATTATATGGGGTGACCAGGGCTTGCCATGTTTCACATTGTTCCTTTATTTCCTCCATTGCATTTCTTACTGCATTAGAATGAGGAGGGAAATGTGAAACAACTACACAATGGCTTTTGGTAGATAGTGTTAAGCACCTTTAAAACATGCCAATATCTTCCATGGTGAATAAGTTCTCCTTTAGAGTTCCTCCATATTACAGTATTAGAAAATTCAGAAGGCATTCCCTGAATCTCGTGCAATAATTCCAACAATTTAGAATATTTCATGAACATCTGGATATTTATGGGAGAGAAAATCCATATCATATCCAGTAGCCTTAACTTGCCATGTGAGACCTGAAGATGTTCAAAACAGGTTTAAGCTATAAATGTACAGTAAGTAAGAGGCCTGAATGAATAGTCTGTACTATATTGTGCAAAAATAAAATAATTTGCACACTGCTTATACTCATTGAGATAAGTCCTGCACAAATGTGATGAAACTTCCCACATCACCAACCCTGATTAGAATAGAATAGAATAGAAATTTTTATTGGCCAAGTGTGATTGGACACACAAGGAATTTGTCTTGGTGCATATGCTCTCAGTGTATGGGATAATACTAGTGGAGCATTTATCCTGGCTGGTTCACTGTCCTGCAGATCAACATATGTCTGTACTCTTGCATGTCCCTTAATACTGGAGCAAATAGTAACTTTTATTGTTTATACAGTTGGGTAGATTTTTCAGTATAACTTCTTGTCAGTCGTCTTTCTGACACAAAACCAGGAAAGTAGAGGAAAGTTGGGGTATTCCCTACCTAACCATTTCTCCTTCTTCGTACTCTTCCACAGTTGAACATCAAACACTTGTGGAAAAATTTGGGTATTTCCTACATAGCCGCTTCTTCTTATTTACAGTCTTCCACAGTTGAAGATCAAACATCTAAGATGAAGAAACCATGTTTTCTATTCCTGGAGGCCCCTTCCATGATTTAAAGCCTTATTTTATGCAAACTTCCCAATTGAAGGGAGGCAACTCTGTGATGTTTGCTTTCCATCTCCTAGAATTATGCAAATGTGGGGGAGGGACTTGAAAGACCAAGTGGGGCTCCTGATTTGCTTAGGCATGTGAATGCCCAAAAGGGCAAATAGGATTAATGTGTTTATTTTCTTTCTTTGTAGCTGCTGTAATCAAAGTAACTGACTTAAAACAGTATTCCTACAATAATTCAAATAAAAATTAAATCAGAAAATCTATCAGCTTTAAGCCAAAAGGTTATTTTTAATTTAAAAACATAATTCTTTCTTTTGTTTTTATAGTAGAAAAGGTAAAACAAAGGAGTTGGAAATGTTTTTTAAAAATCATATTCCTGCATGTTTAAATAATTATATTTGCTGTTTTTGTTGGGCAAATACATTTCTGCTTGATGAATTTTCCTGCTTGTTATATAATAATTTTTCATTAAGCCAGCTGTCTTCCACATCACCAAATTATCTCTTTCCCATTGTAAATAAGAAGGATTTTGAATATACCGGTATTTAAATTACATATAACAAAGACTACAAGGCATTTTCACAGAAAATTTCAAGGTGCAATCCAGTACAATTAGTCTGGAAGTATACAGTATTCCATGGGACTCAGAAACATATGCTAAGTTGGCTTATTTTCAGAAATAAATGCTATACAGTTCAAAGGAGGCATGTAGGCAAGTCTACGGAATAACTGTAATTGGTCTTCCGAATATGCCTGCATCGATTTACAATCTTAGTTACTAGAAAATGAAAAAAAGAAAACTACTAAATTGCACTTTTAAAAAAGCTTATCCATCTTAAATTTATTTTTGTCCCTCCTTTCCTATGACAAGGGGGGGGGGGGAGGCAAAAACATTTTCATAATAAAGATAAAATTTCAGTTTTGGAAAATGAAATTAAATTTACATTTTTAAAATGAGGATTTCAAAAGGAATATGTCAAATGTAGCTTTGGTCGATATTTCTTCATTAAATCTAAAAAGAAAAATAAAGAGCCCTTCAGAATGCAGACAATGGGTTCCCTAGACAACAGGATTCCTAGAGTTATTAATAATGGTTGGAGGAATTTTACCTCAGTCCCTGTTCTCCAAGGGGAGCAAGGAGAACTCCGATCTAAAAGCTCTTGACAGGCTAATGTACAGAAGTCAGCTTCTTTTGAACATATTCTAGTTAGACCGGAAGGAGGATTTCTGTGGAACTGCCCTCTTTTCTGAGACCATTTTGTGTTATAGCCACCGTTGTAGTAAATGGGACAGAAGAACATAAGCATACACAGATATTATTAATGTATTTTTTCCATATAATTGTGGGAATGTATTTTCATAACAATAAAAAATACTCATTTTATAAGGTATGTTTGTGAGTTAATATGCCATGTGAGGTGGTGTTTTTTTTTCTGATCTCACTTTTTTGGGTGCAAAATATAGGTATAAAACCGAATCTGGGAGTTAGAGAACTTATTTTTTTCCTTAAAAAAAAAAATTTCACGTATATTTAGTTGTATCTCTTTACTGAAGACAACCAAATCATTCGTTTTGACTTGAGTGAAACTACAGATGAGTGGTTCTCATGCATGAATGCACCATCAAGGACCAAATGTCACAAACAGAATATTCACATTATTTTAGGTCTGCTCAGAAAGGCTTTTTATGACTGAATTCATTCACATGGCCATCTGTAAGTGATCATGTGATGAGCACACCATACCACAAGTAAGCCTTAGTGCATTTACCTTGTGATAGGCATCTGTAAAGAAAACTGAATATCCACATCACAGAGTATGTGATACAGGTAAAAGGTCTGGGGAAAATTCTTTTCTATTTATATACCTATGCAGGAGTGTTTTGTGTCTCTGATTCCACATCTGCCTATCCAACCTGGAGACTCTGTCTACAATACTTACAGTACATACTGTATATAGATACGAGTTCTTGTACACACTGGTGACCTTGTGGCTTTGGTGAGCAAGAGGATGTTCAAAGAAGCCAACGCCAAGAAGGATCATGCAGATTTTTCCTTACAGTACGTGCGTCTTCCTGCTTCCAGAGCATCCCAAGAGCCAACAGGAAAGAAAAGTCTTTCTGTAGCAAGAAAGGGAAAAAACAAAAGCCCAAATGCAATCTGGAGAAGAAATTAGAAACGTTTTCTCTGATCCTTTCTCCTAATCACACTTCCTGTTATTCTACAGCAGAGCCCCATAACCATAACCAAACTCAAAAGGAACTAGATGGATCCAACAGATAGTACCGCTGTCTCACAGAAACTCAGCCTCAAAAACTGTAGAAGCTGGTCTGAAAACTTCATCAGCTTTCATTGAGTGAGTTAATTAAATTGCTGGTTCCTTTCCCCTCCTTAATTTCCTTTCACAGTAGAAAATAGGAAGAAAGCAGGAAAGGGATGTAGAAATTAGTATGTCTCCCTGAGGGATTGTTTTTAATTTTGCTAGGTGGAGATGTTTAATAATGTATCTGTTTAATATTCTTCCCCTGTTAATTTATAGCACAGCATTTCTCAAACAGAGGATCTTGACTCACCATTGAGCCTCAGTAGTATTCTTATTTTATCTTCTGCCATCTTCTTGTCGACTCCAGTAAACTGATATAAAAAGAGTTATAAACAAATATCCCCAAAATACCCCACAGAGAAGGAATTATACAGCAAAGACAATATTAATATTAATATTTTAACAATTTCTTTTTCTTGCTAAAGTAAACATTGCCCTGTGAAAGCAGATTAGCTTCCTTCTGTGGAGATAGCTCTGTGCTTCACCTCTGTCTCATTTCCATATCTAATTTCTGAATATCAGGCATTTTAAGCCCCCAACAGAAAAACTCTGTTGAAGCCAAGAAATGGCCCACCAAATCCAGCATTTCAATGCCACAGGGGCCAATCAGATACCGGTACTGAGGGAAATTTCACAAAAAACGATATGGCGCAGAATAACATTTTTCCAGTCATCCTCCTCAGCAACTGATTCTGAGAAATACTGCTTAGTTAAAACTGACATTGATTTTAAAATTAAGTGTACATTTTAGAAAGTACTGTGTTTGAAAAGTTGAGACTTCATTTGGTAGATCACATTGATTTGAATCTATGAGGACGTTTCTGCTAATTTAAGAAAAGCCACTCTCTCTCAGCCCAACCCACCTCATAGGATTGTTGTTGTGGGAAAAAGAGGAGGAGGAAAGTGTGTTGGGTATGTTCACCAATTATTGAGTTATTTGTAAAACAAATGAAGATATAAATAAAAAATAATCCCATCTCTATATCCTCCATGCTGTCTGTGGTGGTCTTGGAAATCTTTCCCAAAATCAAGGGTTCTTTCAGAGCAACGTAGGAGCTGGTAGGAGACATGGAAGAGGACAATTTGGAGTGGAGAGAATGGCTACAATCAAGATGAAGACATAGTAAACAGTAACCGGTAATTGGTTAATATTGCCAGATTCCTGAAAAGCACAGCTGAAAAATAAAAAGAACGAATGGATTTAACAGATTAACAGAGTTGGAAGGGACCCTGCAGGTCATCTAGTCCAACCCCCTGCCCAAGCAGGAGACCCTACATCTGCCTCTACCTAGGATCGAACTCACAACCACCTCCTGATTGTGAGGCAAGAGCTCCACCTGTAGGCCACAGCAGCTGGGTTTAGCTGATCTTTTTCCTCAGCTTCCAGAGCCTTACTTTGGCCTTGTTTGGATTATTTCAAAATGCTCATTGGCTCCAAGATACATATGAGAATATTGTTTTCCACAATGTTACAAACCTCCAAATACCTACGCAAGGGTCCTCTTTGTAGACTTTAGTTCAGCATTCAACACCATCATACCGGACATTCTTCTAACTAAACTGAATCAGCTAGCGGTACCTGAACACACTTGTAAGTGGATCAGAAGCTTCCTAACAGAAAGGAAGCAGCAGGTGAAGCTAGGCAAAATCACATCAGATACCTGTACAATTAGCACAGGGGCCCCCCAAGGCTGTATACTCTCACCACTTCTCTTCTCTCTATATACCAATGACTGCATCTCAAATGATTCGTCTGTTAAACTACTGAAGTTTGCAGATGATACAACAGTGATTGGTCTCATTCGAGACAACGATGAAACCGCATACAGACGGGAGGTTGAACAACTAGCCTCATGGTGCGACTGGAACAATCTGGAACTGAACACATTCAAAACCGTAGAAATGGTGGTAGACTTTAGGAGAAACCCTCCCATCCTACCACCTCTTACAATACTAGACAATACAGTATCAACAGTAGAGACCTTCAAATTTCTAGGTTCCATCTTATCTCAAGACCTAAAATGGTCATCTAACATCAAAAACATCATCAAAAAAGCACAACAAAGAATGTTCTTTCTGCGCCAACTCAGGAAGCTCAAACTTCCCAAGGAGCTGCTGATACAGTTCTACAGAGGAATCATTGAGTCTGTCATCTGCACCTCTATAACTGTCTGGTTTGGTTCTGCAACCCAACAAGACAGACAGAGACTTCAGAGGATAATCAGAACTGCAGAAAAAACAATTACTGCCAACCTGCCTTCCATTGAGGACCTGTATACTGCACGAGTCAAAAAGAGGGCCGTGAAAATATTTACTGACCCCTTGCATCCTGGACATAAATTGTTTCAACTCCTACCCTCAAAACGTCGCTATAGAGCACTGCACACCAAGACAACTAGACACAAGAACAGTTTTTTCCCGAACGCCATCACTCTGCTAAACAAATAATTCCTTCACCACTGTCAAACTATTCACTAGGCTGCATTACTATTACTATTAGTTTTTCTCATCGTTCCTATCACCCATCTCCTCCCACTTATGATTGTATGACTGTAACTTGTTGCTTATCCTTACGATTTATTTTCATATTGATTGTTTCCTGATTGCTTACTTGAACCCTATGACAACCACTCTTGACAAATGTATCTTTTCTTTTATGTACACTGAGAGCATATGCACCAAAGACAAATTCCTTGTGTGTCCAATCACATTTGGCCAATAAAGAATTCTATCTATCTATCTATCTAATTGTATTTTCAATTCCCTTATGAAAACTTAACACAAAATAACTGCAGTTTATTCTTTACAGTCTACATATCTCTGGAAAAGCTTTATTCATATACTATCTAAGAACATCCTGTAGATACTGTTTTGCTAAGGTTAGGGTTTAGAGCTTTTTAAAATCAAGTAGAGGTAGTCCTCAACTTACGACCACAATTGACCCCAAAATTTATGCTGCTAAGTGAGAAATTTGTTTTGTCCCATTTTACGACTTTTCTTGCCACAGTTGTTAAGTGAATCACTGCAGTTGTTAAATTAGTAACACTGTTGTTAAGTGAATCTGTCTTCCCCATTGACTTTGCTTGTCAGAAGGTCACAAAAGGTGATCACATGACCCTGGGACACTGCAACCGTCATAAATACGAACCAGTTTCCAAGCATACAAAATAAATCACATGACCATGGGGATGCTGTGATGGTCATAAGTGTGAAAAATGGTCATAAGTCACTTTTTTCAGTGCTGTTGTAACTTTGAATGGTCACTAAGCGAACTGTTATAAGTCAAGGGCCATCTGTACAAACAAAAGTGTAAGCGTTTTCATAGTTTTATAACTTTGGTTCTTTTGAAACTTTTGAAAGTTATATTTGGGAAATTGAGTATGCAAACCTCTGAGATACCATTTCATAGATGTACAGATGTAGCAAGAGATGTATAGATGTACAGAGATATATATGAGCAGGTGAGAGACAGGACCCAACCATAACAAAGGGTCAAAATCCAATACCACACGCTTTCATACTTCCTTGCCAACCTTCATTAAACAAATACCAGTCAACTTTTAAGTTCCATGATTGGCAATTTCTGAATTTAAAATTCCTGACCACCAGAGTTCCAGAAAGTTGGTATGGCAGATATAGATAGGAGCAGGGCAAGAAATGTTCATGATGGGAAGGATCCAAATGTAATCTCTCTCTTCTATTCCACCCCAAACTGAAACAAAATCAGACTATCTTAAAAGTAATACAATGGGAGGAAAAACATTTTAAAAGGAAAGGAATAAAAGATATGTTCACCTCCCTATCTTCTCCTCTAGGACTAGGGAGGTACTAATACCACCCAGAGTACTGCATCCAATTTTGGACACCACACTACAAAAAAGGCATTGAAACTCTAGAGAAAGTGCAGAGGAGAGCAACTAGGATGATTAGGGGATTGGAAACTATAACATACAAAAGTGGTTGCAGGAACTGGGCATGGCCAGTCTGGCAAAGAGAAGGACTATGATAACAGTGTTCCAATACTTGAGGGGCTGCCACAGAGAGGAGTAGGTCAGGCTGTTCTCTATGGCACCAGAAGGCCAGACAAGGAATAATGGATGGAAGCTGACTAAGGAGAGATTCAACCTGGAAATAAGGAGAAACTTTCTGACAGTGAGAGCGATCAACCAGTGGAACAGCTTGCCTGCGGAGGTTGTGAGAGCCCCAACACTTGAGACTTTCAAAGGGAGATTGGACTGCCATTTGTCTGAAATGGTGTAGGGACTCCTGCTTGAGTGGGGGGTTGGATTAGATGACCTACAAAGTCCCTTCCAACTCTAGTAATCTGTAATCTGTAATCTGTAATCTGTAAATCTGTTTGCAACCAATTGGGCCCTGGGGAAATTGAGCAGCTTAGCTTCAAGATAGAATGGCTCTAGTCCAGGGGTGTCAAACTCGCAGTGTCACATTGTTGTCGTGACTTTTTCCCCCTTCGCTAAACCGGGGATGGACATGGCCAGCACGTGACACATCCAGCCCGCGGGCCGCGAGTTTGACACCCCTGTTCTAGTCCCTCAGAGTTTAAGGTTTTTTGCTTGAAACCCACTACACATTTGCATAAACATGTGATGTTGTGGCAGCATTGGATCTCATCATCTCACTCCCTGCTAGTCTCACACAGCCCAGCCACAAACTCAGCATAAGATGTGCTTTCAAACTCCAAGGGAAGAAGCCCTGAAATGTAGGATAGAAGTCCTTCACAAGGCCAATGCATTCATGAGCAAGGGGTTGTGTAGGCGGTGCATGTGAGGAAAGAAACTTCCCGAGATGTTCTGTCACCCTTCTTGATATTATGGAACTTGACATTATTTTACCAAATTATAAACTTAAATTTTTAAGGTAAAAATGTGGGAATCTGGAAAATGAAATGGCTTAATGAAGTCTATAATGTACTATACCTGTTCTAAAGAGCATAAAATAAAGTTGTTAAACAATACTACTTGTTTGAATACTACTATATTACTTCAAAATACTACTTTGAAAAGTAGCTACTTTTCAAAAGAGCAAAATGTCCAAGTTTGCTGATTGTTCCTCATTAGCCCAGAAACATCCACAGGCTGTTCATGTTGCAGACTTTGGGAAATGTAAGATAAGCCAGGAAGGTGGAGAGTGACTGGTTTCTATTTTAACATTTCCTCCTACTCTGGACTTAGACAAAGTTTTGAACATTAGGAGAAGTCAGAGGTCACTGTAAACATTGTGCCTTTGGAAGCTAAAAGACTCAGAGGTCAAATAGCAGCTGGCATTCATGTCCTGATGGGGGTTACCTTACTAGGATGTCTTTACTGGGCTTTCACCCCCTCAGACAAAAACAATATCTGTGATATCACCCACAGATGCTGGCCTCAGATTCATTCACATGTCCAACATTCATTCATCTAGATCGGATCTCTCCATCTCTATAGCAAAAGGCGATGAGCTCGGAGGAAGTACTAAAAGGAAAAGGAAAGGAAAGAGGCACAGGGAGGTTTAAGCTATGTCTTCACTTGTTTTTTTTAGAACGATTCCTCCTGTATCTTTTTAATAATGGACTGAATCTCAATTCAATCCAAAATCTAGCTTCTGGAGATAATATCGGATTACTTAATTAATGTAAATTTGGATTAGGTCAACATTTGGTCTTCTTGCCCCCATAACTCACTGGTAACACCACTCTTCAAAAAGCATCAGAAACCAAAGGAATGGTCTAAATCTAAGGGGAAAAAATTCCGTCTTTCCCTGCTTGGCCTAAGATTTTCTTTCCCAAGAAGCATTCACACAGATAGACAGAGACAGGCAGACACAAGGGGGAGGCAGGTATAGCAGTTAGGAACAGAGAGACCAAATTCTAGTCCTCAGGCACAAATGCCAGCTGGGACTTTTGACCAGTGCCTCTGTTTCAGCACTAGACTAGAAAGTTGAAGAAAAAAAGGCTATTGAGTAGTGTGTATTGGAACCGCATGATGCTCCATACTCTTCAGTGGCTGATAAAAGTGCAAACACACTCTCCCTTTGAAGTGCATGTCATATAGTAAACTGCAGTTCACAAAACTTTATATCTTTAATAAAATTTGTCAGTTAAAAAGATGCCAACATACTCTGGAATTTTACACATTTTATACGCATAAGATCACATTCTACTTGTTGCAGAGACCCTACTTTGTTTGAAGGATTATCCAGCTCACAAGTATCTTCACACCACATTGTTTTCATTTCTAATCCCTCATGAGACAATTTGAACCTGACTTGCTATCATTCTCCCCTCTTTGACTTCAAAAGGCTGAAAGCATCATGAGCTAATCAGTACTTCCTCCAGCTAATTAGTAGGAGAGTAGAAAAAACATCAAAACATCAGTGTTCATTCCCTGAGCTGCCATAACTCTGTAGTAAGAAAAAGTCCCTTCTGGTTGTCTTCCACCCTAGGTTTACTTTTGTTAATGTACCTGTACACATACCTCTTTATCGAATCTCTAGTCCAATTCTGCCATTTATACTTCTTTATTACCAACTGTAAGTACACTGATACTTATAACTTGCTACTTGATATTACCTTTGTTTTATTTTTTTTCTTAACATTTAACATAACATGAAGGCAATTTTTTAAACTTTTCATGTTTCCCTTTAAATCACAAATGTGGCAACATAAAGTCTTTACAGCAGATAATCTCTCAAAAAGTATTAAGGTAAAGTTAAATAAAGTTGTTCCAAAAAATTCATCATAAATTTCTTTTGGTGTAACTAGTAACACTCTACTCTGAATATATGTTATAAATGTGCATACAAAGCACAAAGTTTGAGCAACAAAACAATGCAAAATTGAGGTCAATGTTTGCCAGTGGTGGGTTTCAATTTTTTTTACTACTGGTTCTGTGGACGTGGCTTGGTGGGCGTGGCATGGCATGGCTTGGTGGGCGTGGCTTGGTGGGTGTGGCAGGCAAAGGATACTGTAAAATCTCCATTCCCTCCCCACTCCAGGGGAAGGTTACTGCAAAATCCCCATTTCCTCCTGATCAGCTGGGACTCGGGAGGCAGAGAATAGATGGGGGCGGGGCCAGACAGAGGTAGTATTTACTGGTTCTCCGAACTACTCAAAATTTCCGCTACCGGTTCTCCAGAACTGGTCAGAACCTACTGAATCCCACCTCTGATGTTTGCCATACATTACAAGAACTTTACTTATAAGATGTCATGCAATAGGATCCCAGTTTGAAATATCTGTACTCATTCAGGATGTATGGAATGATGAAATGTAAATAGAGGAAATGCAAGAATAGGAGCATAATTTTTGCAGAAATCTAAATTTCAGCAAACATAGTTAAGAACCTTCAGTTTCCTATGGAACTATTAACATTTACTTTCAGAAAGCAACATCATGTATCAGCAACAGAAACACACATAGCAAAAAAAACAGATTGTGAACTTATTAAATTAGTAGGTATGCTACTATTAGTAGGTATATTGAGGGAGATTTGAAATCCATTTGCTAGGGGTTTTTTCAACTTTTTTTATTTAGATGTCAGACATATAGCTAGATCAATGAAGAATTTCAGAATTGTATTTGTAGCCTTTGTATTATCCTACTAAACACTCTTACATGTTTTTGTTTTTCTATTTTGTCTCAGTTATAGGTTTAGGTGATTTAATATCATACTCTGGAGTGCTTATCAATTTTTAATGAAACATAGAAGCTTCCTATGCTGCCAAAGGAGTCAATAATTGAAGCACCATAGGAGACAGTTCCTACTGCAAGCATGCCAAAGGTTGTGTCAATCATTTCGCATGTATGATTAGCCAATATGATCCAAAGGATGCTGAGGAGATTCCATTTTCATTTGTTGCAGTGAAAGAGGGGAAACACAAGAGAAGTGAAGAACTGAGGGTCAATGCTCACAGTCTTTGGATGACTGGATTTCTAAAGCAGATGTATGTGTTAACATGTATGATTCTGGACACTTTGTAAGTATATGATTCCAAATTATCTAATTTAGAATCACCAACTCTACTAAGAGCAAATTGACAACCTGATACTGGATTATTATTATTTTTTAGATCATTGATTGCCGCTTATAGAATCACTGACCATCCTAACTCAGCTAAGGATGAACAGTGTATAGGACTGTGATGGCGAACCTTTTTTTGCTCGGGTGCCAAAAGGGCACGTGCACCCACATCCATAATGCAATGCCCTCCCCCTGCGCATGCACACACAACCCCCCCCCACTGCCCCCCGCGTATGTGCAGGAGGTTCACTGAAGCCTCCAGAGCCTGTGGATGGCGAAAAATGGATTCCAGATGATTTTTGGCATTCCGGAGGGCAGGGGGAGGTCATTTTTGCCTTCCCCAGGCTTCAGAAAAGCCTCCGGAGCCTGTGGATGGTGAAAAACAGTCCCAACAGCCCAACCTCCTGAAACCTGGGAAAGGTGAAAAATGGCCCAATGGCCCAATCGGAAGTTCGGAAACGAATTTCTGGTTGGGCCGTTGGGTCTGTTTTTTACCATCCACAGGTTCCAGAGGCTTTCCTGAAGCCTGGGGAAGGTGAAAACAACCTCCCCTGCCCTCCAGAAGGCCAAAAATCAGCTGGCCAATGCACATATGCATGCTGGAGCTGACATAGGGCAATGCCTCGCGTGCCCTCAGATATGGCTCTGCGTGCCACCTGTGGCATGCATGCCATAGGTTTGCCATCACAGGTATAGGAGAACACTATTTTAATTTCACCAGAATAGATTGAGGATATTTTGTGTATTTCCTCCCTTTATGACCTCCCAGGGCAGAAAATGCTTCTGAACAGTATGATAAAAGAGAATCAAATGAGAGAATAAATGAGTTGCTGCTTTGTTGGGTTATATTTAGGTTGCCTAATAAAAGAAGACCTACTCCATTTTGCTGCCTGAGATGGAACAACAAATAATGATGCTCCCTAAGTAGGCAATTAATTTACATATCCTTTCCCACTGCTATCCACTGAAGTCCTTGGTCAGAGAGCCCAGTTTCAAAATGCAACTGTTTTTACTGACTGAATAAGGTGCATAAATAGATAAATGTTTCTTTTATTAAGGTTTTTCTGATTAACAAAAGTTTTGCTACATTCTTCTGTTCTATGGGATATATAACTTTCCCTGATATGATTGTAGGACTAATCATTTAATAAACTGTTTAATAAATTATCTGTCTACTACTTTTCCAGTACAATAACTGATAATCAAAGCTAGAAGAAGACATGCACAGAAAGACAGACAATGTTTTGGAAAGAATTCTTTCAGAGAGAGTAGTTTATAAGCAGGAACTAAAGGAGAAGTTTTTATGTTTTGAGGGAAAATATTTTTAAATTTCCTACTCATAATATTCCATGCCAGCATTTTCAAGAATTGTGCCTTTAGCCAGAGTTCATTTAGCACATCTACTGCCCTCTTAATCTCTACTGTCTGAAATGTCATGGCCATGTTGTAGCCTTGCTTGTGATCATTTATAACTCAGCATATGCAAAGTTGTTAACTCAGCATATGCAAAGTTCAAGTTAGATATGCAAAGAAGAAGATGCCTTCTTCCTGTCAATGAACATTTTTGGCTAAGAAATTCATGATAACTACTGTTTACTTGGAGCTGAGTGAAAATTCAGCAAGGTACAAGAAAGTGGAAAGAAGCTAAACTTTTAGTTGTCAAAAGCAAACATCATTGCAGCAAATTTTCAGTAACCTGGGGCAAATTGGAATGGGAAAATAATAAACCAGATGCAATAGTGTCTGGCTGTAACTTGAAACTTATAGTTTATGTACGCTAAATTAAATTTTTGCAAATCCAGAAGTGATAATGCAAGTTGTTACCTGCATATAGCTAGAATGATAGTTATAAGGATAAGGGAGTAATGAAAGAAGGGGTGTGTGTGTGTGTGTGTGTGTGTGTGTGTGTGTGTGTGTGTGTCCTTAAGAAAAAGAAATATGTTTATGAGTTTATATACTTTCTTGCAGTTGGAAGCATAGGAAGTTGGCCATTTAATGCAACAATGAGTATAATAGAATGCTATTGTCATCATTCATTTTCAATGGGGAAATAGCCCCTACATTAACATGCATGATATAACATAGATATAACATTGTTTATATACATAAGATGGTACTGATAAGAGGGAACATTAGGACAGGGATGGTAGGCACGCTGGTATGAACGCCCCTTACTGACCTCTTAGGAATCGGGTGAGGTCAACAGTGCATAGTCTAAGGGTAACGTTTTGGGGGTTTGGTGACGAAACCACAGAGTCAGCTAGTGAGTTCCAGGCATTAACCACTCTGTTGCTAAAGTCGTATTTTCTACAGTCAAGTTTGGAGCGGTTCACTTTGAGTTTGTATCTGTTGTGTGCTCGTGTATTGTTGTGGTTGAAGCTGAAGTAGTCGTTGACAGGAAGGACATTGTAGCAGATAATTTTATGAGCTATGCTTAGGTCATGCCGAAGGCGACGTAGTTCTAAGCTTTCTAAGCCCAGGATTTCAAATCTGGTTGCGTAAGGTATTCTGTTGCGAGTAGAGGAGTGGAGGGCTCTTCTCATAAAGTATCTCTGGACACTTTCTAATGTATTTATGTCCGATATGCGGTGTGGGTTCCAGACAGATGAGCTGTATTCAAGGATTGGTCTGGTGAATGTTTTGTATGCTCTGGTTAGTAGTGTGATATTACCGGAGAAGAAGCTACGTAAGATTAGGTTAACAACTCTTGAAGCTTTTTTGGCAATGTTGTTGCAGTGGGCTTTGGCACTTAGGTCATTTGATATGAGTATTCCAAGGTCTTTGACAGAGTGAGGGTCGTCTGCAAGGTCTTGTCTATTCAGCTTGTATTTGGTGTTCTGATTCTTTTTGCCAATGTGTAGGACAGAGCATTTGTTGGTTGAGATTTGGAGTTACCAGATGTTTGACCATTCTGACACAAAGTCAAGGTCTTTTTGGAGGGTAGCAGTGTTGTCAGTGGTGTTGAAGAGTTTTATATCATCGGCGAATAGAACACAGTCATTTGTAATGTGATCGCAAAGGTCATTTATATAAAGTATAAAGAGTGTTGGTCCTAGTATGCTGCCTTGGGGTACACCGCTGTTAACAGGAACGGGATTAGATAGGGTGCTCCCTATTTTGACCACTTGTTGTCTGTTTGACAGGAACGCAGTTATCCAGTCATGTAGGGATCCAGAGATGCCATAGGATTTCAGTTTCAGAAGTAGTTTATCGTGAACCATTGAGTCGAAGGCTTTACAGAAGTCTATGTAAATTGCGCTATTGTTTTGCCCTGGCCAAGTTTTGAGGTCCATATGTTTTTGCAGTATAGTAGTTGTAGATTGCAGGATAATTTTTTTCTGAAATTGAATTGCTTGTTTGAGAGTAGGTTGTTAGTTTCTAGGTGGAGGGTAATGGATTGGTTTATGATTGATTCCATGATGTCGGATATGGAATGTGTGTTAGTGGCTGTGAGAAGTTGCTACCGAAAACTGCTTTTTTACTTTGATAATAAAATGTATGATGAGTGATGAGTGTGTGGAATAAAGTCACCCTTTCCCCATTTGCCGCAGTCATTTGAAGGGACATGAAGAAAAATAATCCAGCAATCATGGAGTACATTCTTCTCTTCAAAGGCCATATCAGGCACCATTCAACAATTAAGTCATAAAGTGTTGTACTTATAAACCAGCCTCAGACCCACTTTAGGCCTAGATCATTGGCAGTGCAAAATTAGAATACACTGGAGTGAGTCAATCTATGAAATTGTAGAATGTGTCATTTGATTTTTTTTAAATGTTTTTATTTAGGCTTTACTGGAAGAACTTCATTTCATCAGTGATACTATTTCATCCTGCATAACAGGATTTCTCACTGTCTCTCCCAATTAACTGGAGCAGCTCCCTCTCTCACCATCTGCATGTTATTTATCCTGCTGAGCAATATTTGTATTTCCTGTTTCTGTAAGTGAGATGCCTGAAAACTCATTTCATTGGGTCGTCTTTCCTGGTTTACACTTGGCCCTTTCTTTTCTCCTAGAGAAGTCTGATCCCAAACAGCTGGACACAACCCGGGGTGGACTGTGGAGCCCTTTGATGAAGAAAAAGAAATGTAAAAGGAGACTTGACATTCCTCACTTGGTCTCCTACAAGGAAGGAAAGGAAAAGAAGTAACGGGTGTTCTTTTTAGACAGCACTTGAGACCTGATTTGATTGAATGCCATATTTCTGGAAACTCTACTTAGGTAATCCATAGATGGTTAGATTTGACTTATCTATAGTCTATAGACTATATACATAGTCACCTATGTATTAGTTAACTAGAATTAGGTACCTCCAGAACAATCTTTCCCGATTTAATGCTCGTTAGATAAGTTGGACTGCATTTGCTCTCATAAGAAGGAGTGCAATCAGTAGGAATTACAATCCAGCACTGATTGTATGCATGCATCTGATTATGTGAGGGTGAATTTATGATGTCTCCCTGCCTTTATTTTAAAAAATATTATTAGACCCAAGAGATACAGTTCCATTTAACTTTGCAAACTAGATACAACAGAGGAAGCAAGAATAGACAAAGCCATGGTGACCCGCAGGGAATTTTCCAACAACTAAAAAGAAGCTATAAATAACTTTTTCATTAAAGTTATTTATTTTATTTATTACCTTTAGTATTAGGACCCATTAAACTGCATTACTCTGATACCTCCCTAGTCCTACTTTTTGTTTAGTGTTTTGATAGACGTTGCTTCTTCATCATTTACTCTGTGTTTAATTATTCCCTATGTTTAAGGACCTTGTTTAAGGTCATTTTTGTGTTTTCTCCTTTATGGTTTGTTCTTGCTATTTAGAATACCGGTACGTATATTGGACTTTTCATTTTATCAATAGAGACTGGTAATAGTCTCTATAGTGCTATGCTTGGTTACACAGTCAGCTGGATGTTTAGATTGGATTTGGCATTTTTGTCCACCTATAGAATCCAAGAACCTGGAATAGTGTTATTATTTTCTTTTATGCTCAAGACATAAGACATTTTTACAGCTGTGCAAAATGAATGCTGCTTACTGTAACTTGGGATGTTCTACTACTACAAAAATGGCAAAACTCATCCAAAGGCTCATTAATAGAATGATTTTCCCCCTTTGACCTCTAACAATCAACAATGTCCTATTTCCCACTGTGTGGTCTACCAAATGGTACAGGAAAGCATTTCATGGAGGTGAGTCTCCATGGGCCTCCATGATACATGGCTGCCTGATCTGCCTCAATTGGCCACCTCCACAGAAAGATTTTTCTGCATATACATATACTACTTTTGATGAGCAAAGTGCCATAGTTATCAGTCAAATGTAGAATGCTCTCAAAGGGATACATCAAAGCAACATGCTGATTTGAAGCCTTGCATAGCTGATTTTTCATCTTAAATTCAAGGAAGTGATGGCCCTAAAACCTTGACACATAATACTATGTGCTCCAACGCATTATGAGAAATTAAAATATCACTGCTCCTAGCTATTCCTGAAAATTTCCATAGAACAAGAGGCTCCTCTGTTGCACTTTCCCTTGAGCTTCCTGAAATCGGGACTTGCCCTCTATCTAAGAATGTACAGTAGCCATTACTACACCTTTTGTGAAGAGTGTGCCATAAAGTAATTATTACATCCTCTTGGATGAAGAATTACTCTTGCTTGTCTGTTCTGAATCCAGTTGCCAAGCAAAGGTCATCTAAGGCCATCTATAAGGTTGAAATGAGCCCCATGTATACATGTTGTTCACCACAAATCTGAAAGCTGAGCTGAAGGAAAACCTGTTGAAGTCAGCAATAATAAAAAATATATGAAAACAAGGAACTTCCAAATGATTAAAGCAATTGTAATCCACCTGGAAATTTGTCTTACATCAACAAAAAAACACTGATTAACACAACCAGCTAAAATCTAGAGCATGATGTTTACTTCATGCAGCAGAGCTTAGCATCCCAGAAGACAAACTTGGCAGTTACCTCAGGACTCCACTACTCTTCATTCACCTGATTTAATGCAACCCAGAGAATGGAAAGTATCTTGCAGCAGCCAGAAGATAACACATCTAAGCTTGCAAAATGCAGGCTATAGTTTGAAGTATTCACCTGCTTAGAAATGTATACCTCAACTAGTAAACTAAAGCTGAGTAGATTCTTTTGTAGATTTATATATATATTTATCCTGCCTTTATTATTTTTATATATAACTCACTCAAGGCAGAAAATTCCTCTTAATTTCCCCACAACAACAACCCTGTGAAGTGAATTGGGCTGAGAGAGAGTGTGTGTGAGACTGGCCCAAAGTCACCCAGCTTGTGCTTTCACGCCTAGGGCAGGACTAGAACTCCCCATCTCCTGGTTTCTAGCCTAGATTGCCAACCTCCACATATTTTGAAAATTCCTCTTTAGCTTTAAATTTGGCTCTTGGATTTTTTTTTCCATTGGAAAGTTTTGCAAAACTAGAATTGAGTGCTCAAGGATTATTTGGCTAATTCAAACAGGTCTGCATTGGCTAAATAGTAAGATAGGTCAGGCATGACTATTTCCTAGGGATTTGTGCAACTGAAATGTATATTACTTACCTAAGCAGGTTTTTTTTTCTTAGAGGTCCCATAGATCACATAGTCTCTTCCTTCTTTGCATTTCTCCCTCTCCTTCAGTTATAATTATTTGCAACCAAAGCTAACATGGTTTGAAAGTTTCCTACACTTTTACTGTAAAAAAAACACCATTTCAGTTCAATACAGACCATAACTTCTATTCATTTCCCCAACCCCTGCAAAGCTGCCTTCTTTCCCTACTCCCAGTTTCTACACAGACACACACAGACACACACAGACACACACACACCTCTCAATTGGGTCATGATGAAGCACAACAACTCTTTTCAACAGCTTGGATTACACAGGCTACCAAAGCTTCTGTCAAGAACTAATTATCACTGTGCACATCTGCATTCTTTGTTTCCACAGCTTTCAGCCTGTGTGTGAAAATGGGAGTCAACTTGCAAAGGCGTAAATAGCTGTTAGGGAAGTGTGAGTTCTTCTCCAGCTTAATTTTGGATGCGGTCTGACTGGGTGAAGCAGTGGAGGAGGAGCTGATCAGGGTGTCTTAATTGAGGCCATGCCCCAAATCCTGCAACTGGGCCATGAGTCCAGCTGGATAGAGGCAGTATATAAATTCCATAAATAATTTTTTAAAAAAAACAAACAAATGAAGAGTTGTGGGAACTCTGTATCCATAGGGTCGATTGGCTGTGCCAGAAGCCATTAAGTTTTCTCTTTGTGTGTAGATGTTGGTATGCATATTTGTATGCTTAAATTTATAATGATGATCTCCTGTATCAGGGCTAGACAAAGCATTTGGAAGGGGGGTGTCTGTCCCAACTCGCCATGCAAAGCATCCCTTCAGATGCTTAGCATAGCTTCTCATTTCTAGTAATTTTACAAGGCTTTTCTTCCTCTTTTTCTTCATATTTGTCTAAGCTTGCCATCGGGTAATATCATTTCTAGAGTTCTGCTGAATGTCTGTGAGGGACAAGATCTGTCTCAAGAGTGGCAATCTGGAACCTTCGTGTAAGCCTTTTCCCTGGTATGCACACTTCAGCAGAAAGGGAAAACGTGTGTGTCCACCACCCTGGAACCATGGCATTCCAGGTTTATTAAGTAAATTATTGTCTTAGCCTTTGCATACACAAAAATTTGTGTGCAGCCTGTCCTCATTTTGTAATCACAGTTCATTCCGGCCAAATGATCACTAAGCAAACCACATGTCCTCATTTAGTAACCACAGTTCATTCCAGCCAAATGATCACTAAGCAAACCACATGACACATACACAGAAAGAGAGAGGGAGGGAGGGAGGGAGGGAGGGAGAGAGAGAGAGAGAGAGAGAGAGAGAGAGAGAGAGAGAGAGAGAGAGAGAGAGAGAGAGAGAGAGAGAGAGAGAGAGAGAGAGAGAGAGAGAGAGAGAGAGACCACTGGTTGCTGCTATCTCATTTAGATAAAGTTCCCTTGTGCAGCAACACCAGCGTTACTCTCTCACTGATATGCATTGTGATTGGGCACAGAAATTTGGCATTAGTGCACATATTGATTAGAAAGTGATTTTTTTTACTACAGTTTATTATCATTGTATTTGTGAATGTTTGCTAATTGAGGTACTCGCTAAATGAGGGCTGGCTTTAATGGGATTTGACCAAGTTCTACAAAACATGTTCACAAAATTGAGCAGGCCAAAAATATACAGAACATATAAAAGTGTGAATGCTTGCAAAGGTACATGAACACAATGGTAAATGAATACAATGAGGATGCATACAAGAAAGGAAAAAAACTACTACCAGTTATGATCTTCACCAAATTAATATTATTCAAGTAAAGGAAGATTTTTATCCAGGTGTTTTATGTAGCTAGCACAATCCATCCCTGCATTAGAACATTAAAGAGGATTGATAATATCTGCTTAAGCCCTTTTGACCATTATGTTTGACAGGTCTCATCATTTTTATTCTAGAAACCATTTTTCCAGTGTCTAAATTTGCTTTGCTGTGCAGCTTATAAAAGAGCCTTTCATGTTTAAATTTGTTTAGACTTCTATTAGGGATCTGTATTGTCAATTGCTGCCTAGTTTCCACTTTTACAGATATCGTCACCAAGGTTCCTCTTTTCCGAGGCTGTGCCAGATTTGTTCCTGCAGCTGACAACATACCTTCTGTTCATTTTTACAACAAAAAAAAAGGAGATACACAGGAAAAAAAGTAATTGTGAGAGAACGGTTTGTGCAGTTTGTGCAACCACACGAGGAGAAACATTCAACATCTTCTGAAAATGTGTGGAATTTGCAAGTAAGGATTGTCTCTCCTACTCCTAGGTAAACCTGAGGAACAGCAAGTGGCACAGATGGTAACAATTAATAACTTCAATGCCCCCCCTTGATTTTTTGCTTTGCGACCTTTTTTTCGCTTTTTTTTTTTTGGCTGATCTTTTTAGACAGGATCAAACTGTATTGTTCAGATTTTTCCCATTACGCTAAAAAAGCATAGCATTTCCCAATATATATATATATTTTAACACAAAGGCAACAAACTGGTAGAGTCTGGTGAAATCCCATGTATGTATTTGTGTGCATGTTGCATCTGTATGTGCCTGTTTGCAGTGAACCAAGGCATTCCAGGAGCAGACCCTGCCGTAGTGGACAGAACTGTATTCATTCTGCTATGTGTGGTTTTTCCTTGGGTGTCCTCCAGACACGATTTTCAACAATGGTCCGTGTGTTGACACCCACTCTTATCTCTTCCTAACATTTTGCTTGCATGCTCCTGCTGCTTCCTTTCCTCCACCCTCCTAATCTGGGAGCAGAGTCCTTGGTTCAGAGTCCTTCTGTTTTGTTTCTTTAAGTGTTAACTTTGAGGGCAGTTTGGCCATTTCCCTCCTTGAAGGGAAATGGAAAATGAGGAGGTGACCTGACAAACCAAATAGATGCTGCTACTGAGCTGAAAAGTATTGCAGCATCACATCCCTACTTCTGCAAGGAAACAATGGGCAATCTTGTCTCTCCCGATTTTACACGTTCTTCATACATAGTGGCAAATCTTCTCAGAGCTCTTCCAGTGAAAATAGCCTCTCTCTTTGACAGAATGCATAAACAATGTCAGGCAAGGAGACGATTTCTCATCCTAGATGACTGCATTCAAACAAAAGCAGGCATCTCAAGTTAACTCTGAGGTAACTCAAGGCCTGTCTGTGCTGAAAGTAACTTCCTTAAACAAAATTGTGTGTGTGTGTGTGTGTGTGTGTGTGTGTGTGTGTGTGTGTGTGTGTGTGTGTGTGTGTGTGTGTGTGTGTGTGTGTGTGTGTGTGTGTGTGTACACCCAGCATACTATCCCCTTTTGGGTTAAGCAAAGATCAGAAAGGGAATAAGAAATAGTAAAACAGAGAAATTAAAGGCTTCAAAAGAAAAAAAGGAACATACAACATATAAGCAACTTATATAACATATTATATCACATATAGCCTATACAAACACAAATATCATTCACTATGTCTCCATTGCTTTCTCTCCCTGCAACTCTTCCTTGCTTCAATCACATTCACATATCACGCGATACATTATATTTTAGCCTTTCAACTTCCGAACTTGTTTCAAAGAGTTCCATCAGCTCCACCTAACCACAATTTTCTCTGGCTCCTCTCCGCTTGATCCATTCATTCCTCCATCACATATGGAGTTAAACCAGAGGAGAGAAGTACATTATGTTATATACAAGCAACATAAATTCTGGGCTCAATTGTGGTCGTAAGTCAAGGACTATCTGTAATTCTGCCAAATTCACGATGTTAAATTCTTATGTTTGGTTATCATTTTCTATCATTCTCTCAAAAGATTGAGGTAAGCACTAGGCAATCCGCCTTGAGTTTGGGCTTACTAACAGGAAGGACCTTACTAAAGACAGTAAAACAGTGGGAACTTTGGGTGCAAATGAACATGTATTATTAGAGTTCTTGATTCTTAGAAAAACTATAGTAAATTATGACTTAAATCATGGATTTTAGAAAAACAGAGTTTAATAAATCAAGAGTAAGAGTAAGAAAATCTTAAAGGGAAAGGTGCTTTAGCTGGCTGGAACTCCTTGAAAAGGAAATTAAGGTTAATGCAGTGTCAAACAATGCTAGTGAAGAAGCAGGCTAGGAGACATCTAAAGGAACCAAAGTAGTGGATTGGGCAGCTTGTAAAGGAGCTACGAGGATGCTTACTGCAAATGGAAGGAAGAGCAAACAACCAAGGAAACCTACAAAGCTTCAGTTGAAATTGCATGTACGTCTTAAGAAACCTAAGTCCTCTGTATTCAATTTTATTTTGTTTCTCTTGACATAAACTAGCTCTCACTTTCGTATAACAAATATGTGAGAAGCATACACACCCTTCAACATTCATTCCTCACAGCAGAAATGTCCTATCCATTCCCTTTCTGCCAGTACATACCCCTCTTAAAAATTGTCACCCATTTTCCCATCATATTTCAACTGAATCTGAAAACTTACACCAAAATAAGTCATTTTATAGGGGACCTGGAAATGACACAATACTTTGCTGAAACAAGTAGGGGTCAAAGATAATTAATTCGTGTAAAGGAATGGTAGAAGAAGTTCCAGAAGGGCTGGAACAGATGCTCAGGTTACACATAAATATATATAATGGTATGGTACGATACGGAACGGAATGGAACAGAATAGAACAGACATTGGAGGTCTTCTAGTCCTACCCCTTGCTGAATTCCAGGAACCATTCTTTACATATTTTAGCCTCCAGTCCCCTAATCATCTTTGTTGATTATATGACAGATCCTTGCCAGATATACAGCAGGATTTGGTATGATGGTGAATGCTATAAAATAGAATAACTTTCAAATGTCATGGATAAATGCCAGACAAGGAAGATAATTATTCCTGTGACGTACGTGTATGTTATATTAGCTCTTTACATGAAATCAATAGGTAGGAAATCTGAGCAACTTGAGGCTCATGTTTTTCTATCCCCTTAGGCCCTTCCAACTTCACACAAACTTGTGCCACCACTCTGAACCATAACACTCCACAAGGCAGTACAGTTTACAATCCAACACCCCACAGAAGTGCTCCAAAAGGGAAACATCCCATCACTGCCCAAGTGTATTATGCAGTCTTGCACACTTGTATCATTGCCTCATTCACCAGTCCTTGGCCATCTCTCCAAAATTCATCCCACCCCGGGCAGCCACGGAAAATTTGCCTAGACTGGTCTGCATGCATGCAACAACTGAAGAGGAGAAAGAATGTGACTCGCTCCTCAGATTTCGTCTGGCTCTGACCCAAGTACAGTAGCTTAAAAATAAAACAACCTACCATGGCCTTTGCTTAATTTTTTTTTAATGTGGGTTAGGTCATAAATCTTATTACAGTACTCCTGGTGGAGTTAAAAACTTGACACAAACTGCAGATGAGATCACCATGATAAGAAAGGTCGCACAAACAAGATTCAACAAAAGAAAGCTTCCAGATGGTATTAGGTTTTGCATTTGTTCTACTTATAAGCTGGGAGGGGAGCAACATAATTTGCAAATATACAGCACATAGGGTGCCATATGGGCACAAAGAGACAATACAAATCACAAAAATAAGTAAAGTAAATAGAACCGCACGTCCACCCTGACCTCTGACTTGATTTGGGATTTCCTTTAGATGCCTTTTAAAGTGGCAAATCCCAGGGTGGCTTGGGGCTTGAGGCCAAGAGGGAAGTGGTCATTTCACTGATTTTATCTTTGTTTCAGGTTTACGTAATTATCTACTTGTGAGGTGTATGTGATTTTTGAGGGGGTTTCTGGGTTTCCCAATCCATTTTATCAGTCTGGAATATTCTTGCTTTTGTGCAAGCGGTGCTAACCTTTCAACACACAGTACATGATAACATCATCGCAGGGTTGCCAAAAGCCAACACATACAGCCCTGCTGTACCATCCCAAAACTGTAATTCTCTAAGGCCGAGACAATGATATCACACAATCCTCCGATTCACCGAGGATTTTCATCCGAAGTTTCAGGCTAAAAGAATAAGACTAGCTTTCCTTTTGCAATTTTGCAAGCAGTACAGAGAATGCTAAGGGAAATGAATATGTTTTGTTATACAGGTAGCCCTCGACTTGCAACAGTTCATTTATTGACTGTTCCAAGTTACAACATCACTGAAAAAAAAGTGACTTATGACCACTTTTCACACTTACAACCATTACAGTATCCCCATGATCATGTGATCAAGATTCAAATGCCTGGCAACTGACTCATGTTTATGATGGTTACAATGTCCGGAGGGGTCACGTGATCTCCTTTTGCAACCTTCTGACAAGCAAAGTCAATGAGGAATCCAGGTTCACTTAACAACCATGATACTAATTTAACAAGTGCAGTGATTCACTTAACAACTTTGGCAAGAAAGGTTGGAAAATTCACTTAACAAATGTCTCACTTAGCAATAGAAATTGTGGGCTCAATTGTGGTCGTAAGTCCAGGACTACTTGAGATGGACTGGAGGGAAGTAGGAAGAAGGAGAGAAGGAGTAAGAAGGTAGATAGAGGAGGTGGAGAAAGAGGGAGGGGAGTGTGAAGAAAAGAAGAAAAACAGACTGATCAATGACAGCAAGATTAAGTGCAAAAATAGGATATTGAATTTTAATAGATTGGATAAAACTGTAAAAGTATGTATATTATTGATACGCTTTTAAGGTATATGTGTTGATGTATATATGGAAACTGTGGAGAAAAAAATAAAAAACATTTTTTTTTTTAAAAAAAGAGAGTGACTGAAGACACTCAAACTAAAAATCTGCTTTCCAAATTGGCAGAGAAGAGAGCATTTAACCTTCCAATCCCATCTATCTACAAATGGGGAAGAAACCAATAAAGGAGAATATTTGTAGCTCAGCATTGAAATGTGCGGTCCTTGGTGCTCTCTGAGCTTGCTTGTTTTCTTGCAGACGTTTCATTACCCTAACTAGGTAACATCATCAGTGCTAGTAAGGAGTGCATTCCTTACTAGCACTGATGATATTACCTAATTAGGGTAATGAAACGTCTGCAAGAAAACAAGGAAACTCAGAGAGCACCAAGGACCAGAGGTGGGTTTCAGCAGGTTCCGACCAGTTCTGGAGAACCAGTAGCGGAAATTTTGAGTAGTTCGGAGAACCGGTAAATACCACCTCTGACTGCCCCTGCCCCCATCTATTCTCTGCCTCCCGAGTCCCAGCTGATCAGGAGGAAATGGGGATTTTGCAGTAACCTTCCCCTGGAGTGGGGTGGGAATGGAGATTTTACAGTATCCTTCCCCTGCCACGCCCACCAAGCCACTAAGCCACGCACACAGAACCGGTAGTAAAAAAAGTTGAATCCCACCACTGACAAGGACCCCCCCCCTCAAATGGGAAAGAGGATGGAGGAGGCACCTTTGAAACCTGTCAGTCTCACTTCCATACCTGGCTGTAATATCTAGATGGTCACTAGAAATCAAAGAGGAACCTTTTGTTACTCTCTCGAGGCCGTCCAGACTTTTACAGCCCAGCTACCGTAGCCCTGCCGGTTATTCACAAATAAGTCCAGTTTGTTCATTTCAATCAGCAGCCAGGATTACATGCAGTAAATCTATCAATAGCTACGTTTAGTCCAAAATGTTCTTTATAGTGTCTGTCCTGTTTCGATCAACAAGCTTGGCATGAAATCCTGTTGAGGCCTCATGGCCTTATTAGGTTTCAGGAGGCAATGTTTTTGTCTTCCTTTTCCGGCTGCTATCTTTAGTTTGATTTCCCTAAACAATTCTCAAAGTGATCCCCCCCCCATTTAGTGTACATATTCCACACACAAATGTACAAAGGGCATTTTAATTAATGAGCTCTGGCTTTTTTTTTTAATATACCTTTCTCAACATGAGGCGCAAACTCACTTCACCACCAGTTCAGTTTTTACAAGAATGGGTCATAATTGCCTGACCAGGTTCCATCAGGCATAAACAGATTGACCTAAACAGAGATTGCAAACAGGGCCAAATAAACCTGTGCTGATTCTGGGGTTTTCCATGGACTTGTTTCAGATTCCTGCTGATCCACTGAGGAGAGGACTTCTAAGCTTTTAAGGATTTGCTTCTGCAGCAAGACTTCTGCCAAACTCCTGAGTTAAAGTGGTTCACTGCATAAGAGGGAAGGAAGGAACTTATGGTTTGTAGTTGTTAGATGCGTAGTTAATCCTCATTGAGTAACCTTACGATGGTGGGGGGAAAGTAGCTTTGTGACCCATCCTCACATTTATGACCTTTTTAGGTCTGTAAAGCAAAGAAAAGCTGAGGTGAGATCATAAGCATGGTCATGGTTTCACTTAGCGACAATTTTATTAACAATTGAATTGCTTTGTGATCGCTAAATTGTGGTTGTATGTTCCAGCAAAGACAATTTGCAAAGTTTAGTTTTCTGTACCAATTCACCACCTGGAGTACAAAGCTAGGGCTTCTGCACAAGGAGGAGTAGCTAACCTTTTTGAAGAGAAAGGGGAGATCTTCATGGGGTCCGATGACCTGAAATGTAACAGGAGAAATGCAATTGTCTGCATCTGAGGAGGAAAAATGGAAGGCAGAAGTGTAGGATGAAGGGCACCTGGCTTACCATACTGTACCATACTATACCATGAGATTTTTAGCTCATCTCAAGTTGAACAGTAACCTCTATAAGTTAGACCAGCATAAGAAACAAATACCATGTAGACCTACAGCTACTTTTCTGTTAAATCAGCAATAGTAACAGAACCTTGCAAGTCTGGATATGCTTCCCTTCCTCCCTCTTTTATATTCATGTGAATGGAAGTGCTGTCTGGGGCTTTTTCATAAACCATTCCTTTGGCCTGGGCTCAGGCCTCATTTATCTGATCATTGCCTTGATAGGAGATTTTCCCTCTGTCCTTCATCCTCTATGCTCACTACATCCAAGAACTAAGAGTACAAGGCAACTGCTAAATAGACAACTCCTACTTGGAGATATATTAACATAAATATATGGGAAGCCCGGATCATGGGAAGCCATGATCTAACTTGAATGGACCCCATTGAGAATACTGTGTCCAGTTCTGGGTTTTACAGTCTAAAAGTGGCTTCAACAGCTGGAGCAAGTTCAGATAGCAAGAGAACTGATAACCAACTTCTGGTAGGAGTAAATAAAGGAGGTAGGTATGTTTAGCCTGCATAAGAGACCACTGAGGGGAGAAATGAGAATAACCCAACCTTCAGATTTTGATTAGATTGTCTTGTAGAACACAAGACATGTTCCCTGACATGCAGTGAGTTGAAACTGTGGATAACTAGAGTAGCTATCAGGAGGAATGTACTGAAGGTCTTTCACCCAGTAGAATATACTGTATCTATCTACACCCACATTGCTTTGCTATCCATACATGTAACTCTGCATTTGCTCATTAAATATATATTCTATATTCTTCTTTACTGGAGATCTTCAGTGGCTTGATAATCATGTGTCTAAAATGTTTTAATGAATCTATACTAAGCTGAGTAATTTCTACATTTTTGCTATGAGGCTGAAGTTACAAATCCCAATTTCTTATTGATATGAATGTGTGAATTGGAGATCAGTTAGTAAAGAGAAAGAGAGAGACTTGAATATACTCATATACTTCAATAGAAATATTGGCCTAAATATATCATGAATATATTTAAGATCCCTTCAAGATCCAATAATGGAATCAACCTTTTTTTTTTCAAAATTAACTTGAATTATTAAAGTTGTAACTGAAAAAAATCAGGGAGTAGGAAAATTAACCACAAATCAACATTTGGCGCATAAAACATACATCCTCACTAGAATATCCTTTGCTAGAGGATCCAAAATTGCAAGTAGTCCAGAGGTGGGTTTCACATAATTTAACAACCGGTTTGCCCAGAATCGAAAATGTGAGCGCGCTGCGTCAAAAACACAGCAATTGTATAGGACTGGATAGCTTCACTCATGTGCACGCCTTGCACACATGCAAGCTGCATCAAAAACATGGCTATTGTATAGGACGGGATAGTGCCAGGGTGGGTAGGTGGGCTCAGCCGCTGGCCGTAACTACCGGTTCACCCGAACCCCACCCCTGAAGTAGTATAATAGTTCATTTTGCCCAATATATAGTTGCAAGAACAACCAGAAAGATGCACTTAAAAGTCTATGTAGTTGTGCATGCTGTTTCCATTCTGATTTTAGTTCCGTTTTTTTATCTTGAATTTCCAGGAAAGAAAAATTTTATCAATGTAAACTGTGGTATATTCTGTCACCTTGAGCGTCTCCATCATAAATTCACTATTGCCCACCTGATACTAATACGTAGTGATCACCTGGCCATTACTTTTGAGTAAATATGTTTTTTTTCTATCTTGTTGCCTTCCAGATGCAGTATACTGTGAACCTCTTGAGGATTGTGGAAATTGGAATCCAAGACAATTGAAGTTCATCAGTTAGAGGAAAAGTGTGGTAGACAGCTGTGATTCATCACAGTCTCTTGCAGACTGTGGATTTTTCAACTATATGGGTCCATTATTGTGTCCATTACTTTACTTGAACTGAGATGTGAAATGAAGTCAACAGATCCAATGTATTATATTACTTGTATCACTCTATATTGTGTATGTATGTATACACACACTTAGAAAAGCACTTCACTATCATATTTTGAGGTTGAGGACCTAACTTTCCTACGGAAGTCTAATTTTAGCATCCCTTGTTTTCTCTAGTGAAAGGGGAATGTCTTGCAGCACATTTTCCCAGCAAACCCTTAAGCCCTAACCCTTATCAATTCAGTTTTACAACATTTATTTTATTTATCTTGTAACAGTGATAGCTCTGGAAAGAGATCTGCCTTGATCTTGCAATTCAGGGTTTGAAACATTTGTGTTACATTTAAGAGACACTATTACAACACGGTTCAGCTGCTTTGATCTTTTTGCCAATTGCACTGTTTACAAAACTCCAAGAAGAAATTAACATTTTGCAACATGTGATGTGAAAACTAAACAGAACAAAGGTAAAGGGATTGAATTTCAGAGCAGCGGGGAAGTAAATCAGTCCTCAGGGTTGATTTTTTTATTTTTAGTTTTTAGTTTGTAATCTCACCAAACTGAAGAGACAGTTCTTCTTGTGCATCTCAGAAAAGCTTGGCTTCCATTTATACCTATTAAGATTTCAGAAGACAACCCAGAAATGCCACCTTTTTGGGTGCAACTAGAGACGATGTACCTAAGATCAAATTGTTTTTGTATTCATGGACCTGGGGAAGTACAGCTGAACCATCAATCTAAGTAACACCAAGTGTAATCAAACTCAATAAAACCTGTGACTAATTCTCATCCCAACACTGACTTTAAACCTCAGACTGTAGCACCTGATCTAATTTTGGGACTCTTTTTTTTCTCCCCACCACCTGCTTTTTATAACATCTTCCCGATATAGTGTTTGTAACATTTGATTTGGTTTAATAAAACACCATTGTCTTGTTACAGATGTTGAATTGTAATGTTCTCACACTATTTTTTTAAGATTATCCAAAAGGGATTATCAATCCTCTTTCCACTGTATGTATACCAATGGATAATATTTCTCCAGCACCCACAGCAATGTTTAGCTTTTGTAAACTTTGGTAAATAAGGATTTCCTCAAATCTCTTGTCAGCCAATATTTATGTATTCCAAACCACTGATAGTTTGCCTTCTGGGTCTTATTCAAATGTCCATCTTAGCATAGTTAAAACTGAATTGACTAGGACAGTGGTGGCGAACCTTTTTAGGCTTGCGTGCCAAAAAGGGGGGGGTGCACTCACGCGCGCTCGCGTGCCCACACCCATTCCCTCCCCCCCATGCATGCGCACAATCCCCTCCCATGCTGCCCCCTGCGCATGCGCACACACACACACACCCGCGCAAAGGCTTACCGGAGCCTGGGACGACGAAACCGGCAAACTGGAAGTGCGGAAAAACGCACTTCCGGTTTGCCGGTGTGCTGTTTTTTGCACTCTGGAGGGTTCAGGGAAGCTCCCTGAAGCTCCGGAATGCAAAAAACTACAAAACGGACAAACCGGAAGTGCGGAAAAGTGCACTTCCGGTTTGTCCATTTTGTAGTTTTTTGCATTCCGGAGCTTCAGGGAGCTTCCCTGAACCCTCCGGAGTGCAAAAAACAGATCACCGGCAAACCGGAAGTGCGTTTTTCCGCACTTCCGGTTTGCTGGTGGGAACCCTCGCGTGCCGGCCGCTATGGCTCCGCGTGCCACCTGTGGCACGCGTGCCATAGGTTCGCCACCACGGGACTAGGAAATACAAATTACAAGAACATATGAGAAATGTCAATACATGTTTAAAATAAGGAACACCTCCAGGGAAAAGCTACTGGAGTGCCTCAGGTCTATTAGCCAGAACAAAATCTGTCTTTCCACTTCCTTAAAAAATGTGCAATAGCCATCAAATTGTTGCCTGGTCCTCTTTAGATTGTCAGCATAACTCCTGTGACCTGAAGGAACTGTTTGTTATTTCCATTTATTCAATATCACGGTCAGATTACAGTCAAGTTGAAAGAAGCCAGTGAAAGTTATCAGAGCAATATCGGATTTCAGATTATGTTAGAGATTCTTACAGATAGATCCTATTGAAGGAAATGGCTTCTGATAGGATTTTTCCCAAGGAAGAAACTAAAGCAAAAAAAAAAAACCTTCAGAGGGTTGATTTTGAGGTTGGGAAGCTTCTTTGATGTTCTTTTCAGTGATCCTATCCCATGAAAGGAATAAACTTGCAAAGGAGATGAAATTAGTTTTCTTTTCTCAGCTCTACCTCCAGATTTCCCACAACCACAGTTGGCTTAACACAACCCCACCACTTAAATGAACCAGGAGGTTGGCACCTTCTTCACCATTTGTCCCTCTTAATTTTCAAAATGGGCACAGTGGGGAGACTAGAGAGAAAAGCTCATTAGGAATCTCCCAGCAAATAAAGAGACACGACATGGTACATTTGGATGAAACATTTATTTACTAAAAAAACAAAGCCTTTAGCAATCTAATAATGCAGGAATATGCTTAAATATGTGCTGATCATCATCTTTAAAGCCCTACATGGCTTAGGACCAGGCTATCTCCGGGACCGCATTCTGCCGCATTCCTCCCTCCGACGGGTCAGGTCCCACAGAGTAGCATAAATAAGCATATATAAACTGTTTTTAAGCTGTATTTCAATGATTTATTTGGAGTTTTTTATAAAATGTTGTACACCACCCTGAGGGAGTAGGGCGGCATAGAAAAACTCCCAAATAGATAGATAGATAGATAGATAGATAGATAGATAGATAGATAGATAGATAGATAGATAGATAGATAGATAGATAGATAGATAGATAGATAGATAATAAATAAATAAATAATAAATAAATGACAAAATCGCCTAATGATTCAGACTATCTAAGCCTAACTTGATCCCACATTTTCTGGTAATTACCATACCTGCATAGGTATCAAGGGAGATTTTCCTGAGTTGTTCCTTTCCTGGTCTCATAACTCTAGGTTGACTTCCAAGAAGAGCCTTACTTTCACCACAGGTCACACCCTCAATCATCTTAAAGATGCCTCCTGGCTACTGAATTTACTTTTCCTCCATGGCTCTGCAGTTATGACCAACCTCAACGCATTTCATTGCCACCACAATACTAACCCCGCCATAATCCAATACCACCATAAGTTTGAGGTCAAACCCAACCAGATTATTTTGCAAATGAGATTAATGTGTTTGAGAAGCAAAAAAAAAAAAAACCTTGAGAGTATGCTTCTATATTGCCCAGCTACAACCTGCAATAGCCACACTTTAATTGCAGCAGTAAAGCAACCTTAAGAAAAATAAAGAGAAATGATTGGAAACAAAATAAGCTTTCATAACCTCTAAACTTTATTCAGTGTTGGGATGTGTTATCAAACCCTGTGGCCTGGCCACAGCTGCCTCCCTTACTGCAAATCGGGCAATGCAGGCAGGAAACCATGGAGTTAGGTGAATTTGTTTGTGAAAACACTTTCAGAGTAGAGCAGGAATAACTAACTTTGGACCCTTTACAATCTGTGAACTTCAACTCCCAGAATTCCTGACCCGGTATGGCTAGTTCAGGAATTCTGGGAGTTGAAGTTCACAGGTCATAAAGGAGCCATAATTGCCCACCCCTAGAGTAGAGGATGTTTGCAGTCAACTTCACACACCTATCTATGTGTAATGGATGAATAGCAGAATACACATTGATAACTCTCCCCATAGAAAAATGATAAACCTGCCCCATTGCCAAACAAAAAACATTCAAAAATATTACACCAGTGTGCTTATTCTTATGGTTGCAAGCATTAGTGTCTCTTTTGGAAAAATTTTCAAATTCATTCCTTCAAGAAAGAAAGAAAAATCTTCTGGAGAGTTACAAAAAGGAGTTTGCATCATGACATAGAACAATATTTGTCATTTCATCCTTGACATTATATAATTTCCTCTGTGCTTAATGATTCTTCTGGCTTCCCCATTTGCTAATCCATTCAGCCCATATGTATATCTCTTCCGGATATTTTCCTTATCTCATTACCCTTGATAAGATGCACATTTCAAATTTTCAGTATAAGCATATTTTCAGGGTAGCAGTTCACCCGTAAAAATACCACTAAACATATTTTGTGTATTCACTGTATACAATTCCAATCAATCATAGAGGTGTTTTTTTCACCTACCAAGGAATATGTATTTCAGCTAAGGACAAACATGGTTCTAACAGCTGTACTTTATATTTTCAAATGGGGGAAGAAATCCATCATTGTTAATTAGCTTCTTCTCAGCCACCCATGGGAGATTTTCAGGTACAACTTGAAATCTGAACAGTATTTGATAGAATCTAATTTGAATGTCTGCAATGTATCCCCCGTTTTAGCTCAGAAATAATTAAATGTTCCTCTGCCTTGAACCTTAACTACATTTTTCTTTTTTGTCCTCTTTATTTTCCTTTTATCATTTTGCATGACAAAACATTTTGGGAAATTCCAAAGCTTGCATGTTGGTTTCTAACTTTGGGGCACTAATGTGGAATCAGAATGATTCCCTGAGTTGTATTCCTGACAGGTCAGTGGGTATCATAAGTAGACATGACCTTATAAACCTGGGACATATTCTGTATTATAACCAGTGTTGCAGAAGGACTGACAACCCCCTCCATTCTTCCTTCCCCTTCAAGACTATTTCATATATGCATAATAATGTATGTCAGTTTTTCTTCTGCCTCACAGAATAGACAGGGAAGGAAGGAAAACATTCAAACCATACTCTTTTCAATAAAAACTCTGAGGTACACGTTCATTGAGGTTTTATTTAATTCTCCAATTAAACGCTCCATATTTCTTTTGTCCATCTTCAGAAATTAGGTGAGAGATTGTAGCTCAGTAGCAGAAGATATGTTTTGCATACAAGATGTCCCAGTTGGAGCCCCAAACATCTCCAGCTAGGGCTGAAAAGAGTCACAGCTGTAATCTTTGACAGTTGCCACCACTCAATGTGAGCAATACTGTCCTAGATGGATCCACATTCTGAATCAGCAAGTCAATTTCCTGGGATTCACCCCAGCTGTACTGCTCTGGTCACAATAGGAGGTGATATAGGAAAATTGAAAATGAATCCCATGGATATTAATAAAAGAATAAAAACACTATCCAGCTTTTTTGTTTTGCATTATGCATATTCATACCTGTACATAAAAGAGGAGTTCAAAGACAATTATCTGACAATTCATCTCCCTCAGTGAGAACCCTCTACTCTCTGTTCCTTCTCTGGTACTTTTTTAGGCCCTGTCAATAGCCATTCAACATACCAGATAATGAATCTTAAAATCTATCATTTTATATTATGTTGAGAGCTTAAAAAAAGAAAGATAACACACCCATGGTCATTTTATACATTTAACAGAATCAAGACGTTGTTGTTGTTTTGTTGGGCTATATCACTTCTGATTGTAGTTGCTTGCATATAGGCCTACTATATAGGCCTACTATATGCCTACAAAGCTAACATGACAGGGAAAATGTTTTTCTGAAATGTGATTTTCTAAATTTGGAAAGGCAGTGTTTACTCTCAAGGGTATATTTAAAATTTAAACTTTCTATTTTTACCCTAAAATGGAACATTCCAGGGCAAACTTATGTCTTCATTCTTTCACATGTATGTGTCACAGTGATGAGTAATACCATGTCCAGCCATGTTTTACTAACTGATAAGAATGTTTTGTTTTATCTTGTATAAAAAAAACCTGGCAAATACATTATAAACATTTTAAATCTATAATTCTATCCCAGCAATTCAGATTCAGAATAAACTGTAGAATCTTTTTTTAAAAAAAACTATATCTGGTATAATAATAGGATAATATGAATACAATTGAATATCTTAATTATTTTTTAATTCAGAAAGAATATTTTAATGTTCAAAACCACTTTTCAGTTTGAAGCACTTCCTTGCAAATTTAATTGCAACAAAATGTTTTACAGTAAATAAAGATTTGATTTTTAAAAAAATCATTAAGTCTATATAAACGTACAATGTTTTGTCCAGTTTTACTTTGCCCCTTAGTTATTAATAATAAAGGATGCACCTTTAAAAGCTTTATATAAAAATGCTTAATCGGCAGATCAATTCAATCTTTAAGAGACTCAAAGCATTTTTCTGCATGACTTAAAACTTTATTCAGTACTTTTATGACATAAAAGTACTGAATAAAGTAAATAAAATATAAAGTATAGGCAAGTTGAGTAATGAACCCAAATACTTAGAAAGAAAACATTTTTATCAATGCAAGCATGATACTATTTCCCAACCCCTGTTAAGATTGTGTATTAAGCAGCAAGAGTTTTACATTTTATTCTGGGAGAAAAAAGAGAGAGGGTGGGGGGATTTTGCTGATGAACCATTCATGTTTTTGTTTTGTTTTGAATTGTTTTGAATTGAGGGCCTTTAATTGACAGGGCAGGCATGGAGCAAAGAACAAGCAACAATTGCTATCTGTTTGAAGAAGCTGTCTTCATACATAGGAAGAAATAGGTTTGCAGACTGAAGTTTTCTGTCCATGGTGCCAGTTCTCCTTTGTGGTGAACATTAAAACTCGAAATTTCAGGGGCTGCAATCATTTCTTCCCATAGAACAAGGAAAATGAAGGAATTAGAAGTTGCCAAGAAACCATGCCTCAAAGTGGCATGGTAAGAAAAAGTTAAGAAAATCTGGAGTGTAGGATCGAAGCACTTCTTAAACAGGAACAGTTCCACAGAGCTGGCTTGAAACACCAAAGCATGACTATAGACAGACCAGATATGCAGCAAGCTCTCAAGTGCATTCCCTTGAAAATAAACCCCCTGGTTTCATGCAACTTGTGCCCAGTTCTACTGTTTCACTGAACATTTCAAAAACCTATTGCAAGTTTTCAAAACATTTCAAAGCTCAGGTCTGCAAATAACCAGCATAAGGCTCTCTTCAATAGTCCATTTAAAAGTCCATGTAAATTTCATTAGAAGAACCACCACCAGCTGTGTATGCAGCATTGTGTTTTAGAACAGAATGAAATACTTTTTCCCCCTTCCTAGCATAATCTCTATATAACATAGACATTGTTACAGCGGATAAGCCAGCAGAATACAGAAGGAAGGGATGAATATTATGTCAGTTAAAACAGACTTACCAATTTAAAAAAAATTAAAAATGCAACATTAAGAAAAGAAACAGAATCCGATGATAGAATGATGCAAGGGAAAAGAATGAAAAGGAGAGAGAGTGAGGAGAGAACTCATTATATGCAAAGTTTATCATGGCTGCTTGACATTATTCCATTTTTACCCATGAAGCAAAGTGTCTTGGCTATCAGGGCAGTGTTTCTCCTGCCCTGCTTCCATGTTCTTCCCTAGATGGTTCTGGCTATGACCAGACGAATAGCTGGCTGACTTGTCTCCTGCAGCTCCAGGCAAATGCCCTGACGTGCAGCAGAGGACAGCCGTGCAAGCTTGTCGGAAGCGGGGATCAAAGAAGGCATAGAGAAAAGGATTGAGGCAGCTGTTGACATAGGCCAAGCAGCTGCAGTACGGGTGGAGATTGCTCAGAAAGGCATGGAAGCTGCAGGACAAGGGCATCACCTCCCAGTCCATTAGCATGTAGATGGTCTTCACCAAGTGGAAGGGGAGCCAGCAGATCGCAAAAGTGGTCACAAGGACAATGATGATGGTTAGCAGGCGCTTCCGTTTCCTCAACCCTTCACTGCGCTCCTTTCGGAAGTGACCTGCAATTGTACGGGCAATGAAGAAGTAGCAAATCAGCATGATGGCAAAGGGGATTACAAATCCCATCAGGGTAGAGGACAAGCCAAGCCCTGCTTCCCAGGCTGCCTCAGTGTTGTTGGTTGCCACACTTGAATAATCCATGAAACATGTCACTTTGTCACTCTCAATGAATACTCCAGTCCTCCGGAAAATCATGGCTGGCAAGGCCAAGAGAGCCGCCATAGTCCAGAGCACAATGGTCATTAGAAGTCCACTAGCTTTTGACCTCAGCTTGGCATTGGCTATAGGGCGAACGATAGCCAAGTAGCGGTCAAAGCTGAGCCCTGTGAGGCAGAAGACACTGGCGTACATATTGACAAAGACCAGATAGCTGCTGAGTTTGCAGGCAAAAGAGCCAAAAGACCAATGGTAGTCCAGGACCACGTAGGTGGCCCATAGCGGCAAAGTGACCACAAAGGTCAGGTCAGCTATTGCCAAGTTTGCAATGAATGTATCTGCTGAGCGTCGCTTTTCTTGCCCTCCTCGGAAAATGGTCCATAGCACCAAACCATTGCCGGTGGTGCCCAGAAAGAAAACAAGCAAATAGATGGAAGGAATTAGGATTTTGGAAGAACTCCAGTCATCGTAGTCACATTCGTTATTGTCAGTATCGTTGCCAAATTCCATTTCTGCTGGAAGAAAAGAAGAATGTGCTCTGAAGAAGTTCCTTTTTTTTTCTTTTTTTTCTTTTCGGCTCTTTGATTTCCAGATCACTCAGCAGGATAAATCTTGGCAAAGTTCTTGTGTAGAAGGAAGACCAAAAAAAAAAAAAAGTTGCCGGGTCTTTCAGCTCATTTGTGTCTCCTTTTCAAAGCTTTAGACAGATCTGGCCAGTGCCTCCCTCAGTCTGGGTCATCTCTCTCACACACCCACTCATTCCTACTGTAGTAGTAGCTTCCTTTTGACTTGTCTTAAAACCTTTGTATCCCAGCCCCCTTCCCCCCCCCAGTCCTCCCCTTGCTTTCACTCAACATCCTTATGTGAATTGGATGAATTGACCCCTGTGGTTCTGGGCAGCTCCATCTGCCATTCGGATCCTCCCCTTCGCAAACACTCTCTACATGTGCTCTCACCCTAAGCTTCTCAGAGCAAGGAAAGGAATGTGGCTTAAGACAACCAGAGATGCTGGGTGGGTGGCATGGAGTGATAATCCAAATAACAGGGTTCCCAGATGCCCTGCTAACCTGATCGCCCTTGCCTGAAGACTCCGTTTTCCCAATTATGAGTTTTTCTCAGTTTCAGCAGCAAAGTGATCTAAGCACTCCCCCCCCAAAAAAAACTAAACATCATTGACTTTAGGACATTCTGTGATCACATTATGATAGCACATTAAGTCTGTCAATGCAAAAGAAATGGTGTGTTCATACATAAACGTAAATAAGCTTTTACTCAGGAAGTTGAAAATTATTCTGCTTGGCTCCCTGAAAGGCTTTGAAAACCAAGGTGGTGGGGGCAGAGCTGGGAAGAATGTGGCCAAGGTGTTGGTCTCCCAGCAAACATCTCAGAGAGAAGCATGTGAGAAAAGGGGTGGGTGGGATAATTAAGTCATGCTTTGGTCTGCAGAGATCATTGGTGGTGAATTATTGAAACTTTAGACACATGGGGTATTTCTAGAAGATCCAAATATTTGAAAAATATTTTGGGAACTTGCCAAACTGTAGACTAAACTCAAGAGTTCCTGAGTTTTAAATATTTGATAAATAATTTATAGCAATAATGATACAGTCAGTGTATGCATACTAAAATACAGGCAGTCCTCGACTTATGACCAGAATTTATGTTACTATGTGAGAAATTTGTTACGTGAGTTTTTGTCTCCTTTTATGACTTTTCTTCCCACATTTGTTAGGTGAATCGCTGCAGTTGTTAAATTAGTGACACGGTTGTTAAGTGAATCTGGCTTCCCCATTGACTCTGCTTGCCAGAAGGTCACAAAAGATGGTCACATGACCCTGGGATACTGCAACCGTCATAAATATGAACCAGTTCTCAAGTATCTGAACGTAAATCACACGACCATGGGGATGCTGCAATGGTCATAAGTGTGAAAAATGGTCATAAGTTACTTTTTTCAGTACCATTGTAACTTTGAACGGTCACTAAATGAACTGTTGTAAGTTGAGGACTACCTGTAGATATTTTTTTTCTAAAAGGAGCAAACCTGAATTAAAGTCTATCAACTTAAAAAACAACAAAAAAGAGATTATTAGGAATTCATTGTAACTGATCTAAACATCTGCCATTGCAACTAAAATGCTAAATTCCAGTTTATTCCCACTCCCAAAATAAATGTCTTTGTGCAGTTCCCACAGAAAACACAGCCTTTATATGAAGCACATAATATCAAGAGTAAAGCAGTTTACAAATTAAATAAGAAAAGCTTTTCATCCAGGGGTGAAATTCAAAATTTTTTCCTACAGGTTCTGTGGGTGTGGCTTGGTGGGCGTGGCAGGGGAAGGATACTGCAAAATCCCCATTCCCTCCCCACTCTGGGGCCAGCCAGAGGTGGTATTTGCCGGTTCTCTGAACTACTCAAAATTTCCGCTACCGGTTCTCTGAACTACTCAAAATTTCCGCTACTGGTTCTCTGAACTACTCAAAATTTCCGCTACCGGTTCTCTGAACTACTCAAAATTTCCGCTACCGGTTCTCCAGAACCTGTCAGAACCTGCTGAATTTCACCCCCGTTTTCAGCTGTACAATGTCTAATAAGACTGCATATTCACTAATAGAAAATTGAGACTGTCTTTATATGTTAATTTACTACTTGCAGTTTTAGGATACGACATTTAGACGATTAAATCTGACATGGCCAAAACATCAGACAGAGAAACTGTATGAAAGAACAACTTGAAACCAGGCAACATCTGATATTCTAGTCTCTACTTGGACAGAACCAGAGCATATTTGCTATCTGTCCGTAGAAGATATCACCAGCTCCTTTGAAGTACCTGTAGCAATGGAACTGCTAGCCACCTATCTTGCCTTTTGATGGCTTTTATCTGCCTTCCCAGGAATATCTGGCTTGCTGGATTAGAAAATGGCTTCGTGCTTACCATAGCACCACTGTTACAAGCCATTTAGAGCTTTGGTGTTCAATCTTCCCTACTGATCAGCCTGATAATTTCCGTCAGCTGTCCTGGTCATCATCCCTGTGCCTGTGTTTATAACATAAGGAGTTCTGCATTGCACTATCATCAGAATAACAAAGCAACTAGCAAATAATTCAGGCCTGTCCCAACTCTTTGAAATGTTAGAATTCTCCCTTGGTTAAAAGTAGGAAAAATGAAACATTCCAGAACAACTTCAAAATCCCTGTGACCTGCATCCTCAGAGGCCCCAAAAATGACCTTTATAACGCCCTCATTTAGTCTATGCAACTTCCCTGTAAGGCAGATTAGGCTAAGATTAAATGACAGGCACAAAGTCACCCAGTGGATGAAGGGGGATTTGAATCCAGACCTCTCAAACCCAGGTAACCACCACTCTTCCCACTGGGGTTAGTTTAGAAATTAAAGCAAGTATGTCTGGTTTAAACAAGGTCATAATTTGCTCCAATCATACAAATATCTATTGTTAAGTAGTAAATACCGGTAGCAGTTTAAATCCTTGGCGAACATACGATTGATCAAAATCCTCAATGGGACCAACCAAAATATCAACATAATCAGCATAATTAATTTTCCAAGAGTCTTTGTCAGAATAAATAGAATGCAAAATGCTGGCCTGGAAAAAACTGGAATAGTGTAGAAGCCATAAAAACCTACTTTGGTCACCATCTTCAGATGGAGTCCAGGAAAAGGTGACAAGTTCATTGAGTTATGCTTTCCTGCCAGATGCTATGTGGGTTTCAGGTTACCAGCAGTGAACAAAGATACACAGTAGGTGATTTGATCACCCGTGTTTAGAAAAAATAAAATCTAAAACTTATCTAGATCTGACTCAGATCTTAAATGAAATGTACAAGCTGGGTTTAGACTGTTGTACTAGGCCTGGATTTCTTAACCGTAGTTTGTTGAACCAGTCAGATTGGCTGCCTTGTTCAGATATTGCACTAAACCATAAGCCATGTTACAAATGGATTTGCCCAGCCCTCTAAGTTAAAACCAAACAGCCTACATTGGGTTTAGTTTAGAGCAATATGTGAATCCAGTCAATCTTTAAGCAACAACATTTTTTATTCAGTCTCACTGAACAGAAGCTGGAAAAAGCATGGGCTATTGCATTAATGAAGTATAAAGAGATTATATGCTTGTGTATGAGGCTCAAAGCACATCTTCCAAATACTTTTTCAAGTGTGCCTAGCTGTACTGTCAACTTTTGGATGGATGATCTCAAATAACTATAATTTAACATTTTGGTGCTGCTTTAGAATATTCAGAATATTCCACACTTTATTTCAGTAGTCCATAACAGCCATATTGTTGGAATATTCATGAGCTGGAAGAGTCATGTGGTAACTCAGTCAGCCAATGAGAGTAAAGTGCTACTGAGAATGTGCTAAGAATTAAGCTAGGAGCTGGACATGTTCTCCAGTCTTGGTCTGTCTCTGTATCTCTCTGTGTAAAGTCTTCATTGTGCTATGATGTCTGTAAGACGTATGCTTTCTACTTGCTGTAAAGAAGAATGTAAGGTACTGTAAATATTTTGATATGATTATAAAGAAGTTATTTAATTCAGCTAAAGGCAGTCAACTGTGTGAGCTTCTGATTTATTTTCTTCAACAGAGAATTAAAATTCTCTGATACATATAATGTTAATCAGTGAGCAAAATATTGAATACACAAGTAGTTCTTTATAAAGCAGCCTAGTTGTCAAGAACAGGACAACAGAGGCTATGACAAATCCTGAGTTTTTGGTATGCCCTGATAGTACCACCCAAAGCATTTAGTATATTGCCCCAGTAGAGACAACTAAATAAATGGAATCCAGCTTTTATTTCCCCCACCAAAGAAAAACTCCCCCATAGGTAATTCAATGTGTAATATAAGCCCCCAACAGGTGAAAATGAGATCATATCTTTATTGTTGCACAAAGGGTTAGTAGGTTGGTATAGTCAACTACTAGGTGATTTCTGATTTGTTGCTAGATTCAGAATAGCAAAGAAGAATATTTTCCTTGATTGAGCAAACAATAGTTCATCTCATCTTTCTGTTATGCCTACCAAATAAGGGGACTGTTCACAAAGAAAAGAAAGCAAGCAAACACCAGCAAAGAGGATTTGCCTATCAATATACAAGTAGAAGGCCTGGATGGTATCACACCCTCCCATCTTCCCTTTAACGAAATAGGAATATGTGCTGATACTGAAGAGCGTACTCAAAGAAATCATCAGGGTCTACGTTAACTAGCCAAGCTATATTGATTTGATTTGCAGTTTTGTACTGATATTCCACCAAGAACCTTTGGTACATCTAAAGATTTAACTTGATTGATTAATAAGAAAGGAATTTCTTATTAAAAAGTTCTCATCTGCAAGGCACCATGGTTATAATGTAGTTATACTCTTTAACACAAGGTTTGCTAAATTCTGTAATTCTAGACTTTGGGAACAGCTAAAACACTTCTTTTCTAATTTTCCTAGAGATAGACTGAAGTTCTTGGTAGACCTTAGACAGATTAGAATATGTTACCTTGACTAGGTCAGCCTATTATATTTATTTCTGGGGGATCCTTGAAAAAAAGGAGGTCCACCAGGGGTGAAATTCAAAAAATTTCCCTACCAGTTCTGTGGGCGTGGCTTGGTGGGCGTAGCAGGGGAAGGATACTGCAAAATCTCCATTCCCACCCAACTCCAGGGAAAGGATACTACAAAATCCCCATTCCCTCCCCACTCCTGGGGAAGGATATTACAAAATCTCCATTCCCACCCCACTCTGGGGCCAGCCAGAGGTGGTATTTGCTGGTTCTCCAAACCATTCAAAAGATCGGCTACCGGTTCTCCAGAACCTGTCAGAACCTCCTGAATTTTACCCCTTAGGTCCACCCCATAAAATCCATATTCTCTATTAGCAGCAGCAACCTATTGTTAAGCTATAAATCCCAAGATCCTTCAAACAATGGTCATATGGCCCAAGGTTAGAGTTTATATTATGGAAAATGCCTGACAATAGGCTACAATACATTCATATGATTAAGCGTATAAACCAGAAAGCTTGATTAATAAGCATGGATAACACCATATGAAGACCCCAGTGGAACTTTTAAACTAAGCCTAGTGGCTTTGTGAACCAAAGATTTAATATGATTTAAGAATAAGCATGAGATGTTACTTCTCAGTCAACGTTGCTGATTTGAGCCAAGTGCTTTAATGGGATAAACTACCTGATACCCTTTCTGAAGAGAAGCAGAGTGCTGTAAATCAAGAGAGATTTTTTTTGTTAGTTTGTTTGGGCCAAAGTCATTCTTCCCTGTTCATGGAACAGCATAAAAAGGGGAAAGGTTTCTATATGAAAAAAATTTGCTATTCAGCTGAAAGTTGGTCAACATTTTTTCCTTTGGGCCATCATCTTTGTATTTCTGTCACTTTAAACTCTGTGCTGCAAATGTGTAAGAAAAAAAATTGACAAGAGATGGGGGTGGGGAGAGGAAATAGGATGGAGACAGGAAGGCAAGTCAGGAAAAGAAGAAATGGGTCCCGAGCCCAGGACGTAGCAAGCAAAATATTTATAGTCTGTCTCACTGTAACAATAAGGGGATATGAATAGCAGAGAATCCCACTCGGGATGAGGAGTGGCTTAAGATAGTTTTAAAACTTTTTTTTTAATGCCTGTGTCTTCCTTTAAGATCTCAATAAATTGTGATAGAGTTAAGACATTTCATGACAAACAAGCCATAATCCAGCCATGTTATTGTTTGAAGCAAGGAAAGGAAAAATACTCTTAGCAGTCTTAAATTACAGTGGTCATAATATGAACCCTTGCCATAGCCATGCTGGTGGAGATAACAGGAATTTAATTAAGTGCATTATCTGCCTTTCCTCTGATTTTATGTCAGCAGCCGTGGGACTCAAGATGGGCTTGATTCTGTCTCTTCAGTGTCCCAGTTGAACCCCTTATTTTTTTATAAATAATTTGTATTGCAATTTTCCAAGTTAAAAACAAAACAACATACAAAACAAACATATAAATCACATATACATAAAATATAATTCCACTAATACAGCTTTACCTCATCGGGCTTTTCTTCCCAATTCTACATTTTCCTAGTTATGACTATTGTTTTATACCTAAACATTTTTTATCTTTACCTATTCATTATGTACACTATTACCTATTATCCAATAATTTTATACTCTTATATACATTATATACATTATCTTACAACCATTAAAATTTAAGGTTACATCTGTCCCATTTTTTCTTTATCACATTTCTTATTACATTTCATTCTTATCCTAATTCACACATTAATTTTACTTTTCTTTTCGAGCCAGTCGTACCATCTAAATTTTATAGTACCGTTTCCTCTCTCTCTCTCAATTCCATTGTTAGTTTACATTCTAGCACCTTTTTTTTTACAATCATAGCGTTGGACGGATTCTTATCTTTTTTCAATTCTGTGCGAATGTAATTCTCGCCCAGTTGAACCCCTTAATTACAGGTAGTCCTCAATTTACAACCACAATTGAGCCCAGAATTTATGTTGCTGAGACATTTCTTAAGTGAGTTTTGCCCCATTTTACGACCTTTACCACATTTCTTAAGTGAATCACTGCAGTTGTTAAATTAGTAACACGGTTGTTAAGTGAACCTGGCTTCCCCATTGACTCTGCTTGTGAGGTGGTCGCAAAAGGTGATCACATGATCCCAGGACACTGCAACCGTCATAAATGTGAACCAGCTGTCAAGCATCCAAATGTAAATCATGTGATCATTGGGATGCTGCAACGGTCATAAGTGTGAAAAACGGTCATAAGTCACTTTTTCGGTGCCATTGTAACTTTGAACTCAATGAACTGTTGTAAGTTGTATTACATGATACACTAAATAGCAGGTCAACTTCATGTGAACCTATTTTACTGGGAGAACCCAGCCAATACAGTATGCAAAACCATGACTGCCTAATTAACTATAAGATCACAGGCACTGGCTTTTTCCAAATCATATGGATGGCATCAACTTAAAGATAACAGATGAATGATTAAATCAAATTGAGTTCAGTATCTACCCTTGATGAGGGCAGAACACTTTGCATATCAGAAGTGAAAAATGGATGAAACTTTTGAAATGGGCAACAGGGCACTTAACCTGACCTCATCTTCTTTCTGAGCAACTTCTAAATAATGGGTTTTTTTTCAGGTTTTAATATTATGTGGCATATACCAAGACCAGCAGTTTTTATGTCAACAGCAAACCTGCATGTAATAATACTTAATGGTTTATGACAGTGATACAGCTATAATTCTTCACAACTATTATAGACTAAAGGAACATGCTATTTGTGCAACATGGAAATGGATTGCTGGTTAAATTTAATTAAATTGACCAGATAGTCACTTTCTGGCAAGCAGATCAAAAATATATTTTAATAGTTGATGGTTTTCCGTGCAGTGCATATAGGCAGTTTCTTCAGTGAAATTCTGCTAGCCACTTTAGTACACAAGTATTCCAAAATTCATTGACAGTTAATACAGTATATTATTCGTACTGTCCAAAACCTGCACCAGCTTATGGAAAAAGCTCAATAATCATTATCAACAGGAAAAGAACTTGAAAACTTTCTCAAAATGATGCCTTCATATTCTTTTGTAAACTAGCACAATATTTGTGATGTGTAAATCATACTAGTGGTTTCTGGAGCTTTTTTTGTTTACTTATCATAGCATTCTTAATATAAATTGAATACTGTGTAAGGTTATGTGAATGTGTCCATAAAAGGCATTATTTCACATGAAGCTGCTTTAATACCAATTTGCATGTAAAAGTTATGTAGAAAAGATGCCCCCAGATGGACTGTTTTTCACTGATGAGAACAGAAATCCACTGACCCCGATGCCTAGCAATATCATGCCTCCATATGGTCATATCTGTCATACATCTGTGATGCCATTTCTCATATTTCATCTGGAAATCCCTGCAGAGATTCTAGCATGAACCCTGCAGGAAATTCTGTGGAGCAAAGGAACAAGACTGAAGGCAGAAACCGTTAACTAGAACACCTAAATCTATGCAGCATTTTTCAAAAAATGCCCCCTGGAAGGAAGAAAATAATACTGGTAGGATTTCAATAGCATTCAAAAAGCTAATGTAACAATTATAAATCTTGTTAAGATTTATTAAGTTAGAAGTTGAAGTGTTCAAATGGAGAAAACAATATTCTTTAGATAAGGAAATTGAGGCTTTGTGAGTAAATACAGCTGTTAACTATAATATTGGTTATAGTGATGGGTGGAAATTTAAGCTGATTATTATTGCAAATTTACATTTGGCATAATTGCTTGGGATTTCCGTTAGCTTTAGATTGAAAAATGAAGATATTCTGAAATTACCCCAATCTCATAGGTTGAATAAGAGACTACCATTCCCATTCTCCTGGACCACTCTTATTTGGTTGGCACTGCAATTCAATCTGGAAGCTACAGGTTCCCTGCTAACGTGTTATTAGCACTTCAACTTAATTCCATTTTAAAAAATAATCTGTTATTTTGGTGTCTGGCACAAGATCTTAAGAGAATCACGTTAGCAAGTATTTTCTATTTAAACCCAGAAATTTGGGCTGTTGCTCTAGCCTTTTTTCTTTTCTAGAATGGACCTCCTTTTGCTCTCACCACTAATTCGTTTGTTTGCATTCCCTAAATGCAGAGCAAGACTTGTTTGCTATTAGTTTAGCAAGTACAGCAGTGGCCTCTGCTGGCTGAAATAACAGTTGCGGGCAAAACCTGCAACTCAGAAATAGCATACCGAAGTAAGCAATAAGATGGATGCTGCAATATGGAACTCCACCCCACCTAAAATATAGAAACTAAAAATGGAAACAAAAGTTATCTCTCAGCTATATTTCTTTTTCCTAAGTTGAACAGATGAAAAATGCTGATATACAGGAACCAAAGTTCAGTATTCTTCATTGCAGTCATCAAGCTGGTCGATTCCAAGTCAGATGTACACAAGTATCATTTTAAAAACCATACATAAGAACTCTAATTTCCATCCTTGCATAAGATAAGTAGGATCAACAGAGCATGCCCTATTTGCAACAGTACTAAGTACTGACACAAACACTATTGAGAGGAAAAAATAAAATTTCATAAAATGTACAAATACATTTCAAAGTCGGCTAGCATGCATACATAAGGGTGTGGTTTCTTGTGTAATGTAATATATCAAGTCCCTGATTATATCATGACTATGGAATTACATTCCTGGATAAAAATCCAAGAAACACCCAGGAAAGTCAGTGTTAAGACAGTGTATACAAATGCACATTTTTAAAAATGTGTCTATCACACATGTACTTAACAGCAATTCCTTGGCTGATTCAGCCACAAGAGTTGTCCCTCACACCATGCTACTCTTCAATCAACCACATTGCTTATTTGTGCGTCTATCCATGCATCCGTCTACAGCAGTGTTTCCCAAAGTGTGGTACGCGTACCCCCAGGGGTACGGGAAGAGTTTGGTGGGGGTACGAGTTGCACCGGAGTTTGGTGGGGATCATGTGGGAATATCCACTGCACCGTGCTTAGCTGCGCCCACAGAAAAAGGAAAAAAATAGGCGCGTATCGCAGTTTTTACATGGGAACTGGGGCCATCGTACAATGTATCGCAACTCATTATGGTGGGAACTTCTGCGCATCCTTCGCGCAGCTCGGGTTCGGCCATTTTTAAACTGCGGGAACATTAACAGTTGACGTTGAGCCGCGGAGCTGTTTAAACGTCGGAGAATTGCAGTGTTATCTAACGACTAGACAGTCTTGTGAGGCGTGACACTGCGTGAATATACTGCACTTCGTTACAGGGACAACTTACTTCTTTAATAGTTAGTTCCGGGCGCCTGTTATCGTGCTTTAGTAAGTTCCACTGATTTTGATTATTTTTATAAAATACAATTTTTATCCCTAACAGAGATCGCTGGAAGGAAAAAATAAATATATTTTGATTTTTATTAAAGCATGTTTTTTATGAGGGGTACTCAGCGTTACGAGATGTATAGAAGGGGTACACATATGTCAAAAGTTTGGGAAACACTGGTCTACAGTGCTGGTTGTTTATTTAAAGAATCAAGCACCTGTTCATTAGGCACTTTATTGAATAAATATTATGAATAAACAATCAGGTGCTCAATCAAAATAAAACTCAGCAAAGCTCTTCTTCGAAAAGTGGAATCCACAAGGCCTAGCTCTTTTGCAAACCTTAGCCCAGAGAAGGATTACTCAAAGATAATGGAATTTGCAAAAAAGAAACAACTTGCAATGTGACGCACCCCAGGGTCAGGTCATAACCTCCTAGTCAGCCACACCTCCTTCCAGTGTGCTCAAATCTATCTAGCCAGTTCCTTCAATGTCAGACTTTTTGATTTACTAAACTTTTTAAAGGTAAAGGTTCCCCTCGCATATATATGCTAGTCATTCCCGACTCTAGGGGGCGGTGCTCATCTCCGTTTCAAAACTGTAGAGGCAGCGCTGTCCGAAGACGTCTCTGTGGTCATGTGGCCAGCATGACTAAACGCCGAAGGCGCATGGAACGCTGTTACCTTCCCACCAAAGGTGGTCCCTATTTTTCTACTTGCATTTTTACATACTTTCGAACTGCTAGGTTGGCAGAAGAAAAAACTTTTTAGACTTTTGTAAACCCCTGGGTTTTGGGAAGACTGCTTAAATGTCCCTCCAGTGAAAGTGAAATATCTTTCGGCTACCCAAGATTCTTGGAGAATGAATTTGTTTAGCCATGAAGTGCCCCCCACCCCACTTCAGTGTATCTGCATCCACTAGGCTTCCAGCAAGCACCCAAATTATTCCTCCAATCTTATTTGCAGCAAACTAGAACACGCCAAGATCTTGTGGCAAACAGAGATCTCACAGCTTTATTCGAGGTGCCTTTGACCCATCAAGGTTTTTTTTTCTTCCCTAGACGTATGAGTGGCTTTTAAATCGTAGGTGTGCATAAATGAGGATGTAGCCTGAGATAGTGTACACCTATTACTGTGGCGGCAGGAGGAGATTGTACTTTTAGGTCGCCATGTGCATATATGGGAGAAGAGAGGGACTGGGTATGTGGGTGTGTACGCACACTGACATCAGCACGTGCAGGTGTTGGTGCCCTCAGGCTTCAAGAAGTGTCATTTCCCAAGAACAGGAAATAAGTATGCAATTTGATTGAGAGGGTAACAGTTCTTGTTATGTACTTCTACATCCTTCAAATACCTGCAAGAGGTACGTCAATCTCCTCCCAGATCAAATATTCACTATAGTGAAAACTTTCAGTGACTCGACACACACACTACACACACCAAAGAGCATACCATTTCATCCACAAAAGGAAAACACCCCTCCACCAGCATTTTGCTATAGCCGTGTCGGCTGCCCAGCTCTGGACTATGTTGCCAAGTAACAAGGTTGGCTCTGGAGACGGATCAGAGGATTACATTTAAGCAAATACGACAGCAGGGCCTTCGTAGCCATAAAACCTTTTATTTGTTTCAAGTGACTGAAGGGGAAACAATCCTTTCCTCTTTGTCTGAAATGCAATATATGGCAGCAGAGAGAGCGAAAGCCTCACTTTCTTGTCTTGCCTCCCTATCTTAGTGTGAAAGAAAAGAGGCTAGTGCCAAGCATGATTACAAAAAAAAAATTCATAAAATTATATGGAACACGAGAAGGAAAAAAATGGGAAATATAATGGTAAAGAGAATTGACTGCCATATGCATGAGTGAGTGAATGTGATACAAAGTGCATAAATGTGCTTCATCCTCCCTCTTCCCACAAATCCCTTCCCTCCCCCCCAAATCCCCTCCAAGATGTTAGATGGGAACTCCGTCTATAACCCATAAAATGCTGACTGGAACATCTGCTGTTAAGGCCCCAGAAGTAGGACAGCACATCTGCAACAACAACAAAAATTGACAAGGATTACAAAAATTGGCAGGGCTGTCTGCTGAAGCACTCCCTCCCTCCCTCCCACACTAGTCATTGACTTCAACTCATTGGCAAATGTTTAGTCTCCCATGTAAACCAGCACACTCTCTGGAACAACTTAATTGTGGCAAGGTGACTTTCTTAAAACCTTTTTCAGTTGTGCATCGTGTCAGATCCTCTGTGCAGTACATTTGGGACAAGGGCTGCTACGGGAAAAGACTCTGCAACAAAATCATTTAAATCAAGGGCTATTTACTTTTTCAGACTCTGCTACCCAAACACCACCTCAAAATATCTTAGCACAAGACCGCTCTAACTGAAATGACTGCCATCTTGTGAGCTCTTTGCGTTCTCATTCAAGATTCAGTGGGAATTTGGTAATATTTTATTCCTATTATTGTTACTATTACTACTAGTACTATTAAATGGGTGCTTTGGCAGGAACGGACTTAACTGGAAAAACCACAAGCATGAAAATTCAGTTAAAAGTGAGTCAATCAAAGAAGGGCAAGTAAAATACAGGATGATTTATCAGGCCTCTCTGCACTGGGGGACATTATTCATGCATTTCCATGGTAGAGAATGATAATGTAATAACTGCATAAACCAGCAGAATGCTGATTCTTGCAGAACTATTTCCAAGCACGCTCCTTTGGGCAGGGGTGGGTTCAAACTTACCTCGCTGCTGGTTCGCTTCCTCCCGCGCTGCGTGGCTGCACTGCGTGTGCACGTGTGTGCTGTGGGCTTGCGCATGCGCAGTGACAAAAAATCCCAAAAATTCCCCCCCAAAAAAAGCCGAAAACAAGATAGCGACCGCATGCACAGTGCCAGAAACTCAGCTTCTGCGCATGCTCAGAAGGAAAAAATTTTTTAAATTTTTTTTAAAAGATGGTGGCACCCACAGACCGGCACAGACCGAACCAGTTCCGTGACATCATCGTGACGTCACCAGCGGGTGGCTACCGGTTCGGCCGAACCGGTCCGAACCGAGAGGAACCCACCTCTGCCTTTGGGTCACATCATATGAGCTCCAGGATTGTTTTTTTTACCCAGGCTATTCACAAAGAAAAATAGCAGAGGGTCTGCAAATGTCTCCATGGCTCAATTCTGCCAAGATATGGATACTGATATCTGGCTTCTGGTAAAAGAAAAGCGGAGGCTATTCCATTGTGCCTGACTGCAGAGATTCCAACAAGCAAGAGCAAAAATATAATTAAACCTGAGACTAATATACCTATTTAGGATACAGGAGTGCCATCCTAGGCACAGCTGCAATGCATATCTAAAATAATTTACTAGTGCAGTCTTCTTCTATTCAAGCAATTCTAAGAAAAGAATTTGTCCTCTAGTAATTCTGGGCTTCCATCAGAACAAAACGTTGAAATGTATGAGAAGCCCAATCTCACAGCACTGTTTTATTAAAAGCCAAAGGAGAATTTAGACAGGGCAAAGTTTTGCCCAGAAAGTTATCTCTGATGAGTCCAGTGGCAGCACAAAAACTAACCTAATTCATATTGCTACGTTACATCAGAGGATGCAAATATTCCCCCAGCATTAATTCATTAAAAAAGCAAACTGCAATCTCAAGTATGGAATGCTAATGAAAACTTCTTGATGCTGCAAATGTATCTCAAGTCAGAATGTGATGAAGCACATGGAAGAGATAATTTAGGATTTATGAATAATGACAATTCAGAAATCTAACAGATACTCTTATGATTCTTCCAAACATGTCAGCTATGAAGAATGTAGGAGTTTAAGTGCCTGATCTTCCTTAGGGACAGCAATTCCAGGTCTTAGAGCAGCCATAAGGCATTTCGCTGTGGGAACTCTGGCCCAGCTGCCAAATTCTACAAACGTTATTTGCAGCTGCAGAACCAAAATGCCCAAGTGTGCAGTATGATTCCATTGCAAAACTACAGGATCAAATGCCTTCTTGGGAAGACAGATACTTGCCTGAAAGTTGGTTGGATTTCAACTTTTCTTCTTTTTCAGCTTCAGAACCTGCAGCCAGTTGGGTGAGGAACTTTCTGATCTGAAAATCAGAAAATGGTTGAAAAATAAGAATGGAAAAAAATAAGGGCCATGATGTGAATGTAATGTTGAATTGTATTATTAAAAATGTAGAACCCATCAAAGAATGAAGATCTTGATTTACAGTTCATGGGCAGCAACTAAGAAGATTCTTTTACTTTGGTGGAAAGATTCTATGCCATCCTGGATAGAAGATGCAACCAAATTAAATTTTTCTTAGGCTTTGTGCCTAAGGTGGGACTAGAAGTCACCGTCTCCCAGTTTCTAGCCTAATGCCCTAACCACTACACCAAACTGGCTCTCACATTTGCTCTAGTTATATGTTATTTTTAATTATAATTTTGGGTATATTCCAGTTTATTTCATTTTGCTCTCGCCACTATTCTTTGTTTTTTATTCTTTTTACTTGGTTATTTTATTTTTCTCTTCTGTTATTGATGGAAAATAAAAAAGTAACACAAAACTAATAGTGTGCCTCTGTGGTGTACAATATGAAAAATGGTCTTACGGTTTGGAAGCTAGCTTGAGCATGTGTAGATTTTTCTTTTCATGCAACATAAATGCACAAATGGACCCTTCATTCCACTCCACCCTATCTCTCCTCTCTTCAGAAAATAGTTTTCAAATATTGATCTAGTAACCAAGAAGTACCTCTAGAACAGTGTTTCTCAACCTTGGCAGTTTGAAGATGTGTGGACTTCAACTCCCAGAATTCCCCAGCCAGCATTGCTGGCTGTGGAATTCTGGGAGTTGAAGTCCACACATCTTCAAACTGCCAAGGTTGAGAAACACTGCTCTAGAAAGACCATTCAGTATGTCAACTATGCAGACATTCCAGTGCAGACTGAACACAAATATGGTAACATTTATATGTATTTCTTTTCCACCTTTGTTTACTAAAGCATACTGAAGGGACTTATAATAAAGCCCAGTATAATAATACAAACCATAAACAGAAATCAATAAAATAAATCAAAGCAACAACTTAATGAAAAACTTGATTTGTGAATGCTCTCTAAAGCAATCTACTTTCTGAAAGGCAAGACAACAAAGAAACCAAACAAGCCCTTTGAGGGCTCCTCTGCATGTTTGTTTGTTTTTTGTGCCTTCAATCAGTGTTGACTCCTGGCAACTGCCTGGACAAATCCTTGGAAGTTTTCTTGGCAAGGGTTTTCGGAAGTAGTTTTGCCATTGCCTCCTTCCTAGAGCTGTAGAGAATGACTGACCAAGGTCACGCAGCTGGCTTTGTGCCCAAGAACTTAACAGAAGCTATGCTGGCTGGAGAATTCTGGGAGTTGAAGTCCACAAGTCTTAAAGTTGCCAAGATGGAAGACCTCTGCACTACACCAACCAAACTGGGTCTGCACATTAGTGGCCCGCCAACCATTTCTCAAGGACAGGAACAAACCAAATCAACCTCAACCCAGCCCCAGCTCTCCATAAAGGTAAACACTGCTTGTCTTGTCTTTCTCTGAATCAAAAGGATGTTTTCTGACTTCTCCTGGCAGAAGTGCAATTGTCCACCTGCTCTGCTTCAGTTCACTGTGCTGGCTGGAGAATTCTGGGAGTTGAAGTCCACAAATCTTAAAGTTGCCAAGTTTGGGGACCCTGCTGTATGGGATTACTCTGCGAGGTTGGAGAACTGACAGTGGAAGCACAGGTCTCTTTGGCTATTAACCCAGATAAAAGGAAATGTCCCTGCCTCTTTCCCTCTGGACTTTCTTTTTTTGTTGCTGAGGCAGCAAAGGAGTTGGCAGTGCTCTTTAAGCTGGCTGTTTTCTGCCAGCACCCATATGGGATAGTGGCAGTTAGTGAGAAATGCTCCTAGACAGGAAGGCACATTCTCTCTTCCTTGTGCTCTCTGACAACCAAAGAATACTGAGAGGACCTCTGCAGTAGAGGAGAAAGTCTGAGAAATTTCAGATGGAGAATGTCATTCTAAAAATGTATCTAATGTTCCATTCAGTTTCAGCACTTTCATCACAAACGATCACGGTATTTTTAGCCAAAGAACAAGCAATTGCAGAGTTTGTGCAGATTTAAAAGGAAGAAACCCGCATGAAGCAATTGGATAGAACTATCCATCTATGCCACGCTCTCTAATACGGAAGAGCAACCTTGGGTTTTTTTCCCTCATATGAAGGTCATGCGCCCTTAAGAAAAAGCCCTATAATGGGCAGGCCCAAAATTTAAACCAACACACACACACACACACACACACACACACACACACACACACTATATATATATATATATATATATATATATATATATATATATATATATATATATATATATATATATATATATATATATATATACACACTTATTCAATTAAACATTAATAAACTTGAATATGCTCAAATGTGACAAATGGGTACGTCTGAGATTAATAAAGTCTTACCAAACAGCCTTTGAACACCTGAAACTAAGCAATAATAGGTACAGGGTACATTTGGATTGGACAGATGTTTCAAACGTGGAATACTCTTTAACTCAGCATTCCAGGGATTTCATTACATTCCAATCTCCCCTTTTCCCACCTGGCATTTCAAAGCATATTCACTCCTCAATAGACTATTTTCAAGATCCATTTTTAACACTTATATTTCTGTGTGTGATTCTTTTGTAAAACAAGGATTTCTCAGAATCATTAAAGGTGTGCATATAGTACAGCTTCGGATATAAAACCAAACAACAGTCGTCAAACTGATTGGAAGCATTACCCAATGTATCTACAGGACACAGTTAAGCCTCTGCACCAATTTTGCTAAATTGAGGAAAACTATTTTTTTTAAGAAATAATGTTATAGAGGTTTTTTTCTAAACAGAGTAAAAACTAATGCAAACTAAAGAAAAAAAGAAAAGTGCAAAAAAAGTAGTAAAGAAAAAAGACAATAAGAGGCTTCCAATCTTCATCACATTGAGCATAAACTAACATACTAATTTTGACCCTCTTTTAAAGTTACAAATAGAAAAAAATTCTTCTCCCCAAAGCCTAACTATTATCTATATCAGTGATGGTGAACCTTTTTTTCCTCGGGTGCCAAAATAGTGCCCGTGCGCGCTATCGCACACATGTGCGTGCCCATACCCATAATTCAAAGCCCCCCACTCGCCACACCCGCCTGCGCATGCTTGTGCGCCCCCCCACTCCATTTCCCGACTTCCAGTGGGCCCGGTAGGCCTGTTTTTTGCCCTCCCCAGCCTCCAGAGGCTTTCTTGGAGCTTGGGGAGGGCGAAAACGCTTCCCTGCACCACCCCGGAGGCCCTCCGGAGGCCGAAATCGCCCCCCCCCCCAGTCTCCGCACGAGCCAAAAATCAGCTGGCGAGCACACACATGCGCACTGGAGCTGAGCTAGGGCAAGGGCTCGCGTGCCGGCAGATATGGCTCCGCGTGCCACCTGTGGCACCCGTGCCATAGGTTAGCCATCACTGATCTATATGCTGTCCAGAAATTATCATCTTTTTTTCAGAAGTTAACATAAATATCAAATAGTTTCTCTCTGATCAAATAGTCTAACTTTATATTCTTTCTTTTTGCTCTGCACAATCTTTAAATCATTTCTACGGCATTTGGCATTGCAGGAATTAATCTTTCATCATTCTCTAGAATTTAAAAGAAGTCTTCAAACCTTTCACCAGCCTACTTGGTAAATCTCATAGAGAGAAGAATTTCTTTTGAAGCTGTTCTATATCCAGAGCCTCCTGAGAAATTCAAAGTACTGGTCTACTTGCCAGTCTTTCATTCTGCACAGTGGATATCATCTCTGTTTGTTTGCAGAGATGTCTTCAAGTCAGCCAGGATTCACACCAGAAGCCCATCAATCTAAATTTCTAAAGATCATTTTTTTCAGGTTGCTCAGTGCATTTCATTGTGACATTCCATATAGAACCAGAGCGGAATAAAGTAGAACCAGAGTATGGATAAGTTAAATCATCATCATCATCATCATCATCATTCAAAGCTAATTTTTTCTTCCAGAAGGCTTGGGCCCTCGAACTCCCTTGTTGACAAATTGCACCACTATGAATATGCTTCTGAAGTGGTGCTGGCCTTGAACTAACAACAAGACATTGCAAAGCTTAAGCAAAGAATTCCAAATTGAACTTAGTCAAATTTCTACAAGGACTCAGCTAAGAAACTATAAGAAAAAGTTCCTGAAAACACACACGGCTCACAAATACCATAGAGATTCCAAGTTAATATCATGCGATACCTTTACCATCAGTAGTTCTCAAAAGTAGTTTCAAAAAGATCCCCTTTGCAGAAGGACTTTGCCATTGTAGTAGGGCTGGCATTGAATCATTGGCGAAACCCATTCCCTACCTGGCAGAGTACTATGTTCATCATCTGCTGTCACACAAGGATCCCAAAACAGGTGTCCCCAACGCCCGGTCCATGGTATGCTGGAAACTGGGCCATGCAAATAAGCAAAGCCCCATCTGTGGGATGCAGGCAGCACGTGAAATCACGCCCCCTCCCGTCTACGGAAAAATCTCTCTCCACGGAACCGGTCCCTGGTGCCCAAAAAGTCGGGCCCTCTGTCCTAAAATACTGAAGCCAAATTTGTTTGTGTAGCCTCCAGGATTCCTTTACCTGCAATTCTCCAGCCCCTCCTCCTGTACAACCATACCTACCCTGAGGATTTCTCTGGCTTAGGTGGCAGCACCAGAGGCTTCCCACTAGTGTTGCCCATCTTGCATGATTTAGAACGCTGTACAGGAGCCTCCTTTACTTCACCTTGTGGTTCCCCTTCCTCAGCAGAGCGGTTTCTCCCTCGCAATTTAGCCTATGATCAAGAGCAAAAGAATTACAAGCAGGCCCCAGCAAAGCTCCTAGCCTTTGCTAACAAGCTATCCCATACTTCCTGTCCCAATTCTTCATTATTATCCTCTTACTTTCATTACACCTTAACAGATTTAGGAGATCAGATGCTTGGGTCCCTTTTGTACCTTAATCTCCCAATCCCACAGGCAAAATTGATTTCAACTTGGGATGTTTCCAGAAACCAATCTGACAATATATTCTAATTTCTTCTGTTTTGTCCTCACTTTACACCTTACCTTCAAAGCTGAAGGACTGAGGCCTGGGAAGAGGGCTACCTTTACCCCCTTGGACAATGGAGAGCTTCGTGACTTCTTGCTCTTTGACTCCTCGTGGACTTCTTCATCAGAGACTGTAGAAACTGATTTGGGCTCTGGGGAAGGGTGAGGAGAGAAAAATCTACAAAAATTAATGCACAGTGAAGCATACTCCCTAAAACCAAAACAATGCCAGAGAACTTGGTAAAATTTTGCAGCCTATAATAACGGTTCAAAGCACATCTGAAACTGTGATTACTTTAAAAAATTATCCCTTGCCTCCAATTCTCCTCCATTTTTAGATTGCTTTTATTTTATTTTTTTAGACTATTTCTAGATCATTAGAGAAGACACATGCCTTCATGGACTCCTTCAAATATCAAGTACAACGATGGCATTAGAAAAGAATAGATTTCAGAACTTCAGTAAATCATTAATAATGAACGATGATTGGTAAGTTCTAACTTAGGGCAAAGTATAGGTGGTGCCTTCTTTTGGAAACAGATAAATCCATAACTAACAGTTAACTAATGGTAGGTGAGAATGGTCTTGGAAGACAGGAGGAAGAGCTGCACACTAGGCAAAGGTCATATAAGAAGTAGTCAAGCCCACAGAAGGAATGTCCGCACCCTCAGAAAGGATCTCTCTAGTTTCTGGAACTGTAAAAGCAAGGGGGAGGGGGGGGAAGAGATGTACTTTCAGACTTGCAAGATTATGTTAATGAAACCTTCAAATAAAGATAGGGCTAGTACTCCTTGATGTGCTTCTTCTATAGACTATCTCACAAGGCTGACATTAACATACACATTAGCTTCAAAGGAACACGATGCACACAAATGACAGAACCAAGGAAAACATATAGACACAACACATAATGCTGGTAACAAAAATGAGTAATTCATCCCCTGGTGGCATTTTACCTGTAGAATCTCTGAACATCCAGCTGTTCCTGTCATTCTCTAACACAGTACCTCCTGCTCGGGTGATTGGGGCTCGATGACCCCGCTTGCGGCCCAAATTTGCACGGTCCCGATGTGCACTATTATCAAGAATTTCCATATCCTGAAAGCATACAGAAGTCAAAACGTGATGTATTCTTAAGATGGTATTATTTTGGATGTAATTACTAAATTACTGCTACTACCATAACTCCCACATTGCTCCACCAATGTTACCATAGAGCCTTCTTATCTTACAAGTAGCCACCCCTGGTAGTACTTGCCTCCAAGAAAGTGAATTTTTCTCTTGTTAATGCTTCAGCTCCCTCCAAAGCACAATCATCCTGGGAAATAGGTTGTGTGGCTTGACTTTCACTTTGCCTTTCAGGTGGCTGGTTCCCATTTCCACTGTTCAGCTGCCTGATGTGACCATCCGTGTCAGATAAAACCTCTCCTACATCCTCCAATGGGAATGGAGATGGCCTGATCTTCTCAGCTGCTGGCACCAGCTCACTGGGCAAGTTATTCAGCTTCCTCTCTTCTTCCAAATGGCAGCTATGGAAGGAGGCAGGTCTCTTCTGCTGGAACTCTGGTCTGTTGGCACTACTGGAAGCCGTTCCTTCCAGCAGGCAGCTGGGACTGGACAGGCGCTGACTATGGCATTTTCTGCTTCAGTTTGAGATAAAGAGACAAAGTAGAATTCTTAACAAGGTTTCGTTTTAATAGGTTGCTCTACTTGCTTCTCTGCCATCAACATGCCCCAAGTTCAGCTGCTCCTTTAAAAAAATGTTTTCCGACTGTAAGAGTAATGAAAATGTATGTACGACCGAGCTGCACAGTCAAAGGGAGATGGGAGGACACCCATCCTTCGCGAACTGCACTGGCTGCCTATAGGTCTCCGAGCGCAATTCAAGGTGTTGGTGATTACCTTTAAAGCCCTACATGGCTTAGGACCAGTTTACCTCCGAGACCGCCTTCTCCAACATACCTCCCTAAGACCGATTAGAGCCCACAGAGTTGGTCTGCTGATGGTCCCGTCAGCCAAACAATGTCGGCTGGCGGGCCCACGAACGAGGGCCTTCTCTGTGGCAGCACCGGCTCTCTGGAATACACTACCCCCCGAGATCCGCATTATTCCCACCCTGCCAGCCTTCAGAAAAGCAGTAAAAACATGGCTTTGTCGACAGGCCTGGGGCCAATGATTTTAATACAACACCGATCACTCTTGGCCCCATGAATGATTTATTGTATGGGTTTTTAAATTGTGGTTTTTAATGTTTTTAATGTTTTTATATCTATTGTTTTTAATGCTTTTTATATTTGTTGTTGCATGTGAATTTTTACTGTTGTGAGACGCCCAGTCTCTGTGGAGTGGGCGGCATACAAATGCAACTAATAAATAAATAAATAAATAAATATAATAAAGAGATATACTGAAGTGGACAAGAGAGGATTCAAACATACACTCATCAATAAAAAGCAGTATAAGTATATTGAATATGAATCATTACAAAAATTACGAATCTTTTATGAGGCTGTACCACTTCAAAAATGCACGTAAGATTCAAAAAAAATCCAAGGCAACTAAATATTACACAGAAAGCAGAAGAAAAGAAAAATGTATACTTTATCTTACTGTCAAGTGAAATATAATAGTGACTTTATAAGTGTGACTTCCATAGTGAACTATAACTACTACATCAACTGCCTTTATATGTCGTTTGTAACTCACAAGCTTGCAAGATCCTGGCTTAAAACCTTCTTGATTTTTTTCCCTCCAGAAAAAAACAGGCCGAAAAAAGCCTCAAAAACGGCTCAAAAAAGCCTCAAAAACGGCCCCAAAAAAGCCCCCAAAACGGGCTGAATAAAGCCTCGAAAACGGGCAGAAAAAAGGCTGGAAAAGGCCCCCAAAAAGGCCCAAAAATGTGGTGCATGGAAGCCAAAAACTTTTTTTCCCTCTTCAAAATGTGGGTGCGTCTTATAGTCCGAAAAATATGGTCTTTCTCTTTTCCCTTGCTCGCTCCCCCATCATTTTATTCTGAAAATAATTTCCTCCTGAGCAGCTTTCCTTTAACTGTTACGATTGTATTATGTATATGCAACAGTGTACACAACCAGTTAATATGACAGGAAAAACTAGTTATAATTTCTTCGAATTACAATCTGGAGGGTGATTGAGAGGGGAGGACTGACATAAATCAAAGCACTTTCTCATATGCTCTTCCTTTCATGATAATGTCAAGCATCGAGGGCATTCTGCAAGAATGAGCCAAGAATCTATATGCCTTATTCCATTCAGTGAGAGGAATTCCTCTAACAGTAGAATGCAGGGGGAAATTGATTAAGCCACAGAAAATGGGGTATAAACATGAATGGTGCATACATTATGCAAGCTGAAAATGGGCAAGACTGAGAAAAATACAATGACAGAGTAAGAATAGCGGACTATCATTCTGCATTCCTGTCAAGCTAACTTGTTTTCAAAGATGTTATTTCTTCAGTAAAAGCAATAGTCATGGTTCCAGAACTGAGAATCTCCATGGGGTAGTTCTGTTCCACTACTTTGGCAAGAGACAAAATTGTTCCGTATTTTTTACCACCCAGATTATTTTTCCCTTTGGATTACCTCAGAGCAATCTACTAAATATAAAACAAACAACATCTCCTCAGGATAGGTGGGGAATTTCTGCTGCAATGTTACTCCACACAGCTGCTCTAAATCTTCAGCCATACTTAACCTCCATCAAGGTCCAGGGGCTCAATAGGAAAGATATATTAAGGTCATGTCAGGATACGGTTCAGTGAACATTTACATTAGCTATATGAGTCCTTGCAATGCACTGCTTGTTGACATCAGTCTTGCAACATTACATTGCACTTTTTTTTTTTTACTGGAAGCTGTGTGGTATTTCATGCACAGTAGCATAAGTCGCAGTAGATCAAAACTGGAATGTGAGGAAGGGTGCTAATGAAACTAATCATTGAGAAGCTGTCATATAAGAAGATCCATGATCAGGAAAATAGGAAAGTCAATGATAGTCAAAATATATGTACATTAAAAAGAAATAATCTCATTATCTGCTTAAGAGAATGGATTCTGAAGGTCCTTGGTGTTACTAATACTTTATAAATTTTGAGAATTTATGCACTTGCTAGTAGAATGCAGAAGAAATTTGACACTATTCGCCAGAAATTACTGACTAATATTGCTTTTTAACTATCATCTATCAAGCTTTCAGAATCAAAATTCAAGCATTGCAGAAAATATCAGCAAGGCCAAGGGAAGATGTGGGTCTTATTGTAGGTAAAATATGCTAAGAAGAGATAAAAATGAACAAGAATACATTATAGGAAAAAGAATAATGGATATTATCTTGCATTTACCTAAGAGAATACAAGAATGACACAGGAGAGATTACCTCAGAGAGAAAGAATTGGTGGATATTGTGCAAAAAAGACTAAAATCTGCAGATATAGACAACTGAATGGAATTTAGAAAATATTAAGTCCCCTTACCATCCCTTCTGCAGAACATGTCATCTACCCAAGACAAAACAGTATACTGGATGAACTATTAATCATACAACAGCAAATGGAACAGCTCTTCCACCCGAGACTAACTTTACACATTTGATCATTTGGAACAAGTCAAACTGACATCTGTGTATTCATTTTGCAGCAATGTTGGTATCTTGCTACATTTTCCCAAGTAAAAAATCAGAGCAGTGTTAACTGTAACTACTAAGTCTACAATTGGGGCTTTTGGCCAGATTTAGATAGAGTGCCAGAAAGCACAGTTTCAAGACTCATTATATAACATTATTTCTCTATGCCTGCCTCTCTCAGCAGTTAACAAAGAGCATATATATTCACTTTCCACTTGTGGCTATCCAGTCACTCTTACATCCTCCCTGTCTTATTATTTAATGGACAATTTATGGATACATATATGATTTTAAGCATCAGTTCCCAATGATCCTAGCTAGCAACTGTACTTTTAGCAACAAGTGAAAAGTACAAGTTATTTCCCACTTGGCTTAAAACAGCATTCCTCAGCCTGCGCATTAATCAGAGATGTGGCATTCAATTTCTAAAATTTCAATTCATCATAGCCTGAGAATTCTGGAAATTAAAATCGCACATCTTTGTATCCAGTTGGGATAGGCTGTTTTAGACAAGAATAAAATTGACATAGCAACCATCTTAATGGTGAACTGAATTGTATTTCCGCAGAACTGCAATATCAGCACTGCAGATTTGGGCTCTTCCAATGCTGTCTGACTTTCAGAGCAAGGTGCAACGTATTTCATCAAGACTACATGACAAAGAACTATATAGCACTGCATATACCAATAACTGGTAATTTGGAGTAATGAAAGGAATCACAGCCAAGCACAATGAGATATCAGCAATTACTCATTCATCATAGTTGATTAATAAATCAATGCAAGAGCAAAATTAATTTCTACTTTAATTCCTTGCATTAGTCCATTCATTCCTTCTTTGCATCTCAACTATCAAATAATTGTAAACAGCTTTTACCTCTCTCCACATACTGGTGTTGCTCCTTGATGCTGCATCACATCATCGTCCAAACTAGTAGCCCTCAAATGACAGCTCTCATCCCTATATGCCACTTCAGCCCCATCCAAAACCTTGGGTCTCAAACCAGATACATCTGTCTTTTTGCTGTCAGATAAATCCATATTGTTAATTAAATCTGCTTGTCCAACATCAGGTTCTCTGCCTTCTTCTGCATTCACCGATCTTGGGTTTGATGAGGCAGATGAAGTTTCCATGCCAAAAGGAGGGATCCAGTCAAGGTGCTTCTCTGCAGGTTTTTCATAAGCTTCCAAGCTCCCAACTTTTAAGTCACTGGAGATAGCCAATTCTCCAATGTCAAGATGTTGAGTCCATTCAGGTTCACCTTCTCCAATTCCTCGGGGTTCGTCCACGGCCAAATTTGTTAAATTCCCAGCCTGATGTATTAGGTTGTCAGTTGATTCCTCTAAATTGGCTGTGACTTTTTGATCAGACAAATCTAATGAGCCAAATCCAGCTATTAGATCCTGTCCTGTAGTATCATTCTGTTCACTTTCTGAGAACTTAGAGTCCTTGATCCAATCTTCTCTACCAGTAGTATCCTCTCTTGGTTCAAATTTACCCAGGCAGTATTCATCAGCCCAGACTGGTCTTCGGGCATAGAATTCTTGATTATCCACCTCCATTTGAGAGTTACTGCCTTTGGTGCCGCCATCTATTTCAATTCTACAACCTATCTCACCATTGTATTCTTTGGCTCCATCAGATTTACCAGCACTGAACTTGTCAACTTGGTTTTGGGCAATTTCTGTATCACATCTACTAGGCGAGTCAGACTGTTTGACATTCAGTTTAGACTCTGGATAACTGCCATCATCAAAGCCGTAGGTATCTGGTCCAGAGTCCTGCTGAAAACTAAGCTGAGCTTCTGGACAGTTCTGAGGTTCACTAGACAGTTCCACTTGATGGGCAGTGAACTCTCTTTGTGGTTGACTAGTACCGCTGCCAGAATCAGTTTCACCAGGCCAGCCTAAATGGCTGGCACCGAACATAGAAACCGGGGGGCTGTCATCTGAATGTTTGACACTGAACTCTGTTTCCAGCTGGCTCTCAATAGTGTACTCACTAGGCACTTTTGCCGATTCAGGGCTGACATCTGATTCTGGACAACTGACGTTTTCCATATGATACTTGGGCCACTCAGTTGTTTCAGCATCATCATCATGATATTCACTGCTCTGTGGATCACTGTCAGCATGGCAGAGAGTAGGCCAGCCAGGCTTCCTCACATAGGGCTCTGCAGGCTGACCTTCATCAGTACTAATACTGTATGCGCTGCTCCAATTTGATTCCTCAGTTGGATGATCAGCACCATGGCTACTATAAGAAGCAAGCCACTCTTCTTGCACTGGACTGGAACTGCCCAGTAATGGTGATCCTCTAGCCCATTCTTGCTGGTTGGCACCAAATTCCATATCCTGACTTTTGGCATTACCAACAGTGTATGAGTTTGGCCAGTCCTGTGAGCCAGTGCCAAACTCTCGATCCTGTTCTGTTTCTCCGAGCCATTTAACGTTGGTCACATCGGCAGTCCAATCCAAGTGAAAGGTATCAGAATGATCAGCACGTGCAATGCCAAACTCGCTGTGAAGGTCCTTCCGTGACCATCCCAGAAGATCCTAAACAATAAGAAAAAAGAGGGGGGGGGGGGACAAGGCAAAGGGGAAAATTGTATGAGATTCTTACAGAACAAAGGGTTGGGATAATAAATTAGAGGGATATGAATGACAAGAAGTACAAATTATACGAAGCAAAGAAAAATAATCTAGGAACTATTCGTATTTTACTTTTTTTTTAAATCAAAATATTTTTGCACACAAAAGATCCTAGTTTCAGCCAGTATACAGTATACAGGTAATCCTTGACTTACGACCACAACGGAGTCCAAAATTTCTGATGCTAAGCAAGACATTGTTAACTGAGTTTTGCTCCATTTTATTATCTTTCTTGCCACAGTTGTTAATGTGAATCACTGCGACTGTTAAGTTAGAAACATGGTTAATAAGTGAATCTGGCTTCCCCATTGACTTTGCTTGTCAGAAGGTCGCAAAAGGGGATCACATGACCCCAGAACACTACAACTGTCATAAATAAGAATCGGTTGCCAAGCGTCTGAATATTGATCATATGACCATGGGATGCTGCAAGAGTCATGTGAAAACTGGTCAAGTCACTTTTTTCCGTGCTGTTGTTAACTGTGAATGGTCACTTTAACGACCAGTTGAGAACTATTTGGAGCTGGAAAAGACCTTTGACAGCAATTTTTAAATTATTTAGATATCAAGAGGTAAAAATGTGTGGTTCTCCAAATATTGCTGAACTATAATTCGCAGCAATTTCATAATAGGCAATGTTACTGGAGCCGTTCAGATTTATAGTTCAATATAATGAAAACTACAAATTCCCCACCTTGCGTATGGACCACTAACTTTCAACTGGTGAGTCAGGATCAACAACTAGGACAGTCTATCATATAAATGTTTGGTGAAACCTTCAACATTTGATCCAAAAGTCAAGATTAATTAATTAAGATTAAAAATAAAAATTAGCCCCAGTTGTGAAAAGTCTAAAGTACTGATGAGACAATACTGAACTAGATGGACAAAGGGGCTTTGACTTTTCACAGTAGCTTTCTACATTCCCAAGCTACACATGCGCTGTTTGTTAATGGAAGCCACTTCCCACAGTAAGACACTACTATCTCTACATGTAATTCATGTATTACGATCCAATTTACAGTTTTACATGTATCAATAGGTTTGAAAGCTATTTCCAATCATACATAGAGGCAATATATTACAAATACCAAAGACACAACTAATTCTCATGTTCTGAAATAGAAAAGCAGTATGATGTATAAAAATGAAAGGATGAAAGATGCCAATAAAAATAAACAACCATCTTTAAGGAATGATTAAGATATTTTTGGCAAGAAACATGGGGAAAGTTCATATGGCCTAAATTGGAACAGGACAGTGAGTTTGTTGCAGTTGTGAAGAGAGATTGGAGAAGCCAATATCATGAATTTCCATTCAAATTTCCAATTGGAAAATTAATTTCCAATGGAAATTAATTTCCAATGGAAATTAATCGTCCTAAATCTATCAACCCACTTGATTTTTCAGCTTTCACGACTACATCAATGGGCCCTTAATGGAATAAAGTTTCACTCAGTAATAGATGTATTTAACTTAAGTCCTTAACTAAGAACAACTACATTCACTTTTGGACAAGACTGTAATGGATCCAAACTATAATTTCCTAATAACCAAGAAGTCCAAGAAATCAAGAGTATCTTCGATGCACAAAGAGAATTGGATCTGGGAAGAGGAAAATTAACTTCTCCCAGATGACTGGAGGATTATCTCATATGGCAGCACCTTTTGGCTCAGCCTCTGCTCTTGTACATTCTGCAGCCACCCAACCAGTTTAACTACTTTGTAGCTTACTCAAAAAAAGGCAGCCTGCTGTTCTTAAAGACAAGCCCTGGCTCAGTCATCTAACTGGGCAGGAATGTTTACTCATCTAAACATGCTTGTGTCCATTTAACGCCTTCTATGCCACATTCTTAGGCGCTGAGGAAGTTTGATTCCAGTAAGATCTTCTAGTCACTGTTCTTTTTGAATAGAACACTGCCTTCCATAAAATTAATACTGAGTACAATGTTTTTACCTGTGGTCCTGTGGGGTCTTCTACCTTGGATGTACTTCTTTTCTTTGTATCATCAGCGCTAGGTGGAGGAGATGCCAGGAGCTCATCTAGCCAATGTGAACTAGAACCAGGTTCAACTCCACCCAGTAGGTCAGAGTTCCCCATCTTGGCTTCCCGTGCCATACCCAGGGCATCACATTCTTCCTGACAGGTATCAGCTGTCTGTACCTGGGCACTTTCTGAGAACAAGATGCAAGGCTCTGCAGGAGGAGCAGTTTCCTCTACACTTGGTAATGGCTCCATTGCTCGTAGAGCCTCTTCCTCGTGGTTTGGGGGAAATTGGAGGAAATCATCATGATCCTCTTGAAAAGTAACCTCTTCAGCCACCACGGGGCCCCTTAGATTAGGGCTACCAATCTTTCTCTGGACAGACGGACCACCAGGTGCTGACAACTCAAGAGTAGATTGGGTTTCTAGCTGCCCCTCAATCTTCTTCCAGTTCCTTTCAGATTCCTTATTGGCACTGTGCTCACTAGCCTCACTCTCCTCCTCTTTCCCGTTTTGTCCCTCTGAACCTGCCTCTTGATATGATCCTTGAATGGGAGGGACCTCTCCACTCAATTCTGCTTCCAAAAGGTTGTCATCATCGTGTTCCTGAATGGGGGAGTTGGGAGGAGATACTAGTCTCTTCCCACCCAACTCCAGTCCCCGATTAGGGAATGACCATTCAAATGACTGTGACAGACTCCAACTAGATTCTCCTCCTAAAGTCTGATCTACAGATGGGTCCTTCTCTCTTGATAGTGCAGCTAAGGACCCTCCTAGTTCTTCCCTGACCATTTTTCTACCCTGGGGCTGCACCACCCCCTCTGAAGCACGCCGCTGATTTAGCAGGGGGGTCTTCTCCTCAAGAGGAAGAATTTGTGCTTGGATTTTGAGATAATCTTTTCCCCTGTTGAGTAGGGTGTCTGGTATGCATGAAGGGGACCCTGGAGGCTGATCAGAACAAACATGGCACTTTGAAAGAATGCTAGGGGAGCCAGGGGATTCTGAGACTCCTGTAAGACATTGGTGAGACTGCAGATTATATTCAATGGGCGGATGGATCAAACTGGCAGTATGCTCAGGGAGAAGAGGGACTTCAGGGTATCTTGCAGAAACATCTGCTGAGTCTGAAAGCAAGGACTGTCCTGGAGAAGTCTTAATAGGGGATCCTGGAGGCCAGGGATCTGCAATGGTTACAGGGGGCTCTGCAAACTGAACGTGACTGACAGAGTCTACCAGAGAACTTCTGGAGGATTTAGCAGATCCATCAGGGGAGCCTGGTGGAAGCAAAGCTTCACTACATGGGACATCTGTTGGAAGGTATGGAGCACCAGGGGGTTGGGTTGTTTCAGAAGGGGCATCAGGAGATCCGGGTGTGACTCTGGAAGAGAACTTGGTCTGGGGGAAAGAGACACACAGGAAGAACAAATTAAATTACTTTCTTTCCTTGAAAACTTCCAAAACGATCTAGCAAAATCTTAGCACTTGATCATCTTGCATCCTACAGACCAAGAATTATTATTTAGAATATGCTGCAAGACTATTCTGGCTCAATTATATCCATTTTCCTTGAATCACTCCATGTGCAGCATCTTCCTGCTTTTACACATCAAAAACGAACCTTGAAAGCCCCTCTCCAAAGTATCACCCCTATATTGTTAAAGTCAGAAGATAATGAAATGCAAAGAGTGGAGCAGGAAGGGAAAAAGAGAAGCTGAAGAAATCAGTCAACATTGTGCAGTAGCAATAAAAATGCATGCCCCACCCACCTCAGCCTTTGCCTTCTCTTTGATTAGATTTATAAAGAGAGAGCGCACAACACAAAGCAGCGCTAAATAAAACACACCCAATGAGCTGATGGCTCTTTCCTGAACTAAGGCAAATGGAGTTAATCATTACCTTCACCCATTCAGAGCAACCAGCAAGAGGCTGCTGTGCCTTCTCTACTAGTGAATTTGGCTACAGGCCGAGCAGTGGGAACTGTTTCATACATACCTGGCAGGTCATTGAACTACATACACTGAGTCAGAACTGCTCCCCTCCCTCTGGCCATGGCCCCGTAACTTTGCATTAGCTTTGATTCTCTCTGTGTAGTTAGCTTGGTTTTTTTTTATTTAAGATCTGAAGAAACACTGCTCTATTCTTCCTTGCTTGGACATGAAGTGGTTAGTTTTTTTAAAAAAGTACTGAAATAACTACCTAGACTCTCATAATCTACTAACCAGCATAGCTAAGAGTTTTGCACTCCGGGTAATGCCATTCAGGATGGGAAACTATAAATTACTGGTGATAACATCTAACACAGCTAGCAGAGCTGAATATTTCACTTTGAAACATCAAGCACCTGGACATATCAGCATATAGAATTGTTTGTTTCTTTGTTTACCATGCCATAACCTATGCCCCAAAGAGCAACAAGTTTGGGCTAAGATAACCAATACTGATGCATGAAAAGTTCCCTGCTAGGGTTACTTCTTCTTGAAGAGAAGCATTAGTAGAGAAAGGAGACACGCACCCTACAGGGAGGGAGCCTGGAAGGAGAGAGGTGGCAGATACCCCTGAGACAGGAGAGAGCCTGGAAGGAGAGAGACCAATGGAGGAATTGCCGAGCTGCAAATAACTCACACCAGGAGAAGACCGTGGACTGCTGGATTCAAGTTGGTCTCCTTCACAGCTCGTGCTAGGCTGGCTGGAGCTGCTAACAGAAAGATGTATTGTCATTACAGAAGAGAATCACCTTCTATTACTTCTATTATTATAAAGGCAGGATGAATACAAAGTAACTTACCAACCACAAAAACCAGAAATAAGGATCCTGAATCTAAAGCACATATAGCCAATCTGGAGCCCTCAAAGGTCTTTCAGAGGACCACTGCTTACCTTAAATTCTTTGGATGGTGAGTTTCTCCACATACGTACTACCATAGCCATTATACTAAGGAAGTGAGCATGTGAAGATGACACTCCTAAGTTGTTGCACAAGCTTCCAAAAACTGAGAAGAATCATCCTTCTTCCTCACCATCTTCAAAGATAGAGTGGAGTGACTTAAAGTTCCTCCAATTTAAACTATCCTGAATATCACAATTTTTTTTACATTTCTAGCACAAGTGGGAAACAGCCACGTCATTTACATCTTCTTGCTGCTCCAGGCACAAGGGGTGTCCAAAGGCTAGTTCTCAAAGCCCATAAAAATGGGCCATCCCAGAATAGAATAGAATAGAATAGAATAGAATAGAATAGAATAGGAATAGAATAGGAATAGAATAGGAATAGAATAGGAATAGAATAGGAATAGAATTCTTTATTGGCCAAGTGTGATTGGACACACAAGGAATTTGTCTTTGGTGCATATGCTCTCAGTGTACATAAAAGAAGGTACATTTGTCAAGAATCATGAGGTACAACACTTAATGATTGTCATGGGGTACAAATAAGCAATCAGGAAACAATCAATATTGATATAAATTGTAAGGATACAAGCAACAAGTTATAAGTGGGAGGAGATGGGTGATAGGAACAATGAGAAGACTAATAGTAATAGTAATGCAGCCTTAGTGAATAGTTTGACAGTGGTGAGGGAATTATTTGTTTAGCAGAGTGATGGCATTCAGGGAAAAACTGTTCTTGTGTCTAGTTGTCTTGGTATGCAGTGCTCTATAGCATCGTTTTGAGGGTAGGATTTGAAACAATTTATGTCCAGGATGCGAGGGGTCAGTAAATATTTTCACGGCCCTCTTTTTGACTTGTGCAGTATACAGGTCCTCAATGGAAGGCAGGTTGGCAGTAATTGTTTTTTCTGCATTTTAAGGGCATTGTGCCTATCACATGTATAATCTACTTAACAATGGAAAAGCTATTCATGCCTAATCTAAATAAATGGATTATACTTTAAATGCAAAAATTAAAGGCATGATGCCAAACACACGTGCAATCTACATAAGAACGAGGAAGCTCCGTGACTGATCTAAATGAACTGATTAAAGTGTTAAAAGCAAAAATTATGGAAATTTTAAGTCTTGCTGAATATTCCAAGCACCTTCTATTTCATCAGATGTCATCTCCTCTACCTTATCAACACTTAGATCTGAGAGCTGCCATCTCTTGCAACCCTATATTCTTTATATCTGCGATTTGGAAAAAATGGAACTATGAGAAATGTGCTCAATTCCAGACATGATTAGTCAGAGAAAAGTCACATCAAATCGACTGAAACTGATCCAAGTATAGATATATAGGAGGGCTGGAATCTTAAAAATGTAGCAACCTATTCTTTTATTCTTAGATTAAAGAAAGCATTTGCCCCCGCTAATGCCAAATGTAAAAGAACAAAAAAAAGAAACTGTCGGATACATTTGGTGCATTAATTTCATTTTTCTTAGAATGCTAGCACTAGAACACCTACTAATCTACAATCTCTGTTCTCAGAATGTACTTGATGAGTCACACAGCAAAGTTGAACTTTCAACACTACTGAGAATGGTCCACTGTGATTATATGAACCTCACCTGTCTGTAGGAAGGAAAATTTCATTTCTTTTGACCTCTGTCTCTGGCTGCTGAGATTCAGACACATGCTGCTTATTTAAGCTGGTGTTTTCTTCCTTTAATTCCTTGTTCCTTGACAAACTCCTCTCCTTAACTTCACAGGAGACTCGGTAAGCAGACCCTTCTGGATCTGTTCCTACTCCTTCTTCTCCACTGGAACTTCTCCGAAAAGCAACATAACTCTTAGGCCCTAGATGAATAGCTGAACCACCATCTTGGCTGAAGAAAGAGCGTACTAGCCGAGGCCGGTCAGAGCTGGGTGAATTCTCATTGGGTTTTTCCATTTTGGCCAAGATTTCCTCCACTGTGGTCCCAGGAAAACGTTCTGGCTTAGTTGCTACTGGCACCGGTTTCACTTTGAAGGGGAGTGTGCATTTGGCTACACTAGAGGATTCTCTACATTCCTCCTCAGAAGCTCTTTCAATAGCACTGGATTTTTTTGTGGGCTCAGCATCATCTTTATCTTCAGATGACTTGCTTGCAGTGGAGAAAGAAGATGGAACTTCTTTCCCATTGGTAACTTCTCTTGGAGAGCACCTCAAGTTAAAGGAAAGGCGCTTTACAGCACTGCCAGCTCCACTGCTATATGGCTTAGGCCCAGCCAACAAATTGATCTTTTCTGCAGAAGGCACCTCAGAAAGAGTCTGGCGTAGTCCAGGCATAGGCTTCACTGGCACAGCTGGCTTAGGAAGAACACAAGGCTTGGGTTTTACAGGTGGTTTTGGACGGGCATCATCTGAGAGAAGCATTTAATAAGAAAGTGTTAACACATGGCTATTAAATTATAAGACTCCAATACAAGAATTACTGTTACTAAAGCCCTTTATGCTTAATTTCCCAATTTTCAGGGGATATTATTGAATCTGTGTGCTAGGCTGAGGAAAGGTTTAACGGTTCACTGTCTTCCTGGCAAGGCTAGAGTAGCTTGCTTCTGAAAAGATTTAAGTCGTCTCATCCTTTTTAGCAGTGGAAGCTGGTTCAGAGATTACAAGAATCTATGATTAGACAAGTGCAATAATATGCATGTATTTCAAACATCGTTGTTTTTCTCTAATAAAACGTTGTAAGTAATGTTGAGCTGAAAATGGAATGACAGCAATGGGGAGGGGGGGAATAAAGTAGGCATAATTTAATATTTTCCATGAAGACTGTATGCAACCTGGGATCCAGGTCACACTGAATAGCTTACCAAGCCTGCAAATCCCAGGTGACAAAGAAAAATACAGCATAACCCGTGAAAGACCCTGTGGATTGCATTTTAAGGTGCAAGAGTCTCAGGCTAAAAAGTAAGATCAATCCTTGATAGGACCACCAAATTCACATGGTTAAAGCTCGTGGCGGATTATATCATTTTAGACCAGCAATTCCCCTTTTTTCCCCCCTTTGTTATTCAAAACCATTTATCTGAAAGTCCTGTTTACCCAATATAGACAAAACATTTTAAGCCAATTTAAATGTTCTTATTGTGATTGGATAACAACACATGAACACATTACCCAAAGAAAAATACATTTTTATTCATTTTAATGTTGGGTTTACCCAGGTATAGGGAGCACTGCTTTAGACTAGAGGAGGAGTGAACTGTTAAGAATCCTAGTTTGTGTCCTGAAAGAAGTAACAACAAACAAATCTTCCTGAACCTACAACATGGAATTAAAGTGTCCTTTAATTTAGTGTTTAATATTTCAGAGGTGAGGAGAATTATGCATAAGAATACATCAGAGAATGTCTTCCCATATGTGCAATTTGCAATACCACAGAAAGAGCCATTTCATATAACATTCAGCTCTTAATTCTTAGGAGAACCACTCCCTTATTATCAATAGAAAACCTGGGTGGTTGCCATGTGGTAAGGAACCCATTTCTGCTGTCCTTTGGATATACCTATCTCAGAGCTGCTTGATGGTGGTTTAGAGTCTTTATGGCCATTGGCAGCGGTAATGGAAAATGAAGAACACAGCGACTGAGGCTTAGAATCCATCACATCAGGCGTCGACTCAGAAGTCAGCATAAAGGCCAGCCCCTAGGACATACACACACACAGGCACAAAAAAGGTTAGGCAATTTGCAAAATCATCTCAAGAAATAACCAAGGCTTCTTATCAGATGGCACAGCACTGATATTAAATCATCAAAATGAAATTTCCCCAATACTTTTGCTTACTATTTTTAGCTAGGTTTTAGCTTTAATAGGAGGTACCATTCCTTGTCTTTCTCTGAGAGGGAGGGAGGGGGAGGGGGAGGGAGGGAGGGGGAGAGAAAATATGAGAATATATCATTTTAGGCCACTCCCAGGGCAGGCTGGAACAAAGATGAAGGAAGCACAACTCTCACAAGCAACCAGCCCATGACTCACACTGAAAGTAGAAAAACTCAAATGCATCAGGGTTTAGGTTTCCTAACCTATGCTGCTGCCCTGTTCAGCAAAGTACTTGCACCACCTTTGTCGCACCCTCTCCTCCTCTGCCAACTTTCTATTCTCCTCCATTTAATGCCGATTTGTCTCTTCCACCCCTGATCTTTCTTTCTTTCTGCTGTCAGCTCTTGTCATTTCACCGCAGCACTCCCATTTGGCTGCTTTTCTAATCTGAGCCATTCTCCTCCTTCCAAGTTCCTTTCAGCTACCTCCCTCTCCCCAACCCCCCAGTAATGGGAGAAATTCAGCTCAGCGCCATCCCAGCTGTACATGTTCCCAACCAGACTGCACAGGGCAAGCAGTAAACATCTGGAGTGCTTCCCCTTTCCTGATTTCTCAATCACTTGGCAGAGCCACTGGAATTCAATGAGGTAAAGCTGGGGCCTGCTCCCATCACTACAGCAACGACCTCCCACTAGATTTCAACAATGGGCCAAACTCTCTCCAAGAAGGGAAACAGCATTACAAAGAGTGTGTGTAGCAGAAACTGTTCCAATTGGCTATATTCGAAACAGAAGTGGACCCAGAATGAGGCCACAGAAGGGCTCATGAAGAGCTCCCCTTTAGTCAGATAGGGGGGGGGGGGGGAATTATCACAGTGGACAAAGGGAGGAGAATAAGGCATCCTTGAAAGACCGTAAAAACACCCCCATTCTCAGTCTGCCATCTTGGGAACCAGCAAGCAACTTCTTCCATGCCTGAATGAAGGAGACTGAAGAACAGACTGACAGGACTCCACTTGCTGCTTAGCCCTTCATCTCATCCCTTAGTACAGTGATGGCAAACTTATGGCACGCGTGCCACAGGTGGCACACGGAGCCATATCTGCCGGCACGCGAGCCGTTGCCCTAGGTCAACTCCAGCATGCATGTGCGTGCCGGCCAGTTGATTTTTGGCTCGTGTGGAGGCTCTGTGAGGGCATTTTAGGTTTCCAGAGGGCCTCCGAGGGGGTGTTTTCGCCCTCCCCAGGCTCCAGGGAAGCCTCTGGAGCCTGGGGAGGGTGAAAAATGGGCCTACCAGGCCCACCGGAAGTCGGAAAATGGGCCATTTCCGGCCTCCAGAGGGCCTCTGTGGGGGCGGGAGAGGCCGTTTTCACCCTCCCCAGGCATTGAATTATGGGTGTGGGCACTCACACACGTGCGTGACAGCGCACGCGCATGCGTTTTCGGCACCCGAGGGAAAAAAGGTTCGCCATCACTGCCTTAGTAGCTACAAGCCAACCTCTTCTGCGGATAACACGGACTCAAGTTGAATCTTTGTATTACCCACATACAGGTAGTCCTTGTTTAGCAACCAGAATTGGGACCAGAAACTCGATCATTAAACGAAGCAGTTGCTAAGTGAAACCTGACAGTACTTATGTTCTTACTTCAGCTTTCCTTGGCCTTACAAGACGTGCAAAGATTGAGTATGCGAGGGCTGGTTATAAAGATACTTTTTTATCACCATTGTAACTACGAACAGTCATTAAACAAGGCAGTAGCTAGACAAGAACTTATCTGTACTGCTGCTTTCTAGCCTTTTCTCTCTTCTTAATATTAATTCCAATTATGCAAAGACTTAGCTCTTGAAGGACCATCCAATACATACTATTTAATCTGTTTTGATCTATAAAGACACACAACAGTTACAATGGTTGGAATTTCTGGGTTGTAGTCCCAACGTATCTACAGAATCGGTTGCAGAAAACATTCGTCAACCAGGGTAAAACTGACAAACATTTCAGTGTGCAAAATGTAAGCTAATGTAGCGGCATTTTATCAAGCAGTCCAGCCAGTGCACACATAAGGTTAATCTACATAAATGTTACCTATCTCTGAAATGTAATTTGAGCATATTAGGTGACTTACTTTTCTCCCTGCACCGAAAATAGTGTTATCCATATAAAATAAGTATGAAGTAACTTTCAAAGAGGAAGTACATACTTCGGGAAAATATGCACAACGAGTAAACAAAGAACCAGGAGAAAAAACACTCTGTTTGGCTGAGAGTATCACATGATGAAAAGAATTTATTGAGTTTTTGAATAGGCAGAAATTATTACAGCAAAATTCTTTTCCTCAGAGTTTTTCATGTTGCAAGAACCCTGAGGGGGGAGGGGGTTTCCGAGGGATGAAAGGAGGTTTGAAAGCCTTTAAAGCAGAGGTCTTCAAACTTGGCAACTTTAAGACTTGTCTTAAAGTCCACAAGTCTTAAAGTTGCCAAGTTTGAAGACCTCTGCTTTAAAATCTAACCCTAACCCCGAGCCGAAGTGGCGCAGTTGTTAGAGTGCAGCACTGCAAGCTACTTCAGCTGACTGCTAGCTGCAATTCAGCTGTTCAAATCTCACCGGCTCAAGGTTGACTCAGCCTTCCATCCTTCCGAGGTGGGTAAAATGAGGACCCAGATTGTTGGGGGCAATATGCTGAACTCTGTAAACCGCTTAGAGAGGGCTGTAAAGCACTATGAAGCGGTATATAAGTCTAAGTGCTATTGCTATTGCTATTTTCTATGCAGGTAGTCCTCAATGTACAACCTTTTGCATAATGGCCACTCAAAATTACAACAGCACTGAAAAAAGTGACTTATGACCAGTTTTCAGTTATGATGATTGCAGCATCCCTACAGTCACATGATCAAACTTTAGGTGCTGGGCAAAACAGCATGTATTTACAATGGCTGCAGCATCTTGGGGTCCTGGAATTGTCACCTGCAACCTTCTTAGGGAGTATCTGACAAGCAAAGTCAATCAGGGAAGCCAGATTTACTTAATGACCCCTTGATTCACTCAACAACTTTAGTGATTCGCTTAACATTCATAGCAAAAAAAAAAGGTTGTAAAATGAGACATGACTCACTTAGCAAGTGTATTGCTTAGCAATGGAAATTTTGAGTTCAATTGTGGTCTTAGGTTGAGGACTACCTGTAAGTACTTTTCTCATAGAAAAAAATGTTGGGAGGGGGTGTAAAATTATTTGTAACGCATCTTCAAATAAAACTTTTGGGCACGGAAATACATCGTATTATCCAAATGAGCCTTGGGCTACATTGATGAAAAGTTGATATGCAGAAAGTAAATGTATAGAATTGTAGTAAGCTACAAGGACCTAAGAAAGATAGGAAGATTCAGTGTGCAAAGGGAAAAAAAGTTGTTTCTAAAGCAGAGTAATTATTGCCTTCTATATAGAAATGTTCATTATACTTCCTTAGAATTTGGTGATGTAAGACAAAATTAGTTCGCTTTGTTTAGGGAACTAAAACAGAGAGTGATTTAGCCAAGGCAGAAAAATTAAGTAATAGCTAAGCACAAAGTTCAACTGAAGCATCTAAATCCATCTAGTGATTACATGACAAGCAATTGGAGAAAGGAGAGTTTCCTAGAACTTGAATCATAATCAACACCTAACTGCAATTTGAGACATTGCAACTTTAAATTACACAAGAAGCCCTCCCCCACTCCCATTGGGATTATAATAAGGATCTGGTTGAGGAAATCCTGGGGAACAAACAAAGAGCAGAGAAAATATGGAATGAAGAAACTTGAGACACAGAGACGCCAAAAAATATATGTAAGAAAGCAGCAAGTGCCAAAACTGAACTAAGAAATAGAAATGACAGAATGCCCAAAGGGCGCTGTTAAATATCTGCATAAACTCCTGTTGTAAAACATTCATACCTCTAAGTTATTCAATAAATCATCTCCTACAGAAAAATCCAGAGAAGACGTATCTTGTAGTAGGTCTTCTCTGCACTACTGGTGGATTAAGCATCCATGACCATCATCATGATTATCCCCTTATAACCTGTGATCAGCTAGTTCCAAACGAATTTCTCTTGAGCAGAGATGGGGACATTTGGCCTACAGATAGTTTAGATGTCAACTCTCACTGTCCTAAATCAGCACAGGCAATGAGCATGATAAAGTATGAGAATCCAACAATATCTACAAGGCTAAATTTTCTTCCTTCTTAACTAAGAGGTCCACTGACACAGACAGTTCAATACAATGTTTCTTATACTAGTTGCCTTCTCCAACATCAAATCTTGTTCCTTACTTTCTCCCAGAAATTTAAGCAAATTTCCCTGAATTATTGCATTCTAATTTTTTTCTATTTAAAAATGCTGATCAACAATAATCGATATATCTATTACAATATAGAAATAAACATTCTATTGCAACATGTGTTTCTTACAAGCTTGTACTGAATGAACCTAGTCGTTCCATTTGGTTTGAAAATGTGACTCACTATGTGTAAACTCTGCCTCTTACCACTCTAAGGAGTGTCCCTGCACTCTGTTCTAAACACAATCTAGCCAGAATTTGAAGCTCTAACAAAGACAAAAAATTGGGTGAAATTAAAAAACCCCTATTCATTTCAGGTACATTTACCTCCAAAACCACAACTGAGATTGATAATTTTTCCACTGTACAGTACTTTTAAAAAAATCAGAACTATCGTCATTTATTTATATAAGCATTCTTCAGGATGGACATAGAAAGGTAAACTTACTAAACATTTCCCCCATCTTCAGCAATTCTGCGCTAAAAGGAAGAAATAGATAAAAATAGAAACTCTAGCCAAAAACAAAGTTAAAATTGAATTCTTCTTCCATAGAATGTTAGCAACCACGTGGGAGGCCTTAAAGCAGTGTTTCCCAACCTTGGCAACTTGAAGATGTCTGGACTTCAACTCCCAGAATTCCCCAGCCAGCATTGAGTTGAAGTCCAGACATCTTCAAGTTGCCAAGGTTGGGAAACACTGCCTTATAGGGAAAGGGCTGAGTGGATTGGAGTTCCCTCCATAGTAGTAATAGGTACTCCAGATTTGGAGAATAAGTGATGTTGTCTCAGCACAACTATCTCTTCTGAAAGTGCTTCATTATGTGGGGACTCATCTTGTGCAATTAGTACTCAACCAGGTTACCAGTTGTATATCACATCATCTGAAAGTATTCCTGCTTTGGTCACATTTCTCATAAGAATGAGGCAATGAGGTGACTTCTTCATTGAAAGAAAGTAATGAAATGGTCCCCTCTCCTAAAGAGGTACATCTGGCGGAAGAAAGGCCTTCCCCGTGGTGGCTCCCTCCCTTTCAAATATCATCTCCACAGAAATTAGACTGCCTTCCACTTCAACACTCTTTCGGAAGGCCCTGAAGATCTGCTTTTGCCAATGGGGAACCTAGAGTGAGATGGAGTCCACCAAGTGGCTTGATTAATTGCTGTCACAGGGAGAGGTGTGTGTGTAATATTTTTACTGTTTGTAAATTGGGTTTTTACTTTTTATAAGCCGCCCAGAGACAGAGAGTGAGTGAGTGGCTATATAAATTATCTAAGTAAATTAATTAATAAAAAGAATAAAAAGAGAAAGAAAAGTTATCACCATGTCTTTCAAGAGCCCCCCCCAAACATGCAATACAGTCTGAACTATAATATACATTCAAGTAAATCCCTTGCCATTTATGGATTTTTTGTTTTACATACTATCCTGTTTATTTATAAAATGTTGGCAGATAGGGCATTGATCTCTATTATATGTGTGAAAAGTTTACATGTAAAGGCAGCCTTCCCGAACTGGGGGAATTTCCAGATGTGTCTGCATCAACTCTCAGACTTTTCCACTCAGAATGGCCACTGATAAGAAATCTAGTAGGAATTGAAGCCCATATACCTGGATGATGCCCATGGTTAGAGAAGACTGCAAAAGAATCTCAAAGCAATTGTTATAAGAACAAGGATTAAAAGCTCTCATGGGATGGTTAACCAAGAGGGGCCTCCTTAGGGAAAGGACAGCAGTAGAGAAGTCAAGAAAAATAAGTAGGTGCAGATGGACTTTTTAAAAAATTGCAAGAATAGGGGTTTTAGATGAAACCAGACTGGCTTAATAAAAATCCCAAGCATAAATTTTACACTGAAGACTGTTAGGCTTATTTTAACATCGCTTTTCATATAACTCTTCCAAAGCAGTTTACATTCGCCAAAAGAGAAAGGCCCTGCCCACTAGTTGACAACCCAAAAAGACACACACAAGAGACAGGGAGTGGAAAGGAAGAGCAATATGCTGGCATTGATTTAATTTAAACTGGGCTGATCTTGGCTTCCAGAAGTTCTCCCTTGCAAAGCAATATGTGCCTCTTGTTCCTTCAGCTGAAAGGAACACCAAAGTGTTACCCTTCCAGTCTCCAGATAACTGTCCTTAGGATCTGATGTTCCTTCTGGTTGGTGGAGAAACCAGTCTCTTGAGCCACTCCCCCCTTGTTGTGGTGTTTTGTTTTGTTTTTTCCCCTCCTGGGAAGGAACACTTGGTGGCTCTTTTAGTTCAAACAGATTTCTGAGGAACAGATCCAAATAAAAACAGGGCAGATGTAGGTGGTTATCATAGGATTTTGAAAGCAAAGTGAAAAAGCTGCCTAAAGATCAAAGGATGCAATTCTTCTTAAGCAGATAAGATGGTTTTAAAAACTGGAAGGTGTGGAGGATTTCTAGCAAGTAATTTACTCAAGAATCTAGCAAGTAATTTACTCAAGAAGACAAAAAGAATAGATTATTCCTATCAGAGAAGGAGCTGCATTGTAAACAACGGGTTCCCCACAAAAGGCAGAAATGATGATGCCAAAATGCCATTTGAAGAATTAACCTCGGCTGACTCAAACCACTCTTCTCCCAAGAAAGGCAGGGACTGGGAAAGAACGTGTTTCAAGAACAGCTCAGAGGGTGTATTTTAGGGTCACACCGCCTGTTCTGCATTAATTGCTATTCAGTAAGTTTTAAAAGGAGGTGTGTGTAACCTGGAACCTCAGCCAAGAGAGGGAGTGGTTGGAGAGAGGTAGCGTTGCAAAGTGCCCCAGGCAGGAGCAGGAGGAGGAGGAGGAGATTTAAAAATAAAACCGACCCCAGCTACAGGAAAACGAGGCACCATAAGGGTCCAAATTTCGGTGAAAAAGCAGGGCAAGGAACAGGCGCCGGGAGTCCAGGCGACACACAAAGTAGCGCAGCCCCATACCATATGGCATCAACCTCACTTGGCCTTCCCGCTGCAGCCAGTCCGCCATCCTTGCGCCCCTGCTACGAGCCGGTCAGGTCTTCAGACCAGGCCTTTTTACAAACCCTTGCAGCAACTACGTACTAGGATCTCCAGAACAGATCGCCGCTGCGGTGGCTCGACTCTCCTCTCTTCGTAACCCTCCCTTCCCGTCCTGTTTTCAAGCCCCCAACACTTAACATATGGGGTGGTAGTCTCGGCCTCCACCCCCACCCCCCCTTTTTTTAACATGCGTTCACCGTACCTTCGGCCTCTTTGCCCCTTTCTTGCACCCCTTATCCCTCCGGCCTCCACCTTTTCCCCCTACCTCTCCCGCTCAGAGCCTCCGGCACCCCGCCACTTTCTGCAAGCCGAAATTTCCCCGCGCGGGATGCGAGAAGAGCCACGCAGCTCCCCACCTTCTCAGGGAGGGAGGGGGGGGCGTCCGCGAATGGCTTCTTACCAAGCTTCGCGATCCGGGGCCCGACGAAGGCTCCAGCGATCCTCGCACTCTTTGCATATTCATGACGTTCTCTAGCAAGGCCCAGGCTGGCCCCGCCCGCTCTAATTCATATTCATGGCCGCGGAGACACCCAACCCCACGTGTCACAGCCAGGAGGCCAGAGTGGTTAAGGGAAAGGCCGGGCTAGCGAAGGGAGCTTTACGTTGGACGAGAACCCGTTGCCTGCCGCCTTATTAAGGAAAAAACTGGTCTCCGAGAAGGGCTGAAGGGTGGGGCTGTGCGCATGCGCCTCCCTTTTGTAACCTGAAGCATTTCGGCAACGAGATCCCCGCCCGCTAAAAGCATGGATGCTAACGAGCCTGTGGTTTGCATTTATTGCATATGCGCAATAAAGACGCGATGCTCATTCTGGCTGGTTGCGTTCTCCTGTAGTTATGACTAATGAGCAAAACTTTGAAAGCAAGTCCCTGCCCGCGAAAGTCTCTAACCCACGCAGCTTTTCTTATTCGATAAGTACGTGTGTGTACGCGCACACACACACATACTGGTACTATTTGTCTAATAAGAAAAGCTATGTGGGTTGGAGGCTATACACAGACACATATATCAACTGCGTTACTAATTTCCACTCTCCGCTGCAACAGAGACGGGCAGGCAGCATCTAACAGGCACCACCCCCACCCTAACCCACCCCAAAAGGAAGGCGGTCCCTTGTTCCTTAAAGCCCCGCCCAGATACCGATGATCGCAACTCTATGGGGTGAGGCTGCTGCTCTGGGATCTCAGACGTGAAGGTTTCGGACTGAAGAATGTAATTAGTAATAGTCTGCCCGGGCAACTATTTTGGGACAGAGACTGGCTGGGATGTCACTCTTTCATATTTTTTCTCTTTTAGGCTAGACCCCATAGTCTCTAAAATGAGTTAGCAATAGCAATGCCGCTTATATACCGCTTCACAGTACTTTACTAGCCCTCTCTAAGGGGTTTACAGAGTCAGCATATTGCCCCCAACAATCTGGGTCCTCAGTTTACTGACCTCGGAAAGATGAGTCAACCTTGAGCCCGTTGGACTCGAACTGCTGGCAGCCAGTAGTCAGCAGAAGTAGCCTGCAGTACTGCATTCTAACCACTGTGCCAACACAGCTCTTACTTTTGTGTTGCTTTTGAGAAAGCCCATATGCAGTACATGTGAGCTGTTAACTTACTGTGCATTGCATAAACCCAACCTCTGTTAACTAAGCTTAAGGGGCGTGCATAAGTGCACCAGCGTGCCTACCGTCCCTGTCCTAATGTTCCCTCTTATCAGTACTCCTCTTATGTATATAAACAATGTTCTATCTATGTATATTACCAACAGTACTTGACAAAAATAAATAAATAGAATAAAAATAAAAATAAATAAGCAGTACCCAGTTTGTTGTGTGCCATCAGGTTGGTGTGGACTCAATTACCAGTAGTCAGATTATCTCTGGGATGATCTGTCCCCAACCTGGACCTACAGGTTTACCAATAGTAGATCCATCAATCTTGTACAGTAACTCAGTGCACCCATCTGCTGGTGGTACCCCAGGTTTATAGTAAGATCTTCACATAATGTGTCCAAAATGTGATAACTTGAGTCTGATCATTTATTTCTTGAGCGAGAGTTTTGAATTGATTGGTGTAGGGTTTCCTGCCTAAGCAGCAGGTTGGAATAGAAGATCTCCAAGGTCCCTTCCAACTCTGTTATTCTATTCTATTCTATGAGCCATTTGTTTATTTTCATAGCTTTCCATGGTGTTCTCATGAGTTTTCTGCAATACCAAAGTTCAAAAACATTTAATATTCTTTCCGTCCCATTTGTTCAAAAGCCAACATGGGAAACCATTGCTAGCCTGATTCTGATCTTTATATAGATACATCCAGGCATCTGAATAGCTTCCCCAAGGCCTTCAGCGCTACTCTTAGTCTGTGGCATATCTCTGCATTGCTAGTTCCTTTATTGTTGTTAGTCCAAGAAAATTATAAAATGCCTGTTTCCTTCTCAACGTTCAGACAACTAAAGTCAATCTAGATTTCCTTACCCACTAAATGCTGTGGGTAGCACATTTTCTATATTTTCCATGTTTTTAGTATTTTTTTTTTTTTATTCTCTCAGACATTTCTTCCATAAACTCTGTATATGTGCTGACTGGTACATTTGCAGTTTGTGATTTTGCAATTTATGGCCAGTTCTTCCCTTTGTATCCACCTGATTTGCTCAAAATTCTGATGTCCCAATTATCTGTATCAAAATTCAAGGCAATGCCACCTTCTTCGTTGCTTTGCTTTGCTAGCTTTCCAACTCCAAATGATTCTCTTGTACCAGATAATTTATAATCCTTTGGAGAATCCACTCTGAAAAGTCCAGATTCCAATAGTGTTTCTTTCAAAGCAGACCTCCATTCTTACTTGTTCTTGAGCAACCTCTATCAGCAAATCCAACCTTAAGTTCCTTCTGGACTACATAACTCATGCTTAGTAAAATGGAGTCCAGATTTAGGGAGTCCAGTGCATCCTCCACACACAAAAATGCCTCTTCATCACTCAGACTGGATTATGTAGGGCTATGAAAATATCTACAGACCCCTCACATCCTGGATACAAAATTGTTTCAACTTCTACCCTCAAAACGATGCTATGGGGCACTGCACACCAGAACAACTAGACACAGGGACAGTTTTTTTCCTGAATGCCATCACTCTGCTTAACAACTAATTCCCACAACACTGTCAAATAATTTACTAAGACTGTATTACTATTCTTCTCTTCCTTATTAGTATCTATCTCTTCCCATTCATTACTATAACCATATTGCTTGTATCTTTCAATTTATATTGTTTCTATTTGTTTCCTAGTACAATTTGATAGTTTATTAGTAACCTTGACTATCACTAGTCTAAGTGTTGTATCTTTTTATTCTTTTTTTTTTTTTTTTTTTTTCCAAAAAGTTTTATTAGTACAAAATTACATAGATAATAGCTAAACATTAAATAGAAAGTACAAACATTTTTTTTAATTTTTCTCCCCCCTAACCCACCCCTTTCCCTCCCCCCTCCCCCCCGGACTTCCCAGAGAGAGTACAGGGCATAATATCAATAAAATAAATTTAAATTAAATTAAAAAATTTTGACTTCCACCTTATTTTTTTAAAACTTCAACTCCAAATTGTACACTAATAAAAATTCCTTCCTCCTCCTTTCAATCATCTACCCTTCACAACATTTCTTCACTGTTAACTAAGAATTAAATGATTATTACATAAATGATGACTAAGTATTAAATACAAAAACCTTAAACTTCATCATAAAATCAATCAGTATATAAATAACTTACTATTACTATATATCAGATTATAAGCACTAATTCCAAACTTTAAATAACCTTCCTCCCAAAAAAAAAATGTTAAATCTAATTGTAATATTTTATAACTGGATAGATAACAATTCCAAATCTTTCTCACAATTAAATAAAACTTAAATTGATATTACACAAAAAATAACTAAATAATAATACAAAAACCTTAAACTTCATCATAAATTCTACCACTCTATTAGTAACAAAATGTTACTATGTATTAAATTATTAGGTTCAAAAAAGTTCTAAATCTTTAAAAAGAATTAATAATACTTTGAATAAGCCCCCCAAAAAAAACAAAAGAAAAAAAAAAGAATGCAAGAAGTAAAGAAAAGAAAAAAAAATTAAGGAAAGAAGGGAAAAAGAAAAGTACAGTCATAATGGCAACCATCTGTCCAATAAACTTCAACACTGCATCTTGTTGTATCTTGATGATGGTTGCATCTTTTTGTAACTTGATAATTTTGTAGTTGTCAGCTCGCCTCCCATCTGACCCCGATCTTCCATCTCCTTTTCCAGACTGTAGACATCTGTCTGGCTCTGCCAATCATTTAAATTTTGTAAATCTGTTTCGATTTGAAGAGGAAGGGATGGCTTTCCCTCCTCCTCCTCTTTTGTTTTCATACATCTTTCCTCTGGAATCTTGGATATATCAGCCTTTAAGACGTTGACATAAAATTCAGTAGCTTTCTTTGTTGTATTAAGCCGATATCTTTTTCCCAGAAATTTCACTGCAACTCCTGTTGGTGCTTCCCATTTGTAATGTAAATTTAACCTTTTAAATTCATCAATCAGAAAGGTATAATCTTTTCTGGCTTTGAGCATTTTAGAGGGAATTTCTTTCCATATCATCAGTTCCTGGCCATTCACCTGCAGGTTATTTTTAAACGTCGCCTGTATAATCCTATTCCGTAAGGCTCTTGTAGTAAAGTATATTACAATATCCCTTGGTAGGTGTTTTTGTTTTGCATACCAGGAGTTGATTCTATATATTTTATCAATTTGCCTGGCTAGTTCTTCTTTAGACAGTCCAGACACCTGCTCCAAAGCTTCGACCATCCTTCCTTTCAAATCTTCATATAATCCTTCTTTCAACCCCCTGACCCTTATGGCAAATTCCATGGATCTGAATTGCGTCATTAACACCTCTGTTTCAAAATTTGCAATGTCATTTTGTATTTTATCTATATATTCTACTGAAGTTGTCAAAACTTGTTTGTTTTCTTCAATGCGGTTTGCCAAAACTTCAATATTTGTTGCTAGACCTTTACATACCTCCAACACATCATTTCTAATTTGTTGGTCAATATTCTTTAAAGCAGCCTGCATTTTATTATCTATTTCACTAATTTTTTGGTTAAATTCAACAATAAGTTCATCTTTCATAATCTTTAAAGTACTTATTAAATTTTCAGGTGTTAAAGACTTTGGGGGTGTTAACTCAGTGGTAAGTTGCATTTTAGAAATATAACCAGATGAATAATCCATTCTTTTATTCAAAACAATCTTTCCAGATTTTGAAGCCATTTTAGTATTTCCAGTGGTGAACAAAGAAAAAGCCAAGTCTCTAGTTAAAGTTCTTTTAAATTTCTTTTAAAATTCTTTCAAATTCCAAAGCCAGATAGAATTTTATTTTTAAAAAATTGTCAGTTATTATTTAATCCAGAATCGGGAGACAGAGAGAGTAAAGCCAACTTTCAAAATCAAAAATTTCCATAAGAAAAAAAGCTGCTAGGGAAACGAAAGTTACTTTCACTTCTCCTCCCACTTTCTCCGATCGCCATGTTGTAGCCTAATAACTGTTACTTAGTTTCTTCCGAAGTGAAAATCAGCAGTGGAGTTGAAAGAAAAAAAAATCTGTACTTGCCCTTTAAAATCCTGTCTCTCTCTGTCTGCTTGTTTAAACAATTAAGTAGTTGTAATCCCATTCACGAAGCAGCGGGTGGTCACAGCATCTTGCTCCGCAAAAGCGGAGGTTTCCAAGTCCCCGGAGCAAGAGACAGGCTGGCTGGGGAGCCCTCACCTTTCGCGCCCCTAGCTGACACTTGGGGCACTAGGGGGGGCTCTACCCCACCTGTCCGGCTCTCATCTCTCCCCTTTGCCCGGGGCAGAGACTTTCAAGCCGCCAGACAGCTGTTCTGGCGGCTTTAACGGGGAAAAGGAAAGGCGCTCAACGAGGAGCGTCCGCGATGCAGCGATCCGGAACCGGAAGTCCTCTTTTTATTCTTGATGAATGTATTTTATTCTCCTTATGTACACTGAGAGCCTATACACCAGCGACAAATTCCTTGTGTGTCCAATCACACTTGGCCAATAAAGAATTCTATTCTATTCTATTATGTTTATTTGCTTCCCATTTGTCACTATAATCTGCCCTTTGCAACCTGTATCAAGATCAACAAAGAAATCATTATTTTTAAACATTGGAACAGTTGCTCCACTATCCTGGTTATTTACCTGGATAGAGTTCAGTTGGCTACCCTTTTTGGAAGTTCTAGCAGTAAAACATCTAAGGAAGGACCACTGTTCCCTCTAAGGTGCGCGGCCGTGCGGCTGCAGACGTAATGAGAGAACACCGCATAGAAGTTTCTAACTTCCGCGCGGCATTTTCTAATGGCAGAGGCTGCGCGCCTGCGCAGCCGCACAGATGAAAAGAGAATGCCGTGCGGCAGTTTCTGAATGCCGCGCGGCAGTTTCTAACTGCCGCGCGCCATTTTCTGATATTACAGGGAACATTAGGAAGGACATCACCTACCTACTTCATTCCAACAGGCATCATTTCCTGACCTTTAGGGCGTTAGCCCTGTCTTCTTCCTCATCTTGACTATTTTGCCTTCCTTTGAGAGGATAAGCCTCCCTCTTGGCTAATTCTCCCTCATTTGCATCTCTGAAGGACTGGGGGGAGGAGGGCTTTGCTTGCTTGGGTTCAAAATGCTTTCAAGTGTGATCTCTGTTTGCAGACCAGGCATAATTTTTCTCTAGCCTAGAAATTAGAGGCTTCGGAGAATGTCTCTGTTTCTGCTAGGTATTCCTGCTCATGTATTTTGGCTATTATAATCTTGATTATTGCTTGTGTCGGTGCCTTAAAACACAGAGGCAGAGACATCTGAACAACAGTATCTAGAACAGAGGTCTTCAAACTTGGCAACTTTAAAGACTTGTGGACTTGAACTCCCAGAATTCTCCAGCCAGCAAAGCTGGCTGAGGAACTCTGGCAATTGAAGTCCACAAGTCTGAATGTTGCCAAGGTTGGGGACCCCTGAGCTAGAACTTCATCACCATTTTTAAAATCATGTTTATTGCAGATTTTAATTACAACAGTAAAAGCAACTGCAAACTAAACTCAGAGAGAAGGAGAAATAGAATAAAAAGTGCAAAGAAAGAAACAGGAAAAGAAGATAAAGAAAAAAAAAAGAAAAGAAATATATAAAAGAAGTGACTTCCCATCCTCATCACAAGAAGTATAAACAAATTGGATGTGGTGGAATATAATCTGGATTCCCAGAAGAGAGGGATTGCACTCCAGAGGGCCAAAAGACAGTAATGCTTAGATAGTTTGATTGAGTGTTAAAAGCAGAGGTGGGTTCCTCCCAGTTCGGACCGGTTCTATAGAACCAGTAGTAACTTGGCGGCCTGGATCACTGGAACCGGCAGCGACCCAGGCCTGCCACGCCCCCGAGCCTGTTCGGTGGTATCATAGGCACCGCCATCTTGTTTTTTGCTTCTGCGCATGCATGTACTTCTGTCGCGATGCAAACCGCTGGAGAAGGTAAATAGAACCCACCCCTGGTTAAAAGGCTCCTCCCTAGCAATTCTCGTATATCTTTAATTATGCAAATAGTTGCTTTATCTTGGCAAGATTTCTGTGTATAGATGAAGAATAATAAAGAAAATTGCTCAGAAGTAATTATACATATCTTTCTTGGTTCTTGAGGACTGACATTTGATACCACTTCACTACCTATAAGGCTACAAACAAATCTCTCTTCTTCCCATAATCCATCACTTATCTATATGCAAATCCATAAATCATCAACTTTTCAGTCCTGGTGTCAGCAAAAAGTCCATATGTTTTATTAAACATAGAAATATGTCTTATATTAACCCTGGTCAAACAAACCAAGTATATATTCCTTCCTTGTACTTCTAACCATCTTTAATTCATTCAGATATTGTCATAGGATTTGGTTTCTCTTTTTTCTTTTTCTCTCCATCTTTGAGACTTTAATAAATCTCTTTTGCAAAGCCAATGAAAAATCATTGTCTAAATCATTCTCTTGGTATACAGCCTGCTCAGTTCAGAGATTTGGCTCTTGGTCTGAGGAGATGCTTGCATTCTTAAAGAGCTCATTCTTTCAGTCAGATACATAGTGGAGCCCATAGTCTTTGTATGATAAGCTTTCTTTAATTTGACCTAAACCACTCTCATATTTCTCCATTCTCTCATATTAGTGGCCTAGAGGTGGAGCTCTCGCCCCACAATCAGAAGGTTGTGAGTTCAATCCTAGGTAGAGGCAGATGTAGGGTCTCCTGCTTGGGCAGGGGGTTGGACTAGATGACCTGCAAGGTCCCTTCCAACTCTGTTAATCTGTTATCTAAATATAAACACCTTGGTACTTAGATATCCAGAGTTATGCAGATAAGCTTTCCCATTTTTGCCTTACCAGGCTTGTTGCTCCCCACCTGCAGAAATGCTTTGCATTTCCAGGACTTGCCATAATCCAAGAGTTTCAAAAAACATTACACAATAAACCTATTCTGCCCAAATCTAACCCATGAAGATAAAAAGGATCTGGGATGTGTTGTCTTTTTGAACCTGTTTCTTCGCCCCTTGCGGGATAGGATAGGATGGATAGGATAGGATAGGATAGGACAGGACAGGATAGGACAGGACAGGACAGGACAGGATAGGATAGGATAGGATAGGATAGGATAGGATAGGATAGGATAGGATAGGATAGGATAGGATAGGATAGGGCAGGGCAGGGCAGGGCAGGGCAGGGCAGGGCAATCCATCAAACTAAAACAATCTTAGCTGCCTGTCTTGCTACTCTATGCTTACTCTGACTATCCAGGGATACTTACACTTTCTTCTGTAATTCTTTACTCTGGATTATTTTGCAGCTTGCAGTTTGGAAGCTATTATGGGCCTGTAACATTGTGAGAGATTTTGAATTCATTGGAAGCCATTGTTAGAGAAGTGTTCCTGAACCCAAGCTGAGTACTAAAAGAATACGGAGTAATTAAGCAGCAGAACTTCCATAAAAAGAATAAAGTAAGTTCATAGTATGGCTGTCTTGGATTTGATCCTATCATTGGATGCTAATAAATGTTCATTATCTTTGTAGTAAAATGATAGAAAAGCCTTACCTCTATCTTTGAAGAGGAAGAAGCATGAATCTTTTGTTTCTTAAACCGAAGAGATTCATTTCACTAACAGTAGGTGAGTAAGAAGCACAGGGACAAAAATAATAATAAAAATTGCAGTGGTTGACATGGGCTGATAATAATAGATAAGAGTCTCAAACCCTTATCTATTAATATCAGCCCATATCAATCCACTGCAAGATCCTGGTTATTTCACTGAGATTATGAACTATAATCGGCCACACCAGTTCAATGCAGGTTGGTAGGTAGATGTTTTAGAATTTTCCAGTTTATGGCTAATAGGCAGTGACTGGCCCAAAGACACCCAGTTAATTTTTATGCCCCAGAAAAGACTGGAACCTGGGTCTTCATCACCCAAGGCTAGCATTTTCATCACTATGCCACAGTTGCTCTCTCCCCTTATCTATGTCTTGCTGTTTGCTTCAGTTGACAAAATAGCTCATAGACGCAAAAGACAAAGCAGTCCCCAACACCTACTCTATGGTGTTATATTTTTCTAGGGTTAAAACATTAATTATTCATGTTTTCAGGACAGTGCTGTAGAAACAGGTGGGGAAATGTCTTATTTAGTTCAGTTGTGTGCTTATTTCTAGCTATGTTTGTATACAATCACCGCCTTAATTGTTGTATTGGGGAAGTAATACATTCCATCATTCTCCCACACTGCACATGCTGGCAGGTGCTACTCTCGGTAGTACAACAGCTGCTGGACCAAATTACCTTCCCTGATATAATGTTTTAAAATGTCATTATTTTCTCGTATTTCTGTTTTGTTGCTGTGTAAATTAGTTACAAAAGATACTGAAAGAGATCTAAGAAGCAGAAATCTTCTGCTCTCTCATTCACATTTCTGAAACCAATCATTGCTTGGCCTTCAGTCCCATCTGCGTGTAAAATACGGTTTATCTGTTGCTGTTGAAAATAACTTTTCCCCTTTCTTTTCCTTGTCATGTATACTTATCAGCCCAGTGGCGGCAAGAGCAGCGGGCGGGGCAGCTGCCTGCCCCAGGCACCAACACTGGCCAGGCGCTCCAGACCACAGATGCTCGTCAGTGCCATGGGCTGGAAGGCTGGGGCTGTGCAAAAAGCCCACTTGGGCGGGGAGGGAGGGAAGCCCTGGCCCCTCCTGTCCTCGCTGCCACCCCCCCTCGCCCCCGGTGGCACACTGCCACTTCTGGCCAGGATGCTGGAGCAGCCAGGAGGAGAAGCCACCATGGGGAGGCGAGCTGCCCCAGGAGGGCCAAAGAAGAGCGCAGCTTCTCATGCATGGAGATGTGCCGGCCAGGAAGTGGTCACACTCCCTTGATAGAAGTGGCGGGAGGGAGGGCCATTGTTCCCTCTGGAAGGGTACAAAAGATTAGGACTGAGCAACACTTCAAATTCAGGGGTAAAAATAGATTGGAATTCCCACGAGTGCACATATAGCAGTGTTGGCAAACTTTTTCAGCACCAAGTGCCGAAACAGGACGTGCAGGAACCTTTTTGGCACCGAGTGCCAAAACGGGAGCGCATGTGTGCGCGGGAACACATGTGTGCATGTGCGCGCATGCACCCCTGAAACCAGAAAAGCAGACGATCTTCTGGATTTGGCGCGCATGCACATGTGAAGACTGGCTGTCCAGTGCCCATGTGCCGGCTCTGCCTTACCTTTTGGGAGTCCTCGCGCCTCCCTGCCCGTGCCCCTGCTCCCCATCAGGACATCCCCACTGATGACTCATTTCCGCAGCCCCAGATAAGGAGAGGAACTTGGACGGTGAATGCCACCTCCCTCCGCTGGAAAGCCGGAGACCCTTCCTGGCCTCGGAACAAGCCAGCACAGCCCTCCCTCCCGCCACTTCTATCAAGGGAGTGCGACCACTTCCCGGCCGGCACATCTCCATGCGTGAGAAGCTGCGCTCTTCTTTGGGCCTCCTGGGGCAGCTCGCCTCCCCCATGGTGGCTTCTCCTCCTGGCTGCTCCAGCATCCTGGCCAGAAGTGGCAGTGTGCCACCGGGGATGAGGGGGTGGCGGCAGCGAGGACAGGCGGGCCAGGGCTTCCCTCCCTCCCCGCCCAAGCGGGCTTTTTGCACAGCCCCAGCCCTCCAGCCCACGGCACTGACGTGCGTCTGTGGTCCGGAGCACCTGGCCGGTGCTGGTGCCTGGGGCAGGCAGCTGCCCAGCCCGCTGCTCTTGCCGCCACTGGGGAAGTGCCCTGTGGTGGCAGGAGCAGCAGGCGGGGCAGCCAGTTGCCCACCCAATAAGCACTGCCCTGCTGCCCCATGTGCCTGAGCCGGCCAGGCACTCAGGACTGCAGACACTCATCGGAGGCCTGGGGCTGCGCAAGAAGCCCGCTTGGGTGGGGAGGGAAGCCCTGGCCCGCCTGTCCTCGCTGCCACTACCCCCTCGTCCCCGGAGGCTGCGGTTCCTTGCACTGCCGCTTCCCCGGCAGGAGCAGCAGGCAGGGCAGCCGTCCGCCAGCTAGCAAACGCTGCCCTGCTGCCCTCGTGAAGACCAGCTGGCTGGTGTGCCGGAACCCGGAAGAGCAATGGGCGACAGTGCCGCGTGCCCGGAGAGATGGCTCTGTGTGCCACTTCCAGCATGCATACCATAGGTTCGCCATCACGGACATATAGTATGTGTCTACAGCTGTTTAAACCAAGTACATTTTTCCTGGCATTGTATTGCAGCTGCAGAAACCAGTCTTTCAAACCAGGAAAAGGTACAGCTTCTTTAAGGAGCTATTGTCAAGTGACACCCTGCTATATCACAGAATCTCTGATGTAGAGTCAGCCTCAAATGTGACTCTAAGTCTCTTGGCCATATTTCAGTATTCTTATTGAGGCTACTATAATGCACATTTAGGGTTCTGTGGGCTTTACCCACATTATTTCAGAAATAAACTCATTAAGTCATGAAGCAAACAATGACAGTTGGACCGTAGACTTGGACGTTGGAGGGAATTGGACATCCCTCCAGACTGTGAGGGATTATATGTAGGAAACTACATGGTTTGGAAACTAAATCAAGTATAATAAAAATGTCTGGAGAATTTTCCAATAGATGTTTGTAAAGATTATGATTTTAGACATGCACTACAGTTGTGAACTGTTACTACATATGGCAGGAACTGGCAGCCATATTTTCAAAATACTTGTATGCTGTAAATAAGGAAAAACACATGGCTAATTGTCTTCTCCTTTTTATATGCAATATGAAGATACTGTATATTTAAGGAGCCATAATACTATATAAATGTGGCCACCAGATGGAGACTTAGCACCTTAAAATGGGTTTTTAAACTTTTTTAGACCACAGATGCTATTAGTTGGGGGGAGGTTGGAATTCCTGGAAACCCTAGTCAAGAGGCCAAGTTCTAGTGATGGAAAATTGGCTGGGTCTGAGTAAATTAGTATTATTTTCTCTGAGTCTCTCATAGAATCCCATTAAGTTCTCACAGAACTCATTTTGAGGAACCCTTCCTTTAAAGGAGTGCTTCAATCAGGCTCTATATTCTTGGTGATTTGTATTTGTATTTGTTTATTTGTCAAGCATATATGATTATAAGCAAAGTACAAACAGTAAAACATGATAGAATATATATGTAATAGTACAAGCATGAATAAGAGTAAGAGAGGTATGAATATATGGGTACATTAGGACAGGAACGGTAGGCACGATTGTGCGCTTATGCACGCCCCTTACTATTTCATGGGCAGATGTGTCTGTGACATTTTCTTGACATGGTCTTGGATCCCTTTTTAAAGTCAGCTGAAAATGACTATCTAACACTGATCTCTCTGTTATAAGATTTTGGTAATTACATTCCTTATCATCAGCACAGTCATTTGTTTAGTCTTACTTTCTTCTTCACTCCTGCCAGCTGTCCTCCATTCTCTTTTCCCCATAAATACAAATGCTTTCACTGCTGACAAACACAAGATGAAGAAAAACTATCAGCAAAAAGCAGGGTAAGCAGTTCCGTCAAGCAGAACTTGGCATCTTTGTATTCTGTTGAATGTGAATCCTCTGATGCCTGACAATGCCTCCCAGGTGGAACCCAAAAGCAATTCACAAAGGGAAGAGGACGAGATTTATTTATTTGCAATATTTATAACCTATCCTAATTCTAAAGAATTGCAGGTCTCGTATAGTGAATACATCACAAAGGGGGTGGGGGGGAATGATAGCAAATTCCTCTACTCAACAAACATGATAATTACTCCCTGCCAGCCCTTTGAGATAAGCCAGGTCAGGACACAGATACTACTCAGATTCATCTTATTGTTACTGTGTATAATAACAATATCTTGAAATCCTGCCAGAGTTTCCCTCTGCCCCTTCTTATCCCAACAGAATCAAAGTCAGGTTATTTGGAGCCACTTTCTCATGCTCCTTCCTTTCCCAGGAGCTGAAATGTTATTTACTGTCTCTTATTAGCTAACAGCTCTTGCATATGTAGGAAGTTAGCACCCATCCCCTCCTAGAAAAAATGAAATATCCTAGGAAATATTGAAAAAGGAAAGAATATGTTTCCCTGAATGAGGAAATGAGAAACATGTTTTAAATACAAAGCAGCTTCCTGCAGCTCCCTGCCCCCACCCTTTGCCAATGGGACATTAAGGACTGGGCCCAGTTCACACATTCCTCTCACCTAGCCTGGAGCATCTTCTGCATAACAAAGAACCATAATAGGAATCCCAAAGCCTTTTCATTATACCACATGGGACCTGGTAAGATTCCATCAACCATGCTCCTGGGATTCAGGACAGCCGACAAGAAATGCCCCAGCATGCCCCTGGAAGTCTGACAGCCAATGGAATGCATTTCTGTACAGGAACAGGAAACTAAGAGGTGGGGCCCAACAGAGATTATAAAACCAAGGGACTCCGCATCTCGCCTTCCCTTTTTTCTCTTCACCCACATCTGGAAGTATGCAATCTACCTTTTCTGTACAGGGGCTCCTGCCATGTGCTCCTGTCCACCATTAAAACCTTCTTTCCAAGCAACTTCCATGAATCCAGTGTCTTTTTCCCCACTTGGAACTGAACCCAGAAGGATATTCCTTCCAACACATACTTCAACTTCATTTTTTGTTTTCCTCTACGTCCGCAAACAAATCAGCTGAGGCAAAAGTTTTATTGAGATAGCATTGCTTTTACTTATTTGTAGAAGCTAAGAAGGATGCATCTCTGGGAACAGGGTATTCCAGAAGTGGAGCTGCCATGGAGAAGACCGTCTTCTGGTTCCTCCTACCCTGCCCCAGTATTTTCCTGGGGATGGATTTTAAACAGGTCTTCCTTAAAAGATCAGATCAGCAAATTTGGTTCTGGTAAGGTATCACCTCGTGCATCTGGTGCTGGACCAAAAAGAGACTTTCTAAGTGTTAACCAGCACTTTCAACTGAGCCTGGAAACCTACTAGCAATCAATGTGAATGACTCCAGAATTGGTATTATTCTATACTGGAGAGTTGTTCCACCAGTTATCCTACAGACTACTGCATTTTGTATCCGCTGCAGCTCTTCTCCAAAGACAGCCCTGTGTATAGTGCATTACAGTAATCTAGTCAGGTGATGATCCAGGTGTAACTTATCAATGTCAGGGCATCCTTGGATGGGGTTGTACTGTGAGCCACAGTTGGACAAAAGACTCATTGGCTGTGTTTCTATCTGCTGTTTGAGTAGAAACTAACAGTCCAACAGGATGCACCCTCCTCCTCCCCAATTTTGAACTACATTTTTCAGGAGTTACTCCATCCAAAGCAGTGGTGGGTTCCTACCGGTGCGGTCCACTCTATAGCACCGGTACCGGCCCGCTGGTGACGTCATAGTACTGGTGCGGTCGGTTGCCGGTGCCTGGGCGCCGCCATTTTTTTAAAAACTTTTTTTTAATTTTTTTAAAAAAATTCTTCTGTGCATGCCCAGAAGCCGAGCTTCCGGCACTGCGCATGCACTGCCTTCCTACCCCACAGTGAGTCCAAGCAGGGGAGGATGGCTGAGGGAGCGTGTGAGATGCTGAAAGATCGGGCGGCAGGAGCTATCTCCATTCCCCTCCCTTCAGCAGTCCAAAAAGCCACGAACACGCGGTGATGATCCTAGGCATTTTCGCACTTTTGAGGCTTCTTGAGCTGCTGAGGGGAGGGGGAACGGGCAGCAGGACCTATCTCAGTTCCCCTCCCTTCAGCAGTCCGAGAAGCCACGCACACCCGGTCACATGGTCGGCAAGCCACGCCTACCCGGTCACATGGCTGGCAAGCCACACCCACAAAATAAGCCACACCCACAGAGTGGTAGTAAAAAAATTAGGAACCCGTCCCTGATCCAAAGTAACTACTAGAGCCAGTGTTATGAGGTGATCTACAGGTTTACTGATGCCACTTTGTCTTCTTAATTCAAACTTGTTTTAGTCCAATCAATCCTTGCAGCCTTCAACACAGGTTCAGGACTTTTATGGCATCTTCAGTTTGTCCTGCAGTGTCAAAGTATGTAGGAATGGAATAATGGATAATCTTTCTCCAGGAGTTTGTATAGACGTTGAGCAGCATGGGTGGAGCCCAGAGCCCTATGGGATTCTATATTAGCATTCCCATTGGGTCAAGCTCTTTCCTTTCACGACCATTCACTGGAATTAACTATTTAGCAAGAGCAGAACTGCAATAAAATACAGATAGTTCTTGATTTACAACCACAATTGAGCCCAAAATTTAAATTGTTAAGTGAGACATTTGTTAAGTGGGTTTTGCCCCATGTTACAACCTTTCTTGCCACACTTGTTAAGCGAATCACTGCAGTTGATACATTAGTAGCACGGTTGTTAAGTGAATCTGGCTTCCCCATTGTATTTGCTTGTCAAAAAGTTGCGAAAGGGGATCATATGACCTTGGGACATAAGTATGAACCAGTTGCCAAGCATCTGAATTTTGATCACATGATCATGGGAATGCTACAAAGGTATCATAAGTGTGAAAAATGGTTGTAAGTCACTTTTTTCAGTACTTCTATAACTTTGAACGGTCACTAAATGAATTGTTGTAAGCTGAGGACTACTTGTAGTACCCCTGACTCCCAAACCTTGTAATCTATCTAGGTTTCCACAATTGATGTGAGAAAAGCCAACACATCTGGGAAAAGAAACTCTAAAATCTGGCCCAGAAGGCAGCATTGGCAAACTACTTTTATATTGTCATCGAGAAAAATACATGGGTATAAACTTGATTAATGCTATTATTTATTACATATGTTTTTTGTATTGTATATTTTTGATTACTCAATGGCTGTAACATTGAGATACGTTTGGATGCCAGATGTTGAGACACCACCCACCACTACCCCAAGTTGGAAAGACACTTCTCCAGTATTTAGAATGATCTGGAGATGATAATGTATCCAGACTAAAGACACAGAGTAGTCTGTTTACTGATGGTACCAATAATGAAAAGAAGTCCTTCGTTTTGCAAAGACCTCATTGTATCTGTGAGGAAATGTAATAAGTACATCATGTTGTTGTAGATGCATTGAGAAAAATACTGAATTAAAGCAGATGTTTTACAGTGACCTACATTTGTGATGTTCTGGGAAGAAATTATTGCACATTACAAAAATGCCATTTGCAGAGAAGTGGGTGTCTAATATAGTTTCAAAAACCCAGTATACTATTCTGCACATTTCTATGGGTTTCTATCTTCACTTTGGAAGATAGATTTGAAAAACATGTAAACCTCAATGGAGGTTTCAGTTTCTCAAATTTTGAAATATGCATATATTTTGAATAGTATTACATTCTGGAGACTTTGCATAGGATAATTCTCCTTCCCAGACACAAAAAGGATCTTTTTAGAATTAGAATGTTTTGTATTTGAAATATGATACGATAGAATATAGCCGTGATGGCGAACCTATGGCATGCGAGCAGGAAGTGACACGCAGAGGCATCTGTCCAGGCACGCCAGCAGTCGGACTTTGCTCTGCTGGGTTCCAGCACGCACACGCACACCGGCCAGCTGGTCTTCATACACGTGGGAGCGCCGGAAACTGGAAGAGTAGCTCCCTGGCGCGCATGCACATGCCGGGAAGCTGAGCTTCCGGTTTCCGGTGCATGAATGTGCGCTGCCCAGCTGGTCTTCATGCGCACATGCATGCCAGAAACCGGAAACTCAGCTTCCCGGCGCGCACATGCGGGCCAGGGAGCTGCTCTTCTGGTTTTTGGTGCTTCCCCGCGCGCACACTCCTGTTTCAGCACTCGGTGCCGAAAAGGTTTGCCAACACTGGAATATAGTATAATGAATTAAACCTAACTCCTGCCACTATTATGTAGATTAAAAAATCGTGGTATACTGGACTCGGCCATGAATCGGAGTACTGCCCCCTAGAATCAGACATAACTGGCAGGGGAGACCTTTCCCTTTTTATCCTGGACTATATCCGGCAAATTGCATTTTAATCTTTTTCTCATCCAAAATTAACACTATGGGCTAATGCAAACTTTAAAGTTGCTTAAAAGTACATTATATAGATTTGGATATGTGTTTGGATTTTTTTTTACTTTAGATCAATTATTGGACGAAGATTATGCTTTAAAAATCATTTTCTTTGCCAGAGGATAAATATACGATTTGTCTGTAGTTGTCACTCCTCATATCAACATCTTAATTTGATTTCAGTCATTTTCCTTGTCAGAGACACCTCAATTATTAGAAGTGATCATTGGACCTTATGGGGAAAAAAGCCTGCAATTTATTTCTATAAACGAGTTGTTATTGACAAATCAGTTTGATATCCCAACTGTTTTAACATTAGAATCAAACATTTCAGTAAATAGGACTTAAACCAAGTCCTATTCAACAAAAATGGTTCTACTTTGGGCTTATTGAATCCAATTGCATTTGTATTCAAAAGAAATTAATAAATTGTCATGTTGGCGATTTAGTGAATATCTTGATTAAAGCACATGTTGTTATAATGTTCTAAACCTATTGTCTTCTGGGGAGATGTAATGATACGTATTAATTTGATTTTGGGACAACCATATTTTGGGACATTCATGTTTTTAGAACAACATACCGTATTTTTCAGAGTATAAGACGCACCTTAGTTTTTGGGGAGGAAAATAGGGGAAAACAATCTGCCTACCAGGTATTCATCTGGCTAGCATCCTTAGTCTGGTCAGCTTCAGCACATTATTTTATCCCCTGGTTAGGACTTAAAAAAACCTTCGGAGAGAGTAACAATGAAAGAGCCTGCAAGCCAGTAAGAGCTGGGAAGATCGTTAGCACCTAGTTAGGGCTAGAAAAAAACTTATTCAGAGCAGCTGCAGCACATTATTTTATCTCCTGGTTAGGACTTAAAAAAAACCTTCTTCTGAGAGAATAACAATGAAAGAGCCTGCAAGCCAGTAAGAGCTGGGAAGATCGTTAGCATCTGGTTAGGGCTAGAAAACAACTTCTTTGGAGCAAGTAGAACAATGAAAAAAACCCCTGCAAAGACTTAGGGCTGGAAAAACATTCTTTGGAGAGAGTAACAATGAAAAAGCCTGCAAGGTAAGAGCTGGGAAGATCTGTTAGCACCTAGTTAGGGCTGGGGAAAAAGCTACATTCGAAGTATAAGACGCACCCAAATTTTCAGCCACTTTTAGGGAGGAAAAAGGTGCGTCTTATACTCCAAAAATATGGTATATGGAAATGTATTCTCCAGGTCCTTCTTACTACTAAGAGACTTGTCTTTTTACATTGGAAAGATGCATTTATGGTCCTAATTACTGAATGGATTGAAGACTTCATAGTAGCTGTAATTTATGAAGGAGTTGCTTACAGACAGATTATATATGGACAATTTCAATGAAATATGGATACCCTTTATTGAAACCACAGAGGAAAAATGTTAACTTGGTATGAATAAATGTGGAACAAATTAGTATAGTTTAGGGATAAGAAATATGGTATATATTAGACACTGAAACAGAAAGATACAACAAGAAATGTTCACATTATCAAATCATTAGTTCCTCATACAAAGTTTTGCTTAAGAAAAATGCAACCGTAATAAATGAAAAAATGCCAAACAGGTAGGTTTTATAAACAACTGAGCGACCCCAAATCGAATAACTAACATAAGATGAATGTTAGAAAGGACAAGAGACTACACAAAGGAGGTTTGTCTTTACTTCATTGGCAACTCCAGGGCCTTTGACTATGTGGAACATGCCAGAATGTGGAACCTATTAAGACTGATGAGTATACCAGAACACTTGATTATTCTACTGAGGAATCTTTTCAATTAACAAGATGCTACCATAAACATAGGATTTGGGGAAAAAAATGAACTGAGAAAGGAATGGATTAAAAATGGCAGGATTGCAAAGCCTGACAGCTGGAATCAAAAATGAAAGTGGAAACAATACTAGATATGTATATGATGCCATTTTATTAGTTGAAAATACAGATGTATCACAAAATTTATTGTGAAACTGCTTTAATACTATACATTATATGAACCAACTAATGTCAACCTGCATGCTTTGCGAATTCACACTTAATGGGGAAAAGCTATTTGATAACTTTGACTATAAAGGTACACAGAAAGTTGGAAAACTAAAGAGTTTAATTTTAGAGAGGAAGGCAATGGCAAGTATAGACAACATCATGAAGAATAAAGATATTCTTTTACACTGACAGCAATTAAAATAGACAAATCAATGGTCTGCTTAATAGTAATGCTTATGAAACCTGAACACTGAATGAGAAAGGAAGACTTTAAATGCTTTTGAATTATGAATTTGAAGATAGCTATTATAAGAGTACCATGGACTGCAAGGAAAATTTATCAGTTCTGGACCAAATAATAGTTGACTGCCCCCTCAGGAAAGAATTAGCAAGTAGATAGTCATACTGTGTATATTAGATATGGGATGTGAGCAGATAATGATCTAGGAAAAAATGATATGTGTAGCAGGATAAAGAAGTAGAAAGGGAGTATATTGGAAAGAATTGGCAGGATTAAAGGAATTACAGAATTGTTCTTGTAAGAGCTACAAATTATCACCAAAGACAAGCCAAGAGAATGAGCATTTATTGTATAATCAACAGGAGTGAACCCAATTCTGCAATATCTATGTAGGGAATATATACAACTGCATCATATATATATATATATATATATATATATATATATATATATATATATATATATATATATATATATATATATATATATATATATATATATATATATATATATATATATATATATATACACACACCGTATGTATGTATGTATGTATGTATGTATGTATGTATGTATGTATGTATATATGTATGTATATGTGTGTGTGTGTGTGTGTGTGTGTGTGTGTGTGTGTGTGTGTGTGTGTGTGTAGAAGAAGAAACGACAGACATCACGATCTCTGGAACTTTTAAAAATTTATTTTCCTAAGCTTTCGTCAGCCCCTGCTGACATCGTCAGAGTATAAAATCACCATTGAAGAAATGCTTGAAGAAATTTCTTCAGTGGTGATTTTACACTCTGACAATGTCAGCAGGGACTGACAAAAGCTTAGGAAAATAAATTTTTAAAAGTTCCAGAGATCGTGATGTCTGTCGTTTCTAACTACACCTGGAACTCGCATTTTTAGGACAATATGCAATATATGTATATATGTATATATGTATGTGAGTGTGTGTGTGTGTACACACACACACACACACACACACACACAGAGTGAAGGACTGGCCCACGGTGCTTCTGCCAGCGAAAACAGGCTCCCGAGCTCCATTTTCACTGGCAGAGGGTTGCAGGAGGCCGTGGCAGCTGAAAACGGAGCTTGGGAGCTTGTTTTCACTGGCAGAGCGCTCGGGCCACCACAGGTGCCGACAGGAGTGCCATTGAGCTGGCCATGCCCACCCTAGCCACTCCCCCCGGCCCCTTGAAGTCAAACACAATCTTGATGCGGCCCTCAATGAAATAGAGTTTGACACTCCTGCTGTAATAGAAGGCCAGTTGTGGTGTCGTAATAAAAGTGTTGCTTAGGATCTGGGAGATCCTGGTTCATGTTTCCCCTCAACCCTAGACTTTCATAGGCTTGTTACTAGAGGGAAAATTGGAGGATGCATCCAGTTCTGGCAAAAAGGGGGACTGAAACAGATCAAGGGACAAAGCCAAACTCAGACCTTAGGTTTTCAAAGGCAACAACTAAGATAAGGGTAAATGGTTGGAGTACAGCATTCCTACTTTCAAGTGATAGTTGACAGTGATCTTTGGGGAATGTCATACAAAACACCAGGGGGTCATGAGTTGGTCTGTGGCGTAGTTCATGTGTAACCTATTTTTTACAAGACTATCCATATATTCAAGCACTAGGATCTATTTTTTTCTTTCTCAATAAGAGGTAGTCCTCAACTTACAACAGTTTATTTAGTGATCATTCAAAGTTACAATGGCACTAAAAAATGTGACCGTTTTTCACACTTAGAGCAGCTGCAGCATCCCCATGGTCACGTGATCAAAATTCAGACGCTTGGCAATTGACCCATATTTACGACGGTTAGTGTCCTGGGATCATGTGATCAGCTTCTGCGACCCTCTGACAAGCAAAATCAATGGGGAAGCCAGATTCACTTAACAATTGTGTTGCTAATTTAACCACTGCAGGGATTCACTTAACAACTGTGGCAAGAAAGGTCATAAAATGGGGCAAAACTCCCTTAACAACTGTCTCACTTAGCAACAGATATTTTGGGCTCAATTGTGGTCGTATGTCTACCTATACCTACGACTACCTATACTTCTCATTTTTATACTCTAAACCAGGGGTCTCCAACCTTGGCAACTTTAAGACTTGTGGACTTCAACTCCCAGAATTCTGGGAGTTGAAGTCCACAAGTCTTAAAGTTGGCAAGGTTGGAGACCCCTGCAAGTCTAAACCAGGGGTGTCAAACTCACAATGTCACAGCGGTGTCACGTGATGTATTGGGATTTTTCCTCCCTTTGCTAAACCGGGTGTGGGCGTGGCCAGCGCGTGACGCATCCGGTCGGTGGGCCACAAGTTTAACAGCCTGCTCTAAACTCTATGTGTTTTTACAGTCTGAATGACTTTAGGACTAATTGACTTGGTACCTGTAAAAACAAACTATTGCTTTGCTAGCTGGCTAGCATTTTTAAAATTCACATAACTGTGCCCTACCATTTTTAGCCCTTTATATGCACTTGATGACTTATAATAACTTGCAAGAATCCATGCTATAATAATGCAGTTTATGTTTAAGTCACGATGACACCCAATATTCCTTTTGTTAAATAAATAAATAAAAACAAAGTCAGAGATGGCAGAAGAGCCTGCAAAGTGAAGCAGAGTTTGCCACTTAGTATGTCTACACCTTTCCATTAACCCCTTCTCCACTAAATACTAGTTACTGCCTATTTGGAAATGTTTTTAAAAGGCAGGTGCCTCCTAGCCAAAAGAAGGATGCGCTATCCGCGGGAGATCAACAAAATTAGGCTAAGCCTTGAAACTGCCAAACTGAACTAACACTTTTCACAAGAATGGTTGCCTATCAAAACAGGAACGATGAAGGCACCAGTCCAATAAAAGAGCTATTAAGGCCATCCAATAGGATGTTAATAGCTCCCATTTGTCCAACCTTGTCACTTAGATCGGAGCCACCAAGCAGGTAAATGAATCATGTCCCAATTTATTTTTGCCTACTGATCAGTAGTGGTTTCTAAAAACCCTTTACTACCGGTTCGCGCGCAGAAGCATCCTGGGTGGGTGGACGGAGCCTCCCGCCGCCGGTGCTACCGGTTCTAAGAACCGGTCCGAACCGGGAGCAACCCACCGCTGCTACTGATCTGTACATTCCCAATGAATGCAAGAATCACCAAACTTGGGGTAGGGCAGTGCTTCTCAAATAGTGGGGCAGGCCCCCCTGGGGGGGGGGGCGGAGCGATGCCGGGGGGGGCACATGATCCCGGGGAATGTGCTTTTTTTGCCGCAGGGAGTAGGGGTTTTTCGCACCGAACAATAGCACACAGCACAGAGCAGGAGATATGATGTGCAGATAACAAACCCTTAAGAGACACCATGGAAAAATATTTAACAGGGATGAAAAGAAAGGAGGAGAGAGACGGAGATAATGAGACAAACTTATGTCTCCCAAAAGCTAAGACGAGGAAATATGACGAAGCGTATGTAGCGCTTGGCTTCACTGTGACTACGGTGGAAAGACCGGTATGTTTACTGTGTCTAAAAATGTTGGCAGCGGACAGCATGAAGCTAAATAAATTAAGGTGTCACTTAAACACATTACACCCCAATCATGCTGATAAGCCGTTTGAGTTTTTTCAGTGAAAATGTGCCGAATATTGCAAACAATTGTCCCGGCGGAGAGTTGGGGGGCACGCAAAATGTTTACTTCTTCCTAGGGGGGGGCGTAACAGAAAATAATTGAGAAGCACTGGGGTAGGGGAAGGGATTCTATATTTTGTTTTGCTTCCAGTTGCACCAAGAAGGATTTGTCTCTGATTTCCATTGTACCTTTCTTAAGTCCGTTTTTGCAGCCCTGAAGCATTCAGTCCTCAGTTTTGCACTCACCAAGTAGCAGGGAAAGAACAGACTCTTCCCTGACAGCTTCCAGCAAAACAATTCAGTACTTATTAAATTATCCCATAGCAGGAAATGTGATCTGACAGGCAGGTGACTGGAAGAGAGTCTCAGAGGTTTTCCACATCCTTTTAAATGGACGGCTGAAATCAGGTAATCCACTCTAATTGGATCATGCCTCTCGGACACACACACACACCCGTTTCCCCCACAAATATATTGTCCTAGAAGAGGAAACAAAAGAAGCAGAGCCACTTCAGGTGTTGTAATCATAATTAATTAATTACTTTATTATTGTCATTGTACGTAAATACACAGTATACCCATACAACGAAATTCACATAGCGCCCAAAGACCAGGCCCAACACACATAACAAGTTGCCTCCTGAAAAAGCACCTTTGGGATAACCATGACCTGGATGACTGAGAATCTCTACAGACTTTTAGCTATACAATTTGGGATGAACACCCTTTGAATGGTGTGGGAGTAGGAATGGATTTTCAGAGGAAAAATTGCAGACGACAGAAACCAGCACTACTCAGGTGGCCCTGAAGACACAGATAAACCTCCAATTGCTTCAAGGACCCTCTAAAAAGATGCAGATGACCAGCTGTCTGCAAGGAATATAAATCCTTCCATTCCCCACTGTCCTGTCAGAGCTGAAGAAGCTTCTTGGATGAAAAACGAAAGGCCTTCAAAAAAAAACCAAAAAACAAAGTCCAGTTGCCTTTTGAAAAAACAACTTTGGGACAGCAATGACAGGAGAAAAGGACAGGAAAGAAGTCATTTAAAAAAAGCTTTTCTACAAGGACTGACCAGATCCTAAGGACCATCAAATATTGTATGTCACTTGTGGGAAACAAAAATATAGCCTATTGATCTATTAGAATCAATAAGGCCTAAGTGGAAAAAGCAGGCCCTAAAAAGCTACATGAACCAAAGTTTTAGGTAGAAAGATTTAAAAGTGTATCAGAACTATTTGTAATCCTGCTGAGCCGTTGCTGTGAAATGTGATTTTGCAAAGTACGTCATTTTGAAATATATTTGGACATAAAAGAACGAAACCGCGAGAAATAAGGAACTGAAAGTAGCCGATGGATAGAGGTTTGAGATGTACACGGGTATATGTGGAGACTGTCTTGTCAATAAGAAAGAACAAGGAAGTAAGTTGTGAAATGCGTGCAGAAAAGTATAAAAAGAATGTCTTGGGATGAGTTCAGGGCCACTGATTCTTGCTGGACTCAGCTGTGTCAGTGGACCTCATTGCAATGGGTTATTGATATAAGTTGTGTTATGATGGCTGCTCATGTTCCAAATTGCTCATGAAATAAACCTCTGAATCTTAAAAGTAAGAATTATTATTTGTGTTGCTGTCTTTTGTTTCTTTTATTGGAATATTTTTATGAACACACTTGTATAATATTTTACAAATATTGATCAAAATTGCTGAGAACATGGACTAGACATGATCATAAGTGTGTAGGTTTAGCTGTCATGGTTGGACAATTTACATTTAATAACTATAAGAAATATGTATATGGAGATAACTAAAATGCTGCATCCACTCCATAATTTTTCTGGGTATGTGTATGTCTTCCTTTCCTTTTCCCAAAATGTATTCCCCCCACCATCAAAACCAGATGGAGAAAATCATTCAAAGATAAAAGAAGTCATAAAGAAAAGCCCCAGAAAAAGTTTAAGACTTCAAAAATAATCACTTGCACTTACAAAAGCACATTCCTACTTTCTTTATCTGTGATTGAGGGAGTTTCAATCTTAAATGCATTAAAATGCCATCATCACATTTGAGTAAAAAAATCAAGCAACTTCACATGATGATTTATGTTGGAAAATTAAAAATATTTGTATTAGGGTAATATTCGTCTTATGCAGTTTGAATAAGATGGATGAATCCAGAATTGCTTTAATTCATGGAAAAGAATAAGATCCAGTAAAATCTCCTGCTAGATACAAAACAAATTGTGTCCATTTGCTGTGTGCCTGTGTGCTCCATGCCATTTCACAAAACTATTCTGGAGGGTAGATTGCCTCTCCTCTTTTACAAAGTAGAGTTTTCAAGGCACTCAAGGCTTGAATAGGAAAGAGGAATGAGCAAATCTCTTCTCTTAGCATAGACTTCCCATCCAACAAGAGAGAAGGGCACATATAATGCATATGCTGCAAAATATGAAATACGGTAGGCAACCTTACGTATGTTGAAATCAAGAATATTTGAGGTTTTCCTCCAAGAGAATCATGGCTAGCTCAGGAAAGCTGATGGCCAACAGGACAGTTGATACGCCAACAGAATATTCCAAAAACTGTGAAATTGTGATAAGATACTTGGTAAACCCGTCATTCCATTTCCCCATTCTTTTTAAGATCTTCCTGCTGACAATGCCACATCAAAAAGTTGGAAGCCAAGTCACCATGATACAAAGCAGATCTTTCCAAAGGTGCTTATTTTCAAGAGGCAACTGGACTTCCTTGTTTTTCTTTGAAGACGTTTTGCTTCCACATCCAAGAAGCTTCTTCAGCTGACTGGATGGTGGGGAATGGAAGGATTTATATTCTTTGCACAGCTAGTCAAATCCTTCCATTCGCCACCATACAGTCAGAGCTGAAGAAGCTTCTTGGATGTGGAAGCAAAATGTCTTCAAAGAGAAACAAGAAAGTCCAGTTGCCTCCTGAAAAAAGCACCTTTGGGACAACCATGACCTGGATGACCAAGAATCTCCGTAGATATAAAGCAGACTTTCATGTTTATTTCAATTTATTGGCTGCTCAAATCCAGTGGGTTTTTTTCTGTTGAAGACATGATCCCATGCAGTTGTTTATACACATATATGGGATTAGTATTTGGTAGTAGCATGACTTCAGCCCTGTCGGAAAATAAGTAGAGAGAGCCATGAAGATGGCATGAAGGGTATATTCAGAAGTCACAAAAAGGGGCAGAAGCATTCCTTGAGCTCTGGGGGAGGAGATGGCTTTAGGAAGAGATTTAGGTTGGATCATCCCTGACTCAGAGAGTATAGGAGGGAGGGAAGATATAACACAAGCAGCGTTGCAAGATTATCTTCCTAGATAAATAAATAAATAGATATAGATAAATAAATAAATCTATACCTACTTATAAATTCCCAGATAAATAAAATATAGGTATAGCTTTCCTGTGGAGTTGGTTTCTTGATGTGTCTGCATCCTAAAAACTGATAGTATATTATTTTTTTAACTGGGAGACATTGCTAAGAATAAAGAATTATTCAAAAAGTCATGGAGTTATTCATGGGGCAGAAGAAAAAAATCCAGGTAGGAGAATCCATTAAACCTCTCAGAAGGTTGAAAGGTAAATGAGGCATAAGGCTTTTTTAGCTTTGATAAACTGAAGCCCTCTTTCAGCAGAAAAGTTAGAATAACATAAAGGCTATGGGTCCTATGTTTCATTCCTCTCATCCTGCTCCTAAATGGTTTTCATCCTTTTGGAATCAGAGGAACACCAACACTATGTCTGTGTACAAACTCATAGAAGACATCTGTTATGCTGTATCTCTTTTATTTGATCACTGGAGAGAGAAATCTAAAAAATCCTGACGTGCCAGGAAATTATATCACACCTTCACTTTTGACATGTTGTTTAAATGTCTTGTAATCCTATGACAATCATGGTTCTCTTTTATGTTTTATCTGTAGAATAATTAAGAATCAAGAGAAGCGTGACACACTTTATGCAGAACATTCTCTTATGTGTACATAAATACAGCTTTGATCATAATCACTGAAGGAAGATAGCTATGAAGCAGAGAACTACAATTTATTTGACATTATTAGTAAAAAAATAAAACCTTCACAGCATCTAACTGCAGGGGCAAACTCTTTCTTTCAGCCAGTGGGTATATATATATATATTTTAAAAAGATGAAAAGGTACGTTCACAAAACGGCTACCACAACCAGTTAAAACATTCCGATTTTCCAGAAGCCAATCAAAGAGCATCCTTAAATGTTCTCTTGTTTTGTCTTTTTTTCCTGGGTAGATGAGGATTCTTACAAACGGAGCTTGTGGACTATGGCTACGCTACAGGGCCAAGGTGTGAAATAATTTGTAATTAATGAAGCTCGATTCTGGCCCTTCACAGTACATAGCCTTTCATTTATTCATTAAAAGAGCAAAGAATGTAAAATAAAACCCCATGAATCCAGGTTGTGCAAGAAGGGAAGAACTAACCAAGGGGCCTGCCTAGGAATTCTACATAATCCGTCTCTGCAGAATACCATAAATTATATCATAGCCAATGTATGAATGCAGAAATGTATTTTTTGTCAGTTCAAACATCCCCCCCAAAGGGGGTCAACTGCAGATAACCTGTCCATAACAACCAATAAGGGCACCTCCTGCTCCCATCACAAATGTGGACACATCCTGTTCCAGAGGGATTATAGAAAAGAGACAGGAATACAAGGGGGAACATCTTATTTGGCCCAAGCAGATAGGGTTTAAAGCATGTTTATGTTATTAATGACAACTCTTTCTGGTCATTTCATAAGGAAATTAGTAAAATAAAATCATCAGTATTAATAGTGTTACTTTATGACAATAAATAAGCAGTTGACTGGTACGTGCAACTACAGTAATATGGGGAAATGAAATCTGGAAAACCAGCCATTCATTTCTAATGTCTAAGCAACCAGGTTAGAACATATAAATTATTCAAAGCAGTGCTTGATATGTATGACCCAACTCTCTAATGACGCTGTGACGGCCGGTAGCATGCACTGGTTTTTCCCTTTTCAGAGTTTAGCCAAGAGAAAATCCTGTAACAATGCAATATGCCGATTGGGATAAATGATTTCATGGCCACATTCTGCTTCCATGTCTCCCTAATGATTTTTCTTTCATATCCAGGGGACGGAACACTGATTAAGCTGGAACTTATTTTATGCCAGGAGAATCCTTAATGTAGAGGCTGGTGAACTCCGTGGGCTGAATCGGGAATTCCAACTGTTTTTTATTTCTATTCATGAACCTTTAGCCAGATTTGAGGAATAACCTCCTTATCAAACGAAGAGCCAACATCATGCAACCAGAGACCAGACCCAGTCCACCATTAACCCTTCCAGAGTTCTGCATATTGGTAAGTGCCTTTGTATCGGTTGTTATGGACAGTTAATTCTGAGAGAGAGAGAGAGAGAGGGAGAGGGAGAGGGAGAGGGAGAGGGAGAGGGAGAGGGAGAGAGAGAGAGAGAGAGAGAGAGAGAGAGAGAGAGAGAGAGAGAGAGAGAGAGAGAGAGAGAGAGAGAGAGAGAGAGAGAGAGAGAGAGAGAAATCACCTTTCACTGCTAGAAGGCCAGAGCACAACAGCATCTCTCTCCCCACCCTGCCTTACGCAGCACTTGTAGGAGAAACCAGGAATGTCCCAAGTGTTAATGCCGAAGATGCTCAAAGCTATTACCCGCTGATGGGAGCCTCCTGCACTGCCAGACCTCCACACTATTGACTGTTCCTTGCATTAGCCAAGTCCCAGCAGCACACAATGGCTCTTTAAATACAATTAGTGCCGTTGCTAATGGAAGGCAGTAGAGTTAAGACCCTTGGCCCAAGGCAGAGGAAGATACAGCTGCTACACAACTGCCTCCAGGGAAATCACTGGCTCAGGTCAAGAGAGGTGGCGGTAGGGGAAGTCTTTCCTCGCATTTGCTGCTGCAGAAACCCTTGGCTACTTATTTCCTTTCCCCTCCTTGCAGCTCTCCAGATTGAAAGATCCTCACTTATCGGTCTGGCTGTTACCTCGGATTATATTACAACAAACCCCATCTATAGTCACTTTATTTTTATTAATTCAGTTAGCCATGATAAAACAGAAATGCAAAGAGAACTTGTAAAAAACCGGAAAGGGAAAGATGAAATACCAACTGAACTTGACTCTGGAGATCGTACAGGGTCCCAGCTTCCAGCTGTATGCCAGTCAGCTTGCCGCCTGAAAGGATACAGTGCGCCTACAACAACATGGAGGCAGAAAACAAGGGATTGCTGGCTTTCTCGATTCTCTTTAGGCGGCATCCTTTCTCTCCAAAGGCAGTAATTGGTTCTGACTAATTACTGTGGTATTGGAAAGGGAACAAGCTGAGGCGGCCAGTGAAACAAGAAAGGCATCCCTATGCCTTGCTGGGTCTTCAGCCTATTGGCCTGGATGAAAATGTCCAGTCAAGTCTCCCCTCGGCAGTACAGCTACCATGCCATCTGCAGGGGGGCTTAGGGGAACCAGTGTGATGGCTTGAGTATTCCTGGCTAATCAGAGCCAGAGGCAGATTCTGCTGAACTCGGTGGCGTGCTGGCTATCTCCTCCTCCTCCTCCTCAGAGTCCTGGAAGAGAACAAGCGTGGTTAGGAATATATGGAAGGCAAATAGGATTAGATGCATGTTTTACTTCTAAATTAGTATGTTTTACTTCTAAATTAGAAGAATCCTATTCGAAAAGGAAAAGCTAGCATTCCCTGCCCTCGTCCCATTTTAATGCTCTCGCATTGTGGTTGGCAAAAAGTGACAGATGGTGACAACTGGGAAGGTGATGTTTGGACCATCATCTCATTGGTCTGATGGTGTGCAGGCAGGTGAAGTAGTGATGTATCCCACACATGATATCAGTCCAGGGAAGTCCAGGCCACTCCACACATCACATTGCAAGAGACTCGCTTTAAAGAGTAAAATGTTCAGAAGTCAATAAACCCCAAGTAAATAAACATTCACTGCTAAATGCAAACTTACTGTATTGTCTTAGATCAACAAAGCAATCAGGATTAATTCTGAGCGCGACAATCTTACAACTTTTAGAAGGATGATTGTATAGATTTTTCTGTAGCAAAAGCCTAAGCATTAAAAAAGAACCTGGATAAAACTAAACAGTGCCCTTTTCCATTTTTTCTAAGTTTACAGCCAACATCAAGCAATATCAAGCACTTAAGACTGATATACCGCTTCATAGTGCTTTTACAGCCCTCTCTAAGCGGTTTACAGAGTCAGCATATTGCCCCCAACAATCTGGGTCTTCATTTTACTGACCTTGGAAGGATGGAAGGCTGAGTCAACCATGAGCCTGGTGAGAATTGAATTGCTGGCAGTCAGCAGAATTAGCCTGCAATACAGCATTCTAACCACTGTGTCACCGCGGCTCAGCACCCACCTCCACCACATTTTAAAACTCACCTCCTTCTTGTCTTCCCCTGAGGAACTTTCATCGCTGGACACAAATTCCTTGCTCTTGAAGCTCTCGCCTAACTGTTTAAGAGGAGTCTTGCTAGCAGATTTTACAGGTGTCGCTACCTTCTTCTCTGTTTTGCCTTTTCCTGGTTTATCTGGCTTTTTCTTTTTGGATTTTTCTCTGTACACGTAAAAACACAGACAGACAGGTTTCTGCAATAGCAGAGTCCTTTTGGTTTAGGGGAGATGGGGTCGGGGGTGGGGGAAAACTCTTGTATAACTGCTCACCTCTTAGAACTGTCCACTTTGCCTCCCTCACTGTACTCCTTCATGGCCTTCTCATAATCCCTCTTGGCCTCTTCTGCTTTGCGCTCCCATTCCTACAAGCCAAACAGCCAGTTCTACACATCTTGTTTAAACTGCATAATCCCCATTCATACATATAGCACATGTTAATGCATATAATATTCCTACTAACTCCTGAGTGCACCCTATCCAGATGTCATGGAAACAGAAAGTTACATTTCAAAACCCCAACTTCTTTAAATCAATAGTGTTGTCCCCTTAGGCTGATTTGCTAAGGTTTTGAAGGTCAGTTTTAGACACAAAAGCCCGTAAGAGATTTAGTACTCCTGTGGGGACGCCTAATGATCAGGATAGGATTACTCTGCCCTAGAAAGTAAAGATATGCAAAATGTTCCAAGGCAAAAGATTCCAATCTTGGAACAGACTATAGTCTGATCTTACCAGAAATGGACTATCACGAATTAAACACTCAAATGTATCTGGGGAGGTAGGCAAAGTGCATTAGGGAGTTGAAGCATTTTGATCTTGAAATGGTTTGTTTACCTCTAGTGAATAGCAGAACAGCGCCAAAGTAGCAGCCCTGTTAAATCCAGCACAGACTCTTGTTGGGGTTCAGGAAGCTATTTCCCCAAATCCCCAGCAATACCAATGTAGATCATTCATTTGTTTGATTTAAATCATGCCTTCCATTCAGGAGTTCAGGAAAGTGGACACAGTACTTCCCTCTCCACTTTCTCCCCAAATCAATGTTGACATAGTTTGGAATGAGAGGGCAACTGACCTAAAGTCATCCAATGAGCTTCTGGTCAGAAAGTAAGACTGGAACTGGGTCTCCCCCACCCTAGCCTAAGAGTTTCAGTATATAAACTCCCCAGATTTGTAGACAGAGGTCTTTGCCTCTCTCACTGGTTGCTAATGGGGATTAAGTTTAGTGTACTCTGTATGCAAGGCATATCCTCTCCCACTATGTTTAAAGTCCCCATCAATTGTACAATTTCAGAAGTGCCCATCGTGCCTCAGAACTCCCTAGTCTTTGGTTCTATTTTTAAAAACTCAAGCATTAAATTTAAGGAATTATGTATCTTTCATCTTTAAGTGGTACCCAAAAGTTCGCATGAAATTTAGTATTCCTGTGGGAATGCCTAATGATAATAGGATTACTGTGCGCTAGGAAGTTAATAATTGGGGATTTATTATAACACACTTTTTCAGAACCACCACCCCCTCCACACACACACACACACACACACACACACACACACACACACACACACACACACACACACACACACACACACACACACACACACACTCATTGTCATCCCCCCAAAATGGGATTCTGAACCTCTTGGCTCACCTCTTTCTTCTCTTTCGACATTCCTTTCCACAGTTCCCCAGCTTTCTTGGACACGTCAGTGACACTCATGCCAGGACATTCTGATCTGATCTTGTCACGATTAGCATTGAGCCAGAGCATATACGCAGATAAAGGCCTCTTTGGGGCATTGGGGTCTTTCCCTTTTTTACCCTAGGAGGGGGTACAAGAGAAGAGAATCAGGAGAAAAGCACAAATACGTAGGAAAGAGAAGCCGCCTCCCCGGTCTCTCCTACAGATATCATAAAAGACGTTTCCCTCCTGAACTGCGTGACTTTTTAGGCTTCGGCTTTCAAATAAATGGAGTAGCCAACTTGTTTCTGATTGTACTCCAGCAGTCCCTCTGCTATGTGAGTTTGTTCATGGTCAAGACTCTCCTTGAGTTCTCTCCACCAATGAATGGAGACAGCCTCCCTACAGCCACGGGAGGGCAAACATTACTGAGACACTGAACATGCTGAGAATGTTCAGGACCTATCATGGATGGTCTCAAGAGAGGCTCCATTGGCAAAATGATTTGTCAGTGAAAGCAGTCCATCGCAAAACATCCATTTAGAAATATCATTTATAAATCAACATAAATAATAATGTTTATATTTATTTATGCTATATAAATAGCATTTGTAAGGAGCCCCAAACTATTTTTAGCAATTTAATTCATGCTCTAGGGCAGGGGTGTCAAAGTGAATCTCTTCGAGGGCCGGATCAGCGTTGTAGTTCTCCTCCGCGGGCTGGCCGTGAGGGGGGGGGGGGGGAGACGGGACAGACGCCTCCTGCAGCACCTTGCCAGCCAAAACGGGGCGTGGGAGAGCCATGCGTGTCCCCCTTTATGCCAGAGGCACCACAGGCCGGTCTTTTGCTATTTCCAGGCCGGCCCCACGGGCCAGATTTAAGCACCCTGTGGGCTGGATCCGGCCTGAGGCCTTGAGTTTAACACCCCTGCTCTAGGGCACGACTGTCAAACTCGATCACGTCACGGGCCGGATCGTGACATATCGCGATGTTTTTTGCCTTTGCGGAGCCAGGGCAGGCATGGCCTCATGTGATGTATCCGGCCCACGGGCCGCCAGTTTGGCAGGCCTGCTCTAGGGGATCCTGCACTGAATAGGCAGTTGCACTAGGTAACTTTGATGGTCACTTCTGATTCTGTAATCCTGAAGTCTTTCTCGGTACACAGAATCCACTTCTTTACGCCTTCTAAAACTTTATGAAACTGAAGCCTCAAGAGAATATATTTCAAAGGTTAATCTTCTCATTAAAAAAAAGTAAGGCCTATACTAAATTCATTTTTACATTAATTCAGATATAATTTGTGAAACTGATTTTGATTTTAGAGTGTTTTCCTTCATTTAGTTAGTCTTGCTGATAGTGTCTATTCTCTGGAGACACAGAGAGCGTTACTCAATTAAGTCATATGTGAAGGTTCTCTAACCACCAAAACCTCCAAATTAAGATGGAGCTACTCTGAACAAGATTGAGTCTCCAGCGATCTCTGAGCAACAGAAGAGAGTACTCAGCAGGATACAAGATTGGTTCTAATTATACCGAATGCAATCATTATCTTGTCGGACAGACACCGTTAAGCATGTTAAGTTGAGCTCAGTTTTCACCTCAGACTGTTTCTTGCGGGGCTTCCGTTCTTTAACAATTTTGGCTTTTTTGGCAGGTTTCTTCTTCTCGTCACTATCCTCTTCATTACTAGAAGAACTAGCAGAGGCATTGCTATCAAACCTGTCTCAAGAAAAAGTCAAGAGGGGTGGGTCAAAAATGATTAGCCAAATAAGTGTGCATGTATACAGGTATATTCACATGTCTGAAAAATTTCCTTCTCCTGATAGAATCTCAGTTCTAATCTACAATTCCTGACACTTCATACCACAGGATCATTATGTCAAAAACAAATCTTACAAAGAATTCTATACAATCAATTTTGAAGAAATCAGGTACTAGGAGTTTTTTTTAAGAGTTTACATTTTTATAAACTATTTCTTACACATACACGTAGTAGCAAACAACACATGGCCCTTTACAGAAATATTTTTTTTATAAAGCACAAACAGGTTTCATTATATGAAAGAAATATAAGGAAAAATACTTTTAGACTTTTCTGCAAGTATTTTTTTCTTTTCAGAAACCCATCAAAAAAAAGCTTCCCAAATAAGTAAGCAAAACCACTCATAAATATTCCACTCTAGGCAGATTCTCTTTCCTGACATCATTTCCTCCAATAAATTATCCAGCAATTTCAAAGAAAGTAGTCAGATTTCTGATGCTCATGATTTCCCTGAAGATGTAACTTTTACTATACCATATGACTCTGTTGTAAATGCAATTTATCTTCCAGAGATTACCTCTACATTGTTACTTCACTGTAAGATTAATTTACAATTACACAGTCAGTTGCCTTAAAATTGCAGTTGGCTAAGGGGATTTATTAAATAAATTTATTAAATAAACTCCAACTTCAGTCTTACCTTATTCCTACAATCCTTAAGAATTATGGTATTCTAAGTCAAACTTAACTCTCCTTTCTCTATATTTTTGTAGTCATTCTTAGCACAGATACCGTATTTTTCAGAGTATAAGATGCACCTTTTTGCCCCCAAAAAGAGAGTGGAAATGTCGGTGTGTCTTATACACCGAATGTAGCCATTTTTGGCCTCCCGAAGCCCCGCCCCTGCATCCCATTTTTGCAAAGAACGGGCTGTCTTTTGCAAAAATGGTGGCATTTTTGCCTTCCCCCACCCCCTAGGAATGCTCTGCAGGCTTCCCAAACCCTCTGCATGTCTCGTTTTTGCAAAAAAACGGCCGAAAAATGGGCCGTTTTCCCCAAAAAAGGGGGTGTTTTTGCCTTCTAATTACCCCATCTAGCATGACTGGAGGAGGAATTCTGGGAGTTGAAGTCCACTAGTCTTAAAGCTGTCAAGTTTGAAGACCCCTGGGTTAGGGGTTAGGGGTGCAAGGGTCTTCAAACTTGGCAAGTTTAAGACTTGTGGACTTCAACTCCCATTCCCGAGCTAGCATGACTGGAAGAGGAATTCTGGGAGTTGAAGTCCACAAGTCTTAAAGCTGTCAAGTTTGAAGTTTGTAAAAAGTGTACATGGTTGTAAAAAGTGTACATGGTTGTAAAAAGTATACATGGTTGTAAAAAGTATTCTGCTATACTGGTATTTTATTAAATAATATATTACTACACCATTTGGTTCAGAATACTTTTTCCCTTGTTTTCCTCCTCTAAAATCTAGGTGCGTCTTATATTCTGAAAAATACGGTACTTCATATTTTTGTCATGGAAGTATTTTAATCTTGAGATTTTCCTGTTTCTGCATTCTTAGGTTATCTCAATCATTTTCTAAGACATAAGCAGGCAATTTAGACTTGCAAATACTTTGAACTTCAATCTTCCAAAGGCCCAGACTTCAGGATTAACATTCAGCGGTTATGAAGGTAATAATTGGAGGGCAACAGGTTGCATATTTTGGTTCTAACGTGGTCATAATAACCTCATATTCACTGCAAGGAAAAGCAGCACCAGCCCTTCTAAAAGTAGTTATTTTGTAAGATTTGTAGCCTGCCTGTTATTCAACAACTCAAAATATAACATGAAAATGTCACTAGGTCAGTGTTTCTCAACCTTGGCAGTTTGAAGATGTGTGGACTTCAACTCCCAGAATTCCCCAGCCAGCGTTGCTGGCTGGGGAATTCTGGGAGTTGAAGTCCACACATCTTCAAATTGCCAAGGTTGAGAAACACTGCACTAGGTAATACTATTATTAAACAATACTAAAGTGTACCACAATTTCATTCATATACCACAGACATTGAACAAGAGCATCTAACTAAATAGGTATCTTTTTTTTTAACTTACTCTTCTGCCACATCTTCCTCCTCCTCTACTGGATTGAATGACTCGTCTGAAAAAAAAGAAAAAAAAAAAAGAAAACTCTTAATTTCTAATCCGAAGAGATTAACAGGCAATGCGAGGCGTTTGCACCTACGTAAAAGAAGAGACGTAAAGATCCCAACTGCAAATGAAAGCAATTTGGAGAAAATCAGGCCAGCCACTGAAAGAAATCTCACCTGTTTCCTCTCCGGAGTCCTCACTGCTGTCGTTTGCATGTTCCTCCCGAATCTTGCCCTCCTCTTTCATCCGCTCCAAGTAGGCATCATGGGAGTCGTCATCAGAACCGTCATATTCATCGTAGGTCACATTCTTCATGCCCTAGTAACACACACAATGGGCTCCATGGATATGAGCGCAAGGGTTTCACTTGCCGTAAAGCAGATAAAAATTCTTCAGTCATGTTGACACCTAAAGCATGCAGAGATTCTACACCTGTAGCTGCCCACCCACCCCACCCCCATGCTCCTAGGCACACAAACTGCAGGGAGAAAGTTTCTGGTACCACAAATTCCGCAGATGCCTCAACAACCAATTACATGCCGCTTCCCAGAATCTGCTAAAAAAAAATCCTCTCCCCTCCCCAGGGAAAGGGAGGAATCATGCTGGTGACTTTAACAATGGATTAGGTAGAAGCCACTCCTGGAGCAAAGCAGGCTACTGCCCCACCCCTGTGGTTCATGCAAGGTTATACTATGGTGATTAGAAATGTTCACCACAGCCATGCAGAGGAGACCTGAACCAAGAGGAGGAAGAGGAGGGGATAATCGCACAGACCTTTTTCTTCTACAAGGAGAGAACAGAAATTGAGAAGGAAGAAAGCTCTGGAGAGAAAGAGAAACCCCCATCCCACCCCAAGCAGATCAGGAACAGGACTAGACAGCAATTGCCTTTCCTTGTTCTCTCTAGCCCACCTCCTGAAACAAGTACCTCCTTAAGTCCCCGATTCTTGATGTTCAATTTCTTCGCATTCACAAAGTCAAAGAGTTTGCCATATTCTTCTCTGCGGGGAATATAAATCACAGGTATGTATGTAAGGATCTAGCACAGGACCAATGTTCACCTGCTTATGGCAGAAACCGATCAAACAGGAGCAGTACTATTAAAGTTTGTTGTAAAAATCAAAACCAGAAGCACACACAGATGATTGATTCAGCTGGATTCATAAACTTCTTTTTAAACATAATATATATATATTTACAATACCATTAGCAGAGTTCTTCTTCAATGTAGCAAAAGTTAAAAGTAAAACACAAGCAGCTTCTAGTTCAGAGAGCACAGAGAGCAGAGTGGAGACACACCCAGCCTTAAGCTTAAGTTCCAGTTTTCATTCTCTGCACAGACTCAGAAGTGGTTAGCTCCTATTGGCTGACTCAGTTGCTATGCCTATTCATTGGCTAACCTTGTTAACATGACTCTCCCAGTCATGAATATTCTAACAAGTACAATTTTTTGTTGCTACTGCAGGGAACTGAGGGCAGGGAGAGAAGGGTGGTAGTGGTGGTGGAAGAGAAGGAGGAGGAGGAAAAGGATCAAGGAAGATGGAAGATCAAATGAAAAAAAAACATTTGAAATCATGGGTCACAGTAGCAGACAAGCAATACAAACAGAATTTTTGAATCACAAAGGTTTTCTGCTAGCATCCTCCGAAATGGGAGACAGCCCATACATTACAAAGCAGCAACTGAGATGGGTGGCATCCCTCAACAGCTCTGCTGGAATTTGCATTCACTCACCTCTCTATGCTGCTGAAAGTATACTGTGTCCCTTGCTTGGTTTCTATCTCAAAGTCAAAGGAACGTGTTGTTGTGGTCCCACGAGCAAAGTTGACAAAAGCAATCTCATCAAAGCGGATGTGAACAGGTGGCTTGTGCACATAGATGAAGCCACGTTCCAAAGGATACAAGAGGCCCGAACTAGCCTTGTAGGAACACGTGATGCACTGGGCTCCAGAATGTCTAGCAAAGGAAAAGAACCATCGATATAAATTTCATTGAGTCAGATGAAGGCATTTATTAAAAAATACCGAGACAGCTTATCAAACTGGGGGAGCGCAAACATCCTTAGTTTATCACCATTTGGCTTAACCTTAATACCGTATTTCTTGGAGTATAAGACGCACCAGAGTATAAGACGCACCTTAGTTTTGGGGGAGGAAAATAGCGGAAAAAATCTTCCTACCAGGTATTCATTTGACTAGCATCCTTAGTCTGTTCAGCTTCAGCACATTATTTTATCTCCTGGTTAGGGCTGAAAAAAACCTTTTTCAGAGGGAACAGCAATGAAAACAAGCCTGCAAAGACTTAGGGCTGGAAAAACGCTTCGAAAAAGCTACATTCTGAGTATAAGAGGCACTCAAATTTTCAGCCTCTTTTACGGGAGAAAAAGGTGCGTCGTATACTCCAAAAATACGGTAATTAAGAGGAAAAAGTACACAGTACAGGTAGTCCTCCAGTTACAACAGTTCATGTAGTGACCGTTCAAAGTTACACCGGCACTGAAAAAAGTGACTTATGACCCCTTTTCACACTTACGAGGATTGCAGCATCTCCTTGGTCACGTGATCAAAATTCAGATGCTTGGCAACCGAGTCGTATTTATGACGGTTGCGGTGTCCCAGGGACACGTGATCCCCTTTCGTAACCTTCCGACAAGCAGTCAATGGGGAAACCAGATTCACTCAACAACCGTGTTACTATCTTAACAACTGGGATGATTTGCTTAATAACTGTAGCAAGAAGTGTAAAATGGGGCAAAATCCACTTAACAAACGCTTTGCTTAGCAACTGAAATTTTGTGCTCAGTCGTAAGTCGAGGACTACCTGTAGAAGAGACTCAATGTAGTTATTACTGTGTTATTCATTACACCTATCACTCAGATCTTAATGCCTTCTTTGCCACTCGCCTTCTGGACACTGAAAGCTGATTACCCACAATTCATCTGTTCACACAATCTGCATTCCTTACCCCTGAAAGTTGCCTGGTACAGTTATCTTGCGGTTCACAAGGGCTTTCATAACGCGACTGACCATCTCATACAGAGAGCCAGACATATTTTTGGTGAGCCGTCCTTCAAAGCGCTTCTCGACTTCATCCCTTTAAGTAGAGACAATACAAATCAAGACAAAAGACAGACTCCCTGTGCAATATTAGGACACTGAGACATCAGGTGAGCCTGGGAGTTGAGAGCAATAACAGAGAACAGATGGGAGACATGAATCCGTTCTAAAACAGTTGACTATGCTGCTACCACATAAATGACATTATTTTATATATAAATGGTCCATTTTTCACAATTATCTTACACATGTGTACATCCCTTATGAACAAATGCAAGACCAAATACAAAGACTTTCAGATTGCTTAACTATGGTTTAAACAATCTGTGAATCCAGCTATTGCGACTTACTTAACAAACCTAGGCCAAAGCAACCATGGCTTCCTGAGATGTATGAATCTTGACCATATAAGGGTACTTACTCATTCATGTTGAGGGTCAAGGAGATATCCTCATCCTTTGAGAACAGTAGAATAAGAAAGTGATAACGAGTTTGGCCTTGCTTTATAGGAGGGTCTAAGCTGATCTGGAACAAACAGAGACAGTGGTAATTTTATATATATACCGTGTTTCCCCGAAAATAAGACATGTCCTGAAAATAAGTCCCGTAGGGCTTTTCAGGACATGCGTTGAAATAAGCCCCGCCCCAAAAATAAGCCCCTCCCCAAATACTTTCCAGGGAAAGAGGGGGGGCATGTCGGGAGGCGCTCTTTCTCCGGCGGGCACTCTTTTGGCCGGGAGAGCGAAAGCAAGTGAGAGGTAGGTGTGCACACACCCCGCGGGACTAGCTCGGCTCATCTGGGCTCTGCCTACATCAGTTTGAAACGCACTCCTGCCTGCGAAGAACAGGAGGCAAGCATCAATTCCTTCATGACAGGCAGGAATGCATTTCAAAATGCTGCCGAAGGCAGCCCTGAGCAGCCGAGCCAGTCCAGCAAGTGAGGGAGGCGGCGGCAGGCGGCATTTCAAACTGACGTAGGCAGAGCCCAGATGAGCGCAGGGCTTGAGAAGCAAACTTCCTTGTCGCCGTCCCTTTCGGCTCCGCCTCTTGCCGCCACCTCCCTCATTTGCTGGACTGGCTCGGCTGCTCTGGGCTGCCTTTGGCAGCGTTTTGAAACGCACTCCTGCCTGCGAAGAACAGGAGGCAAGCATCGATCCCTTCATCGCAGGCAGGAGCGCGTTTCAAAACGCTGCCAAAGGCAGCCCAGAGCAGCCGAGCCAGTCCAGCAAGTGAGGGAGGCGGCAAGAGGCGGAGCCGAAAGGGACGGCGACAAGGAAGTTTGCTTCTCAAGCCCTGCACTCATCTGGGCTCTGCTGTTAAACTGTTAAAACTAGGAGAAAGAGGCTATTTCTGGATTCTTCCTTTCATCAGAAAGGGATACAAAGGATGAATAAGTTTACTTTTGGGTTTAAGTTAGATATGTAGAATTTAAGCAGCTAGTTTCGCTCACAAAACACCAAAGGTTTCTGAATGAAACCTATTCTGAGAAGCAATCACAGCAATTACTTCTCGTAAGAAATATTTTGACAAATGATCCCAAAATTCCTCACCACGAAAAACATCTGGCGCTGATCTTTATGGGGAAGCAAGAAAAGCCGCAGAACAGTAGTATATGGGATTTTGTAATCAAATGTTTTGCCATGGAGGTGCAGGAAGGTAGGATAGATACGGATATCATAGCGTCCACGAGGAGTCAAGCACTGCAGTTCTCGGAAGATACAGATAGCATCTCCAGTAGCCTGGATGACATCTGCCTTTGATAACACATTCTGGGCAAATGCCTGCAACAGCAAGGAGAGTTTCATGAACAAGTGTTTCTTCCCCCACTCTGCCACCTCAACTTCAAGTTCAACCTACCTCCACGGGATCCACGCCGTCCTCCTGAGTGGGTGGCACATAGAAGCGGACCTCCATTAGGGACACCTCAGCATCGTCATTCTGATGGAACTCCAGAGTCACCTCATTCTTGCCAGTGGTGCACTGAGAGACGTTACTGAGCGGGAGTTCAAACACTGGTTGCTCCCCAATATCAAAAGAGAGAAGTTGCCCTTGCCAAAAAAAAAAAAGTGTTTACCCCCACCGAAGTACATTACCTTCTTTCTCACAGCCTGCTAAGCCATAATGTGCTAACTCAAAATGCTTGATGGTCTGCATACTAAGGTTTATATAGAAGAGGTAGGCAACCTTTTGACTACTGGGAACCATATTTAACATGGAACGGCAAGGCTACACCATGCAGGAAAATAATATGAAGTGTATAGGACATTATCTGGACTGAAATACTAAGTGTTCTCCTACAGCAGGGGTATCAAACTCAAGGACCATGGGCCAGATTCGGCCTGCGGGGTGCGTAGATCTGGCCGGCGGGACTGTCCTGGAAACAGCGAAGGAAGGGCAGCGCCTGCCCCCCTGAGCTCCATTTTTGGCTGCGACGGCCTCCTGCAACCCTCTGCCAGCGAAAACGGACCGCAGGAGGGCTGCGCATTTTTGCTGGCAGAGCGCTCGGGCCGCCACAGGCACTCCCAACACAAGTGACGTCGAGCTGGCCACGCCCACCCGGCCCACCTAGATCAAACACAGCTCTGACGTGGGCCTCAATGAAATCAAGTTTGACACCCCTGTCCTACAGTTTTGTTGGAGGGAGAAAGGGGGAATGGTAATTTTGCTTTTTAAAAGCCTATTTTACAGCATAACTTTCCTCAAAAACCATGTCTCCAGTAGTTAGCATCAAGGAAGAGCCGAGGTGGTGCAGTGGTTAAATGCAGCACTGCAGGCTGCTAGTTCAGCAGTTCAGCTGTTGAAATCTCACCAGCTCAAGGTTGACTCAACCTTCCATCCTTCTGAGGTGGGTAAAATGAGGACCCAGATTGTTGGGGACAATATGCTGAACTCTGTAAACCGCTTAGAGAGGGCTGTAAAGCACTATGAAGCGGTATATAAGTCTAAGTGCTATTGCTATTGCTATCATAAGTTTGGGGCAGTTGTTGCAAAAAAAAAAAGACTGAAAATCAATGGTCCTGGTCTTCAGGTTTTAGCATAATACAGTATGAAAACTTAGCCAATTGTTGCTTGTTTAATAAGTGATGATTACAATAGATGTTACTTACTCCCATATGTCAGTTCAACTACCGTACTACCTCACAGCCAACAATCAATCCCTCCCCCAGATAACTACAACAAACCCATCTATCATTTTCAATTAGCTATGTCTCCTTGAATTGTTTCCAACTACCAATTTCCATGGAGGTATAGTGTAAAACTCACCTCCAAATTTGACTGTCCCCCAGTTCCAGCCCTTTACACATAGATCTTTCTCAGCAAGATCTAAATGAAAGTGTGTTTTGAAGAAATCTGAAAGTTTGTCGAACTCCTAAGAATAAAAACAGTCAATTTACACACCAGCAAGCTAAAGATATGTACAACACTAATTTGAAGCTAGTCCCTTTGTTTACACTACAGAAATTTACATTAAACCCCAGATACGAAATCATACTTAACAGTACAAGCCCTAAATTATAATATTAAGAAACGTTATGTGGATGTTGAGCCATTTAAAAAAAGAATTTAAAAATCTGTGTATTTTATCACTAACGCTTCCTACAACAAATGCAAAGATATTTTTAAAAACCCAACAAAAACAAAATTACACTTGCTTTGATTTAAACTGGGCTATTGGCAATTTGCATGGATATAACTATGAAATTTCCCTGGCTTGATAGAAAAGTGGTTTGCCATTCATTCTTTCTGTCTGGGTTTTTAAAAACATCTTTTCATTGAATGAATCCAAAAGACAAATAAATGAATAGTTTTAGAATTTCTAGGTTGTCTCCCACATCCAATTACAAAATGGGGCCAACTCTATTTAGCTAGTCAAGGTTAGCTAGGTGCTGTCACCAGCTGATGCAAGTATCTCCAGTTACAGTTAAATAGGAAACAAGCATTGCTGCTACAAGTGCCATTCATATTACAAACAGTATTATAAGATCCAAGGTTAAAAAACACACTGATGTAATCAGATTAGATATCCAACTGCAAAATCTCTTGCTGCAGTGAACACTGCAGTAGTTTTTAAAATAACGTACCTTCAGCTGCCTATCTGATTAAAGCTTTGCATTCTTCTCTAATGCTCAAAAACGAACCTGCATTAAAAGAGTCTTACCGTCTCTCTGAACCCATCATACTTGTAGACGTGGCCACTTTTGGTAAGCAGCTTGAGGCCGTGGCCCAATGCTACTCGCCTCCAGATACCCTCTGCCAATTCTGAGGCCTGGATGTTGTCAACTTTCCCAGTTTTGCTGTTCTTAAAAATCACACCTTGACGGTTTAGCCGCAGACGGCCATCATTCTAGTGCAGAATAGAAAATGTCAGTAAGAAAACAATAGTGAATAGCAGCTGAAAGCAAAGGATGATACCTAACCTTTTACACAAAGGAAAACCAAATATCTATTTAAAGGAGGAATAGACTATTTTCTCATCTAAATTAAAAAATAAAACTTATGCCCTAAGTAACTTCATTCTTTCAAGAGCCTCTAAGATCCTCTTTAAAATTTAGAATCATTGGCAGCAAGCATATATCCACATAGATAAGCAATTGAAGGAATATGGACACATAATGCAAAAACCTAATTCTCAGAAGTTCATATTGCTGAGAAAGGTGAAAAGAGAGGGAAGAGGACAACCAACAGCAAGGTGGATGGATTCAATTACAATGGTGATGAGTGCACCACTGAAAGACCTGAACTCAATTAATTCAATACCACATAATTTATCAATCAATCAAGTTATAGAAATTCCTTCTAACACTGTGCCCAAATAATGAAGATGCATCAGACTACATTTTTTTATATACAGGTATTCCTTGACTTAGAACCGTTCATTTAGTGACCATTTGAAATGAAAAAAGTGACTTATGACTATTTTTCACAAGACCGTTGCAACTTGCAACATTCCCCATGGTCACATGATCAAACTTCAGACACTTGGCAACTGGCTCATAGTTATGATGGTTGCAATGTCCTGGGGTCATGTGATCACCTTCTGATAAGCAAAATCAATGGGGAAGCCAGATTCACTTAACAACCATGTTACTAACTTAAAACTGCAATGATTCACTTAACAACCATGGCAAGAAAGGTCATAAAATGAGACAAAATTAATTTACAACTATCTCACTTAGCAACAGAAATTTGGGGTTCAAATGTGGTCATAGATCAAGACTATCTGTATGCTATATCCCACCTAGATTGGCCATGAAGAATTCAACACATTGACACCTAGGCTACAGACAGTGGCTTTCTTGTCAGTTAAAATATGTAAATAGCTTTGCAGAACAAAATTAATGTTCTTCCAGACCTAATACAGTGTACCATTGTTCAAAAAAGGAATGTAGCAATAAAACATGGCAATTGTTCTTGTTTGGTATCGGGGCACCTTCCTTATGTCTATACTACTACTACTTGAAGATTATTTTTTTCAAGTTATTATACACATCAACAGTATGTTTATTCAATTGGAACTATCTTCCATGTATCATACAATTTAAAGTTGTAACTATAAAGCCATGTAGGTAGCCTTCCTTTCATGTACATGAAAAAGTAAGTGTTTTTAAACAAATGATTCAGTGAAATGGAGAACATATTATCAGTGATGGCGAACCTATGGCACTCGTGCCGGAAGTGGCACACAGAGCCATCTCTCTGGGCATGCCAGCCTTTGCCTGTTGCTTTTCCAGATTCCGGTGTGCACATGGCCACCGGCAAGCTGGTCTTTGCAAGCGGGGGAGTGCAAGAAACTGGAACACCAGTTCCCTGGCGGCATGTGCACACCAGGAAGCTGAGCTTCTGGTTTCTGGCACGCGCATTTGCGCCAGGAGCTGGTCTTCGCGTGCACATGCGCACCAGAAACTGGAAGACCTGGTGATCGGCACGCATACGCACGCCGGAAACTGGAAGCTCAGCTTCCCGGCGTGCACATCCGCGCCGGGGAACTGCTCTTCCAGTTTCTGGTGCTCCCCTGCACATGTGTGCGCGCTTCTGTTTTGGCACTTGGTGCCGAAAAGGTTTGCCAACACTGACATATATTATCAATGACAAGTATCACAAATTTATTAGAACTAAAAAAGCAACATTAACATACTCAGGAAAACTATTCCTAGAAATCAAGCTAATACCAAAACAGTAGCACTGTGACACAGAATACAGGCAGTCCTCAACTTATGACCACAATTGAGCCCAAAATGTCTGTTGCTAAGTGAGACATTGAAGTGAGTTTTGCTCCATTTTACAACCTTTCTTGCCACAGTTAAGTGAATCACTGCGTTTGTTAATTTAGTAACATGGTTGGTAAGTGAAACTGGCTTCCCCATTAACTTTCGTTGTCAGAAGATCGCAAAAGGTGAGCACATGACCCGGGGAAACTGCAACCGTCATAAATATGAGTCAAGTCAAGATGCCAAGCATCTGAATTTTGATTATGTGACCATCAGGATGCTGCAACTTTCACTTAACTAACTTAATGTTACATTCACTTAGTAACTTAATGTTACTAACTTAAAACTGCAGTGATTCACTTAACAACTGTGGCAAGAAAGGACATAAAATGGGACAAAATTCCCATTGTATGTGTGAAAAATGATCAGAAGTCACTTTTTTCAGTGCTGTTGTATCTTCAAATGGTCTCTAAATGAACCGTTGTAAGTCGAGGACTACCTGTACTATAACACAAATCATTCAGGTTTTTTTTAGAAGATTGGGCTATTTATTCTCAAATTAAATTTAAGCTAAATTAAACTGGTTTCCTGCATGCACTGCATTTTTACAGTGATAGTATCCAGATATACTATTACTCTACCCAGCAAGACACTAAATGACACTAGCTACATTAAATAATTAAAAAGACATTAAGATAAATGTGATTACCATCAGCAATTTCCAGATAAATTTTTAGTAATTAAGCTACTGTAGCATCATGGATTTCACAATGCCTAAATCAGAATTCTTGAGAGGCAAGGTCTGTTCTCTTACATAAAATGGTATGTTATCTACAAACCTAATCTTTATCCAGACATATAAATGTGTCTCGTTTAACCCAGTTTCCATGCCCCAACTCCAAATCATCAAAATCTATCTATTCAGAAATGTCTACCAAATCACTCACCATAGATCCCTTCACTTCTTGGTATATTTCATTGAACTCCAATGTATCTGCCATGTTGACAGCTCCCTGCCCACTATGGCAGGGGCTGGTCTGAGATCCCTAAAGTATCCTGTTTGGAAGGTGTTTTGCCAGGAATCCCACAGGACATCAAGCAGAAGCCTTAGTGACTGGCATAATTCTACCCCGAGAGAAGCAAAGGAAGCCCCGAGAAACCAAGAACACCGGATCTCTTTTTTTTTCAGAAATCTGGAAAGTAGATAGACACACACAAGCGTTTATTTTCAAAATAAAAACAAGTTTGCCTCTACCGTCGCAAACCGGGCAAACACTCTCTTGGTGTCGAACCGGCTCTTAATAAGAGCATCCCAGTGGTGTTTCAAAAAAAAGTAAACGTGGGATCTTTTACTAAAGTTGTCCCAGTGGCAGCCCAAATTTACCGGCCTTCCGAGGCAATCCTTACCGCCCCTGGCCAGTTCAGAAGGGGGCCAGGAAAACTTTATATGGAGCTACATGCAGCTCTTTTGCCCCACTTGGGAATGGCAGCCCACCCACCCTCCGCCCCATAACAAGAGTGGACGGGCGCCAGTTAGGAGGGCGGATGTCAGAGATCGCTGCTCTACACAGCCAGCGAGCGCAAAGACAAAGGCCGCCTCCATCACCACAACGGTGCCCATCGGTTTCATGCCCACTCGTGTTACAGCCTCCGCGATTGCCGGCCCAAAGCCCCGCATCGCTCACCTTCCTCTCGCCCAGTTTCCCGCCTGCGCAACACGAGACCCAAGCAACCCCTTCAGTTACCACCGGAAACCAACCTCACTTCCGCCTTCCGAAGCTACAGACCGACCGTCGCTCCGGCGAGGCTTCGAGCGGGCGTTCCTTCCTGCAGTGCTAAACTTCCGATCGAAAAGGACGGCTGTTGTACGCCACGTTTCTCTATGAAGGCAGAAAGATGCCACTCTAGCCCTTCACGTCTCTATGGCCAAAGCCTCCGGAGCGCGGTCGGGTTTTGATTTAAAAGCGACCAAAACAGGGGTGGCATTTCGGGGGGAACGTTAACCCTTTGCTTTCCGACGATCTGAGGGGCTGGTGGTTGAGAAGCGTCGCGATTTTCTATAGGCACCGAGGAAAGGGTACCTTGCCTTTCTCCTCTAACTTTATGGCTAGGACCGCAGTCTCCAGTCCTAGACTCAAAAACCATTCTTAAATGAAAGCATTTTCCAGCTTTCTCTGGCTTGGAAAGTTGGATAGGTGATTTGCCTGGAGGCTGTGGGCTACTGAAACAAAATTTTGCCTAAAGAAAGTTAAGAGGCAAATAACTAATATTGCAAAAATGAATGTGTAAGCCATCAAGCCCTTTCAGGGCAAGCACAGGAGGTAGAAAAGGAATAAGAAATGGCTGAAGAAATTAAAAAGTTTAAGAAAATAAAGCAGAGAATAGGATAGAGTAGAATAGAATAGAATAGAATTTTATTGTCATTTTAAATGTCTACTGTTAATCTCATCGTTCCCATCATCCATCTTGTCCCACAAATGACTGTATGACTGTAACTTTGTTGCTTGTATCCTTTCGATTTATATTGACTGGTTCCTAATATGAATTAATTGCTTATTTGTACCTGGACTATCATTAAGTGTTGTACCTTATGATTCTTGATGAACCTATCTTTTCTTTTATGTACACTGAGAGCATATGCACCAAGACAAATTCCTTGTGTGTCCAATCACACTTTGCCAATAAAATTCTATTCTATTCTATTCTATTCTATTCTATTCTATTCTATTCTATTCTATTCTATTCTATTCTATTCTGCATATATTAAAATAAAATTTTGTTGCATTCAGCTCTCAAAAGATAACCATTGAGTTATGCACATACCCACACATATATGGCACAGAGAAACATCACAGTCTAGTTCGAATATACATATACATAGCGGGGGGAAACAATCTTCATTGTCATCCTGAATAAACCCACCACTGCCATATCATCCTCATACTCCACAATATGATTTGTAGCAGACTTGGGACAGCAGTCGTGGGTCATCAAGGTGAACAGTAGCGGACTCAAGACACAGCCCTCTGGGGAATCCGTATTCAAAGAGATGGAGTTGGAGAGTTTTCTTCCAACTCGCACAATCTGGGGCCTATCAATAAGGAAATCAAGTATCCAGTTACATAAAGAAGTATTAAAACAAATAGTTTGTTCACCAAATGCTGAGGAATGATTGTGTTAAAAGCCAAACTAAAATCAACAAACAGCATTCGCACATGAGTAGAATACAGGTAGATATAGTTTGCATCAACATCTTTTGCTGTAGTTCTTCATTACAAATCAGCATGCTGACATCACACCCATACATCACTACTCGCTACAATGCTTGTTTTGTCTTTCAATGTCTTGTTTCTCATTTTCAGTATTTTACTAACTTCATCCATCTATAACTTGTCAATTTTCCACTTCTTCTTGCCCCCCTTTCCCTTACCTTTATATATTTTTCTGTCAGTTCTGATTTAGTCTCTCTGTATGGCTACACTACTTTAAGATATTTCTTTAGCGGTGGGTTGCTCCCGGTTCGGCCCAGTTCTAAGAACTGGTAGCGCCAGTGGTGGGAGGCTCTGCCCACTTGCCCAGGATGCTTCTATACATACAAAGAAGCATCGCGCACACGCCCAAGTGCACGCATGAACTGGTAATAAAGGGTTTTAGAACCCACTACTGTATTTCTTACATACTGGTTGTTCACTTTCTCATTCAGTTCATATTCATTCATCACCTATTCCTTCATTTATTCTTGACCCACTCTTCATAAGTACCCCATTCTACTGCATTCAATTTTTCTTTTTTTTCCTGATGTGCCAGATTCATTTTTATAAACAAAGTGGGCAGAGACACATTTTTACTTTTTTAAGAAGCAATTCTTCACAATAGACCATATACAATCCATTACTTTTTACCAAGATTTGCACATCTTAGAATCTTTACATTCAGTTTTCCAATTTTAGAAAACATTCAACCAAAGTACTCAAATTCAAGCATTTGTTCAAGTCTTTGCCATTTATGTAACACTTGCAATCAGTCACAGATTTTCTTGTTAAATACAAATAGTAAATGTGAGATATGTATATGTACACGTACATATACATGTATATATTCTAGTAATTGATCTGTCAGTTTTCAGATTCAAACTCCTGGTTGCATCAGACGGTCTATTTAAGGTTGGCTACTACCATACAGTGTCAGCCAACAATAGGAAATTGCCTGCATACAAAGGTACATTACAGTACAATGTATATCTCCAACCAACACACTTTTAACATTGTTACAGTATATATTTATCCATCAGTACATTAAACAGGCTAAGACTCTAGGAGACATCACACATTCTTGTCTTATTCCCCCTTCAGAATAGATCCATTCACTGAAGTATTCCATTTATTCTCATGCATTATATATTTCCAACATACGCTGCTCTTATCACATTCAGCTAAACTTCAACTCCATTTTGGAAAAACATTCTATAAGTCAAGTCTTTATTATACTTTTTCTCTAAAGCAACAATCATTCATCATACCTATCACTATTAATACTATCTTTGCTTTCGTTTGCTACAGCCATCTTACATGCATTTGTAGGTCTTTGTATTTGGTGACTTCCTACATTTTTTGTGTGTTCTAGTTCGCTTTCTTTACCTACTGCAACATCCATTATCCAGACTTTTTTGTCTTTTTTATCAACAGTTGTTAAGTCTTGGGTCTTAATGTGGCAGATGCTTGTCTGTTTGTTGTCCAGGGCAATAACCATATTGAATTCTACGGTATAGTGCAAAATCAGGTTTTCAATTTCAATTATACAGAATGTAAAGGATGTATGTTGTGTTTTTATTTTTATAGTTATAATGTACACTGAAGACGGCATTTAATTTCGTTTTACCATATGCAATGACAATAAAGTAAACTAACTAACTAACTAACTAACTAACTAACTAACTAACTAACTAACTAACTAACTAACTAGCTAACTCTTTGAATTATAATGTCCCAGTGCACTTTAGCTTCTACATTTCCTATTGTTTGTCTATTTTGTGGCCCCACCAGTTCTTGCTTGCAGGCAAATGGTATTTCTGCAGATATTGTTTTCTGTTGCTGTCTTTTCAGTTCTGACTTTGTATGCATTTATTCTTAAGGCTTAGTCTCATGCAGCTAGAAGAGCTCCTCTGTCTCTTTCTTCAGCTTATCTGCTCTTTGCCATTGTGAGGTCTTGCTGTTATCTGCTATGCTTGTTATTTTTTTACTATATTGAAAATATATTAAAATATAATATATTTTATTACATTATATATTATTGTCATATATACTGTCCCACCGACATATTTTTAGATTTAGATTTATTATTAGAGTTTTTAGATTTTAGATTTATTATTAGAGTTGGAAGGGACCTTGTAGGTCATCTAGTCCAACCCCCTGCTCAAGCAGGAGTTCCTACACCATTTGAGACAGATGGCAGTCCAGTCTCTCCTTGAAGGTCGCAAGTGTTGGGGCTCTCACAACCTCCGCTGGCAAGATGTTCCACTGGTTGATCGCTCTCACCGTCAGAAAGTTTCTCCTCACTTCCAGGTTGAATCTCTCCTTGGTCAGCTTCCATCCGTTATTCCTTGTTTGGCTTTCTGGTGCCATAGAGAACAGCCTGACCCCCTCCTCTCTGTGGCATCCCCTCAAGTATTGGAACACTGCTATCATATCACCCCGGTCCTTCTCTTCGCTAGACTGGCCAAGCTCAGTTCCTGCAACCGCTCTTCGTATGTTTTATTTTCCAGACCCTTTATCATCCTGGTTGCTCTCTTCTGCACTTTCTCTAGGGTTCCAATGTCTTTTTTGTAGTGTGGTGACCAAAACTGGATGCAGTACTCTAGGTGTGGTCTGACCAAGGCTTTATAGAGTGGTACTAGTACCTCTCTGGTCCTTGATTGTATCCCTCTATTTATGCAGCTCAGGACTGCGTTGGCCTTTTTGGCTGCTGCTGCACACTGCTGGCTCATATTTAGTTGGCTGTCTACCAGGACTCCGAGATCCCTCTCACAATCGCTGCTATTGAGTGTGGTTTTGCCCAGTTTGTATGTGTATTTTTGATTCTTCTTACCTAGGTGCAGAATTTTACTTTTCTCTGTGTTAAATTTCATTTTATTGGTTTGGGCCCAGTGTTCGAGTCTGTTGAGGTCCCTCTGGATTTTGAGTCTGTCCTCTGGGGTGTTTGCTACTCCCGCCAGCTTGGTGTCATCTACAAATTTGGTTAGTTCTCCTGCTATTCCCTCATCTAGGTCATTTATGAAGATATTGAAGAGTACTGGGCCTAGGACGGAACCTTGTGGTACCCCACTGCTTACTTCTCTCCATGTGGACTTAGAGCCATTGAGGACTACTCGCTGGGTACGGTTGATCAGCCAATTGTTAATCCAATTACATATATACTTACATATATATCCAATTACATATATAATTACATATATACATATATTAATCCAGTATACATATATACTGTCACATTGACAGTACTGAATAAAAGGCATTTATTACTTTCTTTTTATCCATTTTTTTTCTTGGACAGTAACATATTTCACCCCAAATTATTTCACTATTTTTATTGTTAATTCTACAGTATTGACTTTAATACAAATGCCCTGTTATTCATCATTTTCAAAACAGTTTTAAAATTTCCATCAACATCACTTTATAATGTCTCTGCCTCTTTGAATTTAAATTTTCTCTTGCTCTCTGGCTGCCACCACACAAAAACTAGTAGTGTTTTTAACAAAAAGAATTTCATGTAAGGTCTAAAAGAAATTGATCTCAAAGGCACCTTTCAAGAATTTATATTGGAGATCAGAATATGTTCAGCATAATTAGAAGACAATGTCTGGATCCATTAGTTTTTAAAAATCAATGGTTTATTGATCTTATTGATGGTCTGAAAAGAGCAATTACTTAAGCAGATCTATTTATTTATTCATTTATTTAATGTATACCCACATTAAATATTTGAGGTTTGAGGTTCTACCAGGTTACATCCACAGCCATTCATTCTTGGTAGGATGGTTCCTCCCTACCAAAATCCCCACGGTTTCCAGGCACAGAGACAAAACTTCAACAGCCTCACCTAGCCTCACTTAGAGGTCAAAAGATATAATTGGATACCATCAACATACTATGATACCAAATCACAAATCAGTAAATAGCTTTACCCAGTGATCTCATGTAGATGTTGAATAGGACAGGAGAGTGCCAAGTCCTATGGTCTCCCTCAAAGGAAGGCCTTAGGGAGCAACGTCTCCATTGTAAGAAAGGGAAGAAGAGAACTACATAAAACAGTGCCCCCGCCAAGTTTATACAGATTTACTGAACTTCCTGGCAGTGTTCAGAAGTCAAGCTCATCCCAAAGATTCTTGCCTTCCCTGATGGGTCTTCCACTCTTTACCGAGGGTCCATCTCATACAACAATATGGTTTCTTTTGTTTTGCCTTATTGTATTATTTTAAGCTTGATGCTTACAATATTGTGTGCTTTATGATTGGACAATGTACCAAACCCACTGTGGTTTATTTAATAACCCAAGGTCAACTAAATCATGAATTGGGCCTAACCCATGGAGTCAGACGTGGGTTCCTCCCGGTTTCCACCGGTTCTATAGAACCGATAGTAAACCGGTGGTGACATCACAGAGCTGGTTCTGTCAGTGCCAGTCCATGGACGCCGCCACCATTTTTTGGTTGTTGTTTTTTTTTTTTTGCTTTTTTTGCTGGTTTTTGCTTCTGCACATGTGCAGAAGCTGAGTTTTCCGCACTGCGCATGCGCTGCCATCTTGTTTTTGGCCCTTTTTTTGGCTACTTTTTGCTGGTTTTTGCTTCTGCGCATGCATAGAAACCAAGTTTTTGACCCTGCGCATGCGCGTATGTGCGGCCATGCATCACGCAATGCACGTGTAGCCACATGGCACGGGAGGAAGTGAACCGGCGGTGGGGTAAGTTAGAACCCACCCCTGCATGGAGTTCAGAAACTCTGCTTTCCTCCCATCTCCATAAGGAAGCCTGAAAAAAAGTGGGGCTTCATATTGAATTGGCAAGTGGATCTCTGCTGGTACCAAGTCCAATTTTTTCAAACATGCATAGCCCTTTTATGCAGGGCTTCTTCAAAATACAGTTCCATATAAAGTCATTTTGGAGGTCTTTATTTTTTCCCCAGACTCAATCTTTGTCTGAACTTGCAACAACAAAAAAATGCATTGTTTGTTTTCTTTCCACACGTACTCTCTCTTATTTGTCCCTGGGGCAGAAATTCTCAAGCTGACAAAAGAGATCTGGAGCATAAATGTTTTACCAGCTTAAAGTAACTTTCCAGAGGGGAGATTCACTGCAGTTACTCTCCATGGAATTGCTCTCAACTTCCCTCTTTTAGATCAGGGTAGAAATATATTATAGAGGAAGTACCACCGCTTAATTTTTGCTCACTCTAACAGTAAATCTCAACTGCGATAGATAAATAATTGCTGAGCTGTGAAAACATTGGGAAATACTTCTCCCGAGTGACAATACGTTGGGGGTGTGTGTGTGGAATCATATACCTTTAACCATTCAGGTTGGATTTTTGTTGATTTTTAAAGAGACAAGGTTGTTCTTTGAATTTGATTTAAAATGTTTGGTTTAAAACACTTTTCCCTCATGTTTTTCCTTAGCTTTAAAAAAATCATTCATATAACAACATAAAAGAGTGATAGTGCCAGTGGTTCAATCACTTTTTCTTTTTCTATCTTGTGGTGTCTCCGTTGTTGACAGTCACAAATGTTTAATTTACATCCAATATTACTGAAAAAGAAGTCGGTCAATACAAGGCCTAAAAAGTTATATTTGCTAATTAATATAAATATTACTTTATGTAATATTTTTAATCAATTGATTCAACCATTTCAGCTTAAACCTTAATTTGGCTTTTCATATTTCTTCTTGTCAATTATACGTAATTGACACTTTATTACACTTGTGCAACAAATTAGGCAAACACAACCGCTAAGTTGCCAATACTGCAGTTTTTGACAGAGATGATGTGTTAAATCACTGTACAAATGACTCAATCTCTCTTAGTCGTTTCACATCTTTTTTCTGTCATGCTCTACATATTTCTCCTTAGAGTGAATCTGTTTGCTAGGATTCTTCAGCAAATATACGTGGAAGTGTTTGTAAGAGGTGCCCTTAAAGTTATATCGTATGAGTAAGATCCCTTTCACTGATTTTGCTACAACTCCTCAATCTACATTGCTTCCTAGGGAGAGTCTTTAACAACAGTTCCACATTTAACATATATTTGAAATAGGCATGAAAAGCATGTCTTACCTTTCCCTTATACTGCTTAGTATTTCTTAGTTTGCTGATACCTAGAACTATCTAACAGAGTCCTAAATCCGCAATAAAAATCATTGAGTTGATCAGATTATAGAAGCTGAAGATCTAGAGACATGAAGGTGCTAGAACAGCGTAGAAAAATATCCCGATTTGGTATATATTAATACTCTTGACATTTATTTCAGCAGTTATAGAACGTTTTTAGACTGCAATATAATTACTATAGCAAAAAAACATTTTCTGAACAAATGGGGAGCTAGAGCAAAACCCTGCACCTGGCATATGGGAATTAGAATCTTTCCAAAAAATCACTTGTTCACCTGCCATACAGTTCTACTTATTAATTAAAGATTGCTCTGTAATTCCCACGTCCTGGGGTGATGAATTATCCAAATAATTATAGGTATTATTATAGAGAACCAGTTTGGCCTAGTTGTTAAGCGCATGGGACTAGAAAGCAAGAAACCACGAGTTCTGATCCTCCCTGAGGCAGAGAACCAGCTGAATGATCTTGGGCCAGTGACTCTCTCTCTCTCAGCCCAAGGGCAAACCACTTCTGAAATCTTGCCAAGAAAATGCAGGAACAAGCAGTTGCCATAGCTAATAAAGCACAACCACAGGACATAGGGCACTTCCTTTGTATACAAAAAAAAGTCATTGATACAATATTTCTGAAATCTTTTCTCTTGGGGAATACAACAGAACCAATACCCCAGCATTAGATTTCATCTTCTCTTGAGACTTCGATATCATAGTAATAGACGGAAGAGAAGTCGCTTTTCTGAAACGTGTCTCTCTTTCATGTGCTGATTCAGCTACTGTATATTGGGCAGTATTCAATGATACAACCAGGAAATTTGGGCACGATTCTTGATACTATACACTTTTTTCCTGTCCTTTCTGGGCTTGATGAAATAGCATCATGTTGGGGGGGGGCTTGTATTTTTGGATCATGTGAAATGTGTCATTCCTTTAATGTGCTCAACCCCCCCCCCTTTCTTGTCACATCTGTTTAACCAGTATTCAAACTTTGTTGTGTGGGGGAATCAAACTTGGATGTTGGTGGATGATCTCGTGTAAAGCATTTCACATACAATTTATAATTGTTGTATTGGTTATGTTTCCAAGAACTGATAATTATCTTTCAAGCCCTGAATAACTGAGGTTCCTCTTGCTAAACCTATGGGAGATGAGCTCCCTTCCATGTCCCAGAGGCTTAAATGCTTTTGAAATACCTTCCAATCATATGTTGGAAGTAAGTAATCTATAAAATTAATCCCGTAATTCCTGTATAAATTCAAAGGGAGGAAATGTACAAAAGCCACCAAATTATGAAAATAGAGCCTGCCTAATGTAATTTTAATCTTACGTCCCACATTGCTATTGTATGTTATCCTTCAAGTAACCGTCTGCAGTGAATGCAGAAAAGTTTTCCTGCACTGAGGCTTGCAAAGTCCTGCTATTGCTCTTTTTTTTTAGTTCAAATAGGTATAAAGATTTATTGCAAGCTTAAGTTCTCTACAAGAATCTATTGCTATTGCTCTTGATCCTTGCTTTGCAATCCTGAAAATAGAGAAAACAGCACAACTTAGGGCTGAAGGTGAACACAATGCCCAGAATGTCTGCATGTAAACTGAGTCTGTAAAACTAGAGAACCTGATTACCCAAAAGTGAGTGGAATGGAAATAGACCCTGGGCTGTTTAAAGCTGGGGACAAACTGGGTCTGTTGGCAGCAAGAGAATCCGAAGAGAGAGACAGAGAGATTGCCAATAGCTCTCTCGCCCATTTCTCTTGCTAACCCATAGATGGCATCAGAAGTAAGAAGACAAAAAGCAGGTCCTTCAACACCAGTTCTGTCAGCAGAAGAGAGAATCAAAGTGGGCTTTCTGTTGTCAGTGATAATAATGTGGAATTAAAGAACGTGCAGTGAAGGGTTGGTAGGAGAAGCAGGAGAACTTGGCTTTTTAGTACTGGTTTTCATGGAATCAAAAAGAACCACTACCAGCAAGGAGTAATAATTGCCTTTCCAGTGGCAATGCAAAGGGAGATGGATGCAGTTCTTCAGTCAGTATTCCATAGTCAAGACTGTGCCCAGAATGTGGGTTTGTTTTATTGTAGGGGTGCTATCTGCAGAGGCATCTCCTACTAGAGTAAATCTTTCTGCCCCCTTCATTTTGGTGCTACGGTGCCAAAGCCTCAGAGTATTCCCTCCCCTCATATCCAGTGGTCTTCACATACACAAAAAAGTGGGGAGGCAAGGGAAGAGACACGCATGAAAGAGCTCTTCATTTTATTTATTTTATTTATTTAGTTTGTCATACAGGTACAAGATCACAGGTATAAGTATAAACATGAATATGAACACAGGAAATGGATACGAATAATGGGGACAGTAGGACAGGGACAGTAGGCACGTTGGTGCGCTTATGCCCTTACAGACCTCTTAGGAATGGGATGAGGTCGACTGTAGACAGTCTAAGGTTGAAGCTATGGGGGTTTGAGGAAGTAACAACGGAGTCAGGTAGAGCATTCCAGGCATTGACCACTGTGTTGCTAAAGTCATATTTTCTGCAATCCAGTTTGGAGCAGTTTACCTTGAGTTTGTATCTATTGTGTGCTCATGTATTATTGCGGTTGAAGCTGAAGTAGTCATTGACAGGTAGGACTTTGTAGCAGATAATTTTGTGTACCACGCTTAGGTCAGACCGTAGGCGGCATAGTTGTAGGTTGTCCAAGCCCAAAATTTCAAGCCTGGTGACATAAGGTATTCTGTTGCAAGCAGAGGAGTGGAGGACTCTTCTCGTGAAATATCTCTGAACTCGCTCAATTGTATTAATGTCCGATATATAGTGCGGATTCCATGGGGGAAAGCACCATTCCATTTTTTTTATGGCTAGCAGAACTGGCACCTCTAAGATTCGCTGCCCCTTTTTCTCCCTTTTGCTACTCCTACCATAGAAAGTGTGATTAAAAGGAAGGGAGCAAAGACTCCTTGGCTGCCCATTCTCAGATTCCATGGAACGCTCACTCCATTGGATAAGAGAATTAACAGCAGAAAAACAGATGGGCCGTCTGCTGTCAGTTATTTGCCACAGAGGAGGCATCTCACCCTACCTCTCTTTTCCTCCTGCTTCTCCTGCAGTTCTCACACCTGTTCTACTTCGGCATCAAGACAGAACAAGGACTACAAGTACAATCAGCCTTCTCTGAAATCAGCGTTTTTCCACACGATCATCTGCTGAATGCTGGCACTTCGCTGCTGCCTCTCAATTGCGAGGATGAGTTAAGTGTCCCTGTCCCAACATTTATACACTCGCGATTTATAGCATCATCAAGCCATTGCGAAACTGCTTTCCTTACAGATATATCACCAAAGTGACGACCATAGAAATCGCTTTTGTGGAAATGGTGAACATTAATATTTAAAAAGCACATGTGCATATACACTTTCATCCCCAGTAGGAATATGAATAAGTCTGAACCCACCACTGCTCTTTAGAAAGAGCTCCACGTGCTGCCTTCGGAAAGGAGTCTGAAAGATGTATCTGGAGACAGATATTCTCACCGGATATCCAGTTACTTAGCTTTTCTTCCTATCATTGATCTGAGACTCTTGGGAGGGTAGTGGAGACAGGATTGTGTTAGGACCCCTCCCATTTTTCAATTTGGTCTCCAAGGAAAACTGTTCTTCAGCCTTCCTCTTTTCTTTGTGATCCCTTCCCCCATTTTCCGACTGGGTGAAGTTCCCAGCACTCACAGAAGCAGCGTCTATAGGGCTGGAACACCACTCAAGAAAATGCAGCACTTGCGGATTCATTATTTAATGCTTAAGATGTCTTCCATCTACATACTTGCTAGAATCCAATTTGTAACTGATGAGCTGGGAAGCCCCACCTTTCTCTGACAGCATCATTATAGTGTTCAGTGGAGACGGGAGTAAGATCTTATTAAAGGGGTCCCTGCACTTCAGACTGGCCCAGAGTTGCAGCAGAGAAGAGCTGGAAGGAGCCAACTTGATAACCTTTGGAAGTCTCTTCTGCGCATTCTGCCAGCACTGCTTGCAGCACTGGTGTCTGTTCCTGCCCTCATCATTGCAACCCTTGGCCTTCTCTTCTGGCTTGCAGGGAATCCTGGAGTTGCTCCTCAGTATCCATGCTTTCCTCCAGCATGACGTGCGTAGCAAACTTCTTCACCTATGAAACCACCAAATCGGTGGTGGTAAAGAGCTGGACCATCGGCGTGATCAACCGGGCTGTCCAGCTGCTCATCATTTCGTACTTCATTGGGTGAGGGAAGGCAGATGCAACTGGGGTGGGTGGGTGTGATATCTCCTAACCTGGAAGGGGGGGAGGGTGTAAATATCAGGTTGGAGTCTAACCCTCAGATATCACTTTTCAGAAAAGATTTCTTTATTGGAGAAAGTTTAATAGAGGGGGTGGGAAGAATGCAGTGGAGAGGAAAAAATATCTAAATACTGACTGTGAAAATGTGAAAAACAAGGCAGGGTAGGTAGCTTGACTGGCCATGTGGAGTCCTCAGTGCAGCTTCAAGGGCATGGGGTCATAAGCATGGAGAAGATTTGAGAGAGGTAAGAATTTGCATCCTGATTATCTTTAAGCTTTCAGGAATCCATATTTCTATGACTGCCAGGTCTGAAAAAGGAGTGTATGGAAGGAAGCTCATGTCTCATGAGGTTGCTTGCCAATGTCTCCTCCTACAGGTAGGGACTTGGGTAACAAGCTGCAACTTGCTCCATTCTGCGGTGATGAAGACAGGATACTTTTTTTTTTTTTGGAAGAAGTAGAAGAATGAATTCAGACCCTTTTTATCCGAAAGATCTAGACTCCTCAGCTAGTGATCATCTAAGTGAAAGCTACGCAAATCTGGGATTTCTGCTTATTGTTAATTTAGAGGCAATTACTTTGAGAAGTAAAGAAGGACTGTCAGTGTTTGTTTTCACTTTCCTGTGCAAATATTTTGCTTTTTTGTTGTTGTTATGCATCATGTAGAGACAGTTAGAACTTTTGGACATTCGAAGGCAAAGGAACTAATGAAATGAAGTTACGAGTGAAAATGAGTGAACATTTTTGAACAGTTATTTCGCCATTATCTCATATTTGAACCTCCCGGTTTGATATCAAGAACGATAGTAGCAGCCTTATAATCTGCCGCAGACGAAGGCTTACTTTGCCATGCTCCCATATATCAGTTTGTGGTGCTGCGATAACATTCATATCACCTTATGGGCCAGATGTTACCAATGATTGTGTGAATCCATGCTGTGTGTGCTCTGTGGACTTTAGCGGAGAGGTGGACAACAGGCAAAGAAATTGGTGGCAGTTTATCATTCCATATGGTAACCAGTGCCTCTTCTGAATAAGGGAGAAGTTTTGAGGGGGAATGGAAGAATTGTACAATTACTTCAATCACAGCTCAGTGATAAAAACCTTGCTTTGTATATGGGAGGTTTTTTTACATTCAAACTTGGATATCTCTGGTGAAAATGTTCCAGCAGTAAACAGTATGAGAAAGCTGTGCCTGGAAGTCTCAACCCAAACAAAGGAAAGAATATTGGGTAGATGGACAAGCAGACTGTCCCTGGTTTAAGATAGTTTTTCAGTGCTTCATGGAAGTCTACGTAGGCAGGAAATAGCAAACATTCAGTAACAGTTTTTCTGATGCGGATGATATTTTGCCCCAGTCTGTATGTATTGGAGGAATTCCCTAAATCCTAAGGATACTTCAAGACTAAGGTCTTCTAGCTCAGTGCCAATGAAAAAGCATTGTGAAGCCATTCTTCCCCTCTCTCATTAATTTATTTTTTTCCCTTCAATGTGAGTGGTAAGGAAAAGATGGAAGAAATTGTGGGAAAGAGTGGGTGGCAACCAATACAGGGGTGGGTTCCTCCCGGTTCGGACCGGTTTGCCCAAACCGGTAGCGACCCGCTGGTGACGTCACGATGACGCCACCGAACCGGATCAGTCGGTGCAGGGCCATGGACGCCGCCATCTTTTTTTGATTTTTTTTGAATTTTTTTTAAAAAATTATTATTATTCCTTCTGAGCATGCGCAGAAGACGAGTTCTGGCACTGTGCATGCGGTCACCATCTTTTTTTCTACTTAGGGGTTTTTTTTTTGTTACTGCGCATGCGTGCGCCCACAAGGCGTGGGAGGGAGGGAGCGAACTGGCAGCGAGGTAAGTTGGAACCCATCCCTGAACCAATACAATTTTTTTAAAACAAGGAGGCACAATGGCATAATTCAAAGCCTTACCTATAAGCACCTCTGGAGGATTCTTTGAAATAAAATTGGAGTATTGTAGCATTCCACAGAAAATGTTACTTATAATTATGTGTGAGGGAGAAAAAGGCACATGGGACTACTGTATGAGATGAGAATTATGTTGGAAGTCATGTTAGGAAATTGGAAGTTATTTAACCCATTTTAATATAAGCAGAAGGGTCATGAGGAAAGGAAGCTATTAATGTGATTATCAGCTACAGGGACATGAGTGATGAGGACACTGGTGAAAGCCTGCAACTAACCGGAAGAGGAAGCAGTGGTTACAAAGCCACTTCTACTAAGACCTTGTGTTAACATAGTAATAACAGAAACAGCCATAGTTGCAGGAAGATTCCAGTTAAGTGTGCTGGAATAGTTACCACAGCTGTGGTGGTGCAGGGGTTAGAATTCAGTATTGGAGGCTGACTCTGCTCACTGTCAGGAGTTCGATCTTGACCAACTCAAGGTTGATCAGCCTTCCATCCTTCCAAGGTCAGTAAAATGAGGACCCAGATTATTGGGGGCAATATGCTGACTCTATAAACAGCTCAGATAGTGCTGTAAAGCATATGGAGCAGTATATAAGTCTAAGTGCTATTGCTATTGCTATTATTATTGTGAATAGGATAACATCATATTGAATCCATCTCACAGCAGGGATGGGAAAATTACTAGCTTACTGTATCTACTCAGGCTTTTACTAAGTTCTAAAATTTACTAGTTGGCTCCCAAGGCAAAAATTACATGCTTGGATCAATTCTGTGTCTCAGCATTTATTGTGAGCACCACAATTGAACAAAGCTCAGAATCTTTCTTCACACACACACACACACAAAAATGCCCTTGTACTTTGGATTTTCTGCACTCTCAATATATTAGAGTGAGTTTCTATGTGTGCTATTTTGTTGTTGCTTTTTTATTTTTTAAAGGGGAATCTGAAACACTTGGTATTCTATGGTAAATCACTCAGATGGATATCTGAATGATTTCTGCTATGGATCAATTCAGACATACTTCAGTCTTTCATAGTAAAGTCTGATTAGAATCTGAAACTTAACAAAAGAATGTTCCATTACGACTACAAATAGATTATAGATGGTAACTCTGCCCGCAGCTGCTGAATACCAGGATGAAGAAAACTCCTAAGGCAATGCATTGTAGATAATGTAGTCATCTACATTACGAATATCTGTGAGTTCAATTCCCTGTAGAGGACTTGAACCCCATGGAATAATATTCAGGGTTCAGATGCTACTTGCATCTGAAGAGTTCCAGTAAAAATGAAACCAGTAATGTGGTACCTCCTGGTGGTCCCTGTAACTCTTCTGTAAAAATATATATATATATATATATATATATATATATATATATATATATATATATATATATATATATATATATATATATATATATATATATATATATATATATATATATATATATATATATATATATATATATATATTAATGTTGTAGATATTTTCTGGAGTATTTGGAACACGTAAGTCATCAGAGTTTGGAAAAGGTGATATACCACAACACCCCTTCCAACAATAAGAAGGATGTATATGAGAAGGAGACTCTACCTTCACTTCCTCTTTACGATGATACAATTTTACTCAGACTATAACAATGTGCTCCATGGGTTGTATCATGTCTTCATTTCATCACTGAATAAGGAACAAAACATCTTTAAATGATCATTAGGTTGCCAGCTTTAAAATAATACTCTCCCTCACCCTGCAAGCCAACACTATATTCCATCATAGTTTCAAGGTCATCCCTTATTTTGGAGGTGAGGTCAATCGACCTATATGATTGCAGATAAATTTTGGGAATGTCAGGAGCAGTGGCGGGTTGCTGTCTTACCAGTGCTGGTGCTCTGCGCGAGCATTTCCAAGTTTCAGGGGGGGGGGGCGCTCGCTACGCACGTGTGCCCACTTGTGCGATTTTGCTTCTGCACATGCGCGGAAGCAAAATCACGCCAAAATCTCACGAGGAGACACGCACACACGTGAGATTTTGGCGTGTTTTTGCTTCCGTGCATGCGCTGAGGCAAAATCTCACCGAAATCTCATGCGCGCGTGCATCCCCTCGTGAGATTTTGCCGCAATTTTGCTTCCGTGCATGCGCAGAAGCAAAATCGCCCAAAAATTAGCGAAAAAAAATGGTGACGCGCGCGGTGGACCGGCAGAAAGGGCTCCAGAGCAGTCATGTGCAAATTGTGCAATCGGCCGCTCCCTACCAGAGCTGCGCACTGGGCAGCTCCGGCAGGAACCCACCTCTGGTCAGGAGGTGAGGCTATATCCCTTCTATGGCCACTTAATCAAATTCCATCACAGCTCTTTCTTTCCCAGTGTTCTCCCTCTCCATTCCCACTTTATTTTCTGAGTTCCTTTAACATCCATTATCTTCTCCCTCCGGCAGAGGTGGGTTCCTTCTGGTTCGGGCCGGTTCACCCGAACCGGTAGTGACCTGCTGGTGATGTCATGATGATGTCATGGAACCGGTTCGGTCAGTGCCGGTCCGTAGGCACAACCATCTTTTTTTAAAAAAATTTAAATTTGTATTTATTTATTTTTGATTTTTTCTTCTTCTGAGCATGCGCAGAAACTGAATTTCCGGCACTGTGTATGCGGTTGCCATCTTGTTTTTGGCTTTTTGGGGTTAGGGTTAGGGGATTTTTATTTTATTTTTTGGCACTGTGTGTGCGTGCGCGCGCAAAGTGCGCGCAGCCACACAGCACAGCCATGCGGCGTGGGAGGAAGCGAACCGGCAGCTAGGTAAGTTAGAACCCATCCCTGCCCTCCAGTATACTTGAAACCAAGTTCTCTCCAGGCTTTTAAAAAGGGAAATGAAAACTATGTTAATGCCATGCCATGCCATGCCATGCCATGCCATGCCATGCTATGCTGTGCTGTGCTGTACTGGGAAGAGGGGGGCTCTTCTGTTTTAACCACTAATGTAGTGGTTGGAGGTGTATCTTTATTTTAAAGTGCAGCAACCCATTTTAATTTTTTGCTGTGCCCAGAAAATAAGGAGAGATGTTGAAGTGGGCTTTTGTGGCATATCTGCAGCTTTCCCTGTAATTTTCCAATATCAATCACTTTCCCCTCCCATGAAGTAAGAGAGGTGGGCTAGTCAGTTTCACTTCTCCTGCTTTACAAAATCTATTTAATTAGACAAAACATCGCAGGCAATCTGCTTCCTCCCCCTCTCTGGGGTGATTTCTACATTTATTAATATTATTCTTATTATTCCATATTACTTAAACTTGAGAGATGCCCAAATAGGATGTGAGAAGAGAGGCAGATAATGAACCTACAAAAGCCCAGGCAGAGTCTTGAAGTGAGTTCTTCTCCATTCCTGCTGCAGTGCTTTGATTGGTGGACATTTTCCCCGTTCACCAGTGATGTGTGGCAAGGGGGTGGCAGCAAGGTCAGGGGGGAAAACAAACCCTAATCACCTTCCAGTTATGAGCAGAGCAGTCACCAATCTGGACAGCACTCTCTGCAGTGACCCAGAACAGATAAAATTGAGGGATGATAGAGATTGGCAGCTGGGACAGCTATGGTTATTTCTGGAGTGTTTTGCAGCCACTCCAACATAGGTGGACAGGAAAGCTGGAGAGATCATAGCAGGCAGAGTAATTCTGAAATATGATATAAAGAAGCAGATCTGCTGATTTTTCCTATTTATTTGCTTATACATTTGCGAAACAAAACAAGAAGTAGCGTCATCTTGAAAAAAGTTCATTTCTTGGTGACTTACTGTATATGGAAATATCCATGCAGTTTTCTTGGCATGATGGGGATTTATTGTATCGTTCTTATTTCTGTTGTACGCCGCCCTGAGTCCTACGGGATTGGGCGGCATATAAGAACTTTAAATTAAATTAAATTAAATTAGCCCCTCTTACTTTTTTTTCCCCAACCTCCAGTCTCACCTACAAAACAAAGATTGCAAAAATTCTGCAAATCTCCATGTTGTCTGCTCTGAAGAAAGCTTTAGGTGAGGTTGACCTGTTGAAGAACTGGGAACAATGTAACAGCATGTTTTTAAAGTTTCCCATTTTATGATAAGCCTTATTATTTTAATCTTTTTGAACTGACTAAATAATCAAGATAGCAGTTGGAGAGAGAGAGAGAGAGAGAGAGAGAGAGAGAGAGAGAGAGAGAGAATACAGCAACTCAGTGACCTATAGGCAGGGGCGGGTTCCTCTTACCTGTCTACTGGTGCGCTGCGCATGGATCATCTCGTTTCGCGCGTGCGCTTACTACACACGCGTGTCCCCTCGTGTGATTTTGCTTCCTGTGCATGTGCAAAAGCAAAATCTTGTGAGGGGATGCACGTGTGTATGAGATTTCAGTGATTTTTTGCTTCCGTGCATGCGCAGGAAGAAAAAAAGCCCCAAAATTCCAGAAAAAAGATGGTGCCGCGCGACGGACCAGTGAAGACGGCACCGGAGCCGTCGCACACAAATTGCATAATCAGCAGGTCCCTACCAAAATGGCGCACTGGACTGCACACCCACCACTGCCTATAAGGTAGAATACGAATTCAAAACAAATGGAAACATTGATCTGGAAAACACATCACATAAGGGAAAATATTATGGTATTTCTGATAAAGACTGTTGAGGTTATGTATTTATGAAATGAATATATGCAACGGAATGTGGGGTTGCTGTTCGATACTATAGAGTCAATAAACAGAAGTCTTCAAAGTGTTAAATATACTATTCTTCAAAATACAGTATTCTTCAAAATATCTTGCAAATCCATCTTCAGAAGTTTGACTTAACTTATAGTTAAAGTTAAAATAAAAAAAATTGGCCCAGTAATTAGAGAGGCTGGCTATAGGTTTGCAGCCTTTCTGATCTGTAAAGTGGGCTGAAAAACCCACGCAGCTACAGAAGTGTAACATAAAGCAAAACAAAAAGCCGCTTTCTGCATTGTAAAAGGGGTGATACAGTCAGTAGCTGTAGAACTGGTGCAATATGTGGAAACTGCATTCATGTCAGAGGAAAGATGAGTCTGTCTCCCCTACCTGGCGTAAACTTCCTTCCTAGGCATTAGTCCAGAATGAATATGGATGGGTAAAGGGGTTCATGGCAGGAAATAACTGGAGTCTCGTCATCCACTCCCCGCCAAGCTCTGTTTGAGTACCACAGTCATTTTCCTCTTCCCTTTGATATTGTTAAAACAAAATTTCATTAACAACAACAGTAAGGGGCTTACTGTAAGGGGCTTGCATAAGCGCACCATTGTGCCTACCGTCCCTGTCTTACTGTCCTATTGTCCTCATTTATCTGTACTTACTTTGCTTATATATATGTTTATACAAATACCTGCTATCTTGTACATGTTTGACAAACAAACAAATAAAAAAAATAAAATAACAGGTGCTTCAGCCTTGCCAGCACCCCCTACCAATTCCCCCTCCCCCTTGCAAAAGGGGAATTTGGTTCTGCTCAAATACAGTCTTGCTGGCAAGAACCAGATTGTTAAATCTTGCTCCCTTCCCTGGAGTCTATCAAGATGATGAACAATTTTGTTCTTCTTAGGCAGATTATTTCTTACAGCCGGAAATGCATTTGACCCAATTCTAGCTAAAGATATTTGTAGCTAAGATTCCAAGCCACAGCATACTTATTAGAGAGTACAGTTACTTCCTTGACTTACAATAGGATTTGAGCCCGTAATTAGGATCATGAGTTGTAATGGCCATGAAGCAGGTCATCACAGGGTTGTACCCGATTTTATGACATTTTTGTGGCGGCCGTAAAGCAAATGCCGTGGTCATGAAGTGAAAATGGTGGTTTTTAAACAAACCTATTCTTCACTATGGGGTGGTGGTGGTTTTTTTTTTTTTTGCCAGAAACCAGAACTAAATGCTGATTTCTAACAAAAATGTCATAAATTGTGGCCATGGGATGCTGCAAATGGCCATAAATGCAAGCCAGTAGCTGAGCACCAAAATACAGCCATATGATATGACCGTGGGGGAGGGCAGCCATCAGAACTTGAATCCAGGTCACAAGTACTTTTTTGGGGGGGTGTATATTAACCTTAAATAGTCACTAAATGGCTAGTGACCATAAAACAAGGGCTAACCGTAAGACTCATTAATCATAGGGTGAAGCCCTTCTGAGTCAAGAGGCAACATTATGCTGCATCTCCCATTGAAAGCAACAGGGCTTCAATTATTAATAGTTTCTTCCATTGGTTTCAGTGTGATTTAGGAGACATTCCTACCTGTGTGTGTCAAGTTCACTTGAATGCATTAGCATTTGCTCAGGATGCAAATGATGAGGCTGCTTGTCATAGCTAATTTCAGATGGATAAAACTGTCTTTCTATGTGTGGAATTTTCAAATGTTTGAATTGCAATAATTGGTCATGGATAACAGGAGACTTTTCTCTCTCTCACGCACACACAAACCCATATATATATATATATATCCACAGAGAAGTCCTGGTTAAAATGAGTTTGTTTGGGTTTTTTTTTTTGCCAGCGTTGTATAGTCAACCGGAGACTGTTCAAAAGTTGAAACCACTCAAGTGACAAGCAGCACGATCATCTTGCTTCATTACTGTGACAGAGTTTTTTATTAGCAACAGATCTCTCTTTTTCCAGCCTGGTGCCCTCTGTATAATGATGGGTTATAACGCCAGCTCCCCAGTTATAACTCATGCCATCTCCAGCGACATGAAGAGGATTGCTGCTTGCAATATGACATTCTTTCTGCTCTTATATCTAGAAAGTGATGTGTGCTGGAGCTTTGTTTTGCTATGCTGCTTATTCTGTCTTGGCATTTTCATTCAGTTGGCCTACTTTCCCGCTCCCCATCCCCTTGGAGACTTCTCGCTGCTCCTTAGCTTTGCCTAGGCTTTTATATTGGAATTCAGTTACCCATATCATCCTGCTTTTCAGAACCAAAAGGCTTAAATGCATCCATTATATTTTGGAAGAGGAGCGTAACAGCAGCCCAAATCCAACGACTGCTATATTAGTCAACTGATCTGGAGAATGAATATAAACACCCAAAATCACCTCCACTAGTTCAGATAATTCAATGGTTTTATTCTATTGTGTACTTTATTTATGGGAGGGAGGGAGGGATGGGTGGATTTTCTATCTTTCCACTCTGGTGAGCATTAGAAGCAATTCACAAAAGCTAACACACAAAAATATAACAAGCTAAAAATACCGTTCAAAACTGACACTAAAATAGGCACTAAAATAATTCCGCTATTAAAAGCCTAGTGAAAGAGAAGCGTCTTTACAGATTTTCTGAGCACAGAGAAAGAGGAGGCCAAATGCAGGCCCTGAGGGAACTCATTCCATATCTGGGGAATAGCAACACAGGAAAGGCTCTTTACCACTTGCTGGAAGGAGGGGAAAAAAACCTCAGCCTCTGACAGCAGAGGCATCTTCAGAAGGTCCTCTTCTGCAGCTCTAAAGAACTTTTGTAATAGGAAAGCTGCCCCTTCTCAACCTCAGCAATTTTAAGATGTGGGCATTTGCTGACTGGGGCATTCTGGATGTTGAAGCCCACGCATTAAAGTTGCCATGATTGAGAAACACTGCCTTGGAGAATCAGGTCATTTGGATCTTTAAAGGTCAGTCCTAATACCTTAGATCAGTGTTTCTCAATCTAGGCAACTTGAAGATGTCTGGACTTCAACTCCCAGAATTCCCCAGCCAGCATTCGCTGGCTGGGGAATTCTGGGAATTGAAGTCCAGACATCTTCAAGTTGCCTAGGTTGGGAAACACTGCCTTAGATGGATGTTGGTAAGCAATTAGCTACCAGTGCTGATTATCTCACTATAGGCATCATATGATCCCTATACTTAGTTGTGGTTAGCAATCCAGCTGTTGTGTTTTGCACCAGGTCCAGTAGTTTCAGGGCAACTTTCAAGAGTAGCCTCATGGAAAGTGCATTATTGTGAGAAATTGAGATGATGTGGATAAACAGTCACTAAATACGGCTTAGGAAAGGTAGCACTTGTATTAACAAAACAGAGTTAGAAGGGATGTTGGAGGTCTTCTAGTCCAACCCCCTGCTCAAGCAGGAGACCCTATACTATTCAGACAAATGGCTGTCAAATCTCTTCTTTAAAAACTTCTGGTGTTGGAGCAACACCGAAGGCAAGTTGTTCCACTGGTCGATTAGTGTTACGGTCAGGAAGTTTCTCCCTAGTTCTAGGTTGCTTCTCTCTTTGTTCAGTTTCCATCTATTGCTTTTTGTCTTGCCTTCTGGTGCTTTGGAAAATAGGTTGACTTCCTATTTTATATTTTATTTTATATTTTATTTTATAGTTGGCATAATAATTGCAATTGTACACAGGTACTCCTTGCCCCAAGCTGCTACTTGTACATCCAACGATATTTGAATATCATGCAACATTGCTGCACAATCTGGAAAAGTCATCCTGGTTTGCTCCATACCAGAAGTAATGAAAGCTAAGAAGTACACACTTATGTCTAATTGAAAACCTTGCAAAGCGAATGTACTGTGTTAGAAACATGTCTCCGTCTGTGTACCAGGAAATATACTTTTCAGAATTTTGAATTGCATGGAGAAAACAATACCATCTTATTATTCAGTAGAGCACAGGAGAATTGGCTCCTGCTCAAAGAAATGTATAACCTAACTTGTAGCTATAAAAGAGGGCAGCACGTTTTTTCAGCTGGAGGGAAACTCTGTTCCCCCCCCCTCTTATTATTTGCAGTTTCTGAGGAATGGGTAATGCTGATCCGGGGGTCCCTCTGCACTCTTAGAAATATTAGAGTGTTTATAGAAGTCAGGTACATGAAGTCTCCCAAGGCTAAATACACCTATTTTGTAATTTAAATGGCTTTGTTTTGCTTGTAAATACAATTTTTACAAACTGCCCTGCTGAAAAATTGTCATTTTGCTGCTGACTTTCAGCAGCACAGTTCTGGGGACTGCAAAAATAAGATTGGGATTGGATTTGTAGCCCAAAGTTGTTACCAACCCATATTGAAAAACATAATTACAGATTCCATGCAGACCCTTGTATGAACTCATGTAGAGTTGGGATAGTATCTGCCACCACAGCCCATCATTCATATAGTAAGCCCAGAGTGAAAAGTCTCTTGATTCAGAAGGAGCTAATCTTGATAGAGTTAGGGGTGACTAGAAAAAAAGTCAGTTTCAATTTCATTGTGAGATGAACCTACTGGTGGCCAAACAAAATCATGAAGCTGCATGAAATCCCAATATATGTCTGTTATTTTTGAGAACAAGGACCTTTTATTTCAAAGCAGTTGCTCTTTTTTGAAATCAACTAACCACACAAGAACAACCACAAATAGCCTGGGACTTAGCGTGACAATGTTCATTCCTTTATCAACCAGGTTTTCTCTCCAGCAGTCTCAGAACAGACTATTTCCGATTACTGCTAATTAGGCCTGGTGAGTTTCTAGTCAATTCCCCTCTGCTCACTTCACCTGGTTAATAGATTCACAAACAATCAAACTCCCTTGGATCAATCCCAGGCATTTCTGTGTTGGGATGCTATGAGATGGAAAGGTGGGTCATCTGGAAATGCTCTTTAGTTCAGCTCCAAGCCTCAGAGAATATTTGCATCTGAGATCTGATGCTTGACACTGACTGGACTGCAGAACATTGAAAGAAGCCAGATCATTTGGTTTTTCAGGGAGGCCAGTTGTTCAGCTTCCATTTTTTTTATAGAATCAATGTGATAACTGTCATGGTGGGTAAACCAAACACCAGGTATTAAAAGGAGCTAGATATTAAAAACAAACAAAAACAAGAGGACTGAGGAATGATGTAAGGCAGGGGTGTCAAACTCAAGGCCCGCAGGCCGGATCTGGCCTGCAGGGTGCTTAGATCTGGCCCGCAGGGCCACCCTGGAAACAGTGAAGGACCGGCCTGCGTTGCCTCTTCCAGCAAAAATGGAGCTCGGGAGGGCTGCACACAGCCTTCTGAGCTCCATTTTCACAAGCAGAGGGTTGCAGAAGGCTGTCACAGCCGAAAATGGAGCTTGGGAGCCCATTTTCTCTGGCAGAGCGCTCGGGCTACAGTGACATTGAGCTGCCACCCCCGAGGTCAAACACAACCCTGAGGCGGCCCTCAATGAAATCAAGTTTGACACCCCTGATGTAAAGAGTGAGACATCTGTTGACCCAAATGCCCAGCCCTCTCTATCTCGTGGCTCTATATCCAGAGAAACCAGTTTCCTCCCAAGAAAAACAAATCTATATCTTTGTCCCCATGCCAAAGCTTTAAATCAAGATAACCTAATGTGAGAGTTTACAACATGTATGCCAGTCTTGGGATGAATTTTAAGTCCCATAGTCCCTGATAAATCTGCTAATTGAGTGATATGAGTCATAGTTGAGTTTTTCCGGAGGGCCCCAGGTTGTTGAAAAAAAAGCCAAAAAGGATACCATGCTTGTGCCTGAGTGCTCAGTAATATATCATGTTATTAACCTGTAATAGTAGTAACAACAATAGCATGCCAATAAATCATTCAGATTCTCAGTAGTTTACAACAAAATAAATGCCAGATGACATTCTCTAGTAGAGGAACCCAAAACAAGCCTCTTGTGTAGAACCTGATGGGATGGGTAGATGTCACTGGGGAAAGAAGAACAGTTTTTTCCCGAACGCCATCACTCTGCTAAACAAATAATTCCCTCACCACTGTCAAACTATTCACTAGGCTGCATTACTATTACTATTAGTTTTTCTCATCGTTCCTATCACCCATCTCCTCCCACTTATGACTGTATGACTGTAACTTGTTGCTTGTATCCTTACAATTTATATTAATATTGTTTCCTGATTGCTTATTTGTACCCTGTGACAATCATTAAGTGTTGTACCTCATGATTCTTGACAAATGTATCTTTTCTTTTATGTACACTGAGAGCATATGCACCAAAGACAAATTCCTTGTGTGTCCAATCACACTTGGCCAATAAAGAATTCTATTCTATTCTAAAAAAATATGATCTCTCAAATAACCCCTGACCTATAAAGAAGGGCTTTATAGGTCAGGGGTCTCCAACCTTGGCAACTTTAAGACTTGTGGACTTCAACTCCCAGAATTTGCTGGGTGAGGAATTCTGGGAGTTGAAGTCCACAAGTCTTAAAGTTGCCAAGGTTGGAGAATTTGGACTCAGAAGCAAATTGGTAACCTATGCAGAGCATGGTGCAGGGGTGTAACATACACACATCTAGGTGCCGGCATAACTGCCTGTGCTGCTGCATTTTGCACAATGGAAGCTTCCGGATATTCTTCAAGGGCAGCTCCTATTAGATCAATGCAGTCTGAATTGATGTGCTCTAGGCTTCTCCCCATATTTTCCTAGCCACTGCGCGAAGGTATTTCACTGATTGAGCTAAACGTCATGCCTCAATCCTCGCTCACTAGAAAAGAAAAGCAGTTTATGCTTATCTTTAGCTGTTCCAGTTGAAAAGTAGCGTTTCCCCTCTTCTGACAAAAGAAAGACTTGCAGACCTGGCTCTGCTGGTTGTCCTGGGGACCAAAAGGGTGGAGTTCCACACTGGAGTTGGCTGCTGGATTGATGGCGGACTCCACCTCTCTCCCCTCTCTGCTTTCCACCCATCCATCTTTTTGCTTATCATATTGATGTATTCTCGCGGTGTTCCTTTTTCATTCCTTATTTTATGGTTCTATTATTTTACCTCTGTTCTGTTTGCACTCCTTTCATTTTCTTCCTTTTTATTATTGTGAGCCACCTAGTGTAGCCCCACAGCGAGAGAGGCAACAAATACATTTAACAAATAAATAAATGCTAAATAAATGAAAGTCTTGACACAATCTAGAATGCTTCATGGACAATGTGTTCAGGAGCTGAGATTTTGAAAGAACAGTAAAGCCATCTTTTTAAAAAATAAATAAATAAACAAAAGGAAAACAAGACGTTGTATGCTTATGAGTTTGTCAAGTGGAATAACTGACCACAGCAATCATTAGTACTGCAACATCTTGGCTGGTAAACAAGGGAATGCTGTTCCCAGCCAACTTCACTCTCTTGAGCATTTACTCTAATCAATTAGAAAACTCTCTAAAATTCTTCCCCTCCCTGATTAAAATCCATTACTGTAGGGAACTCCTCCCCACTCCATCACCTTTGGTTCCAAAGAGGAAAGGAAGAACCAATTTACATTTAAATGTAAAACACACACACAAACCACTAGTACACCCAAGCCATCTTGATGTGAATTGCCATTATGATATCTCAACCTTGGTTCCTCTCCCCATCTTTTTTTTTTAACAGTCTGCATTTCTTTGCCATTGCAATTTACTATCCAGCCCTTCCTCATCCCACCCAATAACCCTTCCCACTAGTGGTGAAATCTAAAAATGTTCCCTACTGGTTCTGTGGGCGTGGCTTGGTGGGTGTGGTTTGGTGGTCATGTTTAACAGATTAACAGAGTCGGAAGGGACCTTGCAGGTCATCTAGTCCAACCCCCTGCCCAAGCAGGAAACCCTTACATCTGCCTCTACCTAGGATAGAACTCACAACCTCCTGATTGTGAGGCAAGAGATCTACCTCTAGGCCACAGCAGCTGGTCTTGACTGGGTGGGCGTGGCCAACTTGTAAAATGTGGTGAAACTCACTTAATAATGCTCTTGCTTAGCAACAAATTTTTTGGGCTCAATTGTGGTCATAAGTTCTCTTTTTTCTCTCTCTCTCTCCCTTCCTCTTTCTTTCTTTCTTTCTTTCTTTCTTTCTTTCTTTCTTTCTTTCTTTCTTTCTTTCTTTCTTTCTTTCTTTCTTTCTTTCTTTTTCTTTCTCTTTCTTTCTCTCTTTTTCTTTCTCTCTTTTTCTTGTCTCTGTCTCTTTCTTCTCTCTCTCTCTCTCTCTCTCTCTCTCTCTCTCTCTCTCTCTCTCTGTCTCTCTTTCTTTCTTTCTTTCTTTCTTTCTTTCTTTCTTTCTTTCTTTCTTTCTTTCTTTCTTTCTTTCTCTTTCTCTCTTTCTCTTGGCAGTGGGAGAAGGAAGAAAGTGTTCTGGGAGGGAGGGCGGCCCGGCCCGGCAGTGACACATCCCCTGTCATGGGCTGGATGCGGGGAGCAGGACCCGAGGCAGAGGGGAAGGCAAGCGGGCCATAGCCCTGCCATACTTGGTGGAGCTGCTGCTGCTGTTATGGGGCTGAGAGGGGTGGTGGCGGCGCTCCGGGACAGCAAGCGGATGTTGCGGGGCTGCACATGCGGTGCGGATGTGCAGCAGCCCCAGGATATCTGCCTGCTGTCCCGGAGTGCCGCTGCTGCCCCTTGCCCTTGCCTCCTCCTCTTTCTTTGGGTTGGCCCAAAGTCACTCAAAGATATGGCTTATATGGATCATGTTCTCCCATGATGACCAAAGAGAGAAGTAAACGCAGGAACATTTAGCTGAAAGGGTAGTTTGATTTCAAAATAATTGTGGTTAATGGTGTTTAGCATTTTACCAAGTTCTCGGTAGACCTGGAGGTAGGAAGAAAAAAAGGCTGTAATTGAATTTGTTCCATTAGTGGCCTTCCAGCCTTGAATGTGTGGTATCTGATACTTCTTGGGGATTTTGTTCCCTCTTATGATGCTCAAAAATTCTTCCAATGCAAACTGGATAGCATCAACTACATTTGCTCATAAGTTCTGCAAGATGTCTCATAGTTTCTTTTAAAAAAAATCTAGACAGGCAAAGTGAAATCCAGCAGTGAGAATGAAGCATTTGAATTAGGAGTTTGGTATAAATATTTCATAGAAGAAATAATTGGCAATCGGAATACTTTGCCAGAGGAAGTGACTGAATCAGAATTAGGCATCTCACATTCCATTAAAAAAACATATCTTAAATGCTTATACATTATCAGCCCAATGCACCCTGTTGCCTGTGAGAAATCAGACTAATTATCAGAGGGCTTCTTCTATAATCTGCAATTTGGTTAATCATGTTACACTTTCCATTCCTAAGTGCCTTAGGAATGGAAAGTGTCTTAGTCAGAAGTAAGTTTAATTAAAACCAGGGGAACTTACTCTTCAGTACCTGAGTTCAAGAGATAATTTTATCAATGCTGACAATCTGCTTGTGCTTGTTCTTGTGGAAATCAATGCTGAGTTTTTAATTGAGCCCAATGAATTGTGGTAATAAACTAAATTATTTCTGTACACTAGAGGGCAGTGCGCATCAAGAAGTAAGGTGAATGTGCAGAATGGCCTGATTAGGTTAACAAAAGTGTAATTTTAACATCCTTTAATGGCCAATTCTAGGTGATAGTCTATCAGTCTAACGGTCTGTAGAATCCATTTACTTATATTAGAACAAAACAAGATTTTGTATAGGCTTGCTTGGTGGCTGAATTACAAACCAGGATGAATCTAGTTCACTCTTAGATGTTAGTTTCCTGAAATTAGACAAGAGTGGGCTTACAGCAGTCAGGTCTAGATGTCTAAATCATCTTAGCAGGTACAAATTGAAAACAAAAGGCATTTCATCATTATTAATGCTGTATGAAGGGTTGGGAGACACAATACCTTAATGAAATAGGGTATCCTTCATCAAAATGATATTTCTAGATCAGTGTTCCTCTGGAAGTTGAAGCTTAAGTTCACATGTCTTAAAGTTGCCAAGGTTGAGAAACACTGCACTAGATCAGGGGTATAAACTTGCGGCATCACTTTGTCATCATGTGACATATCACAACTCCCCCCCCTTCACTAAACCGGGGGGTGGGCATAGCTGGCACGTAACGCATCTGCCCCGCAAGAAGCTGCAATTTTCTTTTATTTATTTATTTAGTCAAGTACGTATTGGTAATATACATAGATATAACATTGTTTATATATATATATATATATATATATATATATATATATATATATATATATATATATATATATATATATATATATATATATATATATATATATATATATATATATATATATATATATATATATATATATATATATATATATATATATATATATATATATATATATATATATATATATGATGGTACTGATAAGCGGGAACATTAGGACAGGGACGGTAGGCACGCTGGTGCACTTATGCACGCCCCTTATTGACCTCTTAGGAATCGGGTGAGATCAACAGTGAACAGTCTAAGGGTAAAGTTTTGGGGTTTGGGTTTGACACCCCTGCACTAGATAAATGGGTTGGCCACAAATAAAATAGGTCCGAATAAGCCATGATGGAAGTTAGTGAGCAGAGGTTGCCATCAAGAGTCTATTAATTGAGAACAGCTAGAGTGGTCAATCAAAGCCAAGGAGAAGGGTGAGAAGCTACATGTTGTGTCCTAAGAAACTGGGGAAGTTTTCACTCCAGTCCATCTGGGAAGTAGAGCAGGTAAAATCTGATTGGCTCCTCACCAGCAGGGTTCCCTATTTAAACCCCAGCCACACTCCAGGTCTTTGCTGATGTTTGCTCACTGTAACCAATAAAGAGCTGAAGTCACTAAGCCTGCCTCCTGCCTCACCAGAATCCAACACTACATATCTAGTTTGTCTAAGGAGCCATTTCATGCTCATAATAATTAGAGCAGGGTTTTTGCCATGTTGCATTGTCCTATAATGCAGCAGGTGGAGATCTGTGACTTCCAAATGCAGCTGAACTAAAGTGCCCAACAAATTAGTTTCAGGCAAGGGTGAGGGTATGGATTTGGATGCCCTGTAATTCAACAACATTGGGAACCAGGACAGAAGTTGTACCTTCCATCAGCCATAGAAGAGTTACTGTATTGAAAGATCTCTTTTCCACAGGTGGGTGTTCCTGCATGAGAAGGCCTACCAGATAAGGGACACCTCCATTGAATCCTCTGTCGTGACAAAAGTGAAGGGGTTTGGCAACTACAGCAACCGCATTATGGATACAGCAGATTACGTCACACCTCCACAGGTAATGCTGTCCAAGAGGGTAGGGATAGCAAAGAGACTCACAAGATTATGTTTGCTGCAAAAAAAATGAGCAAGGCTATACTTGGAGAATGTGAGAACCGGCCCCTTCAAACAGCAGCCTTGGATATCTCCTCAGCTAAGCCATGCAACTTTAGTATAGGCCACACAGGCAGCCTTAGAGACCCATTTGGGGGTCCATAGAACTCCCCCAGGATCATGCCACCAAATATCAGCTGCAGAACGATTTTCCTGTGGGAAACAAAGGGAAATCAGCATGCAAAGCCTCTGATCAGCTTAACACATCTATAAAAGTAAAATCCCACCTCCCACACAAACGCACACATGCTGCCAAAATGGGAGAAAAACCAAGTGAAAATTCTTCCCTGCCCCGTCTGTTAATTTTATTACATTACTTCATTATTTCCATGGCTATTAAAAACAATAATATAAGTGCCTCCTTGATGCAGGGATGTAACCAGCCCTTGAAAAATAGGGCAAAAAGCACAGCAATTTCAGTGAGATAGAACGAGAGATATACCCTGTGTGTGTATCCACCCAATTCACTTTATTGAGACAATAAAAAACAATATTAGCAAAGAATTCAAACTCGGAAATCACGATTTTCCCATGTCTGACTTCATACATCGAGTTAAACCCAAATTAAACAAACTACATTATAGCTTGGTGTGATGTCTAAGCATCATAAGATTGTTCAGTGATAGATTAGGCAGATTGACATCCTTCAAAACCAGTTGTTTCAAATAAGTCTAAAAGCACGTAATAAAACACATCATATTCCCAAATAACTCCACCATCAAGGCCATTGTCCATTAGGTGGCTACTGATGACCCAGGATCTGGTTCCTCTGCTTCACTCAGTTGGGTAACCCCTACTTTTTCTTTGCTCCATGTGGGAAGATGTGTTGGGGGCTAAAGTTTTCTGGGATAGGAAATTCCATAACCAACTGCTAATAACAGTAGCCAGCTGGTTTCATACATTGTCAAATAAGCCATGAGAAAGGCAGAAGAAAGGAGAGGTGAGCTTAACAGCAGATGGTGTAAAAATGAATGTTACCCCCATTTGGGCCAAGGGCAATCAGCTAACCAAACTGGCTTCAGTCTGGTGTGCAATGCATCACAAGCTGTGCCAAGGGGTGGGTTCCACTCAGGAGTGGGTTTCACTTACCTTCGCCACCGGTTCGTGTCACGATGTTTTGCACGTGCGCACTTGATCCGCTTGCACGCTTGCGTCCCCTCGCAAGATTTCACATCTGCGCATGCTCAGAAGGTGGAGTCAGCCCGAAACACAGCTGAGGAGCTCATCAGCTGTGCTTTGGGTGAAGAAATGAAGGTCAGTATTAACCCCGGGGGCAGGCGGGAGGGCTTTTTTCAAAGCATAGAACGCTGTGAAGCCATCCAAACACAGGAAAATCGGCCGAAAATTCAGAAAAAAAGATGTCGGCGAGCATGGACCGGCACAGAGAGAACCGGATCCGTGATGCCAAAATTACATCACCAGTGGGTCGATAACGGTTTGGGCGATCTGGTCCGAACTGGGAGGAACCCACCCCTGGTTCCACTTACCTTCCCTACCGGTTCGCATCGTGACGTCACGTTGGGGAAATGACCATCTGTGCATCGCAGAAGCCTCTGTGCATGCGCATAGGGTTCTTTGCCAGCTGCGGCGACCGAAGGACCAGTTCAGGGGCATGGACAACTGGCCATCACTGCTGGTTCGGCAAGCGGGTGCAAATTTCCGCCACCGGTACGGGCGAGCCGGTCCGAACCGGCAGCAACCCACCACTGGCTGTGCCCCATTAATAGCTTGAGTGATTTTTGCAGAGTATACAGCAGCCAAAGGAGGAAGCCCAACACAGGGATGGTGTCCACCACTCTTTAAGGGCACTTTAATGCCCTTAAAAATCTGTGCCATATTCTAGAACAGAGCTATTGCAGGGGTAGCAGGTTAGCATGATGGCATCAAAATGATAATAACCTCCTTCCACAAATTTCACACGTCCTTATTAATATCATGACATCTAATCCATGTATTTCATTCATGGCATTAGCAAGATGATAATATTGCAAATCCGTGGCTTTTCATTTGTTTCTCTCCCTCTACGGGTACCCATATTTACGGTAGGAGCATTATGTGAGAATTTCAAGGGAGGGAATCTATGACTACTGCTTGACAACTAGCACAATGTTTTGCTTATATAGGTACCACAGTCCATTTAGTGACAGTTCAAAGTTACAACGGCACTGAAAAAAGTGACTTATCACCATTTTTTACACTTACGGCCATTGCTGCATCCCCGTGGTCACCTGATCAAAATTCAGATGCTTGACGGCTGGTTCATATTTATGACAGTTGCAGTATCCCGGGGTAATGTCATCACTTTTTGCAAAATTCTGACAATCAGAGTCAGTGGGGAAACCCGATTCACTTAGCAACCGTGTTACTAACTTAGCAACTGCAGCAATTCACTTAACAACTGTGGCAAGAAAGTTTGTAAAATGGGGCAAAATTCACTTAACAAATGCTCTGCTTAGCAACCAAAATTTTGGGCTCAATTGTGGTCGTAAGTTGAGGACTACCTGTACCACCATCACCACAAAGAACCAAAAACACATGCTCCTTAGGCTGCACCTATCAACCACCAAAATAAGGAAAAATGCAATATAATACCAAGCAAATTGAAAAGGCATTTTATTTTACCATTTTTGGTATTCATGATGTGAATGGTATGTTTATACTGTAAAGCCAGAAATGGAAGTTAGGGAATTAGTAGAGAATAAATACTCCAATAAGGAATGTGGCTTGCCAATTTACTAACAAAGTTCTTATATTGAACTGACTCATAATGGGATCTCTCTAGGCTCGGTTTAGCTATTGGGGCTTCTATTGGGGCTTCTATTGGAGTTTAATGGCTTAGCATGCTGTTACAACCTAATTACAGTTTATTGTATTAGCCATAGGTAAACAAACAAGTTTGTACAATGCACAAAACTAGTCCCTGTTCAAAAGAAAAGGGGTGGGTGAGTGGGTTGGGGAGAGAACAAGAATAGAGAATGCCTAACAAATTTTTCATGCTGCATGGGGTTGCAAATCCCACTTGTTTTTCTAAAAGTTAGAGAACATATCTTCATTTATTCATTTTGATTGCTGAAAACTGCAAAAGGGGAACACACTCACAAAGAACCCTGACAGTCTTGCTTAACTACAAAGAGGGAAAGATATATTCAAAAACCGTGGCATAATTAGAACAACTGCTAACTGAAAGCAAGAACAAACTCTCAATTCATTATTTTTTCCAGTCCAATCCCCAATCACATCTATAGTAATGAATGCTGAGGCTGGTTCCACGTAACCTCTGGCTTCATCTTTTTCCCAGGGGTGCTTGCAGGGGAGAGGGGTATGTCCAAAGAGTCAAGGTGTCTTTTTACATTTCTTGTACATAAAAACGAATGGGATCTCAATTTTGTGATTGTAGTCACCACCTGGCTTTTTTTTTCACCCTACCCTTCCCCTCTGCACTGGCTTTCCAACTGCTAGTAAGCTTGTTGCTTCCTTGCTTGGAGCTTGGCCTGATCTCCTCTTTGAGCTAGTCAATCCTCCCACAAGTTGGCCAATCCAGGAACACTATCTAGTATCTAACTGGCACACAAACCCTTCCTTGTTCTTCTTTCAACACATTTGTTGCAGATTTGGGGGAAAAGAGCTGACATTGTATTTCTTTCCTGAAATCACAGAATTTGTGTTAATTCAGCTATTGTATGTGAAACCAATGTCAGATCTCTTATTAGGAAAGACACTGTTCCCTGGACAATGTTTTTGCATTTAGACAATAGAATAAGAAGAAAATGGCAAATGAAGTAGCAGTTGAAGGTAAGCTGCGGAACCAACTGAATAATTTTAAGAGACTGAAAATAAAATAATTGCTAATTTTTGTTAAGTGCAAGTTGATAAAGGACCCAATGAACAATTCTGGATGTCTTCTTTCCTGAAAGATAATTCTCACTGTTGACTAATCACAACTTCCTAATTACCTGGGAATAAATCCCATTTAATTCAGTAGGATAGGCATAAGATTAGCTACCATAGTAATTAACTACAAAGATTAACTGATAGCCAAAGGTTTCCTAAATCAGTGGTCTTCAAACTTGGCAACTTTAACTCCCAGAATTCTCCAGCTAGCATAGCTGGGTGGCGAATTCTGGGAGTTGAAGTCCACAAGTCTTAAAGTTGCCAAGTTTGGGGAACCCTGTAATAGTGGAATTAAAAAATGGATTCCTCTAATTAGGACTAGAATCCATTGATAGCCATAATCCAGCATTCTGACTCCTAGACATCCTGATGGCAGCTGTTCTTCCATCTCCTCCTCTTCCTTTGTCCAGTTCATTGTCAGGAACTATAATAGGTCTCAGCTTCTGGAGCACATGAAATACGTGTTAGGAAATCTGAAGTTTTTCTTTGTGCACCCTTGTAGGTTGTGAAACATTTTACAGGCGTGCAATAAAGAAATGCAAAGCTGCCTGTTGCAATATGGAAATGACTCAAGCAAGATTAGGAACGTACTGTATCTTAGAAATGGTCCTGCTTACGCTTCAGTGTTGAAAAATATTGGGGGGGGGGGGATAATATGGACATTTGTGGAGATAGAATCACAGAATTCCATGTAGGCCATTGAGTCCAAGCTTCTCTTCGGTGAAAGAATCCTAACTTCAGAGACGTGATTCTCAAGCTGTAGTCTTTGCTAGAGAACATCCGGTGAAGGAGAGCTCATATCTCTATTGATAATCCTGTTCACTGTTGAACTTTTTATTAGTAGTACATTTTGCTCCCCCCCCCCAAAAAAAATTCTAATCCTAAATCTTAGTTATGAGGCTGGTGGCCTATTATGATCAAGGGTGAAATTCAAAATTTTTCCCTACCGGTTCTGTGGGCGTGGCTTGGTGGGCATGGCAGGGGAAGGATACTGCAAAATCCCCATTCCCTCCCCACTCCAGGGGAAGGATACTGCAAAATCCCCATTCCCACTCCACTCTGGGGCCAGCCAGAGGTGATATTTGCCGGTTCTCCAAACTACTCAAAATTTCCGCTACCGGTTCTCCAGAACCTGTCAGAACCTGCTGAATTTCACCCCTGAGATGATCATCTCTAGATGAGCAGGCAGAAAGAACTAACCAGGAGTTGATGTGCCTTCTCTGTGCTCTTACATTCAAGATATTTGACATCATGTTTTCCCCCCCTTCTGCCTACATCTTTTGGATCCGTCCACCTGGCAGGGGACATCAGTCTTTGTCATCATTACCAAACTCATTGTGACGGAGAACCAGGTGCAAGGCTTCTGCCCCGAGGTATGTTACTAAACCGAGAGGGTAGGAAGTGAGATTAAACTAGAGATTGGGGGCTAGGGGTGGTAGCTGTCTTCTGCTTTGCGCAGTCTTTGAGCTGTTTCCAAATAACAGGTAGGAGACTCAAAACTTTAGTGTTTTGCTTCATGCTGTCAAGGAATTGTTTATAGGAAGCTGCAGAGGCCCCTGACTTGAGTGAAGCTTGATTATAGCAAGCTGCCTTGTTTTTTTAATAATAAGGCAGCAGCTTTTTGGCATTCCAGACGGAGGTCTCTAACAGCCATACCTGAAGAAGTGAAAGTCTCACCTGGGAACAATTTGCATGCACTGGGTATGTTTCTCACTGAGCTAAAATTAAGTGGTGGACTTTTGACTTTCAAAACAGTGCGCTTCTCCCTTCCCTTTGTCTTCCCCTTTTAGAATAATCTTCGTTACCAGTGTACCTCAGATAGCGAGTGCAAGAAGCCTGTCTCCATCACCGGAGGTGGTAAGCCATATATCTCACACACAGAGAAGGGGGGGGGAATGCTCATCATAGACAATCTGCCTATCTGTTAATTGCCAGCATGATTATGGAGGGGCTTATGGAGACTATCAAGAGCCTTGATTAACATGCCGCATGCCTGACTATTGCTAGAATGACACGGTTTCCTGATAGAAACTGGATGGTAGCAAAAAGCGAATGCAAACATTGCAGGAGGATTGGTTTAAGTGTGCCTGGGAAAAGGCATGGCAGACTTCTGACTGAAAGAGGACAAGAGGTGACAGTAAAAGCTGGGAAGAGCAGTGCCGCTTTATGCTAGGCAAAGGAGGGTATGCAGACCAGACTTTTGCACTTCAGCAAATTAGTAAGAAATCTAAAAATGTGAGAAAGTTTATTGTGTGTTTATTCGTTTAGAGAAAGCACAATAGGCTTGAATTATGGAATTGTTTTGCATAAATATACAGATGGAGGTTGGCTGCTAAGTGTGATAAGCACAGTATATTATGGAAGAAAGTATGCATGACAATAAATGCTCAGCAAATGGTACACTACAAATCCAGAAGCATGGCAATGATGTATTTATTGAGTAAACGTGGAAGGAATCCTTGTGGTGATAGTAGAAGTAAGTTGTTGGTAACAATATGCATGTACTGTACTTTTGTATGCAGAGAGTACCATGTTATGGTCTGAGGACCTAAATGATTTGCAGTGAATGTTTGGTGGCCTGTATAATGCAATGAGAAGCATGCATCTGAAAATTAATGTACTGTGTTGAAGATCAAGGAGATTATGTTTGACAGGGGAAATTATTGTTTTCAAAAAAAATATTTATCTACATAGGTCATGCAATCACTGATATACAAATTTGGTTTTAAATTAACTTTAAACACAGTTAGTTTAATAAACCCCCATGAAGGCATACCCCAGGCAATGTTCTGTCTTAACAGAGTGGCTAAAAATCTGTTACACACAATGACCGAACTGGATATTACATCCTTCATGGTCAAAAAATACAGAGGCAGCAATTAGACTACAGGAAAAATTTAATGGTTATTCATACAGTATATAAAAGGCAAAAAGACTTGAGCAAATAGATAAATTTGTGTTCCTCTATAGTAAACATTCCTCTATAGAATGTTTACTATAGAGGTTGAAATGAATGGAGAAAATTTAAGAAATTCAAACAGCAGTAGATGGCATGTAGTCTGTTAGCAAGAAACAAATATTTGTTTAAAGAATTTAAAAAATAGCTACGTATAAGATTGTTGTATGGAAGCATGAAGCAGACATACAGTATAAAAGTAAGTTGAATCTAGTAGGAATGTGTGGTACTTACATATGGTCATCCTACAGTAAATCAAGAAGAAATAGAGTCAAGAATGAATGGGTGCCGAATAAATATGGATCAAGTATAAAACCTAGTGGCCAGTATGAAAAAAGAAGTACTTTGTGGTAGTGTAATCCTATCGAGAGAATAAATGAGTATTGAATCACAAAAGGTATAACAGTGAATGGGTAGAGAGGGACAAGAAAATTGTGAAAATTGTAGCTGGCTGGAACTAATGAAATTCTCAGTGAGAGAGAGGTAAAAAGTTGAAAGAACAAAAAGTAACGTACGGACATGGAATAAGCAATGACAGTTTGCAAGGATACAAAACTATAGAGAAATATACAGTGAATGATTATACTGTATGTGAATGTAAATCAAATTAACTATATTGCTTTTTCTTTCTTTTTACTATTACGGTCTTTAATTTACTTGGCTTCCTATTTCTTACAACTTTTCTCTGCTTTATATAATATTGCTGAGTAGGTTGTATTGGTATATTGTATTAAGAGACTAAAGACAACAGAGCTGTAAAATGGTTGCATTGGTACAGAAGGAACACTGAAATAGCATCAAGATCGTGTCAATTTGATATTTTTTCAGCCAGCAAAAGAAAATAATGACCATTAGGGATATCCAGGGACTTTAAGAGCGTGTGTGGCCCATTCTTTACTCTGATCCCTAGGGGCTACAGACTATATTCTCTCTATGGATCCAGAAGGCACCTGATCCACAAAAGGCTACTGTACAGAATTCCCTTCCCTTCCAATCCAATTCTATTTCTGCTTCAAATTGTCCCCTCCATTTTCTCCCTCTCTGGCACAATTTATTTTCCAAAACTTGGGTGATGCTATCATTATATTGGTGAGACTTTGAAAGATAAATCTGATAGAAATATAAATTAAACTGTGCAGAAAAAATATGGCTTCTAGGTACCACTATTGATGAGTATATGGATATATGAGAGCCATGGTGGAGCAATGGTTAGAATGCAGTATTGCAGGCTAATTCTACTGACTGCCTGCAGTTCAATCCTGACTGGTTCAAGGTTGACTCAGGCTTCCATCCTTCTGAGGTCAGTAAAATGAGACCCAGATTGTTGGGGGCAATATGCTGACTCTGCTTAGAGAGTGCTGTAAAGCACTGTGAAGCATTGCTAAGTGCTATTGCTATTGCTATTGCTATATTATTGCCCTTTTGCTGGGGTGCATTTTCTATTTAAAAAAGGGCATAAAATTATAAGTCTTTTTACTTCTACTGATGAGGCAGACAGAAGCAGAATTGCGCCCAGATAACCTGTCAAAACAATTCCCGAGAGTTGGGGTAAATTGGGCTTCTAGTGATTGAAATGATGGAGTTTTTTTCTTCTTCTGCAGGAATATTAACAGGCCAATGTGTCAATTTCAATGCTACTTTTCGGACCTGTCAGATCCAGGGCTGGTGCCCAGCAGAAATGGACAATGTGGATGTGTAAGCACTTATCTTTGGCAGCCTATGTTATTTCACAGGAAGGGAACATAGGCCATACTGTAGTTGGGAACATAGTCCCAGAATGTAAAACTAGTTGACTGGAAATCTAGAATTCCTTCTGGGAGGGTTGACTTATATGTTTTTATTAGCTTATTTTTTTTAATGGGACTTGGGTGATAATGGCCTATGCACATGGAAAGCTATGGATCGGATATTAGCCTCGCTATCACTAAGGGAATTTTCTTGGTATGTGACCAGGACAAATTGTAGAATGCAATAGCTAGTTGTAATAATTATATAGAGTTACCATGTGTCAATACTTTTTGGGCAAAAATGATGATTTTGCTTAATTTTTTTTTAAATTTTGAAGGGTCAAGTACCTGTGTTGAGTTTTATGTAGGCCATAACACAGAATATAGATCCTCATTCAATGCACCAGGTTCTCTTCTGAAGAAAACTAAAGGTTTGAAATTTGGAGCAGGAATCAAGTTCAATATTGCCAAAGGTCCTCCCTCTTATTCTGTTGTTGGATTTGTATGCCTGTCTACTGTCCCTCTTACTTGTCAGTAAGGACCATGGACCTCTACAATGACATCTCTGTATGCTCCTCACAAATGATTGATGCTAAGTTAGAAGAAGACAGGACAATAGAAGTTCAGAAAGTGGGGAAGTTCAAAGATATGAAATCAGAGCCTTGGTAAAGGGGGGGGGGAATTCCCTCCCCAAAAGGAGTATTAACTCTTTGCTTTCAATCCACATATTTTATCAAAAAGAGAAATTAAGATTTTCCTGTTTATGGTTTCTCCAGTTTGATACAGATTTCCAGAGGATAGCAAATGATTCTTTAATTGTTTTTCTTCCTTCCTTCCTTTCCTTCCTTCCTTCCATTCTTTCTTTCTTTCTTTCTTTCATTCACTCCTGATTTCAATTTGATTTCAGTAAGTATTTTTCTCTCTGCAGACCTGTAATGCTAGAAGCTGAAAACTTCACTCTCTTCATTAAGAATAGTATTCGCTTTCCCCTGTTCGATTTTGAAAAGTGAGTAAGGTAACACCAACCCAGACTAACTGTTACACCTTGGAATTTACTTCTCAATACATATTAGGTGCACTTGAACTGAGAATGACTTCTCTAGTGCAAAGATTTTGCCTGATCAATACCACCTGATCTTGTGAGTTTCAGGAGGTCCCTTGGAAAAGCAGCATGGATAGAGACTGACTTCCACAAGTCCACCTGGACCATAAAATCAGTAAATAGCATACACCAACATACCTAATCAGTTGTTGGATAATGGGCAGGTGTGTATATGTTTATGTGTCTGTGTGTAAAGAGACGGAAAGCAGCCACAAATTCACTCTGATGTGGAATCCTAATTGTTTACACCAGTCTTTCTTGACCTGCTTCTCCCCAAATGAGGTGACCTACTCTTCCAATACTTCTCACCAACGTGTTACTTATGAGTGAACCTGAAAACAGTTTATGTAACCTGCTAGCAAATATCAGGCAGCTGCTGGTACTTTTTAATAGCTATAGCTCTTAACTTTTGCATTATCTCTAATTGATGTGAATGTTAGGTGGCCTGTATAATGCAACGAGAAGCATGCATCTGAAAATTAATATATTGTGTTGAATATCAAGGAGGTTATGTTTGGCAGGGAAAATTATTATCTTTAAAGAAAACAGTTTATGTATCCTGCTAGCAAATATCAGGCAGCTGCTGGTACTTTTAAATAGCCATAGCTCTTAACTTTTGCATTATCTCTAATTGAGGCTAGATACAGAAGTAGTTTTGAAAATCCCATAACCTAAAATGCGTTGTGCCAAGTTCAGAATTGTCGTTCTCTACCCTATCCTCTGACCAAAACCACCTCTTTGGAGATGGATGGTTTGCTCTTGGGATAATTTTCTTTGCTTCCTTCACAGGGGAAACCTGCTACCCAACATCACAGCAGAAGATATCCAGAAGTGCCACTTCCATCCTTTAAAGCAACCCTTCTGTCCAATCCTGCGCCTTGGGGACATTGTAAAATTTGCAGGGCAAAACTTTACATCGCTGGCAAGGACGGTGAGAATGCCAGTTGCACAGTGATCATACTGGAACAGCAACCAACATTTAGGTTTTGTTTATTTGCCTGGAAGTTTGTTTTCAAATCCCCTGTTAGCTATAGAGATTGCTCTGGGTTCTTGAAAAGTCATCGTCAGGCTGAAATTACAGGACGGCTGAAATTCTAAAATACTAGTCTCTAATGTCTATGGTAATTTAGTAGTATAAATGGAATTATCAATGAAATAAATAGTGAAATAGGAGAGCCATTGACCAAAATGAGGCCAAAAGAATAGCATTGCAATTAGAGATGTCAGACAAAACAGGATTGTATGGGAAGCCATAGATTTTTTTTAAATACAGAAGTGTATGTTGCATTAATTGGTGTGGAATAATTACCCCTCATTCTTAATAGCAATAGCAATAGCACTTAGACTTATATACCGCTTCATAGTGCTTTACAGCCCTCTCTAAGCGGTTTACAGAGCTCAGCATATTGCCCCCAACAATCTGGGTCCTCATTTTACCCACCTCAGAAGGATGGAAGGCTGAGTCAACCTTGAGCCGGTGAGATTTGAACAGCTGAACTGCTGAACTAGCAGTCGGCTGAAGTAGCCTGCAGTGCTGCACTCTAATCACTGCGCCACCTCGGCTCTATAACCAGTTATTAATAAGAAGCATAACCCCACATCTTAGAGGTATGCAGAGGAAGTGTACCTTTTTCTATTTGCCAGTGACCTGGATTGTTTGATCAAACAGTCAGTGGATTAGAAAGTGATTAATGAGTAAATTGTACCTTTCGAAGCAGCTCCGATTTCTTTCTTTGGCTTAATTGCTAGGATCTCCTGAGATTTCTCCTAAAGCTGTGCTTTTCTATGCAGGGTGGGATAATAGGAATCAAGATTGGATGGGTGTGTGATCTGGATCATTCTTGGGAGCACTGCATTCCCAGTTATTCTTTCAGTCGGCTTGACAGCGTCTCCGAAAAGAGCAAAGTTTCTAGCGGATACAATTTCAGGCAAGTCCTATAGAGAAACAATAGACAGAAATCCCCCTTTCCAGTACTGATGAACTAAGATTTCTCTCTGCCGTTGAACTAGCTTTTGATTTACAAATATACTATCCTTCAGATTCCATCTACCGAGAAGCTTTTCTTCTGTGTAGACACCCCAGAGACATTTCTTACAAGGAGGCAATTTTTCACCACAGGCAAAGCGTAAAATAAGCTGCACAACATACAAGCTCTCACTCTTCTATCCAGAAGCGGAGAATGTATGGGAGGGTGGCTTGTTCAGGCCTGGACCGTTTGTTTTTCACATTCAATTTTCAGACACTTCCAATGGGGCGGGAAAAAAACCTTGTAGGGAAATTTTTCCAGCCTGAAGGTCCAAAGGGTCTCTGATAAGCAGACTCTCCCTGGCCTTATGGACTAATGGATTGATTTAGTGTACTTTGGGCCTGAGAGCTTTTCATCAATTCCTTTCTGATATACTAGTGGTTTTCTTGCAGCACACTGAGATATTCAGGTATCCAGCAGGAATGGTTTTCACTTACCTTCCCTACCGGTTCGCAAATGTGAGCGTGCCACCTCCACACATACGCACAGCTTCCCGCATATGCGCTTTACTCACGCGTGAGCCTTCCATGCATGCGCACGGCCCAGGGGTGGGTTCGCCCAAACCGCTAGAGAGCCGCTGGTGACGTAACTGTTGGTGCTGTTCCGTGCGAGCCACAATCTTTATTTTGGATTTTGTGCACATTTTCCCCTTTCCGAGGCTTGAAAAAGGGCCCTCCCGCCCGCCCGCGGGTGAATTCTAACCTTTATTTCTTCGCCCGAAGCACAGCTGATGAGCTCCTCAGCTGTGTTTCGGGCTCGTTCCTGCTTCTGAGCATGCGTGCAAGCCAAATCGCACAAGGGGATGCGTGCGCATGCACGGTGCGAGCGTGCGAGCGCAAAACATCGCAATGCGAACCGGTGGTGAAGGTAAGTGGAACCCTGGCCCGGCCTCAAAAACGTGCACAAATAGGATAGCATAGAGCCGGGGCGGGTGGGCAGGCCCACCCGCGATTTCCGCTACCGGTTCGGGCGAACCAGTCCGAACTGGCTGAATACCACCTCTGGTATCCAGTGAGCCCAATTGTCACAGATCTAACATGACAGAAAGCTCTATCTTTCCTCCCCGATTATTATACCAAAACTAGATATGTGTCCCTTCCCAAACCATAGTCACTTGTAAAATTTCTTCATTGCCATTCTGTTGCATGACAAATGTTGCCCATGGTTGTTCTCAGAGTACCTAGGCCAGGTCTTGGTGCATATTTCTGTTTGTACATATATACGTGCACATACACCCTTTTCCTTGTCCACAGATATGCTAAATACTACAAGCAAGAGAATGGCACAGAGTTCCGCACACTGATGAAGGCATATGGCATTCGCTTTGATGTTCTAGTATATGGAAATGTAAGTGAGGCAGGGAAAACCTGCACATCTTGAAGCACAGGGCTGCTGAAATCTAGTGGGGGAGGAATTCAAACATAAAAGAGGGATTTAGGAAATATCTGGAGGAGGAAGAAGTCCTGGTTGTTTGGCATTTGGAAAGGTGTTTGTTCTTGGGTGCCCTAGACCAGGGGTCTCCAATCTTGGCAACTTTAAGCCTGATGGACTTCAACTTCAAGAATTTCTCAGTCAGCTTGCTGGCTGGGGAATTCTGGGAGTTGAAGTCCGCCAGGCTTAAAGTTGCCAAGATTGGAGACCCCTTGTCTAGACTGCAAAGCATTAGAACCATGTATGTAAAATGTAGAGCCTCCCTCACTGGGCCTGCCTCCATCATCATCCATGACACATTAGTTGGTTCTGACCACTTTTTCCTCCTCCTCCTCCTCCTCCTCCTCCTCCTCCTCCTCCTCCTCCTCCTCCTCCTCTTCCTCCTGGACGAGAAGTGAAATGCTTTCAAGAAAGTCCAGTTGCCTTTTAAACAGCACCTTTGGGACAACCATGACCTGGATGACTGAGAATGTCCATAGACCTTCTCCCATCAAAGGTTTTCCACAAAGCACTATGTTTGCTTTTAAGCCATGGAATATGGCAGAGCTTATTTTCACAGGTGCTATTTCCATTGTGGACCCTATTAAGTACCGTATTTTTCGGAGTATAAGACGCACTGGAGTATAAGACGCACCTTAGTTTTTGGGGAGGAAAATAGGGGAAAACAATCTGCCTACCAGGTATTCATCTGGCTAGCATCCTTAGTCTGGTCAGCTTCAGTACATTATTTTATCCCCTGGTTAGGACTTAAAAAAAACCTTCTTCTGAGAGAATAACAATGAAAGAGCCTGCAAGCCAGTAAGAGCTGGGAAGATAGTTAGCACCTGGTTAGGGCTAGAAAAAAACTTATTTGGAGCAAGTAGAGCAATGAAAAAAAATTCTGCAAAGACTTAGGGCTGGAAAAACATTCTTTGGAGAGAGTAACAATGAAAAAGCCTGCAAGGTAAGAGCTGAGAAGACCTGTTAGCACCTAGTTAGGGCTGGAAAAAAAAGCTACATTCGAAGTATAAGACGCACCCAAATTTTCAGCCACTTTTAGGGAGGAAAAAGGTGCGTCTTATACTCCAAAAATACGGTAAGTTCATCCTCCCTACTTCTAACAGGTAGAGTGAGCATCTCCTTCTGCAAGAGCCTTTTGCTTCATCAAACCAAGTGATGCACCTTAGCAAGGCAAAATATCTCAATGAGATAAATCAATTTAATATCCATAAGTTTCATCATTAAGAATTTTGCCTGGGCAATCCAGATTCTAGATTGACATTCTCCACTGCAGAATTCACCTTCAGGTGGGCATGTAGGGCCAGGGATCTCGTCTACAATCTCCCCTTATCATGGATGGCCTGATTCTTCATCAGAGGAAGACTTGAAGAATTTGATTTAGGTTTACAGTTTACGTCTAGACCTAACGTCCTATAGAAATTAATCGGCCATAACTTCTAATTTCCAGTTCCACGGATTTCATAAGGAATAAGTGCAGCTGAATTACTGTGAATCCAAACTTACTTTCTGAAAACAGTCATCTATGTTGCCATAACTCTGTTCCAGGAAAGAATCATGATTTCATCCTTGCAGAAAGGGCTCCATTGCAATCGTGGTAAACAGTTTCATGACAAAAATCAGCCCTCAAGGCTAATACCCCAAATCATTGTCTTGCTAAAGAAAAATTACCTGGAGGTTTCTGAAGCAAATGAAAAAGGAAAAAAAAAACTGATTTTTTTTGGAGATAGTCAGACATTGGACTTGTTTGTTGTTTTGAAATATAACAGCATCTTACAAGCACCAGGACCATGTCACCTGCATGTGGGAGTTATCATCTTGCAGTGGGACTCACTGACAATCTTTGTAAGAAGATAGGCTTTCCAGTCTTCCAATCTGATTAATCTGCAGGTCAGTGGTGGGTTCCTACCGGTGCGGTCCACTCTATAGCACCAGTAGCGGCCCGCTGGTGATGTCACAGTACCGGTGTGGTCAGTTGTTGGTGCCTGGGCACCAACATTTTTAAAAAAAATTATTTTTTTTAAACAATTTTCTTCTGCGCATGCCCAGAAGCCGAGCTTCTGGCACTGCGCATGCGCTGCCTTCCTACCCCACAGTGAGTCCAAGCAGAGGAGGATGGCTGAGGGAGCGCGTGAGACGCTGAAAGAACGGGTGGCAGGAGCTATCTCCATTCCCCTCCCTTCAGCAGTCCGAGAAGCCACGAACGCGCGGTGATGATCCCAGGCATTTTTGCACGTTCGAGGCTTCTCGAGCTGCTGAGGGGAGGGGGAATGGGCGGCAGGACCTATCTCAGTTCCCCTCCCTTCAGCAGTCCGAGAAGCCATGCCCACCCAGTCACATGGCCGGCAAACCACACCCACAAAATAAGCCACGCCCACAGAGTGGTAGTAAAAAAATTAGGAACCCGCCCCTGCTGAAGGTTCAGAAGGAAGGGAACTGTTCCCTCACGCCACAAAACAATCCTGCTATTTACAAAGGATAGATTATTGAGAAGTTGGTAAGGCCACACTTGGAATACTGCATTCAGTTTTGGTCGCCACGATGCAAAAAGGATGTGGAGACTCTAGAAAGAGTGCAGAGAAGAGCAACAAAGATGATTAGGGGACTGGAGGCTAAAACATATGAAGAACGGCTGCAAGAACTGGGTATGTCTAGTTTAATGAAAAGAAGGACCAGGGGAGACATGATAGCAGTGTTCCAATATCTCAGGGGTTGCCCCAAAGAAGAGGGAGTCAAGCTCTTCTCCAAAGCACCTGAGGGCAGAACAAGAAGCAATGGGTGGAAATTAATCAAGGAGAGAAGCAACCTAGAACTAAGGAGAAATTTCCTGACAGAACAATTAATCAGTGGAACAACTTGCCTCCAGAAGTTGTGAATGCTCCAACACTGGACGTTTTAAAGAAGATGTTGGATAACCATTTGTCTGAAGTGGTGTAGGATTTCCTGCCTAAGCAGGGGGATGGATTAGAAGATCTCCAAGGTCCCTTCCAACTCGGTTATTCTATTCTATTCTATTCTATTCTATTCTATTCTATTCTATTCTATTCTATTCTATTCTATTCTATTCTATTCTATTCTATTCTATTCTATTCTATTCTAAGTAATAGGAAATGAGCGCCCACAGAGTAAAAATGGCAATCCGGAATACAGGTCGTCCTCAGTTTATGATCACAAATGAGGCCAGAATTTCCATTGCTAAGCAAGGTGATTGTTAAATGAGTGGTGACCGATTATATGACCTTTCCTGTCATGAATGTTAAAGCAAATCACATGGTTGTTAATGTTAGATTCGCGCGTAAATGACGAGACAAGTCACAGCAACCGTTCAGCACTTTATTTCTATCCAAGCTGTAGCGAATACTGAATGCCGGCAGGCTCCAGGCAAGCTGCTTTTAAGGGCTTGCCTGAAGCCGGCCAGCCACTGACAGCTGTTTAAAACTCCCGCCGCTTGTTTATCCAATCGGTGGCCAGTATGCAAATTATCCAACATCCGTCCGTATGTAACACCTAAGCAAATCCATCTTAGCCCATTGACTTTGCTTCTCAGAAGCTACCTGGGAAGATTGGAATGGCAGCCCCATGACGTTGGCATGGTAAATATATGCTGGTTGCCAAGTACCCAAATTTTCATCATGTAAATGTAGGGATGCTGTGACGGTCGTAACTGTAAGGATTAGTCATAAATCACTTTTTTCAGTCCTTTTGTAACATTACTAAATGAATGGTTATAAGTCGAGGACCATCTATAATTTTAAGATCAGTATGTGAGGGATTGTGGCTGATTCATGAGAGGATCTATAAGGAAGCAATACATGTCGTCCTCAATTTATGACCACAATTGAGCCCCAGATTTCCATTGTTAAACAAGGCAGGGGTGAAGTAAGTTTCTCCCCATTTTACAACCCCTTTTTGCCACCATGGTTAAGCGAATCACCGCCATTGTTAAGTGCATTATGCGACCATTAGGCAAATCTGCCTTCCCTCCCTTGACTTTGCTCATTGGAAGCTGGCTGGGGAGGTTACAAACGGTGGTCCCTGGGACGGTGCCACTCTCATAAATACATGCCCATTGCTAAGCAACCAGATTTTGATCATGTGACCATGAGGATGATGGAATGGTCGTTAAGGGTGAAAACTGGTCCTAAGTCACTTTCTCAGTGCTGTTATAACTTTGAACAGTCACTAACCAAATGGTTGTAAGCCGAGGATTACCTGTATTCCATGAATGGACAGAAAAGCCATTTCACAAAAGACAGAACAAGAGGTAATATTCGGCCACAACTACTTATCAACCCCCTTATCCCCCCCACTCCCATCCCCCATTCACTTAAGCGAACCTGTTTCTATTTGCTTACTCTGCCTTATCTTCCCTCAGGCTGGAAAATTTAATATCATACCAACACTAATCAACTGTGTGGCTGCTTTCACGTCTGTTGGGGTGGTAAGTGTTTTGGGCTAACTCAGCTTTTTCTCTCCGTTCCATTACCATTTTCCCCCCTTCCGTTGTTTATTCCATAAGTTTGGATCAGAAAAATCCCACTGTTAAACGGAGTCTGATTTTCAAAGCTAAGCATGTATCTCCAAGAAAGTTTCCTTAAACCTTGAGAAAACACAACTTTTGGGGCATGTTTAGTACATTTGATACTTGGCATGACTTTACATACTGTATAAAGAATGTGCTAAATGCAACAGAGTCATTTGAAAGGAAAGGTAGACATGGGACTTTTCTACAGAAAATTCAGTCATCCAAATGTAAGCCTTGTCTCCACAGCCTTCCATCCTTCTGAGGTGGGTAAAATGAGGACCCCAGATTGTTGGGGGCAATATGCTGGCTCTGTAAACCACTTAGAGAGGGCTGTAAAGCGCACTGTGAAGCGTTATATAAGTCTAAGTGCTATTGCTATTTCTGAATTCTTATTAGAACTAAAAATAATCAGAACTAACTCTCTGATTACAGGTAGTCCCCAACTTACAATAGTTTAGTGACCGTTCGAAGTTACAACGGCACTGAAAAAAAATGACTTATGACCACTTTTCACACTTATCATCATTGCAGCATCCCCATGGTCACGTGATTTACATTCAGATGCTTGACAATTGACTCATGTTTATGACAGCTGCAGTGTTCGGAGGGGTCATGGGATCCCCTTTTGCAACCTTCTGACAAGCAAAGTCAATGGGAAAACCAGATTCACTTAACAACTGTGTTACTAGCTTAACAGCTGCAGTGATTCACTTAACAAATGTGGCAAGAAAAGTCGTAAAATGGGGCAAAACTCACTTAACAAATATCTCACTTAGCAACATAAATTTTGGGCTCACTTGTGGCCATACGTGTATCTGCATCCACTGATACCTCGAAGTTAAACATGTGACATAATATATTAGATGTTAAGAAATACTGTACCAGTGAGATGGGCTGCATCGAAGTTTAATAAATAAATAAATAAATAGATAGATAAAAATTAACCGCAAATTTTGCAACCGACTTTTAAAAATAGTGTATTGCAGCTCTGATTTTTCTGGCAAGTTTCTATTCTTACTAAGATTTAAAAATGAATTTAAAAAAGAATATATATATATATATATATATATATATATATATATATATATATATATATATATATATATATATATATATATATATATATATATATATATATATATATATATATATATATATATATATATATATATATAAAGGTGACCAGACGTCCCGATTTTGGCGGGACAGACCCGCTTTTTAATGCTTTGTCCCGCGTCCCGCCCGCCCTCTTAAAAAGTCCCAATTTTTGAGCCCCCACTTCTTCCTCTAGCCAGACGCTCGCCCGAGCAACAGGCTTCCGATTCAGTCCCCTCTATTCACAGGGTGGCGCGGGGCGGGGCAGAGCGAACCCTGGGGGGGGGGAGCGCCACTTTGCACTTGTCCCATGAGGCCATGCTAAGTGTGCCGCGGCAAAAGGGGCGGGGCAGGGCGGGGCGCGCGTCCTACCTGAGACTTTTCCCAGTAGCAGCTCCAGTCGCGTTCCTTGCTAATAGCGTCCAGAGCAGAGTAGCCCCTCCCAGAAGATCGCGAGACGTTATCTTCTGGGAGGGGCTGCTCTGCTCTGGGCGCTAATTAGCAAGGAACGCAACTGAAGCTACCGGGAAAAGTCCCAGGTAGGACGCGCGTCTCGCGCTGGGGGTCGGGGGGCGGGGCAGGACTGGCGGACGGGACGGGGCGCGCGTCCGACCTGGGACTTTTCCCGGTAGAGCGTGATGAGCATGACGCGAGGGGGGAGCCGCCAGGGACTGCGAAAGGCCGCTCACGGCCGGATTCCCATCCCTGCACCAGCAACTTCTCAGCAAAATGAAGACCGGCGGTGGAGCCGCGCCACTGCTTCCCCATTGGTTCGCTCGCTCTTCCTCGTGCGAATACAAAGACGGTGCTGATTGGCCAGAAATCGCATTCCTCCCACTCTGCTTGGGTCAGCCAAGAGGTTCCCCCGGGCTCCATTTCTTTGCTGCGCTTGGTGGATCTGCTCCACAGGGGGAAAAGTCTCCCGTTTCGAGAGCGGGGGGGGGTGTACTTAGGGACGGCAATTTCCTTTCCCAGTTTCTGTTTCGTCTTACTGTCTCTGCCTTAACCTTACTGCTACACATTAAGATTCCTTTCACCTTTGTCAACAACAAGTGAGCCTTGTGTTGTCGTGTATATAACTGACTACCTTGATTTAGGAGGCGCAAACCTGAGGGACTGAGAATTAATGCCGTCCGGAGTCATCTTGTAGAGATGGACGGCATAGAAATGTAAATAAATAAAATAAAATGCAGCCAAACATTCTTCCAGGGGGAACACCTTTATGGATTGTAAAGAATACTATACTCTTCTCAGTCGCGTTCCTTGCTAATTGGCGCCCAGAGCAGAGCAGCCTCTTCCAAAAGATAACGTCTCGTGATCTTCTGGGAGGGGCTGCTCTGCTCTGGACGCTATTAGCAAGGAACGCGACTGAAGCTACCGGGAAAAGTCCCAGGTAGGTAGGACGTACAGTGGCCTCCCGCGTCCCCCCTCCCCCCTCCCCCCACCTCACCTGGACGCCGACATTTGCTGTTTTGCCCTCTGCGCATGCGCAGCGTTCTGCGCATGCGCAGAGGGCAAAACTCAAATGGAGAAACCCACCCCCGTCAATGGTGTCCCGCTTGAAGAAAAAAAAATCTGGTCACTTTAATATATATATATATATATATATATATATATATATATATATATATATATATATATATATATATATATATATATATATATATATATATATATATATATATATATATATATATATATATATATATATATATATATCAGGTACATCTTTTATCCTGATTGCGCCATAAATTTTGTGCAGGGCATTAAAGAACACGCTTTGGCAGAACCCTCAACATAATTGGATTTCTTCCTAGGCAGAAAGTATTCTGGCTTTTAGGAAATGTAATATTTTTCAGTGTGTAAAACTGTATAATATCAGCACGTATGTCAGAGTTATACCTTCCACTATAGCAGTTAGGCTAACCATATCACCTGTTTTCTTCTCACCCAAGGGGACAGTCCTATGTGACATCATTCTCCTCAATTTCCTGAAAGGTGCCGATCAGTATAAGGCCAAGAAATTTGAAGAGGTAAATCTATGCAAAATATACAATTAGGCTTCCTGGGGGTCTCCCTGAAAACAAGAGGCAGCAGAGCCAGTTCAGACTTGCGCGGAAAAAACTTTAAACTGAAATGTGCACTTGGGGCTATTATTATAATTTATTCTGCTATTATAGAAGAAAGCAATTTGGCATATTTCAGACACTTGGAACTATAATCCTCTTGATGAACAGCCATTATCCAAGCTCCCACTTGGATTTTTGGCAGTCTCATAAAAAAGTTTCAAGGATATCCAATAAAGGAGCCCAGCCAAGCAACTAAAGACCAAATATGCTGCCTTTATTTATTTAACAAAAAATTCTTCTATTCCTGTCTTCCCTTATGCAAGATAGTCTCTTCTCTAGAATTATTCTCCACGAAGGGGGGAATCTATTTTCTTTTCCAATTAATTAATTAATTCCTCATCATTTCCTACTTTGGCTATTTCCCCTCTCTTCCTGTCAGATTCAGCTGTGATTAGGCATTTATGTATTGTAGGCATGTCTGCTTCTTACCATAATGGCTCTCAAAGCATAAGAATGAGAACAGCAATGAAAATGCTGTTAGAAATAGCAATTAAAACATTTGAATGATGTGCCAGGAATACTGTAAATGTGGACAGGGTGAAAATTACTAGACACTCTCTTTCATTTAACAGATATTGAGCTCTAATTAAAATTAAATTACAAAGGATCATTATACTTATAGTTGTTCCCCCTGTGCGAAATGATCTCTTCTTTAGTCACGCCACAAATTTCAGTTTGGCAGCACCTTCTGAGGGATAAGAGTTGGAGTTTTGCACAGGCTTCTGAGATTCTCTCCTTTGCATTCCATTGTGTTCAACAAAGCCACCTAATTTAAGTAGAACACCTGCAGTTCTATCCTTAATTCCAGTTTCTATAATAGTGAGGAAAAACAGATCTGGGTGCTTTAAAAAAGTCTGCTGCCATTAGTAGTCAAATGTAGAAAACCAAGAGGTGATGAGCTACTTTATGCTTGGAAGTCTAGTACCGGGTGTCATTTTTCTTCATCTAGAGCAACGGTCACCAACTGGTGGTCCGTGGACCACTGGTGGTCCGCGAGAAAATTTTGGTGGTCCACAGAAAAATTATTTGCAGTTTTTATATTGCACTAAATCAGGGGTCCTCAAACTACAGCCCCTGGGCCAGATACATGCAATGAACTCTTGTGTTGTTGCAGAGTGTCTCCCCCTTCGGGGTCTTTTTGTGTGGGTTGGAGGGGGTTAGAAATTCCAATTTGGGGTCTGCTTCACTCACCTGGTTCAGGGCTTTGGGCGAAGGCTGGAGGGAAGCGCCGCTGGTGGCGAAGAGCCGGCGGGCCTTGTTTCAGTAGGACTGCATCATGGCCTGGAACTGGCTGACCATCTCAGCCCGCTGAGCCTCCAGGCGCTGGTACCTGCACTCCCTCAGATCTTCCCTCTGCTTGGAAAGCCTATGCTCGTAGTCCTTAGTGAGGTGCTTCTGCTGAGCCTCCTCGGTCAGATCCAATTTGAACTGAGGCAGCTGTTTTGCCAACTCTTTCTCATGGTGGCTGCTTAGCTCCAACAACTGCTTCCTGTTGGGGCCCTAAAGAGCCTGTGTGGGCAGGCAAGGAGTGCCTGGGAGGGGAGGGGTGAGTAGAGGCCAGCGAGGCGCCCCTCAATGTGAGTGACATCAAGTTGGTCATGCCCACCCAGTCACATGACCACCGAACCACGCCCACCCAGCCAGTCATTAGGCAGATCATATTAGTGGTCCGCAGGATTTAAAATTATGAATTTAGTGGTCCCTGAGGTCCAAAAGGTTGGGGACTCCTGATCTAGAGTAGGGATCCTCTGTGTTTGTGATTTAGTGGCGTCCTGTTCTGGGCAGGGATGCTGCAAGGCTTGGCCCATTCATGTATTATTCCTCCTGGGGGATAGAGCCCCTTAGAAAGGACCAGTTTAACAGAATGCTACTGCTAGCTTCTCCCTGTTGTCTGTGTTTGACTTTGCCCTTGCTTAACTTTATAAAAATATTACTGAAGACTGGTACTTTTCCATAACAGTTCCTAAGCTTTGAAATTAAACATTTAATAAAAAAAAAAGTCACATGAGGGAGGAAATGGGCAGGGGCCAGGGGAACTTTCAGATTCAGGCAAGCAGAAATGCCTTCAAAATATATCTTATCAGAAAACTTCCCATCAGACACCCTTTTAGAAATATTTACTGAATCTTTATGCTGAATTATTCAATAGCTGAATTCTTATGGAATTAGAAATCAGAGAGAAACAGATTCAAGGGGAAAATTACAGTTTTATACTCATTTATCAGAGAGTAAGTGCTACTTAAGTAAGCAAATCTCACATCTGATTAGACATGCAGGATTACACTGAATATATTAACAGAACATGTTATTTTTTAGAGGAATCACGTAGAGGGAATCTTTCTTTTATTGAGTGGTTCAGTATAATAAAACTACTTTAAAAACAGAAAGAAATATCTTTATTTTTTTTTTTTACTTTTTATTTATTTATTTATTTATTTTTAATATTTTTTATTTTTTTAATTAAATACACAAAACTATACAACAATACAACAGTGACATACACAACAACAAATAAACATTTTGGGCTTTTCTGTTTAGGGGCTAAACAAGAAATATCTTTAAATGAGGAGATTTAGTTAGGATAAGAAAAAATGGATACAAAAAGCATTCCACGTTATTATTATACTTCCTCCAAAGAATTTCAGATGACATAAGAAGACAGCTTAGTTTATCATAATCTATTTAAAGCAATGCTTCCCCTTCCCAAAGAATTTCCAAAGCTGCTAAATCATTGAATTTGTTGAGAATTATGTAAAATTATTCTGGCATAAGATGAAGCAAAGAATCTGCATAAGAACTTAAATAAAAAGTGAGTAAAAAAAAGTTTTTAAAAAGCCTCCCTTTCCTTAGTACAAGATTTGTGTGACCTTGGCTTCTTAAATCAATTTCCCACTTTATTAAATTTCAAACAAAATATATGAAATATAAAATAAAAAGGGGAAACTTTCCATAGTGGTTAGAGTAGTCCTCCATAACTTGGTACCTCCTTGATCTGTCCGTCTTTCAAAATTCCCTGCAACATAGAGTTGAAAAAAATCTAAGTAGGAACTGGGAGAACCAGGTTAAAATCCCTGTTTTGCCTTATGGGGACAAGTGTCCCTGATCCCAAACCAACTCAAAAGGTACTTGGGAAAGGGAGGAAAAAAAGAATTGTGGGAAAAGCACATGTACTATCCTGAGCGTTTTGGAGGAAGGATGAGCTATTAAGGTCAGATAAGTCCAAATGTCAGGAATTTATGGGGTGTATAGTTCAGGTAAAATAAGGAGAGTACAAATGCTCAGACTGGATCAGCATTAACAGGTCTCAATGTCCTTCTTACTAGGTATCAGATACGGTTCTGCGTCCCAAGATTCCTAGCAGCTCTATGTATCGAAGTGACCAGACTTTGGGAGGCCGCTGTGAGGAGAAGCAATCAACTGATTCAGGGGCCTACTCAATTGGGCTCTAATAAATAGGAACTTTGAAGCAGACACAAATGAATTCTCTGTGCTGGTAACCTGCATGGACATTGCCTTGCGATATAGCCTTCACTTTGAATCTTCTTTTCAAAACCTGTGGTTCAGGATACGGCTTACATTTTTTTACCCTTTTATCAAGTGCTTGTTATTCTTTCCACTTTGTGTTTTTCCTCATCTTAACCCAACACCTGTCATGTCTTATAAAGCCAGAAGAGCCCATTGCTTCTTCAGACTTCTGGAAAGCAGTGGGAAATACCAAAACCTGTTACTAATCCATTTACTAAAATGAGAAGAGTCTAAAATTTTGAACAAAATATTAATGTATTATTAATTGAAGAAATCATAATCCAGGAAAGTTCTAGGCAGCAGCTAATAAACTAAAACAAATTGTATGTAAAGTGTGTAACTTGCACTCCTAAGAAGAATCAATGAGGCAACTGGGATGAACTGCCATTTGTAATCATAGATACACACACACACACACACACACACACACACACACACACACACACACACACACACACACACACAAATATTAGGGGGCAAATGGTTATTTTCAGTTATACCAGATGACACACTGCCCTGTAGAGGAGGAAAACAAGCCATATGAGGAAGAAGAGCTTTGAATTTTCCATTGCATTGCAAACTGGCAGGCTCTAGGGGAAAATGGCTAATATTTCTTGTAAATATTCAGACATTTGCCTTTGTTCCCAGGCTCTGTTGTTACAAACTCCCTAATTCCATACAGGCTTCTGTTTGATTTACAAAGATAAAAGCAGAAGAAAGCAAAGTCCTGCATCTAAGTCTCAGATATCCAAAAGGAATACAGAAAGCTGTTTTCTAACTTGTTCAATCATATTGCATACTGACTAGCAGTAACTTTCCAATGTTTTCAGACATGGGTCTTTCCCTGGGGAAAAAAAACTACCATTGAATTTGACACTCGGTTGCTTGCAAACATGGAGAAACTGGTTCTTCTCCAGAATACCGGTATAGATTCCTGCAACCCTCAGTACTGTTTCTGGTCCAGCTTTTCGAAGGGTTTCTTTTGTTCTTTGGTCTCCCATATGGCCTCAGACCGCTCACTGTACAGAACAGGTATGGATTCTCCCATTGACCATGTCCACTGTGGATTTGGAAGTGTCCTTTCAGCAGACTGATCCATGACACCAAATGTTCGTTTTCAGAGAAGCAGAAATACAGAGCAGTAGCAGTACACAGTGGATTCAATTATTTCCAGAACTAGATGAGGATGATTCAGATAGCTTCAGAAGATGTTTAAACTGAAGACAGGATTAAGACAGGATTCTCACAAAGCTTTATTAGTGATTTGAAATTCAAAAAGTTATATTCATGCGTCATCTGCAAAAATCAATCCAAATTCCAGAATGTGGAAGGGAGGGAAGGAAAAAAGGATGTAATTTTTACAGCTGATCGAAAGCGCTTCTAATCAAAGTAAAGTGTATTAGGGTTTTGCAGTTATGATGCTTTATGGGAGAAGTGTCAAAATAATGTATCTCGAGGTTATTCCAGACTCTGTGCTCTTCACTAGTCTCTTTCAAAAACAGAGAAAGGTAAACGAAAGCTTTTTAGTTTGGATTTTGTGGAATTTGGCCAGAAAATGCTGGATGTTATTGGCTGTTTCTACTCCTGCTTGCATCACGTATCATTTACTTGTCTTTTATTGCATTTTTTTTCTTTCTGTTGTTTCAAAGCATCATTTGTTAATTCCTTTATGAGTCAATGGGTTACGTATAGAGCTGATCCACATGATCAGTTTGCCCCAACATCTAATAATAATCCCAATATTCTCCTTGGGTCAGGATGTTGTCTTCTTTTTTATTTATCAAGTTTATTTGCTGCCCATCTCGCAGTTCAGGCAACTCTGAGCGCCCCAAACAATCAGGAAGACAACCTCCAGCCATCTTTTCCTACTATGCATCAAATGTAACTAATTTTAAAATTTGGGTAGTTCAAGGAGGGCTCTCTGGTTCACCTGCTGTGTTTTATTTCATGGTATGAAAGACTTGCACTCTAATTTGGCTCCTGTGGACTGTGGCAAGAATCCTTTCCATCCCCTACAAGCCATTTTGTCCTGCCTTTAGAAGGGTTCTGGTTTGCTGAACCTCATTTTTATCTATATATTTCAAGTTGATTGGCAAAAAGATGAACTATTTACAAAAATCAGGTTAAACTGATTTTTAAGAGTTCAGATGAAAGTTCTACCAATGGAAACCACATGTGCGCAAAAGCCCATCATAGAAATTTCTCAGTTTAGCTGGGAAGGGTAAAGAATCAACCAGTTGTCGGGCATAGTAAGCATGGTCTAGAGATGCCACTGAATTATTGCTATGGTCAAACAAATGTAGTAATTTGTTTGACAATCTGGAAAAGGAGTGCTTAACTGGGATATTATTCAGAGGTTTTGCAGAGTCTGTCGTTAACTTCTAAAAGAACACGCACTTTTCTATATTGGTGATGCACACATCTAGGCTGTATTAGAATACATGAATCTGCTTTCAGTTTGCATATTATAAATTATATTAGGCAAAAAACATATTAATTCAGAGAACTAATTAATACCATATTAAGTAGCATAGACATAAACAGGCACACCCACTGTGTTAGCCAAACTCTCTTTAAATTAAAACCAAAATGCCCAAACTGACAAAATCATATTTCATAATAGTCCCAAATTAATTCTATAGAAACAATTAGGTATACTTTGAACTGCCTGTATGGCTGAAGCTGTTACTTCATTAGTTTCTAGTCTGAAAAGTAGCTCTTGTAATAACAGTTTACAGTACTGTATATATTATCAATTTCACAGAAGATAATAGTTAGACAACATAATGAGAACTTCAGTTTAAATAAATTTTGAATGCGCAATAGGGAATGGTTTTTTCCCTGAAGCAACCAGCATTTGAAAGGCTTATAAACATGATTAACTAAAAAAAGAAGCCCACAGGCTTGGGGTCACATAGAGGTCACCTAAATAAGGGGAAGATATAAAATTTTAACATCAAAAGCAGTATGCACTCTGATTAGAATCCTTCACTTTCTTTTATTCCTCTCTTCCCTTCCACGCCAAACCTGGACTGTTTTGAACTTCAGCTCCTGATGCACGATCTGTCCAGACAAACAGATGCCAGCTAAGATTCAAAGTAGGTTAAGAATTACAATGCATACACTTTATTTTGAAAGAGATTGAAAGCAGCTGTACAATGAAACCAATTCAAATTAATGTCCAACGTTTAAGAAAGAGTGCACAAAATGGGCACACAAGAAAAACACCCAAACATCTCAATCTTATGTTTACTTAGAATGAAGTTGCACATCACAATAAAACATTTGGAAAGATACAGATCCATTGTACCTATGAGTAAGCCTCATCTAAACATTTAGAAGATCTAACTAGCTGGTTGATATTGTGTATGACTAGTTTGATCTATCTATCGGATTAAAGCAACATGCAGTTTCATTAGTTTTGGCTTAGCATATTACATATACCCAGCTGCTGTGATTTATAACTTAGTGCCAATTACAGCTTTTTCAACAACTCTTGATTAAATAAACCTTGGCACTGTGCGATGGATAAACTTTGCTGAAGAGAAGAACTTGGTTATTTAGAGGTATAAGGGGTAAATGAAGGGATGCTTCTGAAAAACATGCAAGGGTCTTCTAGATGAGGTTTTCATGATGCAATTACTCTGCCTCATTCCCAGAATGTTTACTCAGCATTAAAAATATAACTTCTTCCAATACTCTGTGTCTTCCCCTTCTTCCCGGAGTTGCTGCATTGTGCCTTTGTTTGCTTGTATAAAGATCAGTCCATCTGGAAACCGTCCACTAGGTCAGCGGGGGATTTTTCGGAGTCAGATATGTCTCAGAGAAGGTCCTAACTCATTTTCCACTTCTGAGAGTTAAGACGTGGAGAAAGAGTCAAAACAATTTTTCTCAGCTGCCATCCCTGTGAAAGAACTACAAGATACCCCAGTGCAATGTTTTCACCACACTCCATTGCATCCATCTTCTTGTCTGGACTAGTTCCTCTCTCTTTCTTGGCCATAAATAATTGTGGAAACATTTCTAAGCCCTTGGAATGGAGTGTTTGGTTATCTCACACCTCCTTCCAAAATGAAGGATGCGAGCAAAGCACTAAAAAAAAAAACCAATGGCCATTGTTTTACTAGGTATTGGTTTCCAGCTTTTTTTTTTTTAACGGACAGAACTTTGGATTCTATCTTTGTCTACCAGAAGACAGAGTTGGCTTTACCCTCTCAAAGGAATGAAAATGTAGAAGACAAGTATTGTAACAGAGCCTTGGTATACTGTACTCCATTGGATTAGTACTTGTGTCCCAATGGAAAATAACACCCACTTGCTTTTACTTCTTGACTGCCCCAAAATTAATTTGTAAATTGCTTTCAGGAATGTTCTAAGATGTGGAGATGTGGGGTGGGGATAGCAGGGAGTCAGCCTCTCCAATCTTTATCTGAAGGGTGGAAGATACACTTTTCCATACCTATTCTTTCCAATGCAGAAGCCACTGTTTTCAGTAGTCGACATCAGTGGTGGGTTCCTACCAGTGCGGTCCACTCTATAGCACCAGTAGCAGCCCGCTGGTGACATCACAGTACTGGTGTGGTCGGTTGCCGGTGCCTGGGTGCCGCCATTTTTTTTAAAAAAAAATTTACATTTTTTTAAAATTTTCTTCTGCGCATGCCCAGAAGCTGAGCTTCCAGCACTGCGCATGTGCTGCCTTCCTACCCCTCAGTGAGTCCAAGCAGGGGAGGATGGCTGAGGGAGCACGTGAGACGCTGAAAGAACGGGCGGCAGGATCTATCTCAGTTCCCCTCCCTTCAGCAGTCTGAGAAGCCACGAATGCGTGGTGATGATCCCAGGCATTTTCGCATGTTCGAGGCTTCTCGAGCTGCTGAGGGGAGGGGGAACGGGCAGCAGGAGCCTAGGATCATCGAATGGGGAAAGGCATTCAGGCCGGACGGAGCCTCCTAGAAGAACCGCTACCGCGGTCTTGCTGCTCCCACTGCGGGGGGCTGCGTTGCGGGTGGGCAATGCCCCCCACTTCTCCAGCCGCTGCCAAGCTCCCGAGGCCCACGCCCACCCGGTCACATGGCTGGCAAGCCACACCCACAAAATAAGCCATGCCCACAGAGAGGTAGTAAAAAAATTAGGAATCCACCCCTGGTCGACATACTGTAAATTGTGCTATGGGACAACTCCCACTTTGCATGAGTTTTCCAGCATGTGATAGGACTCATAGTCTAGGAGGCTAACTCATTTTGGGGGTGGGCAGTTTTGTGATCCAGTAACTGACTAACCCATGTTCTTTGCGAGGAGCTTGACTGTGAAGGATAAAGCCCCAATGAGAATTCAATGCCTAGAGAGATGGAAAACAAAGTGAAGGTTGTGGGTTCCTAAGCCTGAGCAATGAGATTTTAATCTTTTGCTGTTCTGTCATAGAATATATAGCATTCATGGACGCTGTCTTCTCAATAATTTTTGACATTGTTTTAACATTGGATCTTTGAGGTCCAATTATTTAAAAAAAAACCATCCAGAGTCTGTTTCCTGCCCTTACAGCGTTCACTGACTGGCACTTGATTTTATGATAGATTCTTCATTTTTTTTAATAGCTGAATTTTTCCTCCTGCTGCTCCTGGGCTTTAATTTTTTTTTTTTGTTCTTCAAAGTTAACATGTAGTTTGGTTTGTAGAAACAAGCATTATAATATTTAAATAATTAAAAACTAGAGAGTAGAAGATTTCTCAATATATTCAAAAGTTGAAAGGGAGGTTAAAATACTGTCACATGAAAAAATACAGTTTCTGGTTATTAAACATTTTAGTTTGAAAAAAAAATAAATTGGTTTCTATACTAAAATTTTATACAATCCATAAAAATAGATCTCTAAAAAAAGAACAAAATACATAACAGTGAAAAATATTATAAATTCCCTCCACTCCAAATTATGAATCTGGTTTTAATTTCTATAAAATGAGAGAGAGAGAGAGAGAGAGAGAGAGAGAGAGAGAGAGAGAGAGAGAGAGAGAGAGAGAGAGAGAGAGAGACTGTGTATTTAAACCCAGTTTTGAAACATGGAATTAGTAACCTAGCCCAAATTTAGACACAGTTAAACCCTTTTAATTTGAGGGATTTAAGAGCACCTGATCATATGGGCCTATTTAGCTGCTGCGAGATTTAGAGACAGTGTTTAATCCCACACAGGCCTTTGTAAGGTTCCCTTTTGTTAGGTGAGGTTCCCAAAGTCTAAACTGGGATGGACTCAGATGGAAGACTCCAGGCCTGGCTTTCTTGCAGCCTGCTCCTTCTGTCGTCGCTTACATTCCTGCCACACCGTGAAAGGATTGACCAAAGCCAGAAGAACTAACACTATGAAGACAATGTTAACCTAGAAGGAGAGATAGAAAAAGAATGAAAACACCCAATCCTCAACCAAAATAACTCCAAGGGAATTTGGGTCACTTCCGCCAAACTAGTAAATGCTGCCTTTCAGGCAACATATCCTGGATCCCATCACCCCACTGCCAGGGGTATGGCTGACATCCCAACTGGAAAAGGGGCTGAGCGGAATACAGAATACTTACATAAAAGGAATCCCCCTTTAGTGGACCCTTGATGAGTATAAAACAGGGATACTGTAGGAGGGACACCACAGCTGACAGTCCCATCACCAGACCATAGAGTTTCCCAAAATGTTCAAGGGGAAAACTGTAAAATAAAATGGGAGCAGGAGGGAAATCATCTCGGCATTTTAAAGTGACTTTTCCTCATTGTCGCCTTTATAGCAACTTGTCACTTTGCCCCCCCCCCCTTTGATCTTTCTGCATCCCTAGTAGGAGCACTTGTTTGCACTTACATCAGTGTTTCATGGCATTCTCATACAAAAGAATGATAAAAAGGGAAGGACGTTTTGGTATTCATCATACACTATTAAAATATATATCAACATCCATTAATTAATGGATATCTCTGGGGAAAAGCCCAGGCTTTGAGATGACTGAATCAAGAAATGTACTTTCTTCCTTTCTGATTCAACTCTCATTGCAAAATACAAATAACAAGACATAATCCAGCTCCGTGTCTGTTTTCACATAGGTTAGTGTAAGTACTGCTATCATGTCTCCACTTATTATTAGCATAGTTTGTCTATGTTATTAGGTATTTGAAAAAACAGAATGCCCAATAAAGTGTCCAATAAAGATTGGAGGGGTATTTTAGCAGAACTCTGAAAATCTAAAAAAATGAGTGTTATGGTTGTGTTATGAACTGCAGAACTTTTTTCTAAAGCAGGAAGAGGGGAGGAGAATTGGGTACGCCAATTGCAACGCACACAGGAAGAAATCTTAACCTCCTTTAGCAGTTTATGTTTGCAGCTGAAAACCTGCAAAACTGGAAAAAGCATATAAAAAGCCGCCCAGAGTCCCCTGGGAGTTGGGCGGCATATAAATCCATTTAAATAAATAAATAAATAAATATATGGCACTTCCAATAGAAAAGGACTGACTGACAACATTTTTCCCCATCAGAATCATAAACCTCTGTGATAATTCTGTGTCATGCTTTAGCCGTAGGCTTCCCTTCCTTTCCCCACTCCTTCCAAGTCTTCCTTCCCAATTTCTCTTACGCAATAGCCAAGAAGGCAGCATTGCCTCCGTAGAGGAAGGAGCGGCTCAGAACTTGCAGGATAAATGTGGCATACTGCACAGGCAGCACGGGAATGGAAGCACAGATGGAGAAGGCCAGGCACTGAAAGACTGTAATGGCCAGGGACAGGATGCAAGAACGGAGGTCAGCAAGAGAATCTGATGCCCCTACAATGAAGAGAGTGAATTCAGTTAGGGAGAACTCAAAGCACCAAACTTTTGGCAGGGCAATCTAATATGGAAGGCAAATTCCCACAATTCAAAGGGCATACCTGAATAACCTTCTCCCTTCTTTTGCCTGCGTTTGTGCCAGTCAAGAATAAGCCCATTCCAAGGGGCACAGAGGACTCCACAGAGCTGTGTGAAGGCAAATGCATTGGTGTAGCTACTCACTGTGGATAGAAAAAAGGAAGACCAAAGATAACTGCGATGTCATTCCAAAGGCAATTTCCCCAATACAATGGATTTTTCCTTTCTATAACTCACGGTAGTTGTGGTTAGATGAGGTTAGAATGTGTTCAGGTTTTGACTCTTTGGTCATTCAGTTCTCAGAACTGAGAAAACTCTCCCTTTGGGTATGGGACAAAGCTTCTAACAAGACTAATATGAAAGGAGGCTGGTAGTTCCCTCAGCTTGCTGGCCGGTCCTATCTAGCAAGCAACAGCCGAGTTCTGCCATTATTCATATCTGAGTTTTAAAATGACACAATTTAAATCTTATTTCAGCAGCTTATCTCTGCTGAAGACAGGGAAAAGCTTTCAGGGCAGGCCTCAGGCTATGTTTGATTACATCCTGACCCCATCATCTCAGGAGAGAAGAACACCATGGAGGAGAAATCACCTGCCTTTTGTGCCAGGAAAGGGGGCAACATAAAATTAAAATAGAGCAATGGAACATCTAATATATTCTAGGAGAAAGCTTTCTTTCTGGGACCTAAAAGGTCCACACGTTATGCTAAGCCATGATTATATGAAAGCACCATTTTTGGAGGAAAAATTATTGGATTCCAGAACTTATTAAGGCAAAACCAAGCGTATCATGGTTTAGTGAGATATGAGGACTCTGCAGCTGCATATTTCTTATAAGGCAAGTTCCATCTGCTCAAAGACTTTGAGAAGGTAAATTAAGGACCAGACTCCAGAAAGAACTGAGATGAGTCTCTTATGCTCTTTAATACCTCTCCCCAAATTATTTTAAAAAGTAAAAACAAAACAAAATCACAACTTGACCCCCCAAAAATATTGCTGTAAGCTGATGGGACTCTGGCTCATCCTTCCATTGTAAAGCAATGTCTTTTATCAGTTTTTCTCCTCATGTTTTCCACTTTGCTGCCTCAGTCAATACTTCTTTCAACTCTCCCTATTCATTTCCATTGCCTTCTTTCTTATTGCTTGCTTCTCATTTACCTTAAATTCATTAGTATCTTTTCCTATTCCCTTCTCTTCCCTTCCCCAAAAACTACCTTCCCTCCCCACAATTCTTTGGGTTCTCTCAGTACCAAGGCTGTCGTCCTCATTCGCGAGTTTTCTCAGCATGGGATTGAGGGTGCCAATGAAGAGGTAATGGCGTAGCTGCATCACTGACAGCCATATCAAGTGCCAGAAAAATAACATGGAGAAAGCGCATTTCCGGAAGGATTTAACAGGTGGTTGCTTGGCGATTGCTCCAGTCCCAGCATCACCTAAAAATAAAGTAGATATACTCTGGATTATGTGAAGTCTGATTTTTATATCACAGAATGTCTACAAAGAAGACTAGCTGCTACTGTTTCTCTGACTGCACTTCCAGGATTAAATGATTAATTATAAGTCACACACATGTGGATTTAAGTTTTATTAATGCCAGGGGGGGAAATGGTTTGGTTAAATAGAGATGAGATAATTATTCTTGTTGGCTTCAAACCAGACCCACCTAAAAAGTATGTGAAATAGTTTCTAGGGTATAGAGGACATCAAAAGTCAATCAATCAATCAATCAATCAATCAATCAATCAATCAGAATAGAGCTGGTGGGCACCTTGGAGGTCTTCTAGTCCAAACCCCTGCTCAAACAGGAGACCTTATACCATTTCAGACATGTGGCTGTTCAGTCTCTTCTTAAAAGTCTCCAGTGATAAAGCACCTATGCCATCTGAAGGCAAGTTGTTCCACTGGTTAATTGTTTTCACTGTTAGGAAATTTCTCCTTTAATTCCAGGTTGAACTAACTATGCCTTTGGTAACAGTTCCTGCACTGTATGAAGTCACAAAGTGCCCTCTCACTTTTCTATCAGCCTCTGATCAATTGGCTGACAGGGTACAAATCTGCTGTTTCTTACTAGAAATTTGCAGCAGGGTCACTGGGAGGAAAAAGGAAACAGTATTTCCTAGTAACCTGACATTAAATGTGATTAATATCTTGCTGGAACTTCAAGTAGTAGATCCCACATCCTGGGGAAACCATAAAAAGTGAAAAATTATGACATTTGAGCTCATTCTTCCTATCTGCTCTCCCATAAAAAATAGTTGACTGCAATAGCCTAGAAGCACATGGTGACTTGGGAGCTGATCATGTTCCACAATGCCTAACAGCTAAGAAAATGGGTAATTCAAACCTGACTTCGTGTATGGAACTCTAAAGAGAGAGAATGAGGCAAAAGAAGGAGAATAAAAGAAACTGGCTACAAACAGAGGACCCTCTCTCAATCCTGGATGAATTGTGTAAATCTAGGGAAGGCTTCCCCCGAAATATACATGGAAGCAGATTCATATTTTACCATTACTTTGCAGAGAACCTAAAAATTACGCAGAAGAATGGCCCAGGCATCCCAAATAATGTAATCCTAGGTAATATGAGATCCACAGGCGGGAATCCAAGGTCTCTTCCAATTCTGTTATTCTATTATTCTAAACCAGCCTCAGCCTCTACCTTTGTCCTTGATGGTAGCTTGTTCTCCTTTGAGTGCTGACTCATCACGTAGATTATTTGAGTCTTGGGCTTCATCTGCAACTGCGATCTTGGGGGAGCCTTGTTCCTCATAAGTGCGGTATGAATGAGAAATCCCAGGACAGTTCAATCTGCAGACACAGGAAATATGACAGACATCTTGTTCTCCCCTTGGCCTTGTGAACTTATTCCCACATACATCTTGTGTACAGAACTTAACCAATGTTATATATGCACAGAAAGAAAGAAAAGGATTTACGAGAAAGCTTTTATTAATTCTTGAAGCCACTGAACCCTAGCATGAAAATGCAAAACGGAAATGAAATTAGTCAGAGTCAATAAACATCCTACAACATTTATTACACCTTAAATGGGTAATCAAACATACAAAGCAAAAAGTGGGGGAAAGCCTCAGGGACCCTGAAATTTGTATTTTTCTGGTACAAACCACTTTCGGCGTCACATTTGACTTAATAATTGTTCTTTCTAGATCTTACCCCTTACCACTTTCCTTTACTCTTTCTTTGTGGTAGTATCTCTGAAATGCAAAAAAGAATTACTAGTCTGCTTGCTGATACTGACATCTACCTTTATTTGGAAGTAAATCCATTAAACTCACTGCCCCGGTTCAGATATAATGCAATGGCATAATGTGATTTATTTGGTTTTGGCACGGAATGATGAGTTAACTCACTTACTGCGGCTCAGCATAATGCATGAACTACACCAGCAGAGCCAGTCTATATCTGGCACGCAGATGGATCTAACTGCAACTCCTTTTTGAAGAAGCAAAGCTACTGGAGCAATCAGGAGTAGAAACAAGGTGATAAGACCAAGGATACCTTTGCAAATATTATTTGAAATTAAGGGAAGAAAGGTGCGCTTGGAAGCACAGAAGAGACAAGTAAGTGGAGAATTCAGCTCTTCGTCCCTTGTTTCCCTCCTGATTTTCACTCACAAGAAGTGGCTTCATCAATCCAAAGTGAACTTACGAGAACTATGGGATGTATTTCATGACATATGAAGTTAAGTGTTCATATCTGTAAGTAAACATTTAGAGGTCTGGCCTGCTAATGACACTTACCTAATCTGCAGGCATACTTAATTCATTTAAATGACATGAATCATCCCGGTGCAGGCTGCCTGCTCTATTGTTAAGTTCAGATTTTTCTGCAATTTTAGTAGCACTTGAAACGTGACATGACAACTCAGGAACAAAAAAGCTTAGGATGAATAGGCAGGCACAAGGAAAGTTATGGCTCTAAAATTGCTAACAGAACAATGCATGGATGCATCTTTTACCTTAAATAGCAGCTGGATGTTAAGAATAGACCTACCGGTGCAGCTTTTCTAGACATCAAATTACTTTTGCACACCAAACTGCTGTTAAAGGTACAGTGACAGTCAGATGAGAAGCACATCCCTAGACAAATCCAAGGACAAGCTTTCATAGTGGGTGCCTAAAATAGCACTCAGAAAGAAGGATTGTCTTTATAGGATTAACTGAGAGGATCTAAAGATCCCTAAAATACGTTCTCTGGTCACTAAGATTTCAGGCATCACGATAAACAGCTAGAAAAAAGGAAGAAGCAACTGGAGAAAAATGATAGGAATATAAGAGGGGACTAGGATTTTGGGAAAGTCACACAGAGGAGTCAGCTGCCAATCGGACAGAAGTGCTGCTTACCCATATGTATAGCCTGGGGGCAGTGGATAAGGAATATGGTATCGGGGCATCAGGAAAAAGGTGCGAGCTAAGTGCCAGGCGCTGCAGGCAGATATGAAGAAGAACATGGCTCCCAGGGAGAGGCCTTGCTCATACAGGAGCTGAGGACAAACAACGCATTCCAAGATAAGCTGGCTGTATTTTAATGTGCCTACCGTGTGCGCCAATCCTTGAATTCCTGCAGAAACGTAGCAAGGAAGATGGAAAGGCTTCAGTTCCCCCTTTCCACTTGCTCTATCCTGATCATTAACAGGTCCTTCTCAGCAGACGCGGGTGGCTTCTGAAATGGTTGGGCAATTTTTTGGTGCCACCATTGGACATTTCTAAAGGGCCCATTGCCACAGTGAGAGTGGCAAGGATGCCAATAGAGCAAAGCTAGGTCATTGATGTGAGTGATGATGAGCCTTCATGTGTTTTCCTGGGTGGTTTGGGAGGTGTTTTTTTTTTTACATGCTTCCTAATTCAAAAGGGGAGAAAATGGCTGCTGAGCCCAAGAAAAAATACAGTATCTTTAAGGAGATAGGTGCAGTGTATTCCCACATCCACGTTGGCATACAATTTTGGTTTCAAATCTAAAGTGCAATGTATGCCTACACTAAATCCTAGGTGTATACCTTATAACTCCTGGGTTTATAAAACTAAAATTCACACAACATGTTATACCCAAACAAATACACAAATGGTCTGCTTTCCACAGCAGGCTAAGACAGTATCAGGGTGACTACAATAAATTGAATCCTAAACCTCCTCTAGATGCTGGATGAACCCAGCCAATTAATAGTGCCAGCAGGCCGAGGATGATGGGGGTTATAGTCAATGCAACATGTCACATAGCGCAGTTACTTTGGGTCTCTCAGCCTTAGTTATTCATTCTGCTGGGAATTGCCCAGAAAATCCAGTTCTTATTCTCCTCTACAAGCAAAGTTCAGCCACAAAAGAGCTTTAGAAAGCTGAGTCATGAATTACAAGAAGCAACAGGACAAAGAGTCCTCTCTCTCTCACTTTAAGCGCAACTTGCTGCTGAAATCAGGCTCACTCTGCTTTCAACAGCAAGCCTCTCCTGCTTCCTCCTGAGATCTACATGGAGAACAAGGAGCAGACTTTGTATGGCAGGCCACTGCCTCCCTCTTTCCCACCCTCCGTGTCTGGAAATGCAAAGCCCTCTCCCATAAATGGAAGGAAGGAGAGGAGGCCACCTTACACTTTTCTTCCTGATGTCCACCTACTCAACCCAAAAGGAAAATAAACATGTTTATTTTATTTGTAACCCACCTTTCCTTCAGGAGCTCAAGGTGTTATACATAGCATCCCCTCCTCCTATTTTCCTCTGCAACAACCCCATGAAGTAGGTTGATCTGAGAGTCAGTCATGGCCCAAAGCCACCCGCAGAGATTCTGTGGCTGATCCATCTAAACCTGGATATCTCTCTATCCCCAAACAAATGCAGAAGGGAAAGGGATGCAGAGCCTCTTCCCCTGGTAAGCTTTTGCTCAAAGTTGGAGTTCCATAAGATTGATTTTCATTGAAGAAGAACCAATACCAATCATTGAAAGAAGGATGAAACAGGCAACTGTCTCATTTTTGTCTGTAACCTCTGCTCTGCCTCAGGTGGACTAACTGAATGCACAGGAGTGACTTTGGTATATCATTTTGGTATATATCAATTGGCGGTTAACAGCATTAATGGGTGAAAATGTCCAAGATTCATGGCCAAATGCAAACGGTGACCTTTCTCTAATGCCCACTAGCAAAGGAGCTGTCTGCATGCAACTAAGGCTCTTCAGTATGCATGGGCTAATCTATGTAGAAATGTACAGTATTTCCAAATCAGCTTGCACATGTCCTTTAATGAGAAAATGAATCTCCTGGAGGCAAGAAGGAAAAGTATTACCTATATCAGTGATGGCGAACCTATGGCACGGTTGCCATAGGTGGCACGCGGAGCCATATCTGCCGGCACGCGAGCCGTTGCCCTAGCTCAGCTCCAGCGTGCATGTCCACGCCGGCCAGCTGATTTTCGGTTTGCATGGAGGTTCTGGGAAGGTGTTTTTGGCTTCTGGAGGGCCTCCGGGGGGCGGGGAGGCCGTTTTCGCCCTCCCCATGCTCCAGGGATGGGCTTACCAGGCCCACCAGCAATTGGGAAATGGGCCATTTCCGGCCTCCAGAGGGCCTCCGGGGGGCAGGGGAGCCAGTTTTCGCCCTCCCCAGGGATTGAATTATGAGTGTGGGCACTCACGCATGCGCGATAGCGCACATGCATGCCCTTTCGGCACCCAAGGAAAAAAAGGTTCGCCATCACTGACCTATATAGTCTTAGTTTTAAGCATATAAATTCAGATCAAATATTTCTGAAGGTTAAACCAATTCAATTATGTATTTATGCTAGTTTATTTTTTCCCCCTGATCTTGCTTATCTCCTCTCTTGTTGTCCTCCACATCGTGCTCTCCTTATGTCTTAGCCCTTCTAAGGTTGCAGCCTAGCTTGCATGGGAGCAGGCGGTTTCTTTGAATGTTTAAACCAGTTATCATTAAGTCATAAATTCATTTAGTGCTGATAATTTACATGGATCTAAGGGTCATGCTTTAATGCTATAGATAAGGACAATGGAGTAATTCTGTGCCTATGATGCCATATCCAGCACCTACCAAAAGCAGCAACAAGGCAGTAAAGTCCAAACACAGAAGTGGGAGTCTTTTTAAAATTAAACATAAATTGATATCGGAGGCAAAACAAACAAACAAACTTCTCACCAACCTTGATGATAAGAAATACAGCTGAGGAAGAATCAAAGGCCCCATTGTAGAGGGTAATGATGGTGGACCGATGTTTTCCAAACAGATTCCCAACCTGGAGAAATAAATTAAAAGGTCTAATCCCCCTTTGTGGCAGCAGGACATAGTATATGAACTCAGTTCTACTTAGGCTAGAATCGTGATGGCGAACCTATGGCACGTGTGCCAGAGGTGGCACGCAGAGCCCTCTCTGTGGGCACGCATGCCGTCGCCAGCTGCTCTACTGGTTTCCAGCGCGCCAGCTGATCCCAGAATCCAGAAGACCAGGTGGCCGGCGCACGCATGCGCACCAGCCAGCTGGTTTTCGAGTTTCTGGGGCCTGGCGCACACAAAGACCAGCTGGCTGGCGCGCATGCGTGCAGCAGAAACCAGAAGACCAGATGGCCAGCACATGCATGTGCACCAGCCAGCTGGTCTTCGAGTTTCCGGGGCTCTGGCGTGCACACATGTTCCGGTTTGGGCACTCGGTGCCGAAAAGGTTCGCCATCACTGGGCTAGAATATAAAAAGTTAGATGCTATGGAAGAACAAGCAATTTGTGAAATAGATTTCTTCCAAGCCTGTGGCCACTTTTCTTGGGATTTCATCTCCAGACTAGCCTGATACATTCTGAACATGACATCATGGTTCTCTTTTCCCAGCTGGATTTGAATATCCCCAAAAGAGGAAATAAATGTATCTTTGGGATCTCCCCCCCCCCAAAGTAAAAGTTGCATGATTAGACTTATACCTGCCCCCCCTCCAAAGTTCTTTTTGAAGAGTATCCTTTCCCAGAATCCCTCCCCAGTAGGATGCACTAGGGAAGAGATTCAAACCTGCATGTTTGTGACAATGAGAAGGATCCCACCAACAGAAAGAAATGTCAGTGCTGGATATAACATTATTGCAGTCGCTGGAAAGAAGAAAAATCATTGTATTATCATGCTCATAACCAAGACATGGATAATCTATCATTTGAAGTATTTGTCCACTTTCCATATTCATTCACAGACCAGAACTAGATAATCAGTCACGCTAGTGCACGAAAAGCCATTCATATATTGCCCATTCAACCATTCCAACCTATTAGTTCCTAATGTACATAGTATGGAGCATAGCAAACTGTTGCAACAGATATTTTATACCAGTTCGGGAGATTGAGAAATTAAGTCATAAAAAACATGAGGCCACGGTCTTTGCCCTCCCTTTGTCTTTTGATGAATATTAGCAAAAATTATCGTGTGCAGATGTGCATGAGTAGAGGTGAGCTAGACAATGCACATGATTTTTGTGGAGAGCTGGCGCCAGCTCAAGCATCTCACCAAAAATACATACAGTAGAATTATTTATCAAGAGAGGCACACGATTAGTCAGACACCTTGTACCCTTTCAAGATAAATGTATAAATGTACATTAAGATAAATCTCAGAGAATAGCACAATGAATAGCTAGGATATGGTATATCCTTCACATCTAACTACTTGTCAAGCTTTGAACAGTCAAAGGATAGCCATTACCCCTCATTTAGCCAACAGAAGTTAGTTTAAGCATTGCATTGATAGACAGTTACCAAGGCATTCTATGTGCCATGCCCTACCCTTAACTCTATGGTCCACTATCAATAGTTGGACCCACTAAATTGCCTTCAGCTAAGATGAATTAATAGAATAAGAAGAACAAGGATCTTGGGTTTTTTTAGTATTTGTATTTGTATTTGTTTATTTGTCAAGCATATATGATTAAAGCAAAGTATAAACAGTAAAAATATGATTATATATATATATATATATATATATATATATATATATATATATATATATATATATATATATATATATATATATATATATATATATATATACACACACACATACATATAT